>JAWWEU010000125.1:16755066-16796743 GCA_035583155.1 Acropternis orthonyx | reverse complement strand
GAGACAGAAGGTGATTCCTTTGAGGTGCAGGGTTGGTAGATGAAAGAAAAATTCCAAGGTTTTAAACCCATAACAATCTCTTTGAAGAGTGGGCAGGAAAAGGGAGGTTCCCCCAGTTCCAGTTGGTGTAGAACCTGGTGGTAGCACGCATTTGACATGAGTAATGGGGAGCATTGCTATGGTTATTTAACCTGACTGCTCAGAGACGGATGTCTGTCTTGTTTGGTTAGACTGGCAAAGGAAAGAGGTGTCCTGAAGACACCTGTGGTGGGATAGGAGACCACTAAGAAGACCACAGCCTTGGCAGGTCCACACGGCAAATGTGACCTGTGCAGTTCCAGCAGTGAGGTGTCCAGGCTGGGGCGTAGCTGGTGCAGGTGTCTTTGTGCTGTCTAGTTCTGGTGTTAACCTTCACCTCAGAGCTTTGTGCATGCATGCACACACATGCACACACACGCACACACACATGTTTAACCAATCTTCTAAATAAACTGCCTGAAGAGAGAAAAAGTAATTTAATTGCAGTCTTGAATAATCTTTCATTTACAGTATTGTAAGAAATGCTATGAAGTCTGATGAATTAAAGCAGCAGACAAAGCCCTCTCGCTTTGCCTCAGAAATTTCCAGTTAAAACAGGTTCTTTTCTGTTTGTGTTGTCTCTGGTTATATGAACTCCTGTAGGACACAGATGGCTGTGTATCCCCATGGGTCAAACAAGACACTTCTAGCTTGTATTTCTCTCACTTTTTACTGGCTTTTTTTCTTTGAGGATAAAAAGAGCTGTCACCCCACACAGGAAAAAATGTGCAGTCATAAACAAGAGTCAGCTTTGTTAGAGCAGGGGTAATGAGTTGGGCAGCAGCAAAGAAAGCTGACATGGTGAGTACCACAATCATATGAAGAAGCTATAGAAGGAATCATGCATGTCATTAAAGACAGGAAAATGTGTATCTGCACAACACACTTAGATTTGTGATCTTATAGTCTCAGGAAACTCCCTAAATTCTGCTAGCCTTTTCTCTAGATACAGCACAGTTATATTCCTTGTGAGCCAGAACTTCTGGCTTCTCTATATCTCACTCACAGACATGTCATGAACTTGCAGATGACTCTCTTCTAATTTGCAAGATCTACCTCCAGTTCTTGCCCCCACTTTGTTTTGGTGCCTATAATTAAATTCTATCTTTCCATTCGGTCATATTAGGCTTGGGATTTTTGTCTTTTCTACAGGGTGCTATCCTGGACTGCCCTGATGTGGTTAATTTTCTTAGAAACATTAACACATAAGAGTCTGTGTGCCACTAAAAGGAATGTGGGAAAGCTGAATGAAGGATTTGAACAGGAAAGGGTACTGTAGAATGTTTTTGAGCTAGAGAACTGATAGTCACTGTGCATCTACTGGAGAGAGAAAAAAGAAATAATTGTTCCCCAGATCTTTATAAGTTATTAGCACAAAAGCAGTGTGGAGCAAACAGCTTCTGTGGCGATGTGTGATGTGTTTCCTGATGCTGTTTTTATTCAGAGCCTCAATGAGCCAGTTCTTGTGCTTTAAATGTACAGACTGAAGTATCTCACTGATTCAGACCCTAGGAAACCTTACAATGATAGTCACAGAATTCAGAAACAGAGTAGCCAGTCATCTCTATATCCACCTCAGTGTGACTTTGCTATAGGCTGTCAGTATGATTTTGCTTGGAGGGTTCAGTAGAATCAGGATGTGCTCTCTGCCACTGCAAACAGTCATGAGTAGTGATGTCCCACGTTACAAAAATAATAGCTAAATAGTTACCTTGAAAATGTTCTTGTAGCATTTTAATTAGATCCTCATTGTAAAGGTCACACAGTGCATTTAGACAGGCTACCCTTGTAATGTTATAAAAGATATATCTTTCCAGGTTGCTATAGGAGAAATGGCACAGGTAGTTGTAACTGGGTTCATGTTAAAGAGTGTAGTCGTTTGTTTACAATTTATAATATATCTATTACTGAAAAACAATAGCAGGATACAACACTCGTGGGAAGCTTTGATGTATACTGTAAGTGTTAGGTCAAGTCAAGACAAAAAATACTCCTTAATATTAATATTCTGTTTAAATTACCACTTCATTTTTACTTACAGTGTCAAATACAATGTCATTTTGATTATAGAACTCATATTAAAATACTTTCAGTATTGGAATTTTAATTTTGAAAGGCTGACCAGGGATAGGAATTAGTACATTTTATCTCTTAAAGAACATTAAGAACGTAGAAAATGGCATATCTCCATATCACCACAGGAGAAGCTGTAGTTCAGAGTCCCCATTGATTATAGATGTTTAATAGGAAACTAAAACTTGCCCAGTGACCAAACAGTGCAGACACACCACAGGCCAGCCCAGAGGTACTGTATCTCTTTCCATTTAAAGCCTTTTGAGTTTGCATGACTCTTGCTGCAATGAGCACACAAAACCTGTATTCTATTTTGCTTTTGAGATGTTCTTCATCTGTGGGGGCGGGGGGGGCGGACAGCAAAAGGGAACTCATCCAGACCCAGTATGTAGAAGGACAGCATAAAGGGCTCTACACATGCTATACATATATACATATAAATGGTTCAAATGAATTGCCTGGTGCTGTTTCTGACAGGTAGTAGCACTATTTTCATCCAGAATGATTTATATGGCCCAGAAGTGCTTTAACATACCAGCAGAAGCCCTTTAGGTGCCCCTTACTGCTTTGTGCAGGCTGCCCACCTTCACAGTTCATACCTGAGGGGCAGCAGATGGCTTTGGGCTGATGGGCAAGCAGTAGCTCAGGAGTTTGGTGTTCGCTCTCAATGCAATGAAAAAAAGCAGAAGAGCCAGCAAAGGTGGCAAAATGATTTGTCAGGTGAAGTTCTGATGCAGTTCTCCTTTTTTCCAGGGTTTTGCACTTCTCCAACTTGCAGTAGTCATCCTACCTTTGCCAAACTGAGTGAGAGTGCTGGAAGCAAGGAACTGGGGCAAGAATTTTCCCAAGCAGAAGCTCCACTAAAATGCCACAAGATGTGCCCTTGCTGTGCTTTCCTTTCCAGGGATTAGAGTATTCTTAGCTGGAGGAAGCTATGGCCAAGTAGAAGTTAACCTGGTGAGTGAACTGACACGGCCTAAGGCAGTGTTCAAAAGCTTGTTTATAGCGAATAAATATCCATTGTTTTGTGTCATTTGATTAATGACTGGTTGCTGTTTGGGAATTAAGAAGCCATGCCATTTCCCTTGTACAGCCCGTCTTTTGTATGCCACAAACTTTATTATCATATCTGTCTAAAGAGACTGCTCAAGACATCCTAGAACCATTCCATATGTTAATCAGTTGTAAAGAGTAGCACTAAAATGTGGTGAACTTTGCCCAGTGGTCATTTTAGCAGAATGAAAAGCTGTCTTTCCTACAAGGTTAAGGAGGATTTTTTTGGCAACTGCTAACAGAAAGAAAAGCAGGCTGCCTCTTTTTGTCTGCTGCCTTCTGAACAACCACTGTCACGGTCCATCCTCAAGGCAGGACTGCAGCACCATCTCTCACCAAGGATCTTGTCCCAAAACAGGTTCTCTCACCCCATGTGCCAAGAGGCCAATTCACACAAGGTATTTGATTTATTTACAGTTCTGCACAAAATGGGGTGCTGGGTGGCAAATCCACAAAGCCAGCATGACAACTACCAAAACCTTTCACTATTTATACATTTTAGCAACCAAAATGTACATTTTTTTTTTCCTTGACAGCAGTAGAGTTTAGATGATTTATGTGCTTTAGGTTTCAAACAATGTTTTTCTGATTGTTTGATTTTTAACTGTGGGACTGCTCTAAAGATGGTTAGTGTCCTGAGGTGCTAGATGAGCCACAGACATCAAAACACCCCCACAAAAAAACCCAAAAAAAACTTCTATATGAGGTGGAGGGGAGGAAGGGATCAACCCCAAACAGAACCCTCTTTTGGGAATTTCAGTGGGCAAGTGAGACTGTGTTGTGTTTCAGGTTGAAGTCCATCCTCTAGATTACTCATTCAACAGGATAGTCACAAAACTGCAGCAAAATTTTTAGAATACAGAAATATTTCCTAAAGCATGAAAGAAGCAGAAGCATGATTATTTTGTAGTCCCTAGCTACTTGAATTCTATCTAAAAAAACCAAAACAAAACAAACAAAAAACCACAAGAAAACACAAACAAAGCAACATTTAACACCACCAATTTTATTCTGCTTCAAAACACGAACTCTGCAGCAGCAAGATACAGTCTAAATCCCCATCTTTTCAAGCTCCTGCTCTTCAATCCTTCATGGCAATAGATGTCTCATCCATTTCTTGCTAAAACAGTAGTAGAAATGGAAAGGATTAACAACAGGACTACTCCTTTTGTGCTTTGTATTTCTGCCCCTGCAGTTCACAGATACGACAGTAAGAATTACAGTATATAGGGCTCATGTAATATGCTTGTACAGCTGTTTGTTTCACAATAAGACCAAAACAAGTTGCAAGTTTCCCTAAGTTTTTTAGCTAAATCATATCAAATGAAATTCTACTCTAGATTGACCAAAGCATCCCTAACTTTAACCCAAACATATTGCTAAACTAAAACAAGGTCTGAGGCTAAAAAAAAAAAAAAAAGGCTTTGTAATATATCTAAGGAAATTTTAGAATAGGTGTGACAGCTATACCTGCCCCAGCAGGCATGAAGCCCTCCAGACACTGACCTGCACCTGACTTCCATCATGCAGTGACTGGTTTCAGGTGTGCAATGCTGACCCCTGAAGGCTCCTGGTAGGTGAACTGGTAGGGGTACCCTTTACCTTTTTCTTTTTTATCAGCAAAGAGCATGACCTCGTTCAGCCCTGGTGTACCATGAACAGGGAGCAGTCTCCAGACTCCTGACTGCATTTTGTATGAACTTCGCAACAGGAAAAGAGGGTGCTGTCAAACTGCCTCACACCACAAGGAGTCCCAGTGAATTGCTGCTTCCCAGAGCAGCTCACTTCCAGAGTGTAAGCAGATACTGGGACAAGTTTTCTCATCACTTTTCTCTGATCACTATAACATTTCTGGCTTGAAGTATTGAGGACTCAGTGCAATCTATATGACCAACATTTTTTATACGTTTTTCTTTTGTGATAGAGAACTCCACTGTAAGTAGAAGAATGCACAGCTCTTCTCAGAGTGTTCCTGTTAGGCTTTATGTAAGCTGCTTAATCCCAGACATAGATAGCGATTGTGCTGAACACTGAGATCTGTTGAAAGTAAAGGAGGATTTATAGATAGGCAAATTGATATTCATGTATGTGACAGAGTTGCCAGGGTATTTAATAGATAGGCATTTGTAGAGGGTTTTTTTTTCTAGTGGGGCTGCCAGAAGTACAATACCAGGGCTGGCACTTTTGATAAGCAATTTTAAGTTTGTGAATGGTGTTGAGGAATGCACTTAGTGCTGGTAGCTCGGTGTGCAGCTGCAGTGGGAGCTGCAGGTTGTGCCCTGGGTGGGGAAATGGCTGGGGCCGTGACTTGGTGCTGATCCTTTGCCTAACAACAGGCATGAGGACATGTGGCACTGGCCAGTCTTACAGAGACTCCATAGTAATCAAATAAACAAGACCTCAGATCAAAAGGCTCATGTAAAGAGTGTGAAGAGCGCGTGAGGAATGGTTGCACTGACTGTAAGAGTATAAAGCCCTGTGACTCCCCAAAGGCAGCAGCTCAAGCTGTTATGGTGTCTGCTATGGGAAATCTGTCTGTGTGAGTGTGGGGGGAGTAGGGAGTCAAGTGAGGCACCCATTGGGTCACTGGAGTCACCCACATTGAAGGGGCTTCAGCCCCAGCAATGACAGCCTGGGTTGGTGCAAGTGTGACTGCCAGAGAGGCTCCTGGGGGATCAGACAGGAAAGTTTTCCTAACAGTGGGTCAGGAAAGAATCTGGGGTCCTTGTCAAGAAAAATAGTCTCAATGGAGATGATAAATGTAGAGGAGAAAATCGGTGACCCAGTGTCCGAGAGGCTAAAGGCTGAGGTTAGGCCAAGTCTGCTTGACAGCATCAGTAGGAGAGATGTGCATTGCAGCCTGTTGTAAAATCCTTCCACCAACTGTTTGTCAGGCTGTTTGTATCCAGCAAACCTTGATGTGAAGAGAGGTGTTTTGAATCAACATGAAGATAAGGAGAGAACAGCCCTCGTGAAACCTGCATGCTACCAAGAATCAGTGTTTAACACAGAGGCGATGCTCCAGTCTGGAGCGAGCCGCGGTGCTCCAGCCTGAGGACACACCCTGGAACACGAGCGGATTCCCTGCCAAGAGGGCTGTGTAGCGGTGCCTGAGCTGCAAGACCCATCCAGAGGGCAGCGCAAAGCAAAGAGAACAAGCACTTGTCAGCACGGCCCGAGCTGGGCCCGGCATTTACCCCTCTGCGAAGCGGGATGAATTGAGGAGCTCGGCTTGTCCCTGCCCGCCTGGGACGGGGTATCCGCCGCCCCGCCGAGCCCGGACACCGCACCGGAGCCTCCCTCCTGCCTCTCCTGGGCGGGGTCAGCCCGGCGCCCCCCGCACCGCCGAGGGAGGCAGGGAGAGACGGGCAGAGGGGAGGTACGGAAAGGGAGAGAAGAGCCGAGCCGAGCCGGGCGGGCACCGCCGCCCCGGCCGCTCTGCCCCCCACCCGCGCCGCCCGCGACACGCAGCGGGAGCGGCCGTATCGCCCAGCCCGCACCCCGGGGAGCATCGCCCCGTCCCCGCCGTCCTGCATCGGGGCCCGGGGCCAGCCGAGCACGCAGGTGAGGGGCCGGGCAGGTGAGGGAGCGGAGGGAGGCCGGGACCGGCTGCCGGGGAGCCCGCAGGAGCTGCGGCCTCCCCGGGGTGACGCCGGGGTCTGCAGGGGCGAGGATCTGTGCGGGGGGTCCTGGCCCGGCAGCACCGACCCCCGCGGGCCTGGGCCGGACCCGGGTTCGGCTGGCACTCCATCCCGAGAGCATCCCGGGGCGGGCGCGGGCACCCTCGGCTCCCACGGGTGGGGTTTGGCTCTGCCCGGTCCCCGGCCGCGTCTGTCCAGAGACCTCGAAAGCGCGTGTGAGGTGCCCTGTGGTAAACACTGTGCTCTGTTTACGCTTTTTATCTCATTACCTGCGGGCAGAGGTGGGGCAGACCTCGGAGGCATGAGGGTTTAAATCATCTGTTATAATTGACTACTGTGATGTTGAATTACCAAAATCAGCTGTCAGTCTCTTCTTGAATCCCGCTGTATATTTGGTCCTGAGTATCCTACACAAGTGGCCAATCCAATTGCTTGTTCCATTCTACACTGACAATTAACTGTGCATATATAATGAGAAGACAGAAGTTCCTAACATTTTTACTTTAGTTGGGTTGATATATTATGGACTTCCATCATCACCAGTAAACCTGTTCTGCTTCTGGTTACAATCCAATTAGTAATTTTTTCTGTGCCCTGGGGCAGTCACCTTGCCCTGTATAAAGAGAATTTTAAATGTATGTGATACCCTGTATTTGAAATGTGGTGATTGTCACTGCATTTAGTAGCAGAGACTGTTACTATGTTATGTGTGGTGGTGTGCTTCCTGTAATCTTCATTTCTACTCTCTGTACTGTAACATTAATGTTGCTTGTTGTTTTGGGTTTGTTTTTTTTTATAAATATGGTTGCATGATGAGCTACGATCTTTGGTTAAGCCACGTGCAGTGACACACAGGTCCCTCTTCAGAGTTGTTTCGTTTGGCACCTTTATGTGCATTTGTTTAAATTCTCCTGTGCAGTACAGATCTGCCTTTATTTCTGACATACCAGCCTGTTAACAAGCTGAAAGCATCAGCTGCCAAAATGCATCCGTGAAATTGGCACAAAAGAAAAATGTTATGCAAAATCACAATAGGGAAGACAAGGGTTGAGAAGAAATACTGTTTTAAGGAAAACTAGATTTGCAATGTAAGTTACCTTGTCAGCTATTTCAATTCTAACCCGTTGAGGGCTGTAAACCAGAGCAGAATTGTTCGTCTGTTGAAGTATGGTTATATTAACCAGTAAAAGCAAATTGCTGAAGCCTCTTGATTTATTTCTTGTTGTCTGGTACATGTTCATACCCGGATCCAATGAAATGATAAAAGATAATACCTTAAACCACTTCACTTGGGGTTCAATCTAAAAAAGTTGTACTTTATTCATGAAACAGAAAAAGAGCTACTTTGGGTCTGCTGATGCCTGATCACAGCAGCGTGATTGCCTGGTTAGTGCACCAGTACTTTCATAAAACTTATTAAAATAGCTTATTCATAAGGCAAAAGTCAGAGTCCAAGGAAACAATTTTGTGTTTCATCTAAGGAAGGCAGGTATTTTCTGTGCTCTGGTCTTCTGCAATAGCACGATACAATTGAACAGAATTCATCAAGAACCTGAGCAGGGGTTTTGGGAAAAGCTCTATGTGCCTGAACAACCATAGTCCTCAGCTCATTCCCTCTCTCCTAGTGGAGATCTCCTTAGGCTTGAGCTCAGCCAAACCTGTTGCCTGGCACTGTTGTGGTGCACAGATGGGATTTATAGGCAGGCTTTGCTCTCCAAGACTGGTTCTGGGGTACAGTAGGCTAGACTGTTGAACACTAGACTTCCCAAAGTAACGTGTTAGTTTTTTTTCCCCCATCAACTTGTGCATTTAACACAGTCTGACCTAAGCATCAGGCACTTCTACCTTCCTCCTCTTAAAATGATATGATGAAATATGCCAAAGATAGTGTGCAATGAAGAAGGTGGGTCACTGCAAATCTGCTGAAGGCTGCCGGTTGCAGCAAGTGCTCAGAGCATAGGTGTTCTGACAGGAGTCCAGATCTTTTTTTTCCTGGACACTTTTCATGAGTAGCCAATGGAAGGGGGTAATTCCCCATAAAAAAGATAATTATTCCTTGACAGCAGTAGCAGCTCTTACGCTAACATATATGAGCCAGGTTTAAATTGTGAAGTGAGCTGTAGAAACTATGCCAGCTGCCTGCCCTTCATAGGGGTAAGTTGAGTCTAACTGTGCTGTCCTGAATTTGCAATCAGCAAATGACAGCTGGGTTGGTCAAACTTTTGGAGTGATGTCTGTATGAGGAATGACTTGTCATTCTGGGAAATAATTCAGGCATAGGCTCAGGCAGAGAACTAGCATAGAAATTTACAAAATTGTATAGAAGAGGTTAATAGAGAGAAGTCTTTCTGAAATTGGCTTTTCCTAACTTTGGTATCCTTGGTTTTGTACTGGAAGAAACATATAAAAGGAAGTAGGTCTTTATGCAAGAAGCAGACAGGTGCAACTCTGCTAAGGTCCTGTCATAGTCTAAGTTTTTAAGAAGTTTACAGGGGTTAGAAGGGAACTGAGACAAATACTAGGATTAGAGATCCATTGAGGATTAAATAAAACTTGTCAGGCCCAGGAAATCTGAAATCTCAGAGAGTATTTCAGTCAAGCAGCCTATATGCTCACCCTGTTGATACCCTTTCCTGGACATCGTCCTGGACATGGCTGGAGACAGTTACAAGCTAACCAGACTCCTGTTCTCATCAGTATGACATTCTTTAATGGTCATAACACTTAAAGATTTTTCCAAAAATTATTGTTGTTATTATTATTATGCTTAATAATCACATATCCTTTTTGTTAGGCTGGTACACAGCCACTGGTTCAGTTAGTCTGTGTGCTCAGTAATGATTCCTCAGTGGGGAAGTGACCCAGCTTTTATTATTTCCTTCAAATAATTTTCCTGCTTCAGCAATCCAATGCAAGTTTTCCTTCTTCCTGCTGTTTGTTTTCTCTTTGTTAGGCTGATAGGAGCTTACACATCTCTTCGACTCACAAAAATAAGGTGTAGCCATGAGATCTTTTGCTCTGTCTCTATGACCCCACCTACGTCTTCTCTTTGCCCTTTACTACACTGACTTGCAGGACTGGAAGGAATGAAATCAACTGTGTTTACTATAGTTATATATGGCAAATTCAGCTGCCAGTTAAATGCTAAATTAATGGTTTACCATTCCATGATTTGGTTTTATTTTCTATTCTTCCCAGAGAATGAAATAAAACTGCAAATTTGTTTTCTTGCTTAGGTCTCTGGACAAAATGGGGAACAGATTAGTGAAACCCAAGCATCTGAGGCAGCCAGATAGACACATAGCAAACCTTGCTATTGGCTGTGCTGCCAACCATAAGTTTTTGATGGACCCATGCCTGAGCATCAGTGTGATCAATGGGCAAGCTGATGTTCTTTGCAGCAAGGTACTCGAACTGGAAAAGGAGCTGAAGAGGAAAAATCAAGAGTTGCAAGACAGTCAAAGTCATGTTGCTGAGCTTCAGGAGCAGCTGACTATGCAGACTAAGGTCATAGCAGAGCTCACCAAGGAACTTCAGAACAAGTGTATACAGTTGAACAAGCTGCAGGATGTTGTTAGCACTCAAGGACAGCAGTCACTTCAGCCTTCTCCATTGAAAGTTTCTGCCAGTAGGAGGAGAGGAGCCAAGGAAGGTGTATCTGCAGAGCCAACAACACGGCTGTATGATTTCAGCAGGCAAGCTATGTTTTCCCTTGAAAAAGCAACAGTCCGAAAGGATTCCAGGTGAGCTCATTTCAGAGGCTTTACATGGTTGTGTTACAAGGATATTACCTTTATCACAATGATACCCTGTCCTCACGATAAATCAAGATTAAAGCAACCATATTTTTCCTATAGGCTTTGTCACTGCCGTAGTTAAATGCTGGTTGAGTTTGTTTGTAACTTTAACCAAGAATCATCAGTGCCCCACAGACTTCAGGTGAAGAGTGGTGGGAAGGCTGTATATTTTAGATGAGACTTTTATAGTCTCTTTGGTATTTATCTTTACGGCCAGCTAAGCAGAACTTAAACCTCTTCTAGGCTAGACCTAAGCCTCTTAGGTTTGCTTGGTGCTCACAGCTTAAGCTGTGCTCTGCAACACTGATGAGAAGGTGGCTGGATGCTTTCACCTGCTTTCATTCTTAATCCTATAGCATGGATGGCTTAGGAAGGAGCAGGTGACCCCAGCTTAGCTCTCCCAAATGCAATATGGACACTGATCCTGAGCTGTGTATGAAATTTGTCAGCCCAGTTTCAACTCAGGCTGGTGCAGAATGCAATTAAATGTTTTGTATGGTGTGATTATCCTCCTAGCTTCCTCCTGCCCTCCAGCTTTTGGTAGTCATGGTGCAGGAACTGAATTTTACTTGTGCCTCGTTGAATCCAATTATGCTTTCTAGACTCTGAAAGACCCAGAAGTATTTGTGTTTGCAGCTGGCCTTGTGGACAGAGATATCAGACTGGTATCCTTAAGCATAAGGGCATTACAGTGTAGACAAAACCTGAGTATCTGCTTTAACATGGTGGTAGCCAGAATCTATCTGGACTTCATCCAGTGACTTAAGCGCCTCAGATTTATAGGGACCTTTATTATTCTGTTAAAAATTCATGACGTATGTGAGTGTACCATAGTAGACCTGAGAGTTGAGAGACTTGATTTCTCATCCATCATGTCCAGCATTACACATTCGAGGGTGTCTTGTGAATCAGAAAGGCTGCCTGAGTCACCATAAAGAGCTGAGAACTTCAGTTAGCAGTGTTTTTCCATAAGAGTAAGTGAACTGCATTAATAATTCATCACAAGTACCTGGCCACTTTAAATCACTGGTTGTTTTAGGAGTGTTCTACTTGTAATCACCTACCTGTCTTCTCCTTGGTGATCCACCAGATGGTTTTCTAGGATGTTTTCAGAGACAGAATTGTAACTGCAGTGAGGAGTAAAGTCAAGAGAAGTGCAGCAGTCAGAACAAAATCAAATATTGTAGCTTAAGCAACCTAAGTGTAGTGCACATCATCTTTTGATGTGATAGTGGCCAAAGTATCGTTTGATGTTCCAAATACTTTGAAAGCAAACATAGCTAAAGAAACCCACCACAAAACTGTACTACTATGCACTGCTCTGCTTCTCAGTTAGAAAAGCCTGTGGTATGTGCTTGTTTAAGACACCATCACCTTCCTACCGAGACAACCAAATGCTGAGAGAGACAAACATTTGGTTTACTTACCTAGGCTGTAAATACTGTAGTAGTTCAAGTTCAGATAGTTGGCATACATGTAAGAACAAAGTCTGATCTTTACTGTCTACAGAATTCTGTCCACTGTAATTAGCAAATACTGATCCTTTAGCCTAACAGTGTCTATAGAAGTGTTTAGAGTTAGTGGTATCAGTAGCTGCCTCTCCTTTACAGAGAAAGGACTTAATGCAGCCCCACTTCTGTGTAAGATAATTGCACAATGTTGCTACACAGTTGAGAATGCAGTTACTACAGAAGGAGGGGAAGCTCCATGCTATGTTCTTGTATTTGCATTGAGTCTAGAGTGTCAGCAGTCCCTTTTAAAAATATTTGTAAAACAAATGGCATAATTTTATGCTGTTCATTTAGTAGGGTTTTAAGTGCCATGCTTTTGTTTGGAGTGTCTCAGCATGACTGATTTTAATTAAAGTTTTAGAAGCTTTCAATGGTTCTTATCTATCCCATGGGAGTGGACGTTTTGTCCTGTATATATTTCTTCTCTTGAGCTAGTTGGATGAATCCAACTCAGTTTCAAAAAATGAGTTTTTTTCTTAATGGAAGTTTAAGCATTGAAAATTTAACTAAAGCCTGAAGATTTTGGAGTTTGAACATAGTATATGAAAGCAGACCTCTCAAAAGTCTTTCAGATGGAAAGTGTTTTTAATCTCTTAACCTTTGCAGTGTTAATAATCTAGGTATCTCATTATCTATAGGACTGGTTCTCCATTTTTTTGTGTCCTTACAGAGCATGCTATTATTATCAGCAGCATTTAAACTACCTATGTCAAGTCCCTTCCTGTTATGGGCTCAGGATCATGACCCAGTTCTGTAACCAGCCATTATTGGCTGGGGAAGAACTATCTTGACCCTTGACATTGATGCCTTTTACCAGTTAATGCCAGCAGATAGCCAAAAATCTCTCATTAGTAGCAGAAAATTATATTAAGAGAAAGCATTGCATGGCAAAATATATGTTGTACCCTTGCACCTGTGAGATGACATCTGTCTTATGATGGCAATAAATTCCCAATCCTCTTCACAGAAAGTCATTCTTAGGGTGTCAGGTGCTATTTCTGGGGTTTGACTGGGAACGTGTTGAAAGAGGCAGGGGGAACATTTCCATGAAAGCTAACAGCAGGGTGGGGAACAAAACCTGGAGAAGGATGCTGTGGCAAAGCTGGCCCTGGGCAGTGAAAAAGTCATACTAACAGTGAGACCAAGAGATACCTGAACACCAGAACAGTTGTGTGGCTCTGTGCACCCCATTTTTACCTTTTCAGTAGTACTCCTAAGGACAGCAACTAGCACAATTTCAGGACTAAAGGTTTCCTGTCGTTTCAGGACATCCAGTTATTTCCAGCAGCCATTCTTGAAAGTGGGGTAGGTACAGGAGATGTGCAGGGCCATGAAACGAGCAAGTAACTGATTCAAGAGCCTGAGCTACAGCTATGATACCCACGAGTCCTTCACCCTGTGGCCACCTGCACTTCCTGAAAACAGCACAGTCTCCTGTGTAGTTCAGAAAGCTCTTGTGCTCATTTTAAGTATTGGATTATATGGAATTACTGTATGTTATTACAGTATTGTAAGCATGATGCAGGCCAGGGTGAATTAAATTAGCAAGTTTGATTTTAGCAGAAAACTGAGTTAGAGCTTATATTCCAATAGCCCTGCTGCTTTCAGCAGAATCTAAGTTACGGTCTCCATTTCTAAACGCAGTCCTTCCCATAGCTACTTGATTTTATTTTCTTTCCTCATCTCATCACCTTTACTTATTCTCAGTCATTTTATGCCTGTAACACTGTAAGTATATTTACTTGCTCTCTATTTGTTCGTTCCTGGATTGTCCTCAGGAGATTTTCCCACATAACCTAGTTTTGATGACAACTTTGCATTGTTTTATGAATACAAGCAAGATGAGGCCTTAAGTGACTCAGAAAGCTGTCAGGGTGTTGACTACATTACACACCTTCCTTACATGCATGTTAGAAACATGGGGACTTAAAGGCAAAATTTATCTTTCACTTCAGCAATGAAGGAAAACTAATCAGTAGGTCCACACAAGCTCCATCAGTGCAGCAGTTGTTTAATGGCATTAATTTCTGACATGGACTCAAAGCACTGTGTTACAGGAAGCCCTTTACCCATGACATGCACAAGTCAGTCAGAACTCATAGATTTCCCAGTAGGTATGTATAGCTTGCTTTGTCTCAGTTGGTTAGTCATTATTAATGGTTTCATCCACTGTTTATTTTCCCATGTTTTCTTCTTAAAATTCAAGCTCTGGGCTCTTCCCCCAGCAGCTCAAATGCAGACTGTTCTTGTCTTTACAACTCACTCATATTTATATATTTACTACAAGAGGAAATGATACAAAGACTGTCTCAGGGAGCAGCAAGAACAAGATCACTCCACAAGAATAAATGAACCAGGTTACTACAGCCCAGACAATTCCCTCACTAACCAGGATACCATCCCCATGGTCTGGGCAGGGTAGGCTGAGCAGGGTGGTGACAACAGTGTCCATCAGGAGTCCCACAGAAGAAGTCAATCAGATGCAAGTTCTCACCAAGAGACAAAAACAAAGTACTTACAGTATTGGGCCAATACTCATCCAGAAGACAAAACCAAAATCAATTTTTTCTGTAACATAGCCCAGACAAGAACTGAATGCCCAGACCTGAGCTTAAAGAGTTTGCAGTCCAGTGGGTAGAGGGTGTGTGTGGGTGGTCCCAAGGGAGGCTGATTGATAAGGTCTATTACTGCCCTCAGGGCTCTGACAGGTCTGACCCCAGTCAGATGGGTACAATGTTTCCCTTTTTCCAGTCACCTAGAACTTCACCTGACTGCCATGACTTTTCAAATGTCATGGAGAGTGGCTTGGCAACGTCTAATTATACCCTAAAAATTCTTAGAAGCAGTAGAGGAAAGGGCCTGCTTTGGGAAGATCCTTCCATGTTTGGTCATTTTTAAGGAAACTGAATATATTTGGCATCCCACATTAACAAATTAAATGGGCTTTTTACTCAGTGTCATTTATGCTGTTTGTTGTCATCTGTGTAAAGGAAGTGAGCACAGTAGAGATAGGAAGAGTTTTTCAGGAACGTGGATGGATGGCAAAGAGCAGGGCAGGAAGGGATCTGTATTGACCCTCCACCTCCACACACACCTCTCCTAGATGCTGGACTTACTTTGTGAATTTTGGGACAATGTTCTAATAAATTTACTTAGTAGATATAAACCGTGAATGCCACTGGCTCAGTGTTATTTTGCCAGTGCAAGGGAAGGACTCTGTAGTCATCTTTCAATCACATCCACCTACCACTTGCTTCATTTTACCCACCACCAATGTCTTCTAACATTCTTCTAAGAAAAAAACAACTCCTGTTAATCATATTTTTGCATGCTTTTCCTTCCATACATCTTTCCATAACTCAAAAGAGAAACTCTTGATGAGGTTTTAATACTATCAATGTTGACTTTAATCTTATTAATATCATCAGTGTTATGTTTTTGCTGCATATTAGAAGAAAAATGGTTTAGAATCTTAGGAAAGTGGACCAGATCTTCTAAGAAGCTGACAATCCTGTACAGGCGGTGGTATGTGAAGACATACATTTCACATTTCTTTCCTTCAGATAAGCAAGGCTACATACCTCAGTTGTGCAGTGGGGAAAGAATATTGTGAGAAACAGTGCAAAACTTTCTGAGGAGCTTGTCATCCTGCAAGGATTGAAATATTTTTGTCAGTGGTACCTGTCATGCGAGTATTAGAAATGAGAGGAAGCATCTTGAGGGGAATGAATGCGTGGTGAATAATATACCACAACCATCCTGGGTATTTTAAACTTGGGTTTTTTGTTTGAAACCAGTGAGAAGAAGCTTATCACGGATGCCCTGAATAGAAATCAGTTTTTGAAGAGACTGGAGCCTCACCAGACACGAGATATGGTGGAATGTATGTATGAGAGGACTTTCCAGCAAGGCAGCTACGTCATCAGACAGGGAGAACCGGGCAATCACATTTTTGTGCTCAAAGGTGAATATTGCTTGTTTGTACAACACACAAGTGCAAGAAACAGGAAAGCAGTTCAGAAGCTTTGGCAGGAAGCCACAGTGATGGTGTTTGTGCTCCTAAATAATTTATGCTGGCCCTGATGAGGGTGATGCAAGTTTTACCTGTGACTTTTGTGAAAGAGAGTAAGAAAAACAAAAAGCACCTTGGAAACTTGAATCTTGACGTAATGCTATTTCATGGCCTCTTTCACTTCTAAAAGGCTGGGGGCCAGCAAATCCTTTTTGTTGTACGTGCAGCCAGCCCCTTGTTCTCAAAAGGAAGAACAGGAATTATTTAAAATACAGAGAACTGATCAATGGTGAAGGCAATTCTGCAACAAACTTACCTTTCAACATTCATGAGAGCTCATACTAGTTTTCTGTGCATGGGAAATTGAGACATGAGGTCTGCATTTACTGTTCTCAAAGCTGAAAGGTTTTTGGGTTTTTTTGAAGATCTGCTAGGGTTTTTTTTGGGGTGGGGGGGGGGGTGGGGGGAGAAAAAGCCAAACAAACAACAAAGCAAACAAAAAGCTTTAGAATACAAAGGCTTTCCTAAAATAATGCCAACAGGTCTGAAGTAATCTTTCTGCAGTCATCTGTGCTGACTGCTGCTCTGCTTACACACAAATCTCAAGTTGCTGATCAGCCAAAGTGGACCCCAAGTTTAACACCTGGAAGTTGCTCCTAACAGCAATTGTCTCTTTCATCATCTCACTATTAAAATTAATTTGCATATTTTGTCAATTTTGAACCACTAGAAGGCCCAGAGACTCATGTGAATTAGAGTTCATGCTGTAAGGAGTATGTTCTGTTGAGGCACGAATTTTTAAGCCAGAAGCATACTGGTATATGTTGGAAAGAAAGTTTTTTGTCTTCTGGCTTTATAAACATGTTTTAGCCTGAAAAAATTATGGTAACAGTGTTAGGATAACATAAATATTATTTATGAGAAAGAGGAGGTAGAATTTGTAATGGGATAGTCATATTCTTGAAAGAAAAAATGATAACATTTTGAAAACAGATGAAATATGAGAAAGAAGATGTGCACCTGGAAATTTTTCTGGGCCACAACCTGTGAGGAAATTCAGATTTTATTTGACTTTTGCTTGATTTGTAGTAAGGTTCAAGAACAATTTCTTGAAGGAAGATTTAATGTGCTTTTAATTTTTCTTTTCCTTTGCGTTCCGCATATATATACACATACATGTGTATGAATAGACAATCCTCATGAGTCATTTCTCCATTGGTCACTATTTTAAAACCTTAAGTTTGTCTACACCACACTAGACTATCTGAACCACTACTGACTGCTTTGTTGTAGCAAAGATTTATCCCATCAGGATTTAGAATGGGCCTCCCTACCAGAGCAGATTTGTAGATTGGCAGTAGGTTTTTAAAAAATAAATCTCTACTGGCTTGTATGTGTGTCTCAAAGCACTGTTTGCATCATTCCTCTTATTCCTGTCTTCCAGGGAGTGGCAAAGTCAGAAATACATTGACTTGTTTTCCATTCACTCTGTGGAGTTGAGCCCAGTTTTAATACCTGTTATCCTGATGATTTTTGACAGAGGGCAGTCTGGAAGTCTTTCAGCAGAATAAGCTGCTATCCTCAATACCTGTGTGGACAGCCTTTGGTGAACTAGCCATTTTATACAACTGCACACGGACAGCTTCTGTGAAAGGTACCTAAGGTTAATTATGACAACGTTGCTCCAAATGATAACTATGTATTTTTGTGAGGTCCCTGTTATAGCCAGATTTTCTCTGAAGTTTTCATTTAATAGATGTTTGCATGTCTTGATTGTCTACAGTAAGCTCATGTTTCCTTCCTTGAGTTCATTCTGCTTGAGAACTGTAATAGTTCTATGCAATGAATATAATTCCATCTCTAGAATAACCCTGGATAAAAAGTTAAGCATCAAAAAAGTATGTTGGTTAGCCTGATCTGTACCATACTAACTGCTAAGGAAGGATTGTACTTTAATTTTGGATGTGTTAGTAGTGGTGATGGTCTTTGGCTCTTATGTACTTGTGTGAAATGCAAACCTGAGACTAGGTAACAGTGAATTTGAAAAGGTATTAGAACCATAGTGTTTTTAGTAGAGTAGATAAAGTAATTCAAGAGGAAATAAAATACATAGGAATTACTTCTTTCTGTACTTCCTTTAGTTCTGTGTTGTCATTACATTAGTGAATCTTGCCTAGATCCATTTGCAGCTGGCATTTGCAACTGGCATATGGGAGATTTGAGTTTGATCTCAAATGTGGTGGTGGGAGAGATGAAACTTCTAGATGAGACCTGCTGCTGCTCTGAGGCAAATGCTTTTTGCATTTCATGTTTGCAGACTGACCAGGATGGAGTTGTTAAGTGTTGCTCTGATACAAATGTCCCTCTTCCTGGGTATTCATCCATTAAATAACCCTTGATTCCTTTTCTAATGTGCTATAATTTTTCTGTGACAAACAAGTAAGTGACCAAATAAGATTAAGTTCATCATTTTTCCACTCTCCACCATTCCATAAGCATTACTTGTGTTTGAAGACTAATTTGTGTTCTCATCTAAATCTGCAGGGACTTTGAACCACCAGTAAGTATGAAGAGTTCATCTTGACTTAATAAGGAGCAAATGGAATAAAACAAGAAGCTGTTTGCTTTAAAAGCTTTTGGTCTTTCTTTGTGCACCCAGTTTAGGCACTTAATCATTGCTGGCTGTGCAGATGGAAGTTATTACATGTAATCTGGTCTTTTTGCTGCCTGATAAACAGAAAAGAATCAGTAATGTGATTATTTTTCTTACTAGCATGCTGTTCTACTTGAATATGTACCCTATTTTTCTTTTTTGCCTGCTGTATAGTATTAGCATTATAAAGTAGTGTTTCTGCATAATAAGATGTCAAGCTGCTTTAGACCTTTGTTAACATTAATTGGTTTTGAGGTAGGACAAGAATTGTCCAATTATGGACAAGAAAGGGTATTTGAATGCTTGAAATTGTTGCAGAAACCTACCCCTCCCCAATAGCTTTCCTGTGGAGGAAGAGCACTACAATGCTATAACTGAGTGTGAGTAGTAAACACATGTGAAAACCCTTTCCTGATGCTGGATCTGCTGATCATCTTTTCCTGCAGTCTTTGAAAACGGACTTTATCCAAACAACTTTTTCAATGTCTGGTGATACGGTTTTGTTATTCCCTATGACAGAAGGAAAACTGCTGCATATGGTGTAGCATCCTTTAAAAAAAAGGAGAGATTAAATTGTACAGAATCACCTCCTTTTGCTTAAAAAACATAAAAGGTGAAGTGTGTTCTGTTCTGTCAATGATTGCACACAGAGGCTGCTTAGGGGTTTGCATCTTTGATGCTGAATCTTGTGCATGCTTACTGTATTAATATTTTGGTTATCTTTTTGAAGGGTAATCATTAATGTTTCAATTACCCTTTATTGCCTTATAAGATGGATACATTGGAGAAAAACTCTGTGAGGATGACAGAATTAAATGAAATTAAATTTATTTCTTGACCTCTGTTATTTCTATCTTATTGCATATCTACCAAACATTTGCATGTAATCTGAACTGGAGATGAATCCAAGCCACAGTATTCAACATCATAGATTTTGGAAAACTTCAGCCAAGTTTTTGTTCCTTTCAAATCAGCTCTTTTGCAGATTTGCCTTTGAGTGCTCATTGGTCTTGTACCATGAGCTGATACTGTAAAATCGTCCATCAAATCATTTGGAAATATTGCTGATTTTGTTCTTGGCTTTTTGTTTTCCCCAAGCAATCACTAATGTTAAAACATGGGCATTGGACAGAGAAGTGTTTCAAAATATCATGAGAGTGACAGCACAAACAAGACAAGAGCAGTACAGAAACTTCCTTAGAAGGTAAATATGATGAATTTCTATTTCTAATACTGCTTTGGGCTACTTACTAAGGTGCACTAGAATACGGTGCCTGTCTTGTAAACAGAGAGAAAAAGATGCTCTTCAAGCACTCAAAAGCCAGACTATTTACCTCTTTTTTTCTTTTTTTTTTAAAGATTCATGAGAGTTTTTCCCATTTTAATTGTTTTTCTCCTGCATTACACTAAGAAACTTCAATAGGTGCTTGAATGCTTCTAAGTAATAAAAATATATAGAAAAGATACATGTTTAGAAGTGAAAACAATCTAATGAATAAATAGAGTTAAGTAAATCCTCCAGCTAGTAGTTAATTTGCTACTGGAGTAGATTAAGGAATATTCCTTATCCCTTGGAGACTTGAATATGAGATCTCTGTGTCTCTTGGCTTATGAACTAATTCCAGCATAAATTAGTAGAATAATTCTCTTTCCTGCAAGGAACACTGGGTGTTGTACCATGCTCCTCCTTAGAAAGATGGCGAAATTACAGGTTCCAAAGCATAATTAGCTGATTGTTTTGTTTTTTTAACAAAGAATGACCATTCTGTTGTGCCTTCAAATCGAGATATAAAGCCTGGCCATGCGTAGAATGTGTGTGTATTTTTACATTCATCTCCATCTTTGATTTCTGTACGTATTTCTTTGCTGAGCCTGAGCAGAGAGAAGGTTCTGTAATTTCCAAATTTTATAAGTCTGAGTAATCAGCATGGGAGGACTTTTTACTAGCAAGTTCACTAAGTCATCACTGTAATTGGATTCTCTTTTAATAGTTGTCCAAGGAGTACTGGAGTTTTTACCTTTGTCTGATTTTGCAGTCTCTGCAGTGCATTTCAAATACATTCTTGGATTACTATAATGACTTGGTTTTGCAATTACTGAATTCTGTATGACTGAATTTTGAAATCAATCCATATGCCCACTGGAGCCTTTTCCCCTACTGAAATACAAAATTGATTTACAAACCGACTGATGTTTGCAATATTTCTAACCTGTAAATCATGCGAGTTTTGTATGTCTGAAAAACAAGATGAGAATGCTTGGACCATCCAAATTAAGGTTTAGTTGTATATTGTGTTCACCACCAATTTAAAATGTGATTGTACAAATTGTATGCATGAGAAGAGATCATGGAAAAAAGTGTTACACAATAACTACTTTGGGTTTGTGGGGGTTTTTTTATTATTTTGTATTTCTGTTTTCCTGAAAGTGTGTCCCTGCTGAAAAACTTACCTGAAGATAAATTAACCAAGATCATGGACTGCCTGGAGGTGGTAAGATACTGTTAAGTTCTTCTAAATAGTATTCAGTAAGCTTTCAAAATAGAAGAGAAGAATGAATCAGTAAAAATAAAACACAACCAAGCTTTTTTTAATATGAGGGTGGGTTTGGAGTGATCAGAGTGGAATTCTAGGTTGACAGCAAACAATAACATTTAGTGGCATAAAAGTAAGTAATATTTTTGGCATCAAGGTGGTCAAGCAAGTAGATAAGAGGATCTATAATCTAGCCTTTATTAAGATTAAGCACAAAGTGGCTCTCCAGGTCTGATTCTTGTGGTAATCAGGCTTTACCGGTTTGCAGTGTGGATATATAATACTTTTATATGCCTTGAACCAAATATACTGCAAAATATATGTTTAGCACTTAAACATATGAATTCAGATAAGTATCTGTGCATCTTAGGGCTGCATTTGCCAATAGCCTTGAAGGTAAAGGCTTGATATAGCTGTGATTGCTTTTTTTTTCCCAAGGGCAGTGATAACTATTTATTCTTTTTGTATGGGAAAAAGCTGTAGGAACCCCAGTCTTGAAACAGTTCTGCAAATGGAGAACAAAAGTTACTCAGAAAACAAAGAGCCTCAGTCCAAGCAAGGAGGAGGCAAATATAATGATGCATGCCCATAGCACAGGGGATTAGGAGATCATGGTGTTGATCATGTGAAATGGCAAATGGCCTTAGCACAGCAGTATCCTAAGCAGTGACTTTTTTTTTCTTTGGGAGATTCCTGGCAAGGGAGAACTTGCAGAAAACACTTGGAAGACAAAAAAAAATAATGTTTTCTTATGAGGAACAGGTCACAAAGATGGAATTTAACATGAAAAAAACATGCTTGATTGAAAGTTAAACAATCGGGTAATTCATTACCTGAATGGTAATGGTGGGCAGGGTTCCTTAGCAGGCGCAGAAAATTTGGTGCCTTCATAGTTTGCAACAGATTATTTAGCCATTCCCACTGGGATGACAAGCCCAAAATCAGTTTTGGAAATGGGTTTTTGATTTAGGACTCTTTTAAGGCTTTTTGATATTTTTTTCCTTGTTTTCTCCTGCTTCAGAAGGAGGGCACCAGTGTTAGTATTTTTTTGAAACAAATAATGTGCCACTGCATTTAAGATTGACCACCGTGTTTTCTGTAGTGGAATGGTTGTGTATTATGGGATGTAACATATGAAGGAGACTGCAAATTAAATATCAGTGGAGCAACCACATGTATTAAGAACTCTGCATAGTAATCAGAACTTTCAAAGAGGCTAACAACTTATTGGAGAATATTGTCTCTCCCTTCGCCCTCACCAGGAGTACTATGACAAGGGAGATTATGTTATTCGGGAAGGAGAAGAAGGGAATACCTTCTTTATAATAGCAAAAGGAAAGGTAAGATTTAATCAACCTAACTTATAAAGTAATGTGTCCAAACACTTGTATTTCAAAAGCTACCTTGAGGGGTGTGATGTTCAGTGAAATTTGTGCACAGTGATTTTGAGGACACTATTAAGTTCACAATACCATGATAATACCCTGGAGCAGCATTTAGAGGTTCAGGGAGCCTAATTTTCCATTCACAATGAACCCATGTTATACTGTTCTAATTATAATGTAATTAAAGTATGTCCTGAAGCCTCTTGACACTGTAGCAGTGATGTAAAGTCGATTTTTTTGTAAATGAGATTTGATCCTGTCTTCTCCTAGGTGGTTCAATATCTGACAGGCAAAACATAGACTTGTGAAATATCTAAGAAGTAATGAGGTCCTAGTCTTAATGGAGAATGGCCTTCTAGAGGTCTCAGAATCTATTTATACCATATATTAATCCCAGAGGAATAAGGCAGCAACCTTTACCTGTCAGCTGTTATTCTGACATGGGATTCTAAAGAGTCAAATCAGGGGGATTTCCATCAATAAACTTCCAGGAGGGTTTCCAAAACTTGTCTAACTCTGGAGATATTCTGGTTTGTTTTTTGTGGGCATCAACAGAATGTGTGCTGCTGTGGAAGCAGAGTTTCATTAAGGAGAAATGTTAGTTAATGCTTCTGGAGGCTGTTGGTTTAGCTGAGAATACAAAAGTTCACATGATGCCTGCCCACTGTGGAAACTGAAGTATTTTTCGATTTTTCATTAAAATGTGACTTATTTTGCTCTGTTTTAAAAGGTATGAAGAGAAAATACTTGGGGGTGGGCAATAATGAATATATTCCTTTTTCTCAGCAAAAATAAGAGATGTGTCAGGGAATGTTTGGATTTAATTTTTGAGAGGAAGTAGTAATTATATATATTTGTAACTCTTTCTGCAGCATAACAGAATTTAAGACATTTATGAAATATAGAGAAAAGAAAGGAAATCCTTGTGATACTTTGAAACTTTACCTTACTAAATTTTTATTCCTGTACTTTCCAGGTGATAGTTACCCAAAGTACAGCAGATCACTCAAAGCCTCAGCTGATCAAAAATCTACATAAAGGGGATTACTTTGGAGAAAAGGCTCTTATTAGGTTAGTTCACATTGTCCTATCACTATGTATCAGAATCTACAAATCATGACCCTTTTGAATATGATATTTGTTTTGATTGTAAGGTAAATTTGTTTGAAAAGGTGAAGGCAGTGACTGAATTTGCCTTAATGTTTTGGCTTTTTGCAGAGAGACCTTGAAAGTATACACTGTCATCTGCCTTTAGTTTTCCCTGTAGAATACAACTCTTGGCCCTCTCTGCATTGTGGCTTATTGTTTATATTTCAGTAAAAGCTGTGATGAAAACTTGTGCCAGACTCTGTATGACTTTAAAATGGGTAAGCTCTGTCATGACTGGACTGAGGTGTTGTTTCCACTGCCTCTGATAGCAAGCAACAGAGAGAAGGAGTCACATAGGAAATATTTATGTGGGTGATGGAGTAGGGAAACTTTTGGTTTCTGGAATGTTTATATCCAAGGATCATTTCAGAAAGAAGTAATAAATCCTGACATAGTGCTAATTACAGCTCACACTAATTTCTTGGAAGGTTGCTAAAGGATATCATGATCCAAACCCTACTGAAACTGGAAAAAAATAGTGTTCTACAACAATAATGACTAGTAAAATGCTATAATTTTGCATTTGGGTCAGCAATATTGAGATACAAGCTGCAAAGTCCTTTGAGGAGTTTCACCTATAGCAGCTGTGACCTTCCTTGAGTACAGTGTGAGGTACAGTGTGAATCCCACTGTTTTGAGGATTTTCATATGTTTGTTATGTTTCTGAAAACACATTTCAATTCTTAGTGACGACGTCAGATCAGCAAACGTTATTGCAGATGAATACAACGTGGAGTGCCTCGTTATAGACAGAGAGTAAGTACTCTACAGTTTAATGAAAGACTTGCATCCTTTCAGTAGGTTAACATGTGACTTTCACTAGGTTAACGTGACTTCCCTGTAGGCAAACTCACAATGTTTTCTTAAGGGAACACTGGACAAGTGGTTACATTTTTGCAGTACTAAGGAAGAGAGGCTGGCAGCAGGTGCTGGCACAAAGAAGCTTAAAAGTACTTCAGAGTTATTCTTTTCTTTCTCCCCTTGTAGTGGTGATATTTATCCTGGTCTCCTGAGTCAGAGATTCCTGGGGCCTGGTCTTGTCAGTGGAGATCAATGCAAAGATGTTCAGTAGCTCTGCCTTCTCTGCATCCTCTGTTACCAGGGGCCCCCCTCCATTTAGTAATAGGCCCACATTATCCTTCATTTTCCTTTTGCTACTGGTGTATTTGAAGAAGCCCTACTTGTCCTTGACATCATTGGCCAGATTTAATTCCAGGTGGGCCTTGGCCTTCCTTGTCTCATTTCTGTTTACTCTTACAACCTTTCCATATTCATTCCAAGTGGCCCATCCCCTGGGTGCTTCCATCTCCCGTGTGTTTCCTGTTTACGCTTGAGTAATGACTGGAGTTCTTTATTTATCCACACAGGTTTCTTGCCCCCTTTGCCCAATTTCTGGCTCCTTTCTTGAGCCTGGAGAAAGTAATCCTTGAATATCAACCAATTCTCTTGGACCCCTCTTCCCTGCAGGGCCTGTTCCCATGGGATTTTTCCAAGAAGGTCACTGAAGAAGCTAAAGTTGGCTCTCCAGGAACACTAGAATAGGCTTCCTAGTGAGGTGCTCAATGCATTTAGACAACGCCCTTAACAACATTACTTCAGTTTGGTTCATCCTGAGATAGTCGGACAGTTGGACCAGGTGTTGTTGTAGGTCCCTCCCAACAGACATAGTCTGTTCTAAGTCTTTCCTTCCCACAGTGCTGTTACTCACCTGTGAAGTAGGAGAGGTGATCTCAATCCCTTTGGCACTGCGTACCAAGGGTTTTATCCATTGGGGTGGAAGGACTGATTCCCTGGACTCATGCCTAGCTGGTTCCCATGGTAGGGGTGGTGGAACCACACTTAATAACCACAGTGCGTGTGGGAGGCAAAGTACACCCAGCCTGCTCCAAATTAAACATAACATGAAATGACCTGAGGAGATCAGGCATTCTGTCCCCCTACCCTCTGGCCAATGTTTGGCACTTCAGCAGGTTGCTCCCTCTTCAAAGCTCTTAAAATCCCATCAAAGTGACAATGTAAAGCTTAGTCTGGATCATGGCTTAAATGTTCAGCATTTTACAATGTTTCGTTTGTGTTTTTAGGACATTTAATCAAACTGTTGGAACTTATGAGGAGCTCCAAACTTACCTTGAAGGTTATGTCGCTAATCTGGCCCAGGCTGATGAAGAGCGGCATGCAAAGTAAGTCAGATCATTTGGTAGGTACATCTTTAGTAGGTGATCATAATAAAGAGTGATGGATATGTAAGTGAAATAATGCATGGTAATTAATGGAGATGGACCCCTAGGAATGACAGCAGTCACTGTAATAGAACAGTCTGGATATGCTTATGGAGTCCAAGAAACATTTTCTGAAACAAAAATTACATAGAATCTCAGTATATTAACTTTCAAACAATAATTCACTCTATTCCAAGACAACTGATCATAAAGAAGAAATGACATTGTGCTCAGACAAATTTTGCATTCTGATAGAAAGTTCTTTGACTGGTAAAAACCCCGAAGGCCAACTCTAACTCCTGATTGAGTTAAAGAAACTGTATTACTGTGGAAAAAACCAATTGTCATTTCTAAAAGAAACAAGCATACATAAACAAGACAGTTTATTTTTAATGTTTCAGTGTAGCACTGATGGTATTGACATTTGCTTTTAGCTGTGGGTCACATTTTTAGTTTTTGTGCATCTGATTTCAACCTGAGCACTACTGGAAAGTTAGCAGAGTATGTTTTTCTTCTGTTTAGAAGTACAGCTGTGTTTTTATTTCTGATCATTCTACTGGAACTGGTACACAGTCCTTCAAACATTGGTTTCCAGCTCGGAGTGCCCAGTTTTGCAGCTGACCACATAAGTAGGATTCTCACCATGAATCAGCTCTTGCTAAAAATACTGGTGATTGTACTCAGCAGCATTTTGCTTCTAATTTACCTCTATAAGGTGTCCAGAAAGAAAGTGCTTCTGCATAAAATAAAATCAAGATTCTCTTAGGAAATAAGAAGGTTTTCCTTTCCTTATTTTCTTTTACTTGCCCTTTTCCTTTCCTTTTCCTTTTCTTTTCTTTTTGTAGGAGCATTAAAAGTAATGGGAAAGAAGAGCACTAACCTATGTTAATTTTCTTAATGCAGAGGAAGATCCTTCTGTGGACAGTTGACCAAGGAGGTGTCTTTGGAGATGATAGAGCTGAAGGAGAAAGTAGCCCAGTTGCCTCCTTCCCCATTCAAGAATTTAGAAGTTGTCGCAACTCTGGGTGTTGGTGGGTTCGGAAGGGTTGAGCTTGTAAGACATTGTTTTAAACATCCTCTAGTAGTTCTCTGTCTTAGATGATTGATTTAGCTCCTGAATAATGTGAAGGATTTTAATATTCTATGTGCTTGTGCCTCTCAGGCAGAAATAATTATATAAAGCAATATATAATTAAAAAACATTTCAAGACTTGGATGTGCAAAGAAGCAAATCCATTCTTGTGTGCCCACATCTCCTGCTGTTAAAAGTATCTTCCTGGTCACTAGATTTAGTCATCAGTTTGTGCATGTGGAGTTTACAGATGTGCCTACCTGCATTGTGTTCCCCAAATTGCCAGCCTTTTCCCAAGACTCTGCCTGGACCTGAAGTGATTTCCACAGTCTCACATAGTCTGTGTATTGTTAGAACTGCTTCAGGATGCCCCACAACAGCCATAACCAGTGTGAACTATCTCTGAGCTGTGTTGGCTGTGAGATTTCCAACAATTTGTAATGGTTCTTTTGAGTCATATTCAGTAGCATGAACAGCTGTGTGTCTGGGATACCAAGAGCCTCATGAGCCTAAAGTCTTAAATTCCAGTCTCCTCTGGCTGAGTAGCAAACATCTGAGAAAAACCTGAAACCGTTTTGTGCAGGCTGCTGAAGGTAATGGTAAATTAAGGGAGACACTGTGATTTTAGTGAAGTCAATAATCCTTCACAGTAGTTAGACCAGCAATTGTTTTAGTTTGAATCTTGCTTCACAAGTAAACCCCTTCCACACTGGAAATTCTGACTAATAAAGCTAAAAATTGAATTCTCATCCAAGTGTAGAACACAGATAACTGCTTCCCTGGTTTCTTAGAAGCCCTGTTTTAACTTCCATCTTTTTACTGCATATTGGATAATATTTCAGCTTAATGCACTATCATTTGTAAACATTCTTCCTAAACTGCCTCTGCTTTTTGTTCTTTTGTATTATGCTGGTGATTAGAAATCTTAAATTGAAATTAGGACCCACTGTGGTATAAGCCCATCATGGTATGTAGTATCTATCCAAACTGCTGTTATTTTGTATACATAAAATGAACAAAGGGAACATTTTACTTTGCAAGTGGGGACTGGGAAACTAAAAAGATCTTATGTTTGTCTTTAAATCGTCCATAACAGTTCTGCAAAATATCTGAAATTTGTCTCTCATTACAGCCATCAATCTTAGTCCTGTGCTGTGTTGAAAAAGATGGGTATCAGTGTACCTATTGAGAACTGATGGTAAAATATCCTTTCTTTGCCTCATGTGTAGTCATCATTTCTATTCACAGGTTAAAGTGAAAAATGAGAACATGGCTTTTGCTATGAAGTGTATAAAGAAGAAACACGTAGTGGACACCAAACAACAAGAGCATATCTACTCTGAGAAGAAAATCCTTGAGCAGATATGTTCTCCATTCATTGTAAAGTAAGTTGACTGTAAGGTTTCCTAGAATGTTGACCCCCAGTTGACCCACTGAACAGCATTATTAAAAATGAGGTTTCCCATATATGAGTTCTGGAGAAGAGACTTTGCAAGTCTCTCATTTTTTTCTGCTTTTTCTAAATTGCTGCCATTTGTCTCCATAGACTCTATCGCACATTCAAAGATAACAAGTATGTGTACATGCTGCTGGAGGCTTGCCTTGGAGGGGAATTGTGGAGCTTGCTGAGAGACAGGTAACAGCAAACAAAGTATAACCTTGCCCTTTAAAATCACCAGGCAGCTCCATATGTCTGCTGAGTAGTTTCTCCGTTCAAGGGCTGTCCAGTGAAATTCTGTTAATATTTGGTTAATATGTGTTATCTGGTTAATAAGTGATGCATTTTTAGAACTTAATTATTGTAAGGATAGTGATTATTTTTGTTTCAGAGGCAGCTTTGATGAATTCACCACCAAGTTCTGTGTTGGGTGTGTGACAGAGGCTTTTGACTATCTACATCACATAGGAATTATCTACAGAGACTTGAAGCCGGAAAACTTAATTTTGGATGCTGAAGGATATATAAAACTGGTAAGGTGTAATCCACTGTAATGTTATCCTTTTGTCTCCTGTTCCTTTGCAGGAGGAATATAAATAGAAAATGGCTAATTAGAGAATCAGGATCCCAGAGTTTAATAACTCTTGAGCTTCAGCAGAAAAGAGGACAGGCTTCTTGTTGTGTGATGAGAAACAAAGGCATTGCAAAGCCATTGCGAGCCACAGACAAACTGGGGATTTGCAGCCTCTGAGAACTCTTGCCACAGCATTAACAGCAGAAAAAAGGAAAAAAATATTCTTCCAGCAGCTAGTTTCAATGTAAGGACAGGAACCACATTTCCCAGGTACAGAATTACCTCTCTGTCCAGCCTCAAGCCATCATAGGTTCTACAGTCATTCATTCAATCTACAGTTATGGGTTCACTCTCTTTGTAGAGAGGGAACACAGTAAAGAACTCCTGCCATACTTGACTGTGACTGGGAAAAGTGCATTGAGAATACCCTTCAAAGAACTTGAAATAACAACTCAGGGGGCAATGAGCAACCCACTGTTTTCCAGGGGCAGTAAATCTCATGTTTTCAAGGAAATCATGGGTTGTTCTCTCCAAAAGGAAAATAATTCAGAAAGTTACTTGTGGTAATAAATGGATCTGTTTTACAACATTCAGTAATCCAGTGGAATTACTTCTCTCTCCTTCACAACTACACTGTGTAGTTGTTTTAGCTGTAAACTAGGAACTCTAAGATCTTTGCAGGAGGGGAGGAAGCAATTAAGACCTTAAGGCTTCCCAGTGCAAAACAACTCTGCATTTTGCAGCATATGTTGATTTTGATCAGGTTGATTTTGGATTTGCAAAGAAGATTGGATCAGGGCAGAAAACCTGGACGTTTTGTGGAACCCCTGAGTATGTTGCCCCTGAAGTCATTCTGAGTAAAGGCCATGACTTCAGTGTGGATTTTTGGTCCCTTGGGATTCTTGTGTATGAACTCCTTACTGGCAGGTAAGTGCTTCCTGCTTCAAGTTCTTACCTTGTTTGTTTGTTTTTAGAAATCTTTTTAAAGTTACTTTTAAAATAAACAGTTTGGGTTGGGGTTTTTTCCCATCAGTAAACAGACTTGCAAAATTATACTTGTTTTTGCCTCTTATGTGTGTCTTACCTTCCATCATTTCAGAAATGCCACAAAGTGTGGTACATATACCCAGTTCTGGTTTAGCCATCCAAGGAAAGGGCCAGGCATGAGCTATAATTGGCTGATGTAGAGCTCCTTTAACTGATGGTGATGATGATGATTTCTGTGAGGAAAAACTGACAACAGGCTGTTCTTTTCCCTGTTTGTGGGTGATGGGGTAGAGTGGGGTGGGTGAACTGTATGCAGGGCTCATTCTTTGCCTCCATGCACATTTCCATGACAATTCTTGGTGAATGCTCAATCGAAATACAACGTGGAAGCTCCTCTGAGTTAGACCAGAGGCAGAGCTGGCTTAGAGAGACATATACAGTCATGCATTTTCCCTGGTACCTACAGGAAGCTTCTCAAAGCTTTCTAGTATCTTGAACAGTCTGAAAGGGTGAGGGTTGTAAAACTGGGAAGGTGGGCTTTTTTCACATATCTTCAAATATTTGCTTTGATAAGAGCCACATCTGCTCTTGCCAGATGTTCCATTTTTCAGTGTTGCTTTCTTTTTCTAGTCCACCATTTTCTGGGGCTGATCAAATGATGACATATAATTTGATTCTCAAAGGCATTGAAAAGCTGGATTTTCCTAAAACAATAACCAGGCGGCCTGAGGATTTGATCCGCAGACTCTGCAGGTAGGAGGGGAAGTTTGTGGCAAAGCCTGGGTGTAGACAGATTGAGCCCTTTTAGAATTCAGACTAGGGTACTGAATTCCTGACAATATGATTATAATTGTTATGCATAGCATGATTCATTATGATTATAGTCAGTATGCACTGCGCGTGTCACACCTCTTAGTCTGCAGAGGCAGCATCTACAAATGTTGGCTTTGGGCTTTCTCTGTAGCTGTGACTTGTTTCTGAAACATCTCGGGGAAAAGTTTTTAAGTGTGGGCTGAGAAAGGAGCTAGGGAATTTGATTTTGCTATCAAGCACATTGGTAATTCCAAAATTCCTTAGGTATATAGTTTCTACAGAAAACGTAGGGCACTTAAAGACTGACTTAAGCCCACCTGAAAATGTGCAAAAGGTGGTATTTCAAAAGGGCCAGCATAATTCAGAAGCTTTAGGGCACAGTGGTGTGCAAACCTCTGGCTGGTGCCACTGCTGACTTTGAACTCCCAGTTCCTTCATCCATGGCACTTGGAACAATGTACAACATGCTTGTGGTACCAGGATTTGAAAGGAACCTTGTAGATGTAAACTTTGATTTGGCCCCTTTTGTATCTCATGACCAGACCTGCTGGCTAAGAAAAAAAACCAGAGGTGCAACTAAAATTCAGCCAGCTGATTTCACTCTGTTGCTTCTCACAGCCGAGTGACACTGTTTTGGCTTCCTAGAAGATTTCTCCATCCTTAAAAGAAACGAACAGTGAGCAACACGTTATTATGTCTCCTTATGAGGCCACATGTGGTATGCAAGCTCCATCCCTGTGTAACTGTTAAAAACACGCAGTTAGGACTTATAAGGGCTATTTTAATAAATAGGAATATTTTATAAATTCCTCTCATGATTCTTTTTGTCTTTTTTTAAGGCAAAACCCTACAGAAAGATTAGGCAATTTGAGAAATGGAATTAATGACATCAAGAAGCACAGGTAAGAAAAAGAATCTGTCAAGAAGAAAATTTGGGGGTTAATTTAAAATATTTTTAATGTGTTAGAACCCAGTCTGGTAAACCCATAAAGAGAGATCTGTGTTGCTCTTGAGTACATTTCCACTACACCAAGCAACAATGCGAACATAAATCCTCAACATGATTATCTAGAAATGTCTTATTGTTTACTAGTTTTGTTGCAGGTTGTTGATGTAGGAGTTTAATTGAGTTCTCAGGGAAATTGATGCCAGTTCAGCATCTGCCTTTCTGACCTCCTGACCCTTAATCAGTTGCTTTTTGAGAATGAATAGTTAAGAACTCCAAAGCAATACTAGGTTTTTGTCCTTCCTTCTGCTGAAGAAAGTCTTTCTTCTAATGGAGAGAGTGCTCTGTAGGTGAAACATTTTCTGCTTTCTCTTTATCTGAGTTGTTTCTAAGCCATGCAGTTTGTGCTTAGGGAAAGAAGTTCTTTGACTTTTCTGCTTGTCTCCCTCTTCTCATGCTGTAAAGAGGGTGGAATTCCAAGGGGACACATAAGTCTTTGCATAGCTGTACTTCAACATGTGTTGACCTGCCTGTCACTGCATCTCCTCTGTACCGAAGTGCCAGTGTGTCTGGTGGTCCTGAAGCTCCCCCTGCCTGGTAATGCAATGACAGTGCTTGAATTTTCTAGTAACTGTGTTGTCACCTGGACAGTTGTCATAAAAAAAAATGTCTTATAGCCCTTGTTCTCATGTTTTTCAGCTGTTCGTAGAATAACGACAGAAAACAGTTTCTCTTTCTCTCTTGGTCTTTCCCTGTCTGTCTTTCATCTTTTTTTAATCAGGTGGTTGAATGGTTTTAACTGGGATAGTCTGAAAGTGAGGAAATTAACGTCGCCTTTAAAAAGAGAGGTATTGTCTTTGGCTTTCAATATCGTAATGCTTTACTAATACAGCTTGTCTTCAAAGAACAATTGATGGCAATAGCAAAATTTCCCAAAGATGCACTTAAATTATTATAGGTCAACCTTTTTAGTGAAAATTGCATGAAAGAAAGGGAGACAGCAAGCAAAACATAAATTCAGTTAAATAATGTGAATATTATTCTGTCTGTGCACTTTACATTAGTTTTCACCATTACTAGAATAAATGGTGTTTAGTCAGAGACTAATACTGAAAAAACCATATTTTTCTTTGGTAATGGGCACATTAATAAGATGCATTGTTCATATTACTGTGCAGAGTACAAATTTTTGTGTTCTATTACTACTGAGTTACAACATACCCTTGAGTAAGCTTCCTGTTTTAAATGGCCTATATCTCCATGCCTTAAAATGAAAAAGGATTGAGGGTAAAGAATTTGAAACTCACTTTGAGCTCAGTTTGAAACAAAAAGTAATTCTGAGGTTTTCTTTGAGTAGCTTCTCCATGAATGTAGATTTGGTCTTAAACAAAATTGAATCAAAATTGTATGCAGTGTGGCCCAGCTTTCTTACTGACTTTATAGGGTCTTCGGTGAAATCGTGGAGTTGATAGTATTTGGGAAGTGCTTTTGTGTAAAAAGGCTAGGGCCATTGCTCTGTTGTACAGTTAAATTACTGAAGGTTTATCTTTTAAAGAATGAGGAATTGAAACAAGTCAAGTGTATCATAACAGCCGTTCATTTCCACACTGGTAGCAATAAAAATTATGCATAATCAATGGAGAATATTTTCAAAAGTTACTTTCTGAAACAACCATTTGTTTGTTTTTAATGTCCTAGTTGTCTGGACCAATTGATTACAGCTACTTTGACAGCTATCCACCTGAAGAGGGAACCCCTCCAGATGAACTTTCAGGCTGGGACAAGGATTTCTGATAATTATTTCTTCTGGGACATTTATAGAGACTCATAGGCTTCATTTCTAGACCTGCTATCTTGTTTCTTGCTACAGTTCTTCTTGAAGAATAGAAGACAGTACAGCAATCAGAACTTGTTCAGACAATGCACCAAAATCTGTGTCCGTCTCTTTATAACAAGCATGAATTCAGTCAACAGATGTAACCTGAATGGTTTTTGATACAGTGTCTCTACTAATATTTTCAGACACTTCAGATCAGATCTATGGTTTTGCCATTGGAAATATGAATAGCTAGTATCTTGATATTAACAAGGTTACCATGTCTTTATTTTGGATTGAGATGATGAGTATTGAAAGCCAGTAAGGCTGTGGCATTTGCCAACAGCTGACAGGATAGGTACTGACTTTTCATTTTATCTGTAGTCTGGGTTGTTTCTCTTCTTCCCCATAATGTCTAGTATTGCACTGATCCAGAAATGTGTATAAAAGAGACTTTTACTGAAAGATTGATTTGATCTGATGATGCAGCTAAAAGGATAGCACTGTGGAAGTTGCCTCTCTATCAGTCAAGTTTTGCACCAGATTGAATATGCGAGACAGATAAAAGGACAATCCAGTAGGAAACAAGGTGTATACATAATAGAAGTTGCCTGGAGAAGCAGAAGTATTTTCCCTACTGCTTCAAAGAGCCATGTCCATTTCTTAAAATGTTTTGCTTTTATGTAGTGTGAAGATAAAATAGATGACCAAAAAGCATTTACCTTGCAGGGAAAAAAATGCAGTTGGATGTTGTACATTCATGGTTTATACAGAAAAATTCTACTACTCTCTGTTACGAACTACAGCGGCTGTTGAAACAGGGATGTTCCTGGGGTTAGGGGATTGATGCATCTGCTTACCCCTGCTAGGATTTGTTTCATCTCCCACAGAGGCAAAGTCCAATCTAAATTTCAGTACTGAAGCTGCTACAGCACACTGCATTCCACATGGTGGATGGAAAACCTCCCAGGGAACTTGTGCTGCATGCTCAGGGTTTAGTTACCCATGGCTGCTGGATAGTCATCCTAGCTGCTGCTGGTCATGACTTTTCCCACCGGGTGAGGGAGGGACTGCCACAGGGGCAGTTCCATGGTTTATTACATGGTTATAATTGTTTTTTATTGCTGGGTGGCCATTGCTTTGGCAGAAAATCAATTTAAATATTTTGTATAACCTTCAGCCTGAATCAGGCAGTAGAATCTTTTTCATTTAATTTAATGAATGATTGAGCCCTTGAAAGACGACACGACACATTTAGCTGGTTTTGTTTCCCTGCCTGTTTGCAAATTATTATGGAAATTTGCAGCCAGCAAAGCCTGTGCAAAATGGTGTTAAACACAGAGTCAGAGGAGGTGGAGCAGGGGCTGTAAGCTGGGATTGTACATGCTTGCAACTAGCTCTGTTTAGCAATACCAAAGACCAGATTTTCTTTTCAGGATTTAGACAAGCACTGGAAGTTAGGTATTTATGTTTCTCTGTGCATTTTTCTTTCTCTCATATTTTTTTATTATAGTCAAACTAATATTGTGCCAAGTTTTTTAAAAAGCTTTTGAATGTATTTTTCCATTGTACTTAGCAGGTAGTTTCCTTATATATATATATAAAAAAATAATGGTGTGTATATATATATATATGGTTTTTTTAAGTGAAGAAATAGGTATATGAGAAGTTTTAGTGCAGTTAACATTGTCTATGCATCTGTAGGATATATTTTCTTTATAAAGTTTAACTTACCTTGTTTATTTGTGTGCAACTAAAATAAGCTTACAGTGCAAGGGCCAGGACATTAATATTTTAGAAGCACATTCCACCAGCAGTTCAGATTCATAGCCCTGATTTATACTTCTTGTCTACCTGATTCAGAAGAGATTGAGGAAGAAAAGACTACCCTGGAGAGAGAGTCACTGATGTAATTTCTTGCAGTATGTCCCCCACTCAGATTATATTTTCCCTGGTGGATGTTGAGAAAATGAATGCATAAGAAGCTACAATAAATGAGGTCACAGATTGTTTTGTACTTATGTAGAGTTCCCATGTCCATTTGATTAATTTTATTTCTGCCACATAGGCTGTTGACTGAGCTGAGGTTTTCCAGAAAGAAGCTGATACAGTAGAGGCTACACATTACTTGAACTAACACCACATATTTTTGACAGACAGATGTACTTCAGACTTCAAAGCAGCAGCAGTGGAGTTACGCTGTTGTGAAACAAGCAGATAAATAAGTGATCCAGGCTCAAGTAGTTGCACGGTGCAGGAGATCGTGGGGAAACTGAAAGGACAGTTACGGTGATGATCAGATTATGCTTATTGTTACACTTTCTAATGTAATGTCATTGAATAACAGATTTGACATTCGAGTTTTTGTCATGCCGTGGATATGTTAGTAATTGTCTGAGTTTTGACCTTGGTGTTCTTATCTGTGCTTTGCCTTTCTGTGTTGTCAGCTTCGCTTTCATTGTGTGGCTCCCTGAGAAACCCCGCTGTAGCTCTGCTTTTTTCCGTGTACTTCTGCCACAAAAGAACATGCCTCAGGAGGCAGGCAGGATGATGTTTCTTCCTGACAAGAGGGCACAGATGAGGAGCACTTAGCCTGGGTTGGGTAGATGAAAGTGCCTTCCCCAATTACTATATCAGCGCATAGATTCAGGTGAGCACTTCAGAAAGACTTGTAGGCAGGAGCAGGTGCAGACAGAGAGAAAAATCCCAGGTGTATCATAATTCCAGGCAGTTTTTAGCAAGTGATGAATTCCCAGCTACCCCTTTGAGAGGACTGAGGTTGGCCACCCCAATGCCTGAACACATCAACTGTCAATAGAAAGGGGATGTAACCTCAGTGCCCCAACTGTTTGATCATAGAAGGGGCTGTGGATGCTAGAGAGTGTAAGCCTGTAAGATTTTTGCATTTAATGAGAAGAAACAGCTGTCCTGATATTTAGAGAATCTCTCTGATTTTAGGGAGGATTTAACAGGTCTCGCAATGAAAAGCATCTGAGATCACTCTCTTCCCACTGCTCAGTAAGCTATCTCTGAACAGACACAGCTTTCCCCTGCTGTAGTCCCCAAGGACCTTGTGCTGTAGTGGCAAGAAGAATTTTTATGTTTATTTGACAAAGGCCTGGGAGATTAAAGTCCCTTGATGATTTTAAAGCCCCTCTAGTGAGCTGTGTGTAGCTTTGGATTTTGACACCTTTGATGGTTTGACAGTTTGGCTTCCTCAAGATTGTGTAGAAAGTGGGGAAGAGAGAAAGCCAGCCTTCCCAACTGTAGTGTAGCACACTGTCCTAAATTCATCCTTCCTTCCCACTTTTTGCAAGGCAGCACAAGACTGGTGCTCTTTATCTCTTAAGTTCCTTGTGCCTGTATGTTGTAGCATCAGTAAAATCGGCTAATTCCTCCCAAAGGTGGAAAGCAAGGAGGAGGTTGTGCAGAGAGCAGATGTGAAATTAAATGCATCCATAATCATGCAGAGCTGCAATGTGTCTCCCTCAAACCTGTATGTTCCTGTGGCTTGAGAATCTGGGTCACCTCCAGGTGAGAGAGCAGGGTGTTATTTTGAGATCCAACATAAATTCAGTCAGTAGACTGGGAACAATTGAGCAGTCAGATGCATCTTTTCCTCTTGTGAGTCAGTCTCTGCTCTTGTCACCTTTTTGTAATCAAAGCAATTGATGCTAGACAGGGGGTTACAGGTTCAAAGCAAACTGAGCTGCACACCAGGCACAGAAAAGGTGGGGAATTATTTTCTCACAAATCCATGATCTCTTTTTTGGCACACAATTACTGCCCAACAGTCTGCCTTGGGGATAGCATCAAGATAGCAGCAAGAGTTACATCAGTGGTGCATCCTTTGGCAGAACTCCCAAATGTGAGCTCATTGTGACTCCTAATATTCTGTGGCTCATCGCTGGGTGACAGGAGCTGGGACAAAAGTACTCAAATAAGGTAAGTGCCTCATGCACAGCAATCAGGGGCACACTGTGGCTGACCCCCACCAGCCAGCATTTTCCTGATGTGTTGCAGATGAGAAGTGGCCCTTCTCTTTTTTAGCTCATCTGACATGCAGAGCCACAATCTGTTGCCTGCAGCAAACTGCAGTCCAGCAACAGCAAAAGACAGAACGAACATTCCAATTAAATTATGGGGCTAACAGCAGGAGGAATGGCTGCTGAATAGTCCAGCTAGTCACTAGAAACATCCCTGGGTAGATTGTTTTCCATGCTGCCTTACTAACCTAAAAACATTCCAGAAAGAGAAAGCTGAAGCCCACCCTAATGGGACTCAAAAGACCACCCAGGTATGAAGTACAGCTATGCTGCTGAGGTGTCTGGCTGGCGAGAGCTTGCACTAGAGAGGTTTCTGATCAGCTTCCCTGAAGGAAAGGAGGAGCAACAGAAACATGCCAGACCTTACCTTGAACTATGTCCCTTGCTGTGCATCACACTGCTGGGAACAAAGTTCTAGTTCCTTCAGCCTGTGTATGGTCTGTCACTCAGGGGGATTGTACTTAGGCACCAGAAGCAGATAGTGTCGTGTGGTTTGACTGCCCTTCTTAGTCTTGTGGGCAGGGTGATGATCACCCAGCCCTCCCATGTGCAGTTAGAAAGCTGCAAGCACTTCCTCCTCTGCACTGTATCAGGGAAGAAGAGATAGAGTGGTGCTGATGAAATGAAGTACCATGGGAAGGCTAAAAATTCACAGAATCCCTGAAGCACAGTACAGAATAAGTAAAAGAACTTAAGAAAAACAAGTGAATAACCAAACCTAGAGGAACCAAGAGCTATGACCAGAGAAGTGAAGGACAGTACAAATCAAACCACAAAGCCAAACAACTCCGCTCAAACTTTAGGCTCATTAACATTGTAAAATACCCACAGGTTGTAAGGGAAGTACTGCCATTATAGCAGGGCTGGCCAGTCAAATAGACAAGGAAAAAGTCAGATACCAGAGAAAGCCTTCTCACTCTCCCCCCACCACCTCGAGGAACATTTGATCTAAGAGTTCTATTAAAATGTACTTCTCTTTCCAAGAAGGCTGAAAGACAACACCTAACTCGTTAATTATTTTGCATAAACAGGAGTGCCAAAAAATGATAGCCACTCCCAATTTATTGCTTTGGCACTTGAACTGTGAAAATATTGAAGAAGGAGGAGAAGGAAATGGATTGGTGAATAGTGTGTTCCTAGGACTGCTGCCACCCAGTGTCAAGTGAAAGTATAAATATAATTGGAAAGACCCAAGATGGGATTTCAACCAAAGGTTTAGAACAGGCAGTTTAAAACAGTAAGTATATTTAAGCATATTTGATTAAAGGATCAAATATCACACTGCTGAGGTTGTACCTTCCCCTCTTCCAGTAAGGATGCTGTCCTGGAATATCTTCAGCAATGAGAAGAGTGGGTTTGATCCAAACTGCATGAATACTAGTGATATTTTTCAAAAAATACAAAAATGCTGGAACACAATTGGCCTGGTTGCCTACCTAAGTGATGTTAAAAATTTTCTCTATGATGTGAAAAATCTGTCAGAATTGATTTCCCCTTAAACTGTTTAGGTTATAGCCGTGCCCTTCCCATTAGAGGGAGACAGGTCAGATTAGGATTGTTTCTCTCCCACACCAGGCAAGAGGCCATGAGATTGGAAAAGTCAATACGGACACAATGCTGACTATGGCAACACATACTTTTACTGACTTGTGAAATTTGCCTGTAATGCTCATGGGGAGGAGGAGAGGCACTGGCTCTGTCCATAATCCAAGGGCTCACAGGAGCCTCACTGCCCCTCATCAAGAGAAATACATTTCAGCTGTAATAGTGAATAACAGTGAAGCAATTTTCTCCTTTCTACCTTAATCCTTCAAACATGGTAATTCACCTGCAAAACATTTTTTAACAAGAACAGGGGAGTTCATCTTTCCTTTTCACACATGTCAGTGAAAATGGGTGAATCAAACAAACAAGATATAGCTAAAAATATCCTTGGAACTGCAAGGGATCACTGAAATGTCCATGCTACTGAGAGAACAGAAAGCCCAAGCTCTAACATATATCTTGATACAGGCATAGATACTTTCCCAATGTAGTGGCCACATTAACTGCTTTTTGGATGCTGAGCCACAGCCGTGTCCACTCCTGGCCTGCCAGGATGTGGACCAGGCACCAGAGCCAACTGCATGCTCTCTGCTGCGACACTGCAGCCACTTCCTCACAAGGGGTTTGTTCAGTGCAGGCAATGGTGCAAAGGAGCAGCTGAGTGGCACAAAGGCTCAGTCTGAGCCTGGCCAAGGAGCTGCCCATGCCTGGGTCTGGGTTTGCAGTGACTCATGCAGACACTCAATTCACTTAATGGAGGATAAAAGCCAGGCTAGCACACCCTCTGACCTCATCACAAGCTCAGTTTCCACAGGCACTTGAGAAAATCAACATCTTTTCCAAAGTATTACTATTGATTCATTTGCACAGTAGGATAAAAGCTTGTTTTGGATAGCATGTAAGACAGTTGGCCTCTCCTGCCCTGGAGGGTTTTTTGGATTTGTTCTAAGCCAGTTCTTGCAGCAAATACTGTTCTGTGCTTGCTGGCGAGCCACGACTGGAGGCAGAGGTAGATGTGTGAATGGTTGTTCACATGTTCCCAGCTAGCAGCAAATGTGCAAGCATGACCTCCACTGCTGAGCAGACACCACAGATTGATGGCCTGCATGATGGGCACCTAATCAGTTCATGCATGAGCACTCGATACTTTTATGCATGAACACCCCCAGAATTTATGTATAGAATCCAATTACTTCAAACGTGAATGCCCTAAAACTTCACGCACTAGTGCCCAATTAGCTTATGCATGAGTGCCCAATAAATTTATACCCAAGCATCCACTTACCTCATGCATAAGCACTCAATTTGTCTACACACAAGCATTGAGACAGCTCACAGGGGACTCAATAAATTCGTGGCCAGGGGCTGTCAGCTCACACCTAAGCAGCCATTTCTCATGTGCACCCAGCAGCACATGCATGAGCACCCACTTAGTACACATGTGACTGCTGGGGGGGACAGAACAATGTTACCTTACAGGTGACAGGCAGCAACCCTGCCATCTCTAACATCAAGCACAAAGTTTATGAGTAAGCATGCAATAAGACACTTGAAGTGAAAACTAGCTTCCAGAGGTATAGCACAGGCAGTGACAATCACAGATCAACTACCCTTTTCCACTACTCCTTAGCAAGGGAGCATGATGAGACCATCATTTGCCAAAGGGGACTCCTGGATGGGAAATTGCAAATTCTAATTTACAAGACTAAAACTCCAAGGTCACTAGAAAATGTTCCTCCTCAGTGCTCACGAGAGCCAAAACTGGTTTTAACTTCCCATGCATCTGGAAACTAAACAGCTCAGCTTATAAAACACTCCATTGCCTACACAGTGAGAAAGCAAAGCTGCACAGTGAATGATGCTGCACCAACAAAAAGCTCGCAGCTCTTCTATTACAGCTAATAGGAAAGTTTTCAGATGCCTGCTTTCATGAGCCTTCAAAACAGAACTTCATTGTTTAAATACAAGCAACTAACCAAATACTTGCATGTTACTCTCCTTGCTGAGTGCAGCCTTACTGAACACCTGAGCAGTAGCTGGTGTCGAGTAATCTACCCCTACTCCCCAAAACACATCAAAGACAGTTTTTCAGGGTGTTACCCAGCAGCAGCTTGAGAAGAAAAACATTACCTAGAGAAGTTCCTTCAGTAAGTCTTAGCACCAGAGCTGAGTCTCTTCCAAGAAGAAGTTAATGCATAGCCCACGGTCCTTAGTAAGTCACTAAGAACAGAAGTTGCTTTCACACACCTACCATTAATCCTTACTCAGCATGTGCTGGACATGCCGAGCATGCAAGATAACCTGGACACAACTATCAGCCTCACATAATGGGTAA
>JAWWEU010000125.1:16737566-16750066 GCA_035583155.1 Acropternis orthonyx | reverse complement strand
TTATTTCACACTGGAAATAGAAAGTTAAAGTTAGATCCAATTAGCAAAGATAACGCCCAAACACCAGTTCTAAACTTACAGAACACTAAGCAGAAAATAGGATTTGTCCACCCTGGTGCTCTTTGAAAAAAAATTACTGATAGCTTACACTCTTTAACTTGAGAACAGTTCTAAGACACAAGCGTACCAAATTCTGAAAAGAATGCTTGTTTCTTTGTATGCCTTTCTGTTTTCCCTTTGAACTACACCTATGAGGTCTATTTATCTGGGAAAAGTGAAATCAAGCCTGAGTTACAAAAGTATGGTCAACATACCCAACTCAACTCAGCTCTATTTTGAAGCCTCCACTACATATTCATCCAAATAAGAATAGTCCAGCTACAATCTGAGTATTTGTTACCAGGCTGAATTTCAACCAGGTTTCTGAAAGGAACACAACTTTCAACAGGAAAGCCTAACTTCAGTTTTGGTAGCTTTCTGAGACAAACTGACATTTTGCTTAAAACAACAAAGTAGTTTGATATCAAACACAAAAAGATCCAGCTACCAGGAAAGAATGGTGCCGCCTGATACAGTAGATCAGTGACACAGCACTCTGCCCACACAGCTGGAGCACGTGGGAGCTGCACAAAGAACAAGTGTGCCGGGGCTGAGCCCTCTGCCCACAGGGGTGCAGTACAAAACCTCATCTGAAATCCCCTCAGCTCAGAAGAGAAGGTTACAGCCACCTACTCCTAGCACCTATATAAATACTTCATAGGCCTAATGCTACATGTAAGAAATAATGCTTACAGTTATTTGCAGACTATTATCCCCAAGTAGATGCAACTGATAATGTAAGTCCCTCTACTGTCAATGTTCAGTTTCTCTAAGAAAAACTCCACCTACTTTACTAAGCCCAACATTGTGGTACTTCTTTTCCATTATTTTCTTCACTGGTTCCTCCTCCTTGAAAGTAATGAAGCAAAATCCACGTCTCTTGTTAGTTTTGTTGTCCATGGGGAGCTCTATCGATTCAACCTGATAAAAGACAGTGATTTTATCTTTTATCCTGCTATTCATGTCACCTCAAAATCATTCTAATAGGTAATATTTGTTAACTGAAATGGTTTAGCCTTGAATATGACAATGTGTCTCCTTCATAGGGCTTTACACCACTCGAAACCATCAAAAACAGCACCTTCACTAACAATACTGTTAGTAATTGTGAAAAGATTTTTCCCTCTAACTTCTAACTTTGTCCATTCAGGAACTCAACACAAAATATGGTACACAAAGAATATTTTAGTTATGTTGCATAAATAGTCTGTTTGATGTTCAGTTTTAAGTCAGTTAAGACTGAAGCAACTAAGTATTTCAAACCCTGAAGAGACCTAAACCTTCAAGTTTTGTATGAAAAAGATGTAGCTTTGTGCAAGTGCACAGTTTTGTTCATCCGTATTACCCAAAACTGGGGACAGAGAGAGACAGAGACTACAGGGTTGCACAGATTTTAGGCAAATTGCCTCAATCTGTGCCACAGCAGATGAGCTGGGGTGGCTGAAGAGCATCTCATCCAACTGACCAAAGCACCATGCTCAGAAATGTTGCCTCCCTTTCTGACTCATCCCAGCTCCTCCTTCTATTATCCCAATCTGTGCAACTCAAAGTCTGTAATTAATTAATACTATTACTGTTAAAATTCTGACTACTAAGACACATGGAGGCAAACTGGCCACTAAGCTTACAGTAGTAACCATGCAGGTTGCATTTGGGAGATGCTTTTTATCACTGAATTTGTGAAGACAGAACAAGTTCCACAACTATAAGTTGTTTATTTCACCACATACCTCACCAAAACCTCCAAAATATTCCCGGATTTTCTCCTCCGGTGTGTCTGGAGATAAGCCCCCAACAAAAATCTTTTTAACAGGTTCTTTTGTTTTCATGGCTTTAGCTCTTTTTGGATCAATGACCTTTCCGTTCAGCTTGTGTTCTTTCTGGTCCATAACCTGAGGAAGATAAAAACACAAGATGTTCAAACTAAATATTTTACTGATGTTTTGAGGAAGGCTAAATTTGCTTCAATTTCAATACTTTGACCACAGCATTTTAGGAAAGTTAACAGCTAATTTTTGCTTGGATAGAGCCCAAACGTATCAAAGCTAGTGGCTCTACTCTAGGGGTCCACGTTGCAGCACTGGAATGCAAAGACGAAGTTCTTTGCAAATTACTGCTTTCACAGCAGTAGGCAGCAGACTATTTTTCAAGTGCTCAAGTATAGTGGCTTGCAGCATACTCCCACATGTGAGTGCCCAAATCCATATGTTAGGAATCATTGCTGGTCCTGGACACTGCATTGTGAGTAAGATGGTTCAGAAAAATAAAACATTTCAACAAGTATCTTAAGTATGTTGTATCCCTAAACCATCTTTAACAGAACATGTGCAAACAATTATGCATACAATCACCCTAGTGCTTTACCTCTGATACCCAAATCTGAACACATTGTTTCACTGCATTAATATTACCTTATCTACACTCTCTGATTCTTTGAAGAGCACAAAGCCGAAGCCTCTCGATCGCCCAGTGATGGGATCTAACTTCAGAGTACAGTCTACAACTTCACCAAATTTAGAGAAATAGTCCTTCAGATCTTTCTTTGTAGTGTCCCAGCTAAGGCCACCGATAAACATTTTCCTGTTAAGGCAAGATGATTAATCTGTTAGTGTATGTTACCCACAATCCTTTATGAGCTCAGTTACCTAACACACGAAACTGGCAGCATTTTATCCGTGACGACACTGCACACACAGGCCTGCACTTTTTGACAACATGATTAAATGATTCTGGCCAGTTTAGATAAAGATGTACATGTACACAAAAGTTTTGCACCACCTTCTCCTGCAGTTGCTTACTCTATCCCAGGAAACTACCAATAGTGACAAAAAGGTATTTTACTACTTTCATGCATTCCCACCAACAGGCTGACCCACAACAGGCTAAATTCCATTTAGTCATCCGTGGAGCCTCCACACAATTGCTCAAGAAACCCACACAGGGAGATTAGATTTATACAGCAGTGCACTTAAACAAAAATATTTATGTACTAGGCTGGACTGGACATAAGCCCATATTAGTAAACTAAAATAAACAAAGTTTAGTGAAGTCACCTTCCCCAGAAAGCAGAAAAAACCCCAAAGCACTGGATGGTCAAAGCTTATCTTTCCTTACAAAAATATGATATAAACACCAGGCATAATTCAATCAAAGGAATGTCTTCCCAATATTCCCAGAGGACAAGTGCAGCTGGGCAAATGCGTACAGCACATAATTCTGATTACAACTTGTATTTTCAAAAGCACACTGGAAGGTTAGAATCAATTCATGACCATCCTACCATATTAGTATGGCAGAAAAAAATTTTTAAAACATTAAAAAAAAAAAAATAAATCAAGCCAGTATGCACACAAATGAATCATTCATAGTTATTAGGCATAGGGCTTAGGCAGCCATTCAAAGAGGATTTGATTCGAGATGATCTCTTCTAATACTGACAAAGAAGATTTTGTAGTGGGCTCTAAACAGAGAAGTATGATCTGTTATGATCTATGAATATGTTTTCTACAAAGCTTTGTCCATTTTCACTGTACTAACTTATCCCAGAACTCAACACGCAGTTACCAGAAAACCTGAAAAACCAGTGTATCATGTTTTCAACTCCTCCACTTCCCCCACACCTACAAATATTCCCGCCAATCATGTAAAATTGAGTGTACTTCCACAAGCCAAACTCTCTCACATCAAGAGCTGCTCCTGTGAACTAACTCTGTTGAGTTAGCTGTGCTTTCACAGAATTAACAAAAGCATTCATTTTCTGACAAACATGTCCAATCTCCATAGAAAGGAAGGGGTTCAGGAGCTTCAGATGTTTCTATAAAAAGTCTTGAAATCTATAAGCAGGAGCACCAATTCCCTACCCCTCTACCCACTTTTCCCATTAGTTCCAGATCTCTCTTCTACAAAGCACCAAAAGCCCTTTCTATCCAGTGTGACTCCTTGTTATCTTCACAACCAATCCGTCTTCAGCGACTTCTGGTGCCCTCAACAAGAGAAGGAAGCGGAACTGTTGGAACAAGTCCAGAGGAGGCCACAAAGCTGGTAAGAGGACTGGGGCACCTTCCCTCTGAAAACAAGCTGATAAAGTTGGGGCTGTTCAGTCTGTAGAAAAGAAGTTTGCATGAAAACCTCACAGCAACCTTCCAAGTATTTGAAGGGGGACTACAGGGAAGCTGGAGAAGGACTCTTCATTAGGAACTGTAATTACAAGGAATAATGGGTACAAATGGAAAGAGGGGAAATTTAGATTAGATATTAGGAAGGAATTCTATGCTATGGGGATGGTGAGGCACTGGAACAGGTTGCCCAGGAAGGCTGTGGATGCCCCAACCCTTGCAGTATTCAAGGCCAGGCTGGGTAAGGCCCTGAGCAGCCTGGTCTAGTGAGAGATGTCCCTGCCCATGGCAGAGGGGGTTGGGACTGCATGATCTTTAAGGTTCATTCCAACCTCTTAACGTCCTATGATTCTATAAATATGGAAAAAATGGTGCCCCCCCAATACCAGTAGGGGCAGCAAATCAAAGGATGTTTTCAGCTCTTCTGTTCATCCATCATTAAGGTCCTTAGTTTATCTGCTACTTTGTGAAGGGTTTTTTAAGCAGCAGAACAGAACACAGAGAGGATGCAGCAATTCTGACATATGGGGGATGCTCTAGCAGTTACTACTGAACTTAACACTTGCTACGCAACACACAAGTCACCTGTTTTACAACTACCAACAAACCATTAAACACACGAAACCTGCTTTATCGTTATTATAATACAAACAATCAATATTAACATACAAGGCCTGCTTTACATCAGTAAGTAGAGACAGACCAAGAACATGAGTTCACAACCAACAGCCCTCTGAAGGCTTTCCTTCCTCCACTTAAGTAACTGCAACTTCGAGTCCAGTCACAGAGCAGCAAACCCCAGCTGCTTCAGTCTGCCACTACACAGGCTGACAAACTACTGCTGCACCACAAAACCTGAGGTCAGGCCAAGGCTGTAACATAAACATGAGTGCAATAAGCAGTCCAGGAGCAATGCCACAGCCCTGACAAAAGCTTGTAAGATACATACATTCCCTGGTGTAAGTCACATCAGCACATACACTTCTGGTAGCTTATTTTGAAAAACTGTACTGGGAAAGTTTTCAAACTTTAGTCTTAGCTAAATAGAGCATAGATATCACAGATATGCTGTTTTCCCTCTACGACCAGGAGAGCTGCCAAACCGGTTGCTTCCTGGACAGCATTACCCGTAAGAATTGACAGGTCAAATAAGAAGACGGAACTAAACTACAAGTCAAAGTATGATACATGTAATTGCTGCCCAGTATCATGGAACCTCTTTCTAAGCTGTGTTGCCTCAAAACAGCATTAGTTTTCTCATGAAAAACCTTTAACAGGTGTGTATTCAAGGGCAAAAAGTAAAACAAATAGGCACACTGCAAAGGTATTTAAGAGCAGGTGGGAAGTAACAAAAACATGCTAAGTTTCTGCTAATCATAGCAAAACACTCAAAAAAGATTCCTGTTCTCTCTCCCTGCAACATCTCAGCTTATTACATCCCAGGTTATTAACATCGTTCTCAGCAACATCCGAGGTTATTACAGGAGGAAGCAGACACGCAGAAAGGTTTTGCAGCAGTACCTACAGGACACGGTAGCTAGTGCTCCTTTATTATTTTCTGTTTTCAACAAAAACAGACCCGCAGCCTGAGTTCCTACGGGTCTGACAAGGGACAGCGTACAGCTATCCTGCCACCAGATCTTTTAAAAGCGAATTTCACCAGCAATACTAAAGTGACACTGCCCCACACCACGCATCAGGCGGAGACTCTCCAAAGGTTCAAAACTGCCTTTATTCCTCCTAAAATTATAGACTAGGTTGAGCTCGCGAAGAGACCCACCAGGACCATCAAGTTCAACTCGTGGCCCTGCGTGGGACACCCCAAGAATAACACTACGTGCCCGAGAGTGTTGTCCAAACACTCGCTGAACTCTGTCAGGCTCGATGCTGTGAACACCTCCCTGCAGAGCCCGTTCTAGTGCTCGACCACCCTCTGGGTGAAAAACCCGTTCCTGATATCCAGGACCTGCCCTGACACAACTTCATGCCATTTCCTCGAGCCCAGACATCACCTAATGCAATCTTCCTCGCGGCAAGTTCCGTGAGGGGCAGAGGGATGGTGCAGGCAGGGAAGGAGCTCGGGTGCCTCACGGCTCTCACTGATACGCCGTTTATGTTCGCAGAACAGGGCAGTGCTGAGATTGCAACCCCGGCTACACCGAGCCACGTCCTCAGCGAAGGCACCACACATTAACTTATGGCAAAGGCATCCCAAAATAAACAAACGGAGTTTGCAGTCCGGCACACATCCCACCGCTCGTACCCCGCGGGTCCAGACACCGCCCACCCCCGCCGCCCTGCCCGGCCCGGCCCGTGACGTCGCCGAAGCGCCAAGTAAACAAACGGGGCGGCGAGCGGGGCCGGGCCGGGATGGGGGCGCCGGACCCCGCCCGGGACACAGAACCCGCCCCCGCCGCTCACCCCTCGTCCTCCTCGTTCTTGCTGGCGTCGATCTTGGCTCCCTCCGACTCGATCCCGCTGCCGCCGCCGCCACCACCGCCGCCGCCACCACCACCGCCTCCTCCTCCTCCTCCTCCTCCTCCCCCATCGGCGCCCCCCGCCCCCGCCTGCCCCTCAGGCTGCTCCGCCGGCTCCGCCGCGCCGCCGCCCCCGGCGCTCGGCGCCACCGCCGCCGAGTCCAGAGCGAACTGCTGATCCGACATGTCGCCCCGGAGCACACCGCACACCCCCGGTGACCGCCGAGGCCCCGGCGCCGCTGGCGGCCCCGGCCGATCCCGCCGAACCCTCCTCCTCCGGCTCTCTGTTTTTAATGGCGCCGCCACCGACCAACCTAAAATGGCGGCCGGAAGGAGCGCGACGGGCGGGGCACGTGACACCGCCCCCGGGGAGCCGGGAGGGAGCGGGGTGGGGGGGGCCGGGAACGGGGTCAGAAACCGGGAGCGGGATGGGCCGCGGGAATATTGAGATATCCATGTGCATTAAGGAGATCCCCTCTCATCTTTCTCTGAACAGGCCCAGCTCCTGCAGGCTCTCATAAGAGATGCTCCAGACTCCTCAGCATCTCCGTGACCCTCCGCTGGCCCCTCTCCATAGCTCCCTGTCTTCCTTGCGCTGCGGAGCCCAGGACTGGACACAGCACTCCAGGTGTGGCCTCACCCGGGCAGACGAGGGGGAGGATCACAGCTTTGGAGGAAAACTTGGCTCTCAGACAAGTGGGGGGTTGTATATTAACAAACGAGTTAATAAGCAAGGTTCCCTTTTGGTGCTCGACTAGGTAAACATGCTGAGGGAAAACAACTTCAGGCAAACTGCTACAACCCTCTGGCCTCATGCAGAATGTGTATGCTCCGTTATCCATTCCACCAGTTCTCCTAATAAAAACCTGCTCACTGCAATGCAGCTTCCCTGCTCGAGCAATCATTTGTTCAGGCTTTTATGTTGCTTGCTATTATGCACAAGATGGGAAACCTGTCTTCTGGGGTCTCTGTACGCTTCAGGTGAGGTGAGTCCAGTACAGGAATGAACTTGCAGATCCCAAGCTGTACAGAAAATAGGTGCTGGCCCTAAGTTCAAGACCTTGTAATCTCCTGCTTGGAGTGATGGCTGTAGGAAATAATTACATTAGATTCTAGAATAGTCAAGGTTTTAAGTGCTTGAAAAACTTGAAAGGTTCCAACCCTCCCAATCCCTCATGCAGTGGTGAGTTATCAGCATTAAAAAGATGCTGCTATAGTTCTTGATTCCTTTGAGATGTACAAAACTGGCAGCATTGTGACACAAATGGACCACACTTTCTCCTCTTTTCTGTAGATGTCAAACTCTTCCATCATCCAGTGACGCCAACTCCAAGCATTAGGGTGAGCTCTCAGAACAGGTCAGGAAAAAGCATGGGCTGTACTGACCTGTATATGCAGTAAAACCCCAATCTCCAAAGGCACCCTGCCCTTCTATACAAGTCAAACTACAGTGACACCACTGTAAGGTGACAGCAAGACCACACTCACTTAAGGAAGCATTTATTAGAGAATCCTTTAACATGAAATTATACAAATAAAGTTTGTATAAACACAAGTCCACATTGTGTCATAACATGAATGGCAAAAAGAAAGTAAAAACCATAGAAGAAAACTAGTCGGCCGCTATGTACAGTTGGACACAGCTGTGTCGTTCACTAAAAGTCTTTTACAAAATAGTCATTTCCTCTCACGAAGACCACCCTCCATTCACTCACGATGCGCTGCGAGATGGCTTTTTTGTTGCAGTATCTCTACCTAAAAAATCAAAGACAAAATGCATGTCAGATCTGTGACAGTTACTACAGAATTGTTAAAAGGTCCATTTTCATGAACTGCTTTAAGTCTTCTATATATTCCTTTCTTCACTGTTAAAGATCATATGCATAGTCATTAACACAAGAGGTTTTGTTACCCCTCAGTAATTTATCTTCCCAAATATTGCCATTCAGCCCATTTAGGAAGCTGTTCCAAAAACAACATCCGATTTAGACTAATAAGTGGGCTCTGGATCAGCTTTTTTTCCCCACTGTAAACACTGCCAAAAGGGTTTCTTAATTATTTGTTTATACATCTAAATGACTTATGTGCAACACAAGTCAGGTCAGTTTAGTTCAGACAGTTCATATGCATATGATCCTTAATGTTTTTCCAGATTTAAAAGTTCGTTTTGGTTTGCAGATTTCACTATTAGCTATAAAAAGAAAAAAGCAAGCATTAAAATCTTAAAGAATGCACATTTAAAATGAGGTTCCACAATTGAAATACAACACTAAACAGAAGACCAAATGATTAAGCTGTAAAGGCATTTATGTACTTTAACTCCTGTAAAAAACCATTTAAGTTAAAGACACTTAATCTCCAAAAAAGATTAAAAAAAGAAGCCAAAGTCTGAAGTTTTCCACTTTAATCTTTACGCTGGTACATGAAGTTGGAAGAGACCATACCACAGGACAGCGTTTTCTGGTGTATGCCTTGCGCTCTGCCTGCAACGTGCGACCCCAGAGATAGACGTGGTCAGGGTGACACACGGCCTGCAATGAAGTTCCCGCTGGCGGGTACAAACAAGGTATAATGTCAGAGTTAGAAGACAACATTCTTGTTTTCCTTAAGTTGTACCCATTTCAGTACTTTACCTGTTAATACTTCTAATAAGTTTAATTATTCCTCTAGACCACCTGGTACACAACGCAAACCAGAAAAACTCTTATGTTTTTCTGAAGTACTAAAGAAGATAAAGTCACATTTTTACAAAGTTAAAGATCTATAGACACGTAGGCAAAGCTGGTTTTAAAAAAAAAATTATGTTTTTAAGTTAACAAAAGCTTAATTAAAGGAAAAGTCATGCTACGCAAGTTTTTACTCTTCGTTTGTCTATTGATCTTTAAATTAGATTAGACATACGCAGAGTGGGCCTTGCACTCATGTACACACCTGTTTGCTCAAGTACTAGGTACTGCTTTAGTACGGCTGGTAGTTGTTTTGGTGGTTGCCGCCGCCACGGGACGCCTTTCCATATGTGCTTTGTTGACCTGTAGATAATACCAAAAGCATTAACAAAAGCATCTTTGACGGACACTTCACATACAGCATACCAGGAGATCTCTCATCTTTAGAGCCATGTGCTGTAAGAGCTTTTACAGAGCAACTTACTAGAAGAGGCCCCCATTTAAAGATGCATGTTCTTGTTATTGGGAATGAGGTCAAAACCACTTACCACTGTAGTCTGTGTATCCCGGCCCATATCCATAGTTGGGATAGTTGTACCCAGAGTAGTCATATCCTCCATAGCCACTGTAGCTTTGATCACTATAAGTGCTATTGTAATTTCCATATCCTTGATCATAATAGTTATTAAATCCTTGATTCCAGTTTTGTCCCTGACCTGAAACCAAGCATAGCAAGTTTAAGTTACAAAACTTATTTCTCTCCTATGCCACTTCATTTAACTCTCAATGTCAATCTTTCTATACTAGAGCTATTACCCTCGAGAATCCTCTTGCCTCCTTAAGAACAATAATTTTCTAAAAACAATTGAGGCATTTCATCTGGATACAAGAGATGTGTCTTATGGTCTTAAAACATGCAGCATTAGAGAAAGACAGTAGGTCGTGCTGCTCACAAAACAGCCAGGAAAAGCAAAACACCAAAAGCACAGGTTACAGCTGTTCCTGCTGTCTAACTGCCATTTTGGATCAGTAATTGCCTGAGCACCAAATTATACCACAGGATCAGCCTTACTGCCTTGTTAGCTGTACTAACTCAACTTTTTAAGACTGAGACACATTAACTTGTAACTTAACAGCTGATTGCTTCTAATCTATTTGCAAGGTATATATAGCAAAGTGACCGCCATGCTCTTCACCAAACAGCTCCTGGTTCCTCACCCACGAGCCCAGAAACAGTGCATCCCTTCACATGAAAGAGTTAACTACACTGGCTACACTGTCCACTGTGGGTGCACAAAAGCAACCCCACACCCAGCTTCCCCCTTCACCACTTGAAGGGAAGCAGAGCAGGAACACATTACTAAGTTTCCACAAGCCATCACAACCACCAGGATACTACTTGCTAATAAGCTACTTTACACATTCAGTTTAAAAACAAGATCTGCACAGAACCTGAAACCTGGAATATCTACAAACACCTGAGTGTCTGGCACAGCCACCTAAGTATTTACATTTGTTTATCTGTTGAAAACACTCACCCCGTCCACGCCCCCTTCCGCCTCCACGTCCACCAGAAGTATTGCTTTTTCCTCCTTTCTGCTGCTGCTGCTGTTGCCTGTACACCTCTTTGGGCTGTGCTACTTTGATTTCACACTGTAAGGACAAAAATGCTCTAAGTCGTCAAGAATTTCAAGACCATTTTCTGAGTTGCTTTCACAGAAGTCTACAGAGATAGTCTATTTCACATGCTAAGAACAAGAGGTTTCATACCTTGCCTGAACCAATCTGATGGTATCTGCTTTCTAGTAACTTCTTTACTGGCTCTTCATCTGTGTATGTGATGAAACAGAAGCCCCTCCTTTCATTTGTCTTTGTGTCCATGGGAAGTTCAATGTTCTCAATCTGAAATCGAAACGCATATAAACAATGTACGTAAGCAACTTTTTATGCCACCAGAACCATTTGGCAGTGCAGTGTCTATGTTGACTACTTTTGGCAGCTATAAATCAGACCATCACAACACTATGGAATCACTAACATAAGAGATTGAACAATGCCTAGTGTTGTATGAGCCTGAGCCAACTCTCTCCTTGCAATTTTTTCTGTCTTAAGACAGAGTCAAAACTGCACTTGAAAACCAGAGCAGTTATATATGCCATTATACTGTACCTCGCCAAAAGCACCAAAGTACTCCTTAATCTGTTCTTCAGATGTATCTGGACTCAGCCCACCAACAAACACTTTTTTTGGCGGCTCTTTCCCTTTTAGGGCTTTTGCCCTTTTAGGATCTATTAACTTCCCATCCAGTTTGTGTTCCTTCAGTTCCAACACCTAAAAGCAAAAAAAAAGAAACAGTCTCAGACCGGTACACTGACACAAGCCGGTTTCGTGTCATGGATCCACAGGAAATCCACCCACCTTCTCCACGCTGGCAGCATCCTTGAAGAGCACGAACCCAAACCCCCTCGACCTCCCAGTGACCGGGTCTGTCTTGATCGTGCAGTCCACAACCTCTCCGAACCGAGAGAGGTACTCCGTCAGGTCCTTCTTGCTGGTGTCCCAGCTGAGGCCTCCGATGAACATTTTCCTGCGGGGCAGGAACGCCGTGGGGATGCGGGTGCGGGCCCAGGGCGGGAGCGCCCGCCCCCACCGCCCGCCGGTGACGTCACGGCCGCCCCGCCCCACGGAAACTGGGTCACCCGCCCGGGACACAAAGGCGGGCGCGGCCCTGCGGTGGGAAGGGAAGGCCCCGCGGCCCCCCAGGCGCTGAGCGGCTTCCCCTCACCGAGCCGCAGGGCGGGTGAGGGAGATGGAGGCGCGACTGCCTCACACACACACACACACACACACACACACACACACCCCCCCCACCATCTCCGGCCTTACCCGTCGTCCTGCTGGTTCTTGCTCGCGTTGATCTTGGAGCCCTCGGCGAACTCCTCCTGGCCGCCGCTCATCTCGGTGGCGTCCTCCATGGCGGGGCGAGGGCGGCGCGGGGGGGGGAGTGTTGCGAGTGGCGGAGACGGCGGAGACCCGCGGCCGGCAGAAAATGGCTGCGCAAGAGATTCGGGCACCGCCTGCGCCGCCCTTATATAGGCGCGGCGGCAGCCAATCAGCGCCGCCGCCCTCCCCGCGCGGCGCCG
>JAWWEU010000125.1:16641747-16737466 GCA_035583155.1 Acropternis orthonyx | reverse complement strand
CGCCGGGCGGGGCGGGGCGGCGGGCCGGTCCCCGGGGGCGGGCCGGGGCGGGGCGGGCGCGGCGGGCCCAGGGCGGCGGGCGGGGCGGGCACGACGGGCCCGGGATGGCTGCGGGGGCCCCTGCGTGTCGGCAGGTGCCCAGCGGGGCTGCCACCGCTGGCATACGGCGGGGGCTCCGGGGCCGCGCCCGCCCCCGGCCCCCCCTACTCCGCGGCCGAGCAACAGGTGCGCGGGGCCGCCGGCCCGGGGCTTGTTCCCGGCCCCGCCCGCCGGTCCCGGGGCCACCCGCGGACATCACGGACACGTCCCGCCCTCCTGCCCGCGGCTGCCCCCGGCCCCCGTAGTGCTGCGGTCCGGCCGCCCTCAGGCCGAGCCCCCGGGCGCTCAGGCCCTCCCGATGCGGGGGCGCCCCGGTTCCCGGGCCCCTCTCCCCGAGCCGACCCCGCCGCGGGTGTTCTCCGTGGTCGGTGTTTCTCCTTCCGAGGAGGGCAGGTCCGGGGATGTGAGGAGCCACCGGGTCGTGTCGTCCGGTTCGGGGGCCACCGGCAGGACAACCCCACTCTCCACTGCTGGTACCTCGTCCTCGGGCTGCTCGGTAACCGAGGACATGCGGCTGGCAGGCTCTGGCTTCTGTTCCGTGGGGGCTGCCGGTGCTGCAGCGTCCCCGGAGCCGAGCGGGTTTCCTCTCCCGCGGTAAACAAGCCGCTCCTTTGGGACTGCAATGCCTGATCGACACGGAGGGTCCAGTGGTGTGTGTGCACGGGTGGGGGTCTTACTGTCCAGAGCCGGGGACATCTCTGGTGGCCCGGAACACGTGAGGTTCGAGCTGCTGTGGGTTGGAAGGGGTCTCTCAGAGCCGGCCCTTGCCTTTAGCTGCGGGAGCAGAGTTAAAGTCAGCTAGATGGGCAAATTCGTTGAGGCAAGAATTGCTGTCCAAGTGCCCAGGGTTTGATGGGCTCACCAAGGGCCCCCCTTGGGGGGTGGGGGACACAAGAGAGGCACTGTCCTGACTTCATAGGTAACTGGGGGAGTGGTCGGCGGAGACTGTGTGAGCTAATTTGCCAGAAAGCAGATCAGTGGAGCATAAGATCCACGCTGGGAGGGATCGCCGCCGGCGCGCGGTGCCGCTGCGCCCGCCCGGTGCTGCGGAGCCCGGGGGGCAGCGCGGGCCCCGCTCTGCCCACGGGCCTGGCCGTGGGGCGGTGGCATCACCGTGCGTACACGGGCTCGTGGCAGGGCTCTGCCGTAGCAGCGGCAAAAGGGCCCCGGTGAATCATGCGCGGTGCTGTCAGCTCCCGTGTGCAGCCGCCGAGCTGAGGGGAGAATTGGCTGTGCTTGTGCTGAGTTCAGGCCTTTTGAGCTCGGGAGAAATGTGTCGAGGCTGCAGTTTTTTCGTTGCAGTCATAGTGTTTGGCACTTTTCAGCGTGATTTTTCTTCAGGAAGCTATCAAAAGCTGAGCCATCAACAGTCTGGGGAGTTACACCAAGTTTGGTCTCTGCAATGGTGCCAATTCTCTCTGCAACCTGTCAAACAACCTGGTTCAGACAGGACCCAAGAAATAGCAAACAACTCTCTGGGTTGTTCTTCCCATTCTGCTGACTGCCCTGTGTGTTGCTGCGTCTCGTTTTGCTCCCCTTGGGAAGTGGGATGAGGAGAGGTGGGATCACCAGGTGTTTTTGGGGACAGTTCTATTACAGCTCTGATGGCTGGTGTGGGAGGCTCCTGCCCGAGAGGCTGTTGCATTAAGAGTGCAGAGGCAGGAATGAGTCGCTGCCTCTGCTGTATCTGCCTCTGCCAGTGCCTGCTGTTTCCTAGCCTGCCAAGGAACTCTCTTCCCAGTGCCCTCACTGATGCAGCATGTGTGTGCCCTGTTTGTTTCGGGTCTGCTGTAATGAAGGCAGAGTGATTGCTTGCCAGGCAGCTGGAAATTCCTTAGTGCCACAAGGCAAACAAATTCCCATGGTCCCACTGACTGCATCTGCCCTCAGCTCCTTCTGCTTACCAGAGAATGAGGCATGTTATTGGTCTCCCCAGCTATTCCCTCCCTTTTCCCAGCAGTTGTATTGTTTACCAGGTAGGATCAGAGGAAAGAAACAGAGCAATCTGGGAAAGAGGGAAGAATTGATTCTATGAAGCTGTTGCTCACATCCTGCTTATCCTGCCTCTTTGCAGCTGCCTTCCCTGAGTGGCAAAGTGACCCTGCATGTGCTGGTGTGGTCAGCTACAGTGGACATCTTGTCGCAAGGAACATTGTCTTCTGGGTATAAATAGCCTGGCTTCTGGCAGGCCACAGGCTTTGGGAACATCTCTGCTGGTGTCCTGGGGACTTTAGGCCCTGCTCACCTCCCGTAGGTGGTAGATGCCCTGTGGGGAGCCTGTGCCACTGCTGCTGGAAGAGCACAAAGTCTTATATGCTGATGCATACATCTTGTTCTGGGCTTCAGCTGGACATCAGCACCCCTGATAGCAAGGCAGGGGCAAACCAAATTGGTTTTTGACACCTGAGAGATGAAAAGGACAGAGGTATCTGTAGGCTGCACAGGAACACTGGCCAGGTCTGAGAGAGTGTTGGCCCAGGCTGACAGCAGAGGGGGTACAGTCTGGGCTGGTCAAGGTGCAGCCATGTCTATCGAGTAGTATCTGTGCAGATCAATTCCTTGGTAGAGTGTAGTAGCACTCTGAACTAAAAAGCCTGAGGGGAGGAGGTATGTGGGGAAGAAGCAGGAGTCTAAGTCTGTGTAAAAACAGGCCTGGGAATTGCTCTTACATTTCTGAAGTCTGGTATTCTGTAGCAGAGAAGGAGTCTGCTCTCATCTGTTTTTCATCACTTTTGATCTTTGTTTTCACGTGAGCACACCTTGGCTCTGAAGATAAGGATAGAAAAGGTGGTTCTGGGCCCTGGGACCACGAGGGACTTTCTCACAGAAAAGACCTACAGCTGGGGTGAACTTTGTGTGACTGGGAGAGGTGAAGGCTGCTGAGGTATCCACCCAAATTTATGATGGGAGTCCAGTGTGTCCAAGGCTTCCCCTTGCCTGGGGTCACGTCTTCTTGAACCATACTGGTTGCATCCTGGGCAGGGGCACCTGGGGTCCGGTAGGACTGGGGAGCTTCTGAGCTGTGGTTGGGAACTGGTTGGAAGGGTGTGTTAGGGTGGCTTGGTCTGCTTGGGAGTGACAAGGATGAGGCTGGGAGCAAGTGGTGCGGAGTGCCAGCCTGCTGAGTCAGCATGACTGGCCTGGAGCAGCCGTGCTCTGGACCCTGCCTGCTGCCTGCCAGGCTATTTTTAAAAATGTGGTTTCCGTGTATTCTGACTCCTCCTAGATTTTTAATTTCCCCCGCCACAAGCAAAAGACCAGCATTGCCACAAAGTCTCTGTGGGAGCAGCAGTGTGGAAGGGCAGCAGTTTCTTCTCAGGAACAGTCTCTGCTGCTCGTGAGTCCAACTCAGCAGGCTGCTTGTCAAGTGTCAGGCAGGGAGGGAAAAGTGGGGTGTTCAATAGCATGGGGTGTTGCTGCTGGACCCTGCCAGAGGAATGCTGTGGGCTCTGCCGTGTCCTAGGGGCTAACCTGAGGTTCCTTCCCTTCCAGAACCCAACTTTCAAGGCTGTCGTGTTATGACGACCCCCAACAAAGGAAACAAGGCCTTGAAGGTAACATTGCGGGTGGAGGAAAAGGGTGGGGGGGCAGGCATAGGCATCTGCCCCAGGTGTCATAAGTGTGTACTGCTTTCTCTCCCAGGTGAAGCGGGAGCCAGGCGAGAATGGGACCAGCTTGACAGATGAGGAGCTGGTGACCATGTCTGTGCGGGAGCTGAACCAGCATCTACGGGGCCTGTCAAAGGAGGAGATCATCCAGCTGAAGCAGCGTCGGCGCACATTGAAGAACCGGGGCTACGCAGCCAGCTGCAGAGTCAAGCGTGTTACCCAGAAGGAGGAACTGGAGAAGCAGAAGGCAGAGCTGCAGCAAGAAGTGGAGAAGCTGGCCTCCGAGAACGCCAGCATGAAAATGGAACTCGATGCTCTCCGCTCCAAATACGAGGCTCTCCAGAACTTCGCCAGAAGCGTGGCCCGGAGCCCCGTGACCCCTGCGCGGGGGCCTCTCACTTCCAGTATGGGGCCCCTCATCCCTGGCAAGGTTGCTACTACTAGTGTCATCACAATAGTGAAATCCAAAACGGACGCCCGGTCTTAGTGAAGCGAGTGTGGCCTGAGCTTGTCTGTGCAGGGCAATTAGGCACAAAACCAGCCTGGCATCCCCAAAGCACAAACCCTCCCCACGTGGGTCCGGGTTCCTTCGACTTGGCCCAGGACTGGCCTGCTGATAGCTCCACTTTATTTTGTTGTGTCCAGATTGGTATGAGCAGTGGTGACGCGTCCCTTGTCCTGTGCAGACAGAGCCTTCCACCCAGTGGTCTGTAGCCCTTGGGCACCCTGGGGACAGACTGCGAGATTTCGGTTTTCTACCCAAAGAAAGTCTGTGCAGCATGGCTGACGGAAGGGCAGGGGGGTGGCCCAAGGGAGGCTTTCTTCCTGGGGGCTGGGAACCCTAATTTTTGGTCACTTCCAAAGGCTTTATTTCATGACTATTTTGGGTGGTGCATCTCGGCACCTGAACCTGCTGCTTTTGTCTCCTTTGGTACCCGTAGTTGCAGTTGGGGTGTTCTGTGTCATAGGTTTTTATTCCTTTCTAGGTGTGCCTCTGTGCCCTAACCGTGGGTTTCCCTCAGACATCTGTGGCATTGGCTGTGTGAACTGGCAGTGGTGGGAAGGATGATGCTGCCGTGCTCTGTGGCTGCAGCCCCGGTGCAAGGGCCCTGCAGGGCCCTGCACCCTGGGAAGGGAGGGAGGGGCGGTACCATGTTGACTACAGGACGGTTTTGTGCCTAATGTGTTGCACTGAACAAGACCAAAATCACTAGTTGTTCCCGTGTTTCGAGGGTATCAAGTGTCTCTAGTGTGATGGTTTACACAACCAGTTTATGTGGTTAAATAGCCCTTTATTTAAGAGAGAAACATCATTTTAAGAGTTATTAAATTATCTAAGTTTAAAATCAGACAGAAGAGAGAGCGTATTTATAGTCAGCTTTTTTACCTGAGAAGGAGAGAATATTTGACCATATGAATGGGGAAATATTCTCGGAGACTTTGATAGTTAAAAGTTAATAAATAAATAATTTTAAAGTTTCTCATGAACCTCCCGCAAACTGTTTGTGGCTCTGAGGTTAGTTTTTATAAAGAGTTATCAGACTTTATTTATAAAACTTAGAAAAAGACAAAAAAAGAGGCAAGTCCTGTTTGATATCTTTTTGCAACTGTACCAAAAGTGACTTATTCTTGACCTTGCTGGCTTCTGTTGTGTCCCCTGGGGTTGGGTGCTCTGCTCCCAGAGCTCTCTGCAGCACTGTGCTGGTGCCTTTGCCGTGTGCTGGCATTTCACACTGTCGTCGTTTTCCGTAAGCTCCACTGAGAGATTGAGTTGGAATCTCTCTGAATTCTCCAGAAGGATTCTGGCACACAGGCAAAGGTGCTGCTGTTTTTGAAGGCAAGACTGGCTGGCTGGTGTGGCGATGCCTGCCCAGAGGTGTGCAGTGGGAGCACGGGCAGCTCCCACTGAGCACCTGACACCAGGTAACTTGGTTACCTGGGTAGGGAAACACTGCACTTTCCTTCCTGCAGCAAAGCTGGCAGAGGAGTAACATGAGGGAGACTTGTCCAGATTTAGGAGAAGACTGATGAGATTTATCTCTGGAATTAGATCCTGTGGTCAGAACTTGTGTTGCTGTCATGACTCCCCTGAACACGAGGGGCAGGTCTGCCCAGTGGGCAGCATGGGACTGGCTGGTCCATCGTGTCTGTGCGTTGCTGGCCAGTGAGCTGTGGCAGGGTCACTGTTCTTCCTGGGGGTTGGGAGAGTGCTCAGCCTCACAGCTGTGACACAGCTGAGAAGCTCTTTGTGGCCAGGCTCCATTTCCAAAAACACTTTGATCCCCTTCTCCCCTTCCCAAATATTTGAGCTGATTTGCTGAGTTTTAGAGAAATAGGACATGAGGGTGAAGCCCACGTGATCTCCTGGCTGCTGAGGGTCATCTGAGGGGAGGGGACAGACTGGGGTGGCACAAGTGAAGCTGCAGCCTTGCAGGGAGGCGCAGCCATACGGGGTGGGTTTTGGGGATTATTCTTTTGTTGCTGAACTGATACTGCTGTCCCCTAGGTTGAGGACCAGGTCAGCCTGAGAAAAGCCACGGTGTGGTAAGAGAAGAGCAGGTAGTTGATGGGGATTTCCTGCTGGAGGAGATCAGCTTTGCTCTGATTGAGTGGGAGTTCAGGGAGTTGTTTGGGATTCTTTTCCCAGTGAACTTCCTGAATGGGGAGCAGGTTAGGACATTGCCTCCAGACTTCCCCCTTCCAGCCCTGGACTTTCTTTTCTCTGAGCTGAAGTATCTGACGCCCCACTTCCAGCTGCACCACGCGGGCCATGCACTGTGCAGCACTCAGCACAGAGCTTTGGGCTCTGGCCTTTGTCTTCCAGCTGGTGGTGTGGTGCCTGGAAGAAGTGAGATTTTCCAAAACACAGTTTTGGAAAAAAAACAGTCCTGGGTTGTCAGTCCCAACCCTGTCCCTCCTGGACCCAGCCTGAGACTGAATCCCAGAGCACTTCAGCACCCAGCTGAGGCCTGACCTGGGCTGGGAGGAGCGGCCAAGGCGTGTGTGCGGCTGCTTTGGAGCTGAGCCCCAGGGCTGGAGCCTGCGGTGTGCGGAGGGCCCCCTCAGCCCCGCAGGGAAGGATGGGCAGCCCTGGGCCGCGGAGGGCTCGCTGCCTCCGTGCCCCGCAGCAGGGCGGGTGTCCGTCCCGAGGGGCCCGTGTGCGGGGTGGGCACTCGCTGTGCGGGGCAGGGCGAGGCTGCGGGAGCCACGCTCCGGGCTGCCGGGCTGGGCCTCAGCGAGGCCTCACCTCCCCCAGCGCTGCCTCCCCGTGGGTTTGCTTTTGTTCGCAGTGAAGTGTAGGACCCCGAGCGATGTGTTTCTGCAGTGTCCAAGAAGTCTCTCGTCCTGCTCCGGGGCACCCGCCCCTTGCCAGCTGGCTGCCCTTGCCCCTGCGAGGTGGCCCCTGCCCGAGCCATCATGCTGACCTCTCTCTCGTATATAGTTTTCTGGAGTGTGACAGTTCTTGTTCCTGAGGTGCTCGTCCGTTTGGTTTCCTGCTGTGAAGGGTGTCGTGTTTGCTTTCTCCTTTCGCTGTGCCGCTCCGGCGGGCTGGGGATTCCTGCCCCCGCCCGGGGGGCACCCCGGCATTTGTGTATCTTGTGAATTGTGTACAGGCGCTCCCGGCCGCAGCCGGGGCTGGCGGACGGCGGGGTCAGCCCGGAGGGCGCCCTGGCTCGGTGCAGGCGGTATTTATTGCTAAGTTATTGCCGTTATTTATTCTGTACAGTGTCCTCCGTCTTTGTACGCGACAATAAACCGCTTCAACAGCCGCCGCCTGCGCGTCCTTTGGGGGCCGCCCGGCGCCAGGGGGCGCTGCCGCGCGCGGGGGCGGTGCCGGAAGCGGCGCGCGGGCGCTCTGGCCGGAAGGCGGAAGCGGCGGAGCCGAGCCCGGTGGCGGAGCCGAGCGGCGGTGCCGGGGCGATGGCGGCGGGCGGCAGCCTGAGCCGCTCCGAGCGGAAAGCGGCGGCGCGCGCCGAGATCCTGCAGCAGGAGGAGCAGCGGGACCGGCGGAGACAGGTACGGTACGGCCCTGCGCGGCCCGGCCCGGCCCGATCCGCGGGCCGCCCTGAACCACCCCTGTGCACCGGGCAGGTGTCCCGCGTCTGGAGGAAGCCGCCGGCGGAGCGGAGCCCCGAGGAGTGCCAGCTGCTGAACGAGAGCGAGGACATCGTCAGGGAGCTGGAGCGGCGCCGCAAGCGGCGCGAGCGGCTGCGGCGGCGGCAGGAGGAGGTGGGCGGCGTGGGGGGCCTTGCCGGTGACGGCGGCGGGGAGAGCCCAGGCTGGCTCTTGCGGGAGAGCTCTGCACCCGCGGTGGGCCTCGGTGAACAACCGGCGTACCCCGGTACCGGGAACGCGGCTGCCCCGCCGGGGCTGCCCCGGGTTTGTCTCTGGTCAGCTCTGGCGGTGCCAGGCCTGTGTGGCTGCGCGGGTCTGTCTCCCGGGAGGGTGGGTCAGCAGGTCTTGCTCTCCAGGAAGGTTTTTCCCGTGATCCTACATGAGAAACACACATGTCCTTTTCAACTGGAAACCACTGCTGAGCATGTGTTGTTGCTTTTCCTGGCGTGGCCAAGCCCGTCTCCAAACACCCAGGGATATCCCTGTTCTTTCTGACTCGGTGGTGCAGTGTATCTCCGAACCATGCGAACCTGCTCGGGTGTGTTTTTCAGGTGTGTGATGAACCAGAGGAGCTGAGGAGAAAGGCAGCCGAGCTGGCGGCCGCCATACGGAGCGCCAGGCACCTCGTCATCTACACGGGTGCCGGGATCAGCACGGTGGGTTTTCGGGGGAGTGGCTGGAGCTCCATCAGGGGGGTGGTGTTGCCTCGACTGTTCTGTGGTTTCTGAATGCTCATTGAGGGGATATCTGTGACAGGGCCAGGATGCTGCACGAGTCTGTGGCCAGCACGGTGCCCAGGCTGCATCCTGGGGTCGTTCCTGCTGTCCAGGAGATCTCATTGTGTGCAGTGCACGTGGCCTGAGCAAGAGGACACAGGTCATGCCTCACTCAAGCCCATTCAGTGACTTTTGGTGTAAAACCTCCAGCCAGTTAGCTCAGGAACATCATGTGTTATCAGAGATATGGGGACAGCTGGGGGTTATTGGAACTTATAAACAGCAGTTTGAAAATCATTTTGTTTCAGCAGCCCAGGGAAAAGCAGAAGTCTGGTTCTGCCTCTTCTAATGTGACATCTGTCACCTTTGTGTGAGCTCTGAGACTCCAGTCTCTGCTGACAACAGAACGTGGCTCAGGGCAGGGGCTGAGTGGTTGTGTCACCCACATGTTTGCTAGAGATGCTGAGTGGGCAGTACCAGAAACCAGAGTCAAAAAAAATTAAAAAAAGGCTTAAGAATGGAGTTCTGTGTAGGGAAATGGGAGGTACTAAGGGTGAAAAAGAGTTCTGGAGGGATTCCATAATGGTAAAATTGGAGAAAATAAGTGCTGGAGGTAAAAATGAGAGTTGTAAGGTAGGAGAAGAGAGAAAGAAAACACATGAAAAGGTTTTCCTGTGATTAGGGAACCACTGCGCTGGAAAACTTGGAGTGAATAAAAAAGCAGCTATAGATGAGGTGTTTCTGGTTGTCCTGGTTGGGCCCAGATTGGTTCTGTTTGTGTACAAGAGCTGTGACCCCCTGCCCATCAGGCCTTCTTTTCTCTCCTGGTGACAGGCAGCTTCGATCCCGGACTACAGAGGCCCCAATGGCATTTGGACACTGCTGCAGAAGGGCAGGAGCATCAGGTGAGGGGCCAGATTCTGAAACGTGTGGCAGAAAACTGATACTGGAAGAGATTAATGGAAATTCCAACCTTTTTTTTTTTTTTTTTTTTTTAAAACCCTTGCTTCCTGTCAGGGCTGCAGACCTGAGTGAGGCAGAGCCCACGCTCACCCATATGAGCATTGCCTGCCTGCACAAGCACAACCTGGTAAGATATTTTTTCCTCACCTCACTCTTGTTCTTCTGCCTAAGAATGATAAATCAAATCCAGCAGGGAAGAAAAATCTTTTTAGGAGATTGCCTGACTATGGTTTTGACTCAAGTAGCTGCACGTTCATGTAGTAAAATGTGTCTGAGTCTTCCTTAGTGAGCTCCAGGCTGCAGTTCTGGCAGTTTTTCCCCTGGTGCCTTTTCTTTAACACGTCATATTTGTACCTGGTGCGGCTGGTCTGGGGACCTGGCCACAAACCAGCCAGCCCTAGAAAAGGTCTGTTTAGCAGGAGAAGGCTTTCCATTTAGCTTTCACAAAGGTGTGTTCTCCACTCTCTTCTCCTGTGGGTCATGCTCTGATGTACAGGCTGTTGGTGTGATTTGGGACAGCACATCATCCGCTTGGAGTGTGAGCTCAGCATTTTGTTCCCTTCAAGGTGCAGCATGTGGTGTCTCAGAACTGCGATGGGCTGCACCTGCGGAGCGGGTTACCCCGAGCTGCAATATCTGAGCTTCATGGGAACATGTACATAGAGGTGAGTGGTCAGAGCAGCCTCACAAGAAGAGGATGTAAACTCTTGATCTGTCACTAGCTCAGAAGGAATTAGTATAAGGGCTTGGTCTCTGTGCAACTCCCATCTTCAGGGCATCAGGTTTGGGGTGAACAAATTAGCAAGCACCAAACTCAACTCTGTAACTCTTTCTCTGTACTCACTGGAGCCTTCTGTTTCTGACTCCTCTTCCTCAGCCCTTTTCAGCACATAGACAAAGGCTGCCTGTGGCTCCACTTGCTAGCTGAGGTTTTCCAAGTTAGCATCTGATCCCTAATGATCCCATCAACAGCTTCTAACACGCTGTCCCCAAAAGTGCTTTTCTTCTGAGGGAAGTGGCTGGCTCCTGGCCTCTTGTTGGCAGGATGCTGATGATGTGATGGGTCTTCTGCTTTTGTCCTGTGCCAGGTCTGCACTTCATGTACACCCAACAGAGAGTACGTGCGAGTGTTCGATGTGACAGAGCGCACAGCCCTGCACAGGCATCACACGGGCAGGATGTGCCACAAGTGTGGGGCACAGTTGAGAGATACAATCGTCCACTTTGGGGAGAAGGGGACATTGAGACAGCCCCTGAACTGGGAAGCAGCAACAGAAGCTGCAAGCAAAGCAGATGTGATTCTTTGTCTGGGTTCCAGCTTAAAGGTAACTTTAGAGACTCGGTGAAGATTGTTAGCAGCATTCCCTCATGGTGAAACACCTTGGTGCTGAGCAGTCTCCTCCCAAACAGACAACTGTAAACTCTGGTGTCAGGATTCGCCCACCATCTGTGATAGTCTCTCTTCCTCCCTCTTTCCCCTCCTGGTAATACATTCCTTTTCCTCTCACTGATATGGTTCACAGTTGCGTGTGCCTGTGGCTGTGCTGATCGTGTCTGCTTTGTGGCAGGTTTTGAAAAAATACCCACGGCTCTGGTGCATGAGCAAGCCCCCCCCGCGCCGGCCTAAGCTGTATATCGTGAACCTGCAGGTGAGAGCACCCTTGGCGCTGGGTTTAACGGGTGTGGGCCAAGGGGCTGTGGCTGTGCGAGGCCGAGCCCTGCCTGCCCCTGGCAGGAGCCCTCGTTGCCGCCCCCGCGGAGCTGCCTGCAGCCCGCTCTGCTGTCACCCGTAGTGGACCCCGAAGGACGACCTGGCCGCCCTGAAGCTGCACGGCCGCTGCGACGACGTGATGCGGCTGCTGATGGCGGAGCTCGGGCTGGAGATCCCGCGCTACGACCGGTGAGCGGCGCGGGCCCCGCGCGGCGGGGGCGCCCGGCCCGGAGCCGCCGGCAGCGCCCACCGCCCCCGTCTCTCTTCCTCCGCAGGGCGCGGGACCCCATCTTCGCGCTGGCCGAGCCGCTGCGGCCCGGGGAGGAAGGCACGCACTCGCGGAAGGCGGTGTCGCCGGCGCGGGCGGAGCCGCGGGAGCAGCCGCGGGAGGGGGCGGTGGGAGAGCGCGCCGCGGGCTGGCTCGGGCGCGGCTGCGCCAAGGGCGGCCGGCGCAGGAAGAGCCGCTGAGCGCGGGGCGGGGCCGCCGGTGACGGCCGGGCCGCCGGTGACAGCGCGGCCATGCTGCGCAACGGGGCGGCGGGCGGCGGCGGGGCCGCGGCGGGCGGCGGCGGCGGGCACCGGCCCGTCCGCGTCTGGTGCGACGGATGGTGAGTGGGGCGGGCGCGGGGCCCGGCGCTGTCGCGGAGCCGCAGAAATAAACCGTGTTGGCTGCCCTGGTGCCTCCGGCTGCTCTGTCACCGCGGCGGAACGGGAACGGGGCCGGGCCCGCGGGAGAGGCGCGCCGGGCAGCGGCGGCGGCCGGCGCCGTTCGGGAGCGCCCTCGGGCTCGGCGGGGCCGGGCCGGTGGCCCCGGGCTGCAGCCGGTACCTGCCGGGCAGAGACGGGGGCCCTGACCCCGCAGCAGGGGAGGGAGGGAGCGCTGCCGGGGGCGGCCGGGCTGCACCGGGACGGCACGGCCCGGCCCGGCACGGCAGCAGAGAGACCTTCAGCCCCGGGGCAGGTTGCCCGCGGATCCCAGCGAAGGGCGGCCCGGTGTGCTGGGCTCACCCGGCCCTTCTCGTTCCAGCTATGACATGGTGCACTATGGCCACTCGAACCAGCTGCGCCAGGCACGGGCCATGGGCGATTACCTGATCGTTGGGGTCCATACCGATGGTAAGAGGCTTTCCCAGGTTTCACCTCCTGCAGCCCCTTGAATCACCCAGCAGCGTTAGCCCCGAGAGAACCGAGAGCTCCTGGTATGGTCAGGTTTCTTCCTGCATCTGTTCCACAAGCGGCAGAATTCAGGAGAAAAATGTCCCTTCCCTGGATGAGGGAGTGGAGTTACCCCGTCATGCTTTCAGAGTGAGGGTTCGGTGGGTCAGAGCTTGCAGGCTCTGAGGGGTGATCTGCATTCCGTGATGTAAAATCAGTTGAACTAGTTGAAAGTCAGTCTGGTTTGGCTGGTACGAGCTGCAGAACTGATGTTCCAAAACAAGTTGCTGTGTGGGGAAAAGTCATTTCAAGCCCGTCTGAAATTTAAGTGACGGGAACAAGTTCTTGCATATGCAGATGTACCCTAAATGGGTTTATGGATGCAGAATTTCTAGCATGATCCAAGTGTAGTATGAAGCCACTGTTTAAGAGGGGGATTTCTCCTGAGGGGATGCCAGGGTGCTCAGCTCATCCCCTCAAGAGTAAGTATTTGGGTACTGGGAAGCACGAAGACCTTTTGGCCTCCAAGCAAATTCCAGGGCCCTTGTTCCATGCTTAGAAAATGCAACTGAATCAAAATCTTTTCTGATAATATCTGGGGCTTCCTTCATTACAGACTGATCCCAAGCTGAGGATAATCCTGCATGGAAGTTCACCTCCCCATGGAATGAGTGAGGCTGCCGTGCCTGAGAGTCTCCGTAGCTGCAGGACATACTTCTGACTAGATTTTTAACTAGATTTTTGTTTCTCCCCCAGAGGAGATTGCCAAGCACAAGGGCCCTCCCGTCTTTACACAGGAGGAGAGGTACAAAATGGTGCAAGCCATCAAGTGGGTGGATGAGATTGCTCCCGGAGCTCCCTATGTCACCACGCTGGAAACTCTGGACAAGTACAGCTGTGACTTCTGTGTTCATGGGGGTGAGTGGTGTCTGAGGCAGTGGCTGTGCTGAGAGGGCCCTTGGGGCCCGTGTGCTCAGGGTGCCTTGCTGCAAACCAGGCAACGTCCTGGCCGGTGCTGGGGATTGGGGGTACCTGTGGAGTGCAGAGCTCTGCCTTCCCAACACCTGCACTGGGAAGCACAGCTACTCCTGGTCTGGTAGTCTGAGGAAACATGTCAGTGGGCTCAGGATCTTAAGAGTGGCCAGAGCCCTTGGTTTTAACCAGCTCTTTCACTTAACAAAGGTGAAATTGTTGACAATTATCCTGAGATTGCCCTTAGCACCAGCAGAAATTTGTGTGAAGGGGAAAGTAATTTACAAAACTTAAATGTGAAAAACATTTAAAAAGGTAAGCATACAGAAATACAATGATGTTTATATATACTTATCCTGGGATGAGATCAGATTTGAAAAGCTTCTCTCTTTATCCGACTGATAAGCTGTTCAGGGGCTCAGCCGACTGTGTGGCCAGAGACCTAGTTCTTACTGTGAACACTTTTTGGTGTACAGTTGCTGTAGAGAACCAGTGTTCTGAGGAAACATTCTTGCTCTGGGACTCTGTCCCTTCCTGGGCTGCTGGTGAAGCTCATTCAGCCTCAGCCCCTCCTCCTTGCCTCTCAGAAGGAATTTTGTTAGTTTGACCAGGAGTAGTCTTTGCACTCATTTCATATATCTCTCATCTGATCCCAACCACCTGCTATCGATAAGCTAAGTGTTTTATTAAATGTAAATAAGTCCTTGATAGATATGCTTTTTCACGTAGATGGGGTGGCTATAAAATTCCTCATTAACCTCATTGCCTGCCTGCAGTGGGGTATGTGACCTCCTACAGGGATTAGTGAGGGGTTGTGGCAGTAGAGGAGTACTCGTGGTCTCTGCTGCAGCTGTCCTCATTCATCCCCTCTGCCAAATCATTCTGTGTTTCTCCCTGAGCAATACCCTTGCTCCTGGCAGTTTTGCCAAGTTGTGTTTGTGCAAAAGCTGAATTTGGAAATAGTTGAGCTTATGTGGGAAGGTGACAGCAACCTCACTGTTTGTGCCTCTCTCCTGGCACTCAGCTGTGCTGGCAATGTGTTCCCTCCTGTCTCTGTGACCCAAGGGAAGGGTGTGGGATTTTAGAAGAACTGAGCAGGACTGAGCCACCTGACTGTGTGGGAGCACTCATGGGCTGTCAGTGCCTGCTCTGCCCTCCAGCTGGTTTGGCAAAGGGATGCCAGCTTAGCTTTCACTTGTGAAGGTTTTGTACCATTACCAAAGTAGGTGAAATGTGTTTCTCCAGAGGGAATTGGGAGCCATGTGCCAGAGATGAATTGGAATTACCCCTGTGGAAGGGCCATTGGATGTCACTGAGAGTGCCATCGTTAAGGGAAAGAATTTTCTTTTGGATGACTGTTTCATTGATTGAAAACTTGTAACATGAACCAATGGCTAAAACCAGTCCTAGAGGAGCTAAAAAGTCCTTTTCCAGCACCGAGATGGGTGCTGTGTGTTTATTGTCATTCAGACAATGATTTATGTTTATTGTCATTCAGCCTGATGCTGGATCAGTGCAGGGGCACCTGGCTCAGATTTTCTGGACTCTCTGAAAAGCAGTGGTCCAGATGGGTAATGGCATTTAACATCCAGGAATACCTGTATCTCCATAGACACAGCAGTCTTACAAACCCCTGGTGTTTCCGTGGGGCACAGGACGAGTCCCTTGCGTATACACAGGGATTTGGATTGCAGAGTTCTAGTCTGGCTCGTGCATGGGACCTGCTCAGCTGCTGCTTTTGTGCAGGAGGGCTTGGGGCACAGTTCTGAGGCTTCTCTCCCTCTACAGATGACATCACCTTAACTATTGATGGCAAGGACACCTATGAGGAAGTGAAGACAGCAGGACGATACAGGTAACCTGTTGCTGCTCACCTTCTTATCCTCATTTGGGCAGAGTTTCTGGGATTTCGTGCCCAGGAGTGGTCAGATGGAACACAGCTATCTTCAGGTCACACCTGAATTTGGCTATACGTGTGTCAGAGCTTCAGTTGCTCCCAGCATTTTGGCTTCATGGAAGTGGGGCAGACAGCCCTGCCTGAGGGGCCCATCCAGTTCCTGGCAGATGCTGGTTCTGATTTTGAAGTCCCACCAGGAGCTGGCTCCGTTGGTAAGTCTGGCTGAGGGAAGTGTTCCTCACATGAGCAGTTGTGATGGTATGAGGATGATGCAGAGGCTCAGCAAATGAATGCTATACTTGATACTAGGAGCAGGGAGAAGGAAGGCTTTCTCAGGATGGCCTCTGGTTTGGATTTATCAGGTGTCACAGGTCTTCTGTGCTAATGCTGGGAAGACAGAGGCATACACTCCTGCGGCTTCTGCTTCATCCTTTGCTTGTCTCCTGCAGGGAATGCAAACGCACCCAAGGTGTGTCCACCACCGACCTCGTTGGCCGCATGCTGCTCATGACTAAAGCTCACCACAGCAACATAGTGAGTAAGAGGGCTTTGGGTAGGAGGTGGAGTCCAGGGCACGTGCCAGCTCAGAGGTCCTGGGCCTGGCTCCCGGGTGCATGGAGAATAGGCAAGCTGATTATGGGCAGTGGCAGCAAAACAACCTGCTTCTGTTTGCTTAAGCCTGTCTGAGATCACAGTGTGATCTCAGCACGTGTTGCTTTGGGAAGGTGTGGCAGGATAAAGGCTGTGTGGCCCCATAATCAGTGTGGTCTTTGGGAGCGTGAGGGGAACTGCAGGCCAGCCCACAGCCTCTCCCAGCATGAAATAGCACAGTGCAGCTGCATTGACCTGTCAGCCCAGGGCTGCCAGAGTTGGAAACTCCTCTCCCTTCCCACTGAGCTTCATCCTTCTGCCTTCTGCTGTCTCTAATCTGATCAGACCTTTCTTGAGTCTCCTCAGCTCACCCTCTGGCTGGGAGCTAATCTAACCAGGGGAGAGTAATGGAAGTGGGTTTATGTCGGTTAATGAGTTGAATTTACTGAGTAATGAAGCAATCCATGAATGGAATCATCTGGATAACTGCAGGGACAAGACAAAGGACCACAGGAGAATTTAGGGGCAGAGAGAGGTATTTCAGTGTGCTGAGCTGTTAGATTGGCTTAGCTGTAACACGTGAATTCACACCAAGATCTGCCTAGTGCTGCTGGCTGTTGCAAAGACCCAGGCCTGGCTCTCGTGAGGGTCTTTGGCAGGAGGAGGGATGCTGTCCTGTCAGGGGCTTTCCTGGCTGAGGGAGGATGCAGGTGTGCAGCCCTGTTGGGGCTGCAGGCTGGACAAGAACCACCTTTGCTGGTGGTGCCAGGCTGGGATCAGACAAGGACACATTTCCTCTGACTCATGCTGAGACACAACTCTGGTTTAGGTATTAACCAGTGTGTCAGCATTCAATGCCATGGATCCACGTTGTGCAGTTTGAGCCTGGCCTTCCCACACAAGCATATCTTGGTTGGATGAGCTGTGCAAGTGCTTAAACATTTTGACTCTTTATCTCCCTTCAGGATGAGGACCTAGACTATCGGAAGCACACTGACAACTTTGGGAAGGTAATGTGAGTTTTGGTTGTGGACGTCTGGTTGCTGTCCTGCCTGAGAAGGATTCCCAATGTGCTTTCTGGCCTATTGCAGGCTTGTTTGTTCCCCTACATGTAGCAGTAATGTCTTGGTGAATATCTGCTACCCTGTAAGGCAGCGCCTGCAGCGGATGTGACAGGCAGGTGTGGCACAAGGCAGCAGGACCCGCTGAGCCTGTGCTGGGTTCCTTCTTTGCTTGTAAATTCCTTCCTGCTGCTTCCCCTGGGACCCATGTGCCAATGGTTCCAGCCCAGGGACTGCCTCTGTGGATGCTCCTACCAGTGCTTGTGTTGTTTTGGAGGTGTTGCCTTGGGTCTGGGACGTGCTGGTGCAGCAGGCTCATGGCCACACTGTGCTGCAGAGCTCCAGGATCTGGTGCTCAGCTCATGCTGCCTTGAAAGAGCCATCAGTCCTGTTTATTTCCCTGGGAGCTGGATTGTCCCTGGTTAATGAGCTGTGCTTGCAGCTTGAGCCCGTCTTTTTTTACTCATAGGGAGTTTGCTGGCCTGGCTGAATCGTCCTTAGTTCCCCAACACATTGAGTTGTTTGAGCAGGTGGTATGGCGCATGTTGCTCCAGCATGGCTGTTTCCTGCAGCTTGGATCTGGGGAGAACGGATCAGGGCACTGGGTACCCTGCATGACCCTGAGAGCTGAGCTGTCTGTGTGCTGCCCTTTGCATGGCCTGCCCTGGCCTTGGCTGCAATGTCTGTGTCCTGCCAAGTCCCGTGGAGTAGCTTTGGGGAGCAGAGAGGGTGAGTCGGTGGCTGTTTGCACAACTGCCGCACGGTGGAGACTGAGCTCTGTCCTTGGAGCTGAGGTGATCCTCTCCCAGCCCGGCCAGAGAGGTGCCCTGAGGCTTGGCAGAGCGTAGGTAGGTAGTGTGTGGTTTCCTGAGCATGCCTTGCCTCTCCTGAAAATCGGAACCTGCCCTGTTGCCTTCCTCCTTCCTGAGCTTTCTTCTCAGCATCTCCTTTAGCTGCCTGCTGAGGCGACGATTTAGAGCATAAAGGGCTTTTGTGAGATTGCCTAAATATTTGGTGCCAGGAATGTAGAAAGTCCAAGCTGCTGGGAGTTGTGACAGCTGCCAGAAAATTCAGGCGAGCAGATTGTCTGGTGGTGTGCTCTGAGTTGTCCAAGCCCCTTCACAGAGCCTGAAAAGAAACTATGTCTGGTGTGTGTTTCCACAGGGGCCCAAAGGTCACAGTCCCTGGACTGGTGTCTCACAGTTCCTGCAGACATCCCAGAAGATCATCCAGTTTGCATCGGGGAAGGAGCCACAGCCAGGAGACACTATCATCTATGTGGCTGGAGCCTTCGACCTGTTCCGTATCCTTGACTGTGTTTTGTTGAAGCATTGGTCTGTCTTTGATGTTTACAGGTTAGGAGGCACTTGACTGGATGTTTGCCTCTTTATTTTTTTTCATTTTCTCTAGCTGTATGTGAGGGAGAAGGCAGGAGTTAATTCTTCCTGGCAGCTTCTTAGTCACAGGATGCTGAGAAAGGAGTTATAGCTCTTCTCTGGAGAGATCTGTGGCTATTGGAGGATTTCAGGAAGGCAGTTGGATACTCTCCATGCTCTAATGATCACGGTGAGGACTGGCTGCCATAGACCAAGACACGGCAACAGGGCACCTGGAGCCAACGCTCTGTCCCTGGGACAGGCTTTGAGGTTTTGTGCCAGAACACCCGGAACAGGTAATAATTTTGGACAGAGACAAAGCTGAGTCCATGTAAGGTGGAGCTGAAAAGATCTCTGGCTTTTGTCCAGAATCCATGGAGCCTGAGGAGGGAGGTAGCAACTGTTCTTAGGATATAGGCAATGAGTAGTGAAAGAGTTAACTCCTTGGGATTCCTGTCTCCCACTGTCATTTGCAGTGACTCTTTCTGTCTTCCTTTCCTTATTTTCTGTGTGAGCTTCAATTCCTTAAACAGATCTGCAGATGTTGGGCATGTAGATTTCCTGGAGAAGGTTCACCAGCTGGCAGAGAAACCCTACATCATTGCTGGGCTGCACTTTGACCAGGTCCGTGTAGAACCTGTCCAAAGGCAGAGCAGCTTGGCCCTGTTCTCTGAACCAGGCAGGCTATGCCCCGGGAGACAGGACAGGGATGTATTGGCCAATACAGGAATTTCATTTTGGGAGAGAGTGAGTGGGAAAGAGGTTGGTCTAAGTCTCTTCTGACTGTGCCTGTTGCTTTGCCATAGGAGGTGAATCGCTACAAAGGGAAAAACTATCCCATCATGAACATCCACGAGAGAACCCTCAGTGTCCTGGCCTGCAGGGTGAGTGGGTGCCTCTGCACTGTTTCAGAAATTCCCTGGAGCTTGGTGGTGTTCAGCTGTGCCCAGTGATTTTGCACGAATTCCTTGGTGTGCACTGAGAAGGCAGAGGTGACACAGATCACTTGAGGCTGCCAGAGGTGCTGATGAGCTCTTGGGAAGCTCTGCTGGGCTCCTGTGCCATCCTGGCTGACCTGAGCTCATGCCCTGTCTGGCTGGGCTGCAGAGGCTGCATGGCTCCATGCAGACAGATGTGCTGGTAGGAAACTCTCTACTCCCTGCAGCAGGGGAGAAAATTCCTGAGACAGAACTGTGGGGAACCCCAGAAACGTGTGCTCCGAGCAATTAACTTTTTTGATTTGCTCGATAGGCATAGAAGGGATTTTTTTTAGGGGAACAAAAAAAGCTGCTGTGTGACAAGCAGTGGCTGCTGAACCTGCTCAGGTCTCCTTAGGAAACAGGTGGCCTTTGGTTGGGGTTGGCTTTTTGTTTGATTGGGGGTTTTTCAAATCTGAACTCTACCTGGTTCCTTTTCTAGTACGTCTCGGAGGTGGTGATTGGAGCTCCCTATGCTGTCACTGCCGATCTGTTGGATCACTTCAGGGTGAGTTCTTGCATACAGATGGACATGAAAATGCTGGTGTGTGATGGGCCTGGGGAGGTGAAGTGGTGCAGGATAACACAGGGCTGTAAGAGCAAGGTGTCCTGCTCAATGGGTTACAGGCAGCTCCAGAGGCACTGCCAGGCTGGTACAGGAGAGTGGTGTTGCTGGTCTCCAAGCTGTCCTTAGTGAGAGCAGTGGCAAGGGAACATCCGTGTCGTCTTTTGAGTCTGGTCAGCAAAACTTTGTCCTTCTCCAGGTAACACTTGTGTGTCATGGGATGACTGAGGTGGTGCCAGACAAGGACGGTTCCGATCCATACGAGGTAAGGTACTAGCTGCTTTGTCAGCATTTGGTAGACACAGCCTGGCTCTGGTTGTGTTCCTAGGCTGAGAAGGTGTATTGCAGAGGATGCTCCCTGGGCAGGACCTTGGCAGATTATGCTGGGTTTTATCGACCCTTGAGGGCAGCTACTTGGGAGCAGAGACTGTAAATCTTTCCCAACAGCTCCACTCTTACTGGCAGTGTTTTGCTCTGCCTGTTTCTGATGCCTTCATGGCAGGGTGAGGAATCCTGTGTGCCGGACCTGAGCAGCTGCCATGTACATGCTTGTTCTGCCTCTGAGATCACTGTGCATCCTGGCTGGCTGGGTGCTTCAGGACCTGCAGCAGCTCAGCTCAGCTGTCACTGATGAGCTGCACACCCACGTCCCATGTGTTTTCACAGGAGCCGAAGCGACGCGGCATTTTCCAGCTGGTGGACAGTGGCAGCAATCTCACCACAGATCTAATAGTGCAAAGAATCATCAAGAACAGGTTGGATTTTTGTCTCCCAGTTTTGTCACATACTGTTCTGTCCAGAGTGTCTGAGAATTGATAAATGGGATCAAACAGGGAGAGAAGGGGTTATCTAAAGGCACAGAGTCAGCAAACTTGTCCTTCCATAGCTTGGGCAGGCTGTAAGTGTGGATGTACCACTCTGTACAGGGAAAGGAACAGCTGAACTCTGCTGTGTCAGAACATGCTAAAAGGCACGTTTTTTGTTTTTACTTCTTTATTAATGATAAATTTCCTTGCTGTATCCTGGGAGAAAGAGCATGTTACTTGTTTCAGAGCTTTGCTCTTTTAGGCCTGAGCCCTTCACCTTTAGCGACCCTGGGGCTCGGATCTCTGGTAAATTTGGTTCTGATGTTATGGCACTATGTGATCTGTCCCAGGACAGCTCAAGATTGGAATAGCAGCTTCTTTCACAGAGGGAGAAGAAAGTAGTGTGGGACCAGTGTGAGAGCCCAGGAGTGCGGAGTCATGGCAACAGCCAGGCGGAACTCTGGGAGAGGCTGGGGAAGAGTTTGGGGTCCCCAGGAGGGTTTCTGAGCAGTGTAGGAAAAGGCAGTGCTCTCCTGCTCCAGGTGCTTTTGTCTACAAGAGGTATGGATGGCTGAGAATCTCATGGTGTTGTGTGATTGATACAGGCTGGAGTTTGAAGCTCGGAACCAGAAGAAGGAAGCAAAAGAGCTGGCTGTACTGGAAGCCATGAGGAGGCTGGAGGGGGAGAAGCAGTAGGCTGCAGTGTGGATGTGTGGGCCACAGAGTGCTGCAGCAGCCTCACCCTCTGTGGGAGCAACAGCTCTTGGGGAAGGGACCCCTGAAGGAGGGGCAGTGCTGCCCGCACGCAGGATGTGCTGTCCTACCCTCTGCTGTCCTAGCTCCTCCTGCACTAATTATGCAGACATAATGAGTCAGGAGCCTGCTGCCTAGTTTTATCTCTGTTAATCAGCCTCCGTCCCCTTTCCCTGGAGGAGATTTGACAAAAAAAAATGGTTTTAATTATAACTAATGTTTTAACATTTGATGTGATTTTACTTTCTGCCATTTCTGGCACTTCGTAGGAGGGAAGTGGAGCAGCTGCCCAGGGCTCCTTGTCCTGCCAGACTTGGGTTTCCTGACCGGGGTCTGTGTTCCAGAGCAGCCCCCTGGGCAGTGGTGGGGGCAGCTTGACAGACAGTGAGAGTGGCCTCAGGTGGGGGGACGTGCCCCCCAGAGCTCCTCCTGCAGCTTTTGCTTAGAGACCAGGGGCTGTCAGTGCTGGCTGCTGGAGGTGCTGCATCTCCTCGGCTCCTGCCCCTGCACAGACCCAGAGCTGCTCTGGGTTGAGGTGGATAAAAGCAAATAATCTGCTGCTCCAGCGACAGGCAGCAGGGGGCAGGGGCTGCAGGGACCCTCCATCGAGGCGTTTCTCCACATAAGGCATGGGAACCCTGGGGGCTTCCCCAAAAGCTTATGTGAGACAGCAATGCCTTGTGTGGACAGTGCTCAGAGGCCCCCTTGTGCCCAGTGGGTCACCTGAGGGTGGAACCTGGCCAGGTGAAGTTTCAGGGCTGTTTTCTGAGGGCTGACATGCAGCGTGTGTGCCCCTGCAGGGAGGTGCAGGGCCTGAGGAGGATGAGTACTGGGCTGAGCCCCTTCTGCCTCTCACATTCCAGCATGTTGTGGTGGGTGTCCTGAGCTGCTCCCTGCACTGTGCCAGACAGTCCTTCCAGGCCCGGTCTGGTGTCCTTGCTGTTGTAAACTTTTGTTGCTGATCATTAATAAAATGTTGAAGAGTTGTGTATTGGTCTCTTTGGAGCTCGAGCCCAGGTAGCAGAAAGGTGGTAGAGGGAACATATGCTGGGACGCCACCGTGCTGGGGCTGAGCAGATTCCCTGTGCAGCTCCCACTGGCTCCCCACAGCTTCCAATCCTGCTCCTTGCCCCTGGAGCAGCTCTGCCCCTGAGCTGTCGGCCCCTTCCCAGGCTCTGCCAGCTGCAGAATGCACAGATCCCCCCCTCTGCAGTGCACAGCCCCTTCCCACAGACAGGACAGAGGAGTTTGTCCCTAAGGACAAACAGCCCAGCCCTCGTGCTGCCTCTGCCCCAGGCTGATCACGCTGCTTGAGCTGCCTCCGGGACACGGCAGGTACTGCGGGTACTGAAAAATGACAGAAGCACTTTCTTGCTGCTGTCACTGCTGTGGGTGGAGACGTCAGCCCCAGCTGGTTCAGCCAGACACAGCTGAGCTGCTGCTCCTCGGGGCCTCCAGAACTGCTGCTGCGTTCACTGAAAACTGACATACGATGTGCCTTCCTCCAAGTGCCTCTGGGCTCGTCTGCTGAGCTGCTTTTACTGACAACCCCCGAGTTCCAGGGGCACAGCTGGCTGTGGAGTTAAAATAGGATGGGGGTACGGGGAAACGGCCTGAATTTCAAGTTTGGGATTTTGTTCTGCCGGGTGTCTGAGCAGCCAAGGCACCGGGCCCAGAGCTCCCCAGATCCGGGTGGGCTCTCCCCACCGCGCAGCACTCCCCTACCCTGCAAGGACAGACGCGGCAGGGCTTGGCCAAGCGTGTTTATTGTCTCTTCAGAGCCCCCAGTGCCGGCTCAGGCAGCCGCACACTCCCCGGGCTCCAGAGACGCGGCCACACTCGCCCTGCCCTGCAGAGCTGCGGGGACCGCCGGCAGCTCCGCGGCCCGGGGGCCACATCCGTCACGCACAGCACCCGCGGGAGACGCGAGCGCGGGGCGGGCGGCAGCGGGAGCTGGCGGAGCCGGGAAGGCCCGGCCCGGTTCCCGCTCCCGCTGCTCTCGGCGGAGCCCCGGGGGGCGGGGGGGGACCCGGTACCCGCAGCGGGAGCACAAACCGCGCCCGACGGTACCGCGGCTCCGCGGGGCTGCCGCCGCCGCCTGCGCCGCCGGGCGGGGGTCCCACCCGGCCCGCCCCCCCGGTGCCGCGGCCGGGCCCGGCGCCGCCGTCACTCGCGGAACTTCCACTCCTGGCGGCACATGGGGCAGTGCTGCTGCACCTGCTGCGAGTTCAGCCACTTCAGGATGCAGTGCATGTGGAAGCAGTGCGAGCACTGCCCCCACACCAGCGGGCAGTCGTCTCCGGGCACCTTACCTGCGGCACGGACACACCGTCAGCCCCGCCCGGTGCGCGGCGCCCGGTGCGCGGCGCCGGTGCCGCACTCACAGTCGGGGCAGCAGCCGTTGAAGGCCATCCGGCAGATCCCGCAGTTCTCGTCGTTCGCCACCCACAGCCAGGACGCCACCCCGTGCCAGCTCCGCACGCGCACCCGCATCTCGCGCTCCCGCCGCCGCCGCTCCCGGCCCGCCGCCGCCGCTCCCGGCCCGCCGCCGCCCCGCCGCGCGTCCCCGGTGCGCCCCACGTGCCGCCGCCGCCATGGGCGTGCTGCCGGTGCCGGCGGAGGTGCGCGCCATCCTCCTGGACATCGAGGGCACCACCACCCCCATCGCCTTCGTGCAGGTGAGCGCCGGCGGCCGGGAGCGCCGCTGGCACCGCAGGGGGAGCCCGTGGCACCGCCGCCCTTACCGGGACCGCCCTCCCCCCCCGGCCCGAGCGCCGCCGCTCGGACTGGGGGCAGGACGGCGGTGGGGTTTGCATGGATACAGGGCAGCGGGAGTGCTCGCAGCCTCCTCCGGGCGCTACTGTGCCTTGGATGGCCGGAGCTGCGGAGGGGAAGGCGGGGAGCCCTCTCCCGTCGGTGTCCCCGGGGCGGCGGGGGTCACTGTGCGCACAGCCGCTTTCCCTTCCCTGGGAAAAGGCTTCGGACCGCTGGAAATGTTGGCTGAGGTGCGGGAAAGCAGGGATGGTAAGCCAGCGAGGCCAGCAGGAGGCATCGGGACAGGCAGCTGCTGAAATTTGCCGTTCTCCAAGCCCTGCGGGTCCCTCCCTTGAATACAAGCGGTCTGCTTAATATTTAGGATGCCGGCCATTGACACCCTAGGTTTTGGTGGATCTTTTTTAGCCAGGGGTTTGCAGAGGTGCTTTGTGACCCACATGGCGGGTGAAGGCTCCTGACAGGCTTTCTAGATGTTTCTGCTAACAGGGTTTAACAGCTGAACAGCGTGACCTACATCTTTCCTGTCCGTGTTCCTCCAGTGCTCTTGAAGAAACGTCAGGTCTAGATGGCATTACGGCTGCCTCCCTCCCCTCAGTACCTTTCAATTTAAGCAATTTGAGCAGTTCAGATTTCTTGCTAAACATCTGTCAGAGCGACGAAGCTGCTTGTAACCACCTTGAAGCTGTTTTGCTGTCATGCAAACAACATGCAATACACCCGAGACGGTTTCCTACACAAAGTCTTCCTGTTGCAGGGAGGCCAAGTGAGTTTTGGTTCTCAATAAAACTCAGTTTGCTGGAAATCCCGGAGATGCTTGTAGCAAGTTGTTTCACTTGTACTTTCAGTTAACCTCCATAATTTGTATTTTCCTTCAAAAGGTCCGTTGCTGGTTCTGCGGGCACTTCTATTCTTTAATTTTAAAGGATTCTGTTTAATCCTTTCTTTAGTGTTAGAATTACTGAATATGCAAAGTAAGGAAATAGAATTACTCAGTTGATGGGTGGATTAAGGAAAGACACCAGAAAAGAGAGTATTTGGTGGCCATTGATTGAAAGTCACCAAGTTTTCTGTTTCGCTGGGTCCACCCTGGCAGAGTGGATATAGATGACAGGGAACAGATATAATTTGATAGACTACATCCCCAAGAATTTGCCAGATCTCCTGTAAGAGAGCAGATTGTCACTGAACTCCCTGACAGTTTGTGTGGAAATTGACCCTTCACACAGCACACACAGGAAGTGGGCAGAGCCATGGGAAAACAGAAGTAGATGAACTCACAAGGGTCACTGTCAGCCCCAGTTAAACCTGTTTGCAGCTGCCAGCTTTTGCTGAAAGTTGAAGTGTGAGAGACAGAGGTGTTCCTTTGCAGGATGCAAGGAGTCTTTCTTCCACACAGACTTGTGGCCTGTTAAATTTAGTACATAATTTCTTGGGATCACTCCTGACATCCATAAACCATCTGTCCCACTGGCTGTCCACCACTCCAGCTGTCACATGGGTGTCCCCCCCTGGTCCACAGACAGATGCGCTTGCCAATGGTCCAAGACTTTTACCTTTTTTAAATCCCTCGAATCATGGAATACACTGTGCTTTCAGAGCCTTTTTGAAAGGTTTTCTTGCCAGCACAAGAGCATGAAACAGTGCTTAAGGAAAACGGTTTGGACCTTTTGACATCTGAGTTGTAAAGGTGGTTAAACCAAGTCAGTGGGTTACTTGCTATTTCCCAGTGGATTCTGGTTAATTTCCTCCATGATTTAAAAGATAGTTTGAAAGTAAAGGAAATGAGAAAGTAACTGGGGGTATTACAAGGCTGTTGATTTCCCTAAACAAGTTTGTGGTAATTTTTAGACAATTTACATTGTTTTTAAAACACACCACACAGAAAACACAATATTGGAGTAACAAAATCCTGCAGTTCTGCCACCACGTTACACTCTCAAGACCACTGCTTTCTTAATTCAGTAACAAATTAAAGGTAATATACAAAAAGGAGAAAGAAATTATGGGCCATTTTTTGAGGAGAGGTTAGTTCAGGTTAGTTTCTTCCCAGTTAAGAAAGCTCAGTTCTGTACCCAAAGCCAGGAGCTCCCTGCCCTTCCCCTTGTCCTGAGCCTCTTTCCACACCCAGAGATGCACAGTGGCTGCATGTGGTTTCTCACTTGTCAAGCACCCCTAATGAGAGCAATTTGCAATTATTTCTGGTTGCCCTTGGGATGTTCGGGAAGGTTTGTAATTTTCCTGTGGCACTTTTCCCTAACCCCATTTCATTTCATTTGCAAGACTGTCCTGTGCAGCTCAGTGTCACTGGACTAAACTTTTCTTTTTAAAAGGTCCCCTAGTTTGGTGAGAAGTTGAGATGTGTTTTCAGAATGACCTTTGTTAGGACAAGCACCCCATCAAAAATACAGTAACATAACTTGTCAGTTCAGAGTACATTAATGGTCAGCCTTGTACTCCTCAGCTGTGGAAATGTGGGGTCACATCGACCATATGAGACATATTTTGGCAAACCCGGGAAAAGTTTATCACCCACCTTTCCATTCTGGAGTTTGAAAGTTGCCTCTACATAAACATTTTGTGTAAAAAAACCCATCTGCACTGATCTTGGTCCGAGGTTGGCTCTGTACTGTGGCCAGGCAGACACTCTTGGTTGCAGTGCTGTAGGGGAAGCTTAAGTTGGGAAAATTAACTGTACACACCAGCATGTGCAAACGGTTCCTTTAAAAGCAAGTCAGCCTTACCTCTGCCAGGTTAAAGGACCAGCCTGTTTCCCTGCCAGGAGACCTTGTTCCCTTACATCAAAGAGAATGTGAAGGAGTATCTGCGTGCTCACTGGGAGGAGGAGGAGTGCCAGCGGGATGTCGGACTTCTGAGGAAACAGGTTAAGTAACAGCTACACTGTGTCTCCAGGTTTCCATGGCATGCCTCAGGCTTCAGGTCACCCAGCATGAGCCCATATCTCTTTGCCCCTCTCTCATGGACGCTGGCTGCTTCAGTGGTCTGATTCTCCCCCACCCACAGCCTGGGACCGTGCTCAGGGAAGGGATGGTGCTGGGCAGGCAGCAGCTCAGCTGTCCCCTCAGCTTGCCTTGGTCTTCACGGCCCCTGGGTAGCTGTCAAACCAAGGCTCTTCTGTTGTTGAATCCACACGCGGAGGAGTGGCAGAGTACTTGTCCCACAGAGGGTAGCATATCCTGCCTCTGTACAGGGACACAGCATCCATTTGAGACCTATGGCTGAAGCCAACAGATGCATATGCTTCTTTGCCTTAATTTCAGTAATTAAATAATTAAGAAAGCATAATTCTCTAAATTAGAGTATTTACAACACAGCTACAGTAATGCTAATTGTTTGGTTTGGAGAGCACGATCCAAGCAAGTGTTTCTAGACACTACCAAGGTCTGAGTTTCTCACTGAGAAAAGCATCCAAACAATGTTGTAACCCCTCATGTGAAGAGCAGTTCAAGCTGTGTCCTGCACAGAGGTGCATGGTTGCAGGTGTTGGAACACTTTCCTGGTCTTGAAACCCCTCCACCTCTTTCCTCCCCTCTTTTTGTCATGGATGGTTTCCAGGCTCAGGAGGACTCCTACTTGGATGGGGCTGTGCCGATCCCTTTGGAGAGTGGAAGTGGGGAAGAGGAGCTGGAGCGGGTCATCCAGGCAGTGGTGGACAATGTGCACTGGCAGATGTCCCTGGACAGGAAGACCACAGCACTGAAGCAGCTGCAGGGTCACATGTGGAGGGCAGCCTATGCCACCGGGCTCGTCAAAGGAGAGTGAGTAATTGTGTGAGTAATTGTGGGCCCCTTCCTGCCCCTGTGCGGCAGGGATGGGGTCCATCTTTCCTAGACATTTATTAGCAGAATAGCAGCATAAGCTATTCCTGGGAACAGCCCCACGCAGAAATGCAAATAGGATCAATAGCTCAATGAACAAGCCAATATGTTTATGTTCAGGCATAGCTTAAACCAGGTCACTACTCTTGTGGAACCAGCTGCAGACACTTCATTTCAAACTTGATCCAAACTTCAAATCCATTGAGCTTAATCTTTGGATCCAGGCAACAAAGTGCTTTCAGTAACCTCAGGACTGACCAAGTTGTTTCAGTCCCCAACTGGGAAGAGCAAGTGGGTTGAGAATGTTTCTCCTTAAGGAATAATTGGCAGGTATGTGCTGGGGAACAGCCAGTTATCCAGCAATCTGAGCAGGGTCCATAAAGTAGATGGAGTCTGACAAGTGAAACAAGGTCATGAAGGCATGATACGGGGCAAGTCTGCACCCACAGCTGGTGCAACATTCATCTGGGACAACTGCATTAAAAACCTCAGAAAATGTCTCAATATTTATCTAGAGAGACACAAGTATGAACTTCTTACAGTTCATTATCTTGCATATTTTGTCCCGAAGCTGCATTTGTATTTTGAAACAAGTATAAACAAGCCAGGGTCGCAGGGTCAGGTCCTTTCAGTTGTTTCCTCCTGCTTTGTCTTTTACCTGTGTATTTCCTGCCTTTCCACTTCTTTTTGTCTTCAGGTCCCTCTTTATGTTTCAGCCACCATGCAAGAGTGCATAAGTAGGGACAACTGGAGTTAAGCCTGATCTTCCTATTTAGGTCAAGAAATACCTGGTTAAACTATGCATTTCAAAGTTCTAAGTAAGTAAAACAGGCCCTTAAATTCACTCAGTGTTTTTCAAAGGAAGAATGAGGAAGAAGAAAATGAGCTCACAAAAATGTAAACATCCACCAGAGAAAGTAAAAAAACCCCAAACAAGTCAAGAGGCAGACATCCTGTTGGTTTTGTTTATAAGACAAGGCTAATTGTCTTACAGTGACCCAAAACTATGTAGAAAGCCTTGTGGACTAAGATCTCTAAAGTCTCTTACCTTGTCCACCTATATCTGGCACATCAGTGTCTGAGATCTAGGTCCTGAACTCAGCATATGAAAACACAAGTGTGGCTGGGAATTTCTGCCATACAACCTCAAAATATTTTCAGCTGACACTAGGGACATTAATAAATAACCTTGGAAAAAAGTGAAAATAAGTTAGAGATGAAGAAGGGGCCAGCTAATTGCTGCAAGTCTTCAAAATTAAGTCCAACACCTCCTTTTGCATGTCTTTGTGGTCCTCTTTCTTTAGGCATTCAGATTCCCTTTTCAGGGCAGTACCTTTGGGCCTTGGCCCAAGTGGCCACACAGAGCTGTGCAGTGCAGATCAGAAGGCTGTGATTTGGACTGCAGATCCCTTGGAATCACATCTCCTCCAGCTCCTCTCTCCATCCTTCTACCATATCATGCCCATGGTAGTACTGCACAGCCTGACCAAGTTGCTGATTAGTGTAGCTCTGACCTCAGTCCCCTAGGGGACACTCCTTTCCTTCCCTCAGTTATTGGCTGGCTTCAAACTGTTTGAACAGTGCCACTCATTTAGCTCCTGCAGCTGCAGCCTTGTCTCAGCTCCTCCCTGTGCATGGCCGAAGCCTGAACCCACGTGATGGCTTTGCCCCATATGGATACAGCTTACAGCCACAGCTCTTACCAGAAGGGAAGTCTTTGTTGCTTGCAGAGCAGGTGGAACTCAGAATGCAAGAGCCTGTCTTCTCTGTCCCCCCACTTATTCCTCCCCTGTGGACAAAAGTGGCAGAATGCCGTTTTCCCCAACCTTTCCTTCCCTCCCCAGACTGAAGGGGCTGGAGAAACTCCTGCCAAGTGTCTGAAGCAGTTCATCAGAGCTGCTGCCTGCACAGCAGTCAATGTCCTGCTCAGTTGGCCAGAGCTAAGAGCACATCACCTGCTGCTGAAACAGACTCCCTGATTGCAGGAGCCCTGAGCAGACTGAGAATGAAGTCCCTTGCAGACTAATGGGACAGTTGTCACAGTGCCTGGCTAAAAGTGTCTCTCCAGGTGCCCCTGGGTTTGCCCTTATCTGCTGCCCTGTTTTGCTCCAGGGTCTTCGAGGACGTGGTTCCAGCCATCCGGAAGTGGCGGGAAGCAGGGATGAAGGTCTATATCTACTCTTCAGGCAGCATTGAAGCCCAGAAGCTTCTGTTTGGATACTCTACAGAAGGTGATATCCTAGAGGTAGATAAACCTTACCACCTTCCTTACAGCTTCTCCCTCTGCAGAGCGCTCCCCTCCCACAACCACCTGTGCTGTAACCCTTGGTGAATGAAGTCTGGGGCAGTGGGTTTGACCCACAGGAGTTAACCTCAGCCAGCTGACTATGCTGGCATGGCTACAGTGGCCCCCCCCCACCCCGTTCCTATGGTAGAAAGGAAGAGGGATGGCTCGCTCAGGAGTGAGGTGTAGCCCTGCTCTTCAGGTGGCACTCGGCAATGGCCTGTGTTTCTCTCTCTCTTTCAGCTCTTTGATGGCCACTTTGATACCAAGATAGGCCCCAAGGTAGAAAGTGAGAGCTACAGAAGGATTGCTGCCAGTATTGGGTGTGCCACCAACAACATCCTCTTCCTGACAGATGTCCCTCGAGGTAGGTGGCCTGCCAGTCCTGCTGGCTCTTACCTTTGCAGAGGAGGCAGGTGCTCTTTAAATGTGTGCTGCTGACTTGTCACAAGCACCCCAGAGATGCTGCAGACTGCTTTGCTTCAGCACCTTCCCTATGGCTGTTGCCATCCTCCTTCCTCACCTGGGCTCACACACAGCAGTGGGATGTCTGTGAGCAGTGCTGCAATGGGGGAAAATAGGTTAAGTAGAAAACCTGCCTTTGCACCAGCAAGCAAGGAGAGACTGTTAAAGAGGAGCACTTGCTGAAGCAGTTGGCATGTCCCACTTACAAACAGGGTCAGTGGTTTGACCCGTGCTTGGGAGAACTGGTGATGTTTCCTGTGCTGCTACATGGTACATGTGGTGGCTGGTTCTTTGTGCCACTTACAGTTAGGTTGTGTTCAGCAGCAGGAAAACATTGCTCCCGGGAGCCAGGACTTGACCCCTGGAAAGCCAGGATTGGAAAGCTAACTGAATTTCCTGCCTTTGCTGGAAATATCTTTGTGGTACAAATAGCACTGGGTTGCGATCTCAGTCTAAACCAACTCAATTCCCAGGAGTCAGTCCTTACCTTCTCCCCAGCCCTGCAAGCAGAGCTGCTGGGAGCTTGTAGTTACCCCCTTTTCTCTGGAGCACCTTCATGTGTCCTCGTGCTCAGGGAGCAAAAAGAAGCTTGTGAGAAGTGACTGGGCGGGGGTAGGGGAGGTTTGACTCGCTAATACTACAGCCCAGCTTCATCCCAGCATGGGAATCAAGCTGACAGTGTGTGCTGGAAGGTGCCTTGGACAGCCATCAGCTGGGAGAGGGGAGGGCAAGGCAGCCAGTTCTGTCTGCTCATGTTACATGGCAGCTACAGCAGGTCTGCCCAGAGCTGGTTCCTCTCTAGAACCCCACAGCACCACATGCAAACCCTGCTTTCTCAGTCTCAACCTTTATAAGCACTTCGGTGCTTTGGGGATCTTCAAGCCTTAAAGATCCTGATGTGAAGAGGTTGGTAATTGGGTTTCATCTTCACTCTCCCCACCCGTTTGTTTCAGAAGCCAATGCGGCTGAGGAAGCGGATACTCACGTGGCTGTGGTGATCAGACCGGGCAATGCAGGACTGACAGATGATGAGAAATCGTATTACAGCCTCATCTCATCTTTCACCGAACTTTTCCTGCCTTCCTCCACTTAGGGAAAGCGGTGCACGCACAAAAGACTGTGCTTCACCTGAATTGTCCTTGTGAAACATTAAGTAATTTTTGTCCATAATCAGAATTTAAAACCAAATCCACATCATGTCTTGGACTCACAACTAGTGCAGGCAGGTATGGATAGAGAATACTGTGTGGGGTCCCTTGTGCAGCAGGACAAAGGTGTGCTGCCAGCTGGAATTGGGAACAGTGTGAGGAGCAGCACTCATGAGCCCTGCTGTTCCTCCCCTTTCCTGGCTAGCAGTTAGCTAAGGGGATGCTTCCTTCAGACTCACCCACTGAAATCTGGTGCTGAGATGCCTCACCATGAGCTCCGTCATTTTTAGAAGCAGTCTCCAAACAAGGTTTATGTCCCCTTGTCTCAGAGGGACCCCTGGGGACCATGAGGGAATATGATCTTCTCCCTCCAAAGGGGGTTGCTGGCTAAGTCAGAACTTTCAGAGTTAAGATTCCCAAATGAAAATGCTACTTGTGGGCTAAAATACAGTAGGTTTGGGGTGACACAAAAAGCCAACCCTTGCTGCAGGCAAGCTCTTTAGATGATGAACAACAGATCTTGGCTACATCTGCAGCAGGTCTAGGTACAAAACAGTACAACTTGCATATGGAAGCTGCTTAGAGCTACACAGCCAGCCTACCAGAATGAAGTAGAGTATATGTAAGTATAGCTTTAAAAATTAAATTCTGGACACACTTCACTGCTGCATTGTGGTGTTGGGCTGTAGGATGTAACTGGCTGAACACCAAAGTCAGCTTGACTGCATTTCTGAAGTATCTCAGCACTAACCCCTGGAGCTCCTCCTCAGTAGCCAAAACACCCAGTCACACATGCATAGCACTGGTCAGCTGTGAGCAAACCTTGACAAACTGCTCCTGAGGGGGACATCCTGCTGCATTTAATGAGAATTAAAACCCTGACCTTTTCACCCTACCTAAATTGTGCCAATGTATATCAGATGGTCATGGAGCTTTTCCTAATATATAGTAAATAAAAAAACAACTTTGCTTTCCTTGTGTTCACTCCATCACAGTATTTAGCCTTCCTGTCTATCACAGCACTTAAAGGCAAGTTTTTAATTTTTTTTTTAACCTGTGAACACTTTGTTTTCCTGCTTTCATCCTCCCCAGCCCTTTCTCTAAGGCAGCAGCCTTGTCCTGCCAAGGAAGCTGTGTTACCTCCCTGATCATCTTACAGTTTCAGCGGGGGCTCAGTGGGGGTACAGGAGTGAGAGCCACAGATAGGTTATACCTGGTAGTAGTGGAGGCAGAGGCAGCCTGAAATCTGTGGTGGCACTTCGTGCATGGGTGTCACTTACCGTGTACTCATTTCTGTGTGGCTGTGCTTGAGCTTGCCCTCGTGGACAGCTGAAACACATTATTAACATGCTGCCTTCCTGAGCTCTGAGCTACACCTACAGCTGTCCCTGCTGAGGGAGCCTGCTGTGTAAAGGACAGGCAAGAGATGGGCATTTGGGCAGGAAACCACATCATGCAAGCACTGCCCTTCTTAAACCTCAGTAGTAACAGGTCAGGCTGTGGGGCAGCTAGTCTGGATGCCTTTCTGGGCTGTGTAAGAAAGAGCCAGCTAAGTAGTGCTGTTACAATACGTGTATCTGCATGGCCAAATAGTCCCTGGCTTCCTTAAATGATAATGTTAATCATTACACTGTAAATACTCACCTTTTGTTTTGCCTTTTCCATCAGAAAGCTATGCTTGGGGTAGGGGACAAAAATAAAGCTCACTTTCTCCATAAAAGCACTTTATTTAGTGGTCATGTTTCAGTGTGTATCAGTTGTCACTTAGTTGTACTGAAATGTGCTGTTAGAAATACTCTAAGAAATGTACAGTTATCACTAAAAACCTGAAGTTCAGTTTGGATTGCATATAGGAACAGGAGAAAAAAGGGAAAAAACCCACATCTTTTTTTTTTCCCCCCTTTGATAAAATTACAAAATATAAAATAATAAACTGAAAGTATTAATTGATTAAGGAAACAAAAGTCACAGTGGACTATTTACAGTAAAACACCCTTACAACAAATTGCTGTTTTGTGCTCCATATGGATTGAGTGTGTGTGCCTATGTAAGAGGATCCTCAGCTGCGTGTTCTCCAGACTGAACACTCCTGTCTTTGCCTGGATGAGCTGCCGGGGACCCCAGCACCTTACACTGCTGTGTCCTTGGGCCACCCTCAGCACATCCTTCCAGGAAAGCTTTCCACTAATGACACTGCTGCAAGGAGGAAGCCTTCAGCAACCCACAGCAACCCTCTGTTGGCCGGAAGTGCTCTGGATTTATAACAGCTGCCTGAGAACAAATTTTGGTACACAGAAGATAAAGGGCTGGCTCAAAGCTTTCTATTTACACTAGTTTGTCTCAACTGTTTCTCCTTTCAGGAGAGGCCTCTGACCTTTGCAGAAGACCGAATGCCCTTGTACCTTTTCCATCTCTGTCAGAAATGCCACAGAGTGGTACAGTTCACCTTCAAATGCCTTTTCCTACCATTTTAATTTCTGCTTGTTGTCCTGCAGCTCAGACAGGATGCCAACCGAAAATGAACTTGATTTTTTTAAGAAAATAGGAGCCATGTTCATGAGAAGCAACTCCCATTGCTCCCCTTCCCAGCCAATACAGCAGCCCTCCCAAAATGAGGTTTTCAAATGGGCTTTGAGAGCCTGCTTTTTCCTTTGAAAACAGGCCAGCTGTTTGAAAACTTCCCTTTAGGAAGAGGGAATCCCTTCTGGTTCTGCTGTTCCCTTTTTTTACCTCCAGTCCTCAGGCCACATCACCCAAACCTCCAGGGCAGAACTGCCTCCCTGTACCTTGGAAGCCCATGTAAACCTGTGGCAGACTCCACTCAGGACAGCTGGCCGCACCGAGGGGCCCAGAGCCCAGGCTTACTGTCAGCATGTCTGAAGTTTGGCTTGTAAGTGCACAAGGAGCAAAACCAAACCCTGTGCCAGACAAGCCCAGTGTCTCTAACAGAATGTTTTCCCCTTCGGTGAGCAAAAAGAAAATAAAAAACCTTTTGAAATACTATACAAGATGTGTGGTGGAAGCACTACATACTTGGAAAGAGCAGCCTTTCCTGGGTCATCTCCAGAGCACACAGACATTCTCATCTTAATTCAGCACCTCACTTCCACCAGTCCCTACTGCTGAGTCTGAACCATGAAGCCAAGCACAGCACCCTGCCATGTCATCTCTGAGCTGGGGATGGTCTGCCCAGCTACAAGGCAGCATTGGCCAAGTCTCGTTTCCTGATCGCAGCACAGTTCCTTCCAAACCCAGATTTACCATCGGCTGCTTTCCAGGCCCGAACAAACGCCTGCCTGCTTGCCATAAAAGCCAGTCAGTTGGGGTCTTCCACTGTCTGATTCCAAGTTCTGAAGAAACAGACGCTCTTTCTCACCCTTCCAAGTTACTCCAGTTGGCAGCAAAGAAGACAACTCAGGAAACACAGGAAAGATGCAGTCTGGTGACTCAGGAACCGGCAACTCCTGAAGGTTCTTTATGTCTGAAGAAGTCTGCTTCCTACGCCTCCTTCTCTGCAGAGTAGGCTGAGGAAGACCTGTCTTGGAGGTGCATCACGAGGACTGGCTGTTGAACGTCTTGAACAACAAGAGTCTGACAGAGCCGCACAGAAAGAGTCACTATTAGCACAAACAAAACAGCCTGTGCTCTCTCATGCTGCTGCTGAGAAGGATCCACTCCTCTTCCAAGCAGACACCTATTTTTGTTTGGCTCTTAACGAGACAGCTGCCCTCGGAACCCTTTGGCAATGTGATCATGATTGCACATGGAAACAAATTCATTAAAAAAGTGTAAATAAGGTTATGTTTAACCCATGAGACCACACCTGCCCCCCTCCCCCCTGCCAGAGGACAGGCTACACCTGATCTGTCTGGTACTCGGAGGCTTCTGATAAGCTTTCGGAAAAGCTCAAAAAGTTTTCCTGGTATTCAGAGCAAATGATCTCAAATCTGTAATGCCTGAACTCCACTGCAAAGGTGCCAAAGTAGCACAGGAAGCACATCACCAGGCCCCACTGGATCCTGGAAGCATGCATGTGAATGCCCTGTGCCATGAGGATGAAATCTGGAAGAGGAAAGTCAAGGAGAACTAGTGGGAGCAGACACACCGACTGGTATGAGAGAAAGCCAGCAGGGAAGACAATCTCAAACACAGTTATATGGATGAGAGCCAACCCATCCAGCCATCATGAGGACAGTGTGAATGTGATGCCAAAGAAAGGGATTTCAGGTGTCCAACAATGCCCATGGAGCACAGCAGCTCTGCTATACAGACCAGGGCTTCCTGATCCCAGACCAGGCTTATAAACATTTAGAAAGGGAAAGACTTAGGTGCAGAGAAGTCAGTGCCTTGCTTGAGCACCCAACTAGCCAGGGACAGAGCCAGCAAACAGGATCTGGCTGCGGGCCCCCACCTGCCAGGAGCCTCCCAGTGGGAACTGGATCAGATCTCTGTACCACAGGCAATAGGAACACCTTTCAACCTACACTGGGAAATCTTTCATTCTCTTCAGATCACCTGCAAAATCATCCCTTCCTGTGAAATCTGGAAGCATCAATCTACAAGGTACAGAGCGTTATACTGAAAGGATAAAGAACACTGTTGAGGCCAGAAACTGTCCTCCAGGCTCATGTGCCAGTGTGCCTGGACTGCATATTGCCTGGGATCAGGGTCTCACTGCTGTGCCTTGGATTGTGTTGCAGCACTCCATAAAAGCAATTCTCACCTTCCCTAAAGCAGACACACCTTCCTGAGCTGAGGACCTGCCCTAGCCCAATGCACATCTCCTGTAACCCTACAGGGTTTTGTGTCTCTCAGGATATCCTCTGCACTTCAAGGATGCGGGATCACAGGTCTTCACAGGTAAAACAAACAAACAAGAAGCCTCTCCCATATGCTTTAACTGCACAAAAGCAGGTAATTGGAGACTTTTCATCTTGGGCTTAGTGTAAGCAACAAAAGCTTCACTTCTGCAAACAGCATTTTGTGTCTGGCTTTAAGGATCTTCTACTTTCCCTGTAGGCGCAAGGGTTATACACAAACTGCATGGGATGGGGAGCCAGCCCCTGGCCATTGCAAAGCTGACAGGAGGGTTTGGAATGGGACTCCTGCCTCAGCCTGCGCCCCCTTCACAGGCGGCCTTCAGTGCCTCAGTGGTGAGCAGCCAGCTGGAGAGGGCTGGGCACACCCAGCATGTCAGCACAGGAACAGCTATGCCCTGGCTTACCTGGCTGCTCCTGCTCCCGGCTTGGCAGAGACCTCTGAAGATGTCAGCGCAGCAGGAGCTCCCCACAGGCAGCCCTACTGCAGACTCACACTGGGGAGCTATGGGCTTGAGGCAAGGGGAGGAGGGGAGCAACCCAAGAACCAGGCATCTCCCACGTTATGGACACCACAGCCTGAGGCTCAGCTACAAATTTTTTCAAAGATGTTCAAGAGACAACTGATGTTACATCTTCACGCCAATCCACTATTCCTCTGGACACTGGCTGAAACGTTCAAAACCAGACAAGTCACTAAGGAATTGTTCTAAGAACAGACTGTTCCCTTACTCCTCACCATTTATTCCTGCCCTCTTGTTTAACCCAGCACTAATGTTGATGCAACTATGCAGTGAATGGACCCACTCTAAATAAATACCCAGGGCACATGAGTGGTGGTGTGAAGAGAAGGGCTGGAGTGGGACTGACAGGCACAAAATAGAGAGGAAGTCACATGTACATCCAATCTGAATGACCACAGACTCCACAGCCCAAATCCCATTTGTAAAGCACCTAGTTTTAACCCAAAGTCCACATACCCAGCAGCTCTTCACTGTGATAACTGTCTTAAAAGACAGAGCTGGATATATCACTCTGGAACATTTCAACAAACATGTCAAAATCTTTTCATCTTCAAAAACCAAATTTCTTCCATTGTTCCTTTGTTCTCCTGGAAATTTTTATCTCAATATTTTGCACAGTCTTAAATGCTACTGTGTAGGTAAGAGTGGTACCATTAAATCACACAGCTACTATTCAATATTGTAACCACTTTGGATATCAGTAACTAAGAAATTTTAGAAACATTTATGAAGGAAGCGAGCCCATCTGTGAAGCAGTACATAAAACACAAGTAGCAAAATGAGCCAGTCATAGGATTGTGCCATGAAGACAAACTGAGCAGCATTCCTAAATTCTTTGAGATGCTAGGACAGATGTGAGAAGAGCCAGTGTTCCCTGCTGCAGAAAGCACAGGACACATATGATACCTGGCTTCCCAAGGAGCCAGACAAAAGGATACAGAGCACCACGCAGAGGGTGATGCTGGCTGAGAGAGCAACTCGTGGAATCCCGGCTTTCCGCCCCTCATTCTTCAGGTTGATCTTGAGGGTAAGGGCAGACTGGATCCAGCATGCCAAGGTTCCAAAGCCAAAGGTCAGCGATGTGCCCACATTATGGATCTCCTCATCATTGGAAAGCTAAGAACAAACAAAACAGTGTTTGTCTGGACACAACAGGAATTATGTGATAGCTAATTGGATTGCTGCTGAGGTGGGATAGGGGAGAGGGAGAATCATTGTGGTGTGAGACAGAGATGCTGTATCATTTCTTCTGGCAGAGGTGCAAGGTGTAACATAACCAAGATGATTTGACAGCTGTCACAGTCAAGCAGTGGAAAATGTAGTTGCCTGGGGACTGACTCCACAGCTCCCTGACAAGACTCACAAATGCAGAGCTCAGAAATAAATCCTTCCCTGGCTCCCAATGGTCAGGGCAGGCAAGGACAACCCACGGGGTCTTGTACAGCTCCCTGCAATGGATGCAAATTGTGCAGCCTTCAGTGCCAGCTGCATGGAGCAGTGCTGCCCAGAGGAATGGGTAGCCAGGGCCCTGACACCTCTGCTGAGCTAGCACATGCCAAAACACAAATACATGCTCCTGGTTTGGCAAGTTTCTATAACCAAAATCCCTCTCCTGCCCATCCTTGACTATTGAGGTCTGAGGCAACATAAATTCAGTCTCTCTGGAGTGCAAGTGCTTCTCTGTTCCTTGGGCTGCCATGTCTCACAGTCACTGTTTTTGGTGCCTCAGACCCCAACAGTGACTGTGCAACACTGCAAGGCAAGAAGACAGCCAGGTTCAATAAGCAAGAATCTGCAAAAAGATCCCTTGAGGCTGCAAATCCATTCAGAAAGTCCATCACAGACAAGTCTTAAGCCAAACAATTTCCCTTTACCTTCTGCCTCTGAGGCTTTTTCAGAAAAGAAACCATCAGTCTGTAATTTCTCCCTGCAGCCTCGATTTCTTTTGGGTGATTTAACAAATCCCCATCAAATAAGACACAAGGTGCAGGATAACAATCTTGTTGCTGTGCCTTCATTGATCTTTCCCCTCTCCTCTCTACCCTGAGTTTTTTTCAAGAGAGATCCAAATCACAGTACAGGCAAAAATGAGATTGAGCTGCATTTCCCAAGGCAGTCTGTACTGCAAGGAACTCACAGCTAAAATGTTCTTCTAAAACACCCAATCTGTAATTTTCCAGAAATATGATTTAATGCCACATTCAGCTTAGCAGTCAGCTTAACACAGACTAAGTTCTCATTACCACATGCTTTCATGTCTAGCAAAAGATCTAAGCAAGGATACAGGTGACTAATAAGGAGGGGATAATTAGTTCAGATTTTATAACCTGGAAGGCCAGGTCCATTAAAGTCAAATTATCTCCCACCTCATTCATAAAGAAAAAAGAAGTCAACTGTAAAGGACACAAAGTTCCTGCAATTACTCTATAACCCAAGGGGGTACTCACCCTTCACAAAACAAGTACCTTTTCCATACTGGCTCCCTGTCTGTAAAGCTAGGAAAGCAGCCAGCCTACACCGACCTTTCTGAGCCCCTGCCATTACCAGGGGTCATTAGCCCAGTGAGAGGCATAGCATCAGAGTCAGCAATGAGATGGGGAAACTCAAGTGCCACTGACTCTAACACCTTGATTTCCACTGCAGACCTAAGAGACACGCTTGTGAACACAGTGGACATTTACTCCTACAGATGTGACAGATGTTTGTTTGTATAATGTTGCAGAACAGATCGAGAATGAGACGGCCCTCATCCAGGCACCCCTCATATTAGAAATCACAGTGCTCCTCTGCCGTGTCCCTCTCCTGGCAGGTCTGAGGATCAGCAGGTCTGAGGATCAGCAGGAGGTACATTTAAAGCAACATATGTTTTAAACGAACGACACCGAACTGTCTCCTAAATCTGTACCGGCAGTCGTGCATCTGTTCACACAGATGTATATGTAAACTTCAAGCTCAATCCTTTTACCATCTGTGCCAACTCCCAGGGCTCAAGAGATTCAATAGTTCCTGCCATGGCTCCAGACAGGTCAAGTGGAAGCATGCAGGTGAAAATCCTACTGGAAATATATGAAAAATTATTGTGGCACTTCATCTCAGCATGTCACTGGAGCCATGTGAGTGGCAGATAGACGTGGCAGAGCAGGTGCAAGGATAGCTGGGGCACAGCCAGACCTGTCATCTCCTGAGCTGACATCACAGGTAGTTCAAAGACCTAAGCAGATCTGCTAGAAAAGCAGGAAACTCACATCGTGGAGAGATCAGTCCAAGTCTGCAGTGCAGTACCTGAAAGTTGCCGAGTAGGGTCATCCCAAAAGAGGCCAAGCACAATGCCACCAAGCCACTGACGTTCAGCCAAGGGTTTAGCACCTTTGGCTTCAGCTGGATGAAGCGCAGGACAGCCACAACTAGTGCTGAGAAGGAAACAATGCAAGGAGTGTCATTACATAGAACCTACTGCACTAAGCACATGGTTAGGGGCTCACAGATCCCTTCCCATCTCTGTAACCAGAGGGGAGAGTTCACAGAGGCCAGCTATCTCAGTTCTGAAACAGGAAGCATTTCTCTTCTAATCCAGTTACACTGAGCTCCAGGCTTCCTTTGGTCATGATGTTTTGTCTAGGAGCTGGGTTGCAAATTTTCTGGGGGAAAAAACACCTTCCTGTTTGTGAAGCTCCCACCATAGTTTATCACATACACACCAAGCATTCATTTTGAAGCACCCGAACTTCCACTATTTCACTCCACTGACAAGCACTGAACTCTCCTGGAGGAGGTATGTCAAACCCCACTTGCATTAAAAACATATGAATGGTGCACACATATTTCTGCAGGCTTTACCAGAATGCCCACTACCTCTTCTCCTTTGCAACAAATTCTGTTGCCACAAACATAAGCCAAAACATTGCATCAACTTTCCATGAAGAATGGAACAACAGTCCTTCCAAGCTTACAATTACCCCAAGTGCTATGACACGATATATGATACATGATAGTTATGATATGATATGATGATATATGATAGTCATGATATGATAGTTATGATATGTCATATGATAATGACATAACCCCAGAAGATATTAAAATTGTCTATTCTTGCCCTCCATAGGGAATGCTGCATGGAACAACACAGAAAGCTAGGCAAACAGTTGGTCTTCAGATGGGATTCAAACCACACCACTAAAAAGCTATTTAGCTGAACAGGGAAATTTTCTGGTTGCTGTCAAACACCTTCCTAGGCTCATGCTCAAACTGATAGCATGCAGGTCACATTGTTGTAAATCGTTTGCCTTGGCAAATTAGATCTATATTTTCCACAAAACCCCTGGTATAATACCAAAAACATGGTTTAGGAAAATAAGAACACTGTAAGTGAAAAATACCCACTTTTATGCAAACTGCAAATAATTTTTTTTAAACTCTCTCACAATTTTCTCTATTGAATCAATCCACTCCAAATCCTTGAAAACAAGAGAATTTTGTTCCCCCCAAAAGGGGATTTCTGGTTTTCATCCCCAGGTAATTGTCTGGGAGAGCCACTCTGTGAATACTTGAGCTCACTATTTCTACAGTACAGAATTCTGAAATTATGTGATCTTTTTTTAACATTTGATGGGAATGACAAAAGGGAATTAAAAGCATTTTGTGCAAAACAACGGCATTTTCAATTTCTGTAATTCCTACATCTCTAGCAGGTTTCTGTACTTTTCCTCTCCTATAGCTTTGACATAACTAAGGTGGCCAGAGGTACAGGCTAAAAGCAGCTATCAGAAGCACACAAATACAGCAGAGGAAAGTTTTACTTCATCCACAAAGCAGAGATTAGAACAGAACAGACTATTTCTGTTGGAAGGGACCTACAAAAATCATCTCATCCAACTGCCTGACCAATTCAGGGCTGACCAAAAGTTAAAGCATGCTATTAAGGGCATTGCCCAGATGCTTCTTAAACACTGACAGACTGGGGGCATCAACCACCTCACTAGAATCTTGCTCCAGTGTTTGACCACTCTCTCAGTAAAAAAATGTTCAGTCTAAACTCCCCCTGATGCATCTTTGAACCACTCCTACATGTCCTGTTACTGGATCCCAGTGAGGAGAGATCAGCACCTCCCTCTCCCTGTCCCCTCCTCAGGAAGCTGTAGAGAGCACAGAGGTTGCCTCCTCAGCTTCCTTTTCCCCAGACTAGACAAACCCAAAGTTCTCAGCTGTTCCTCATAGGACATTCCTTCCAGCCCTTCCACCAGTTCTGTTACCCTCCTCTGGACACATTAAAGGACTTTCACATCCTTCTGAAGTTGTGGGACCCAGAACTGCACACGGTATTCAAGGTGAGGCTGCACTAATGCTGAGGACAGTGGGACGATCACCCTTTTTTAACAGGCTGGTTTTGCTGTGTTTGATGCACCTCAAGATGGGGTTTGCCCTTTTGGCTACTGGGGCACATGCTGCTGACTCACACTGAGCTGCTGCCACCCAGCACCCCCAGACCCCTTTCTGTAGGGCTGCTCTCCAGCCACTCCTCTCCCCCTTTATACTTGAGCCCAGTGTTATTCCATCCTAGGTGCAGGATCCAGCATTTGGACTTGTTAAATTTCATCTCATTAATGGTGGCCCGCTGTTCCAATTATTTAGATCCCTCTGGAAGGGATCTTATTCCTCAAGAGAGTCAACAGCACCTCTCAGTTTGGTATCATCAGCAAAATTGCTGACGGTGCCTTCACCTCCTGCATCCAGACCATTGGTAAAAATATTGAACACAACTGGCCCTAGTGATTGCGTTATTCTTTAGATGTGTCCATATACTCTCCATAATTTGACCAGGAACTGATGTTAGACTAACAGGTCTGTAGTTCCCTGGGTCTTCCCTCATGCCCTTCTTGTAGATCGGAATACCACTGGCTGGCTTTCAGTCTGCAGTGACCCCCCCGACTCCCAAGACCTTTGGTAGATGATTGAGAGAGGTCCTGCCAAAACATCCACTAGCTCCTTCAGTACTCTGGGATGAATCCCATGAGGACCAAGGGACTTCTGAGTATTCAGCTGATACAGCAAGTCCCTTACAATTCCAGTGCCCACAAATGGAAAATCACTGCCCCACCACTTATGGTCCTCTGACTCAGGGGAACTGGGCAGCCCAAAGTCTACCAGCATTATTAAAGACTGAAGGAAAAAAAAAAAGCATTGAATGCCTCCACTTGTTCATCCCTATTAGTCAGGTTACAGTCTTCAACAAGTATCCATCCAATACTTTCGTTAGATCTTCTTTTGCAATTAACATACTTACAACCACCCTTTTTGTTGTCTGAAACTACCCTGGCCAGTTTCAAATCTAATTGAGCTTTTCCCATCTTCTCCCTGCGCACACAACCCACAGCTCTGCAATCTTCCTGTGAAGCCTGACCTTGCTTCCAGAGATCATACACTGGCTTTTCCCTCTTGAGTGCCACAGGGAGTTCCCTGCTCAGCCAAGCTGGTTTTCTGCCCCACTTCTTGACAACAGTCCCACACAGTGGGATTGCCTGCCCTTGTGCTTCCAAAAGGTGCAGTTGTGGACTCCTAAGACCACAAAAGCAAATTCCCAGGGTATTTAGAAGGGCAACTCTGCTGTCCTTTTCCTCATTACAGCAAAAATTCTAAACTCAACCATTTCATGACCACCATGCCCAAGACAGTCACCTACCATCACATCTCCCATGCCACATTTGCAGTCTGGAGGATGTACTTCTCTTGTTTTTTTTTTTGTTTTTTTTTTTGGCATGGGAAGAAGCAGCAATGAAAGTGCACATCCTAAAAGATTTCACATCATCACATTCAAGAACAGCATGTATGGGATATTACTCATGTGCCAGTGACTTTTAAACCGAGAGAGAAAGAAACACTCCACTTGTGGTTCCTACCTAGAAATGCCGCCATGTTCATGACTTGACTAAACACACAGCTTGCAGGAGGTGCATCACCTGCAATACTTGAAAATATAAAGTGTATCATTGTAACTCTAGGATAACAAGGACATATAAATAACAGCCATTAATCAGAACAGTAATTGGAAGAAAATAATTCACTTACCTTATATAAGGTGGTCTTTTGGGACCGGGTTTCCTAAGAGACACAGGCATAGGAATAAAGACTCAATGTTTTCTATTTAGCTTTAATTGTTTTATTATTTTAAAGAAACAAGTGATTGAGCATAAAGCCCACAACCAGCTCTTACCTATCTGGTACACTTAGTGGGAGAATTTTATTATCTTCCACTGCTATAAAATACCTGTCAAAAAGAAAAAAGGAAAAAAAATGAAAATAGTGTAAAACTTCACCCTGGTTTGCATTCCAAATATCACTCAAACAACATATTAGGTGTTTCAAAGCTCATTGGCAGGATCTGCCGGAGGCAACCTGTGTTCAAACAGGCAGTTTTGCTGATTTCTCAGCCTAGTTATGTGCCTTCCTTTTGTTGCATCTGGTTTGCAGGTCAGGTAGACAAACAGGGTCACTGAACTGAGCTGTCTGCCAAATAACCAGCCACGGGAATGTTTCATTTTTAATCTGAATCATTTGATTCATCAGGTTTACCATGGTCCTCCCTCCACAGAAGCTGTTTTAATACAGAGGGGATGAAACAAGAACAACAAGCAACAGAGGTCAGACAAAAGGCTTAAGCTGCTCCTGCTGCTGAAAAACATCCACAGACCATAGCCAAAGCCACATCTTACAACATAACTGCTTTTCAGGCTGAGCATAGCTGGTGATCTTATATGTATTGCTCCCAAATTCATGCTGCATCATCTGCCTGCATGCTTGGAGAGAGTCCAGCTCAGGAAAATGCGTGTCTTGTGTGCATTTTGGTAAGAAGTGCTAGGGAGAAAGTGAGGTGTCAGCATTAAAGCTGCTGGCAGGTTCAGTGCAGTGCTGGATGCTGCAGATTTTGAGTTTCCACCCCAAGGCAGGGCCTAAGTGTTTCTCCAGGAGCTCTGCTGAGTCATTCAAAGAAAACATGTTCAGAAGGGAATTTTTGCATTTTTGTCTCTCTCTTTTCAGGCAGCTCCCAGTAACATGTGCCAGGAAGAAGGCAAGGTCAGAAGGTTGGCCTGGGGAGCACAGACACTCAGGGATAAAACTGTGATCCTTCAAGCCTTAAAGGGGCACCGACTGGCCCCTGCCCCTACCATGTGCCTTCCAGCCCCACAGTAGCTCAAGGACAGAGCATCCCCAAAAGACACAGCCCACACCACAGTGGTACTTCTGACTGCCCCAGCCTGACTTGCTCTCCCAAATAACCTGCAGGAGAAAACTTACACTATCCATAATCCAGCTGATGTAAACAGGGTAAAGACAAGAGGTAAAAACATCCACACGCTGCATTTCTTCCCATCCATACCTGCTAGAAACAAAGAACAAAGTAAAAACAAAAGAAAGAGGGCAGAGGTACCCACCCACATTGTGTCCATTCCACTCCTCCCAACTTCGGAAAACAGGAAGAGCATCCACACAGAAGGTGACAAAGCATCAAGTTCCTAATGGCCACTGCAAACCTTTCACACTGTCACTACTGGCATAAGGGGTTAAGATGCTGCACACAGGCAGCATCACCCACAAGGTGCATAAAAACCAAGACACAGACAGCCTGGAGCTGTGGAGTGGGAGACTTTTCAGACACACCTACAGAATCTGAGTGATTTTCAAGGTATTCTTCTTAGGAATTTTGCTCAAGGTGACACCACAAGACCGGCAGCCCTAATTCTCTACTACTTCCCACAGGCACAAGGCAAGGCAGCCTCCTACCCAGGATCATCACCAATTCCACACGCACTGCCTCAGCAAAGCCTGCAGCACAAGGAGAGAAGGATGCACGTGCTGTGTCATAATCCCCAAAAGGCTCAGGACCGGCTCCCATCCTGGCCACAGCTATGAGCTGGAAATAGCATTTGGCCACACCCAGAGTGGAGCCAAGCTGAGTGCTGATACCCAGAGTGCTGTCAGGAGTCAGGATGAGGCGCTACAAACGGGATCAGCTCCTGACATGCGGGCACTGTGAAATCCTGCATGTGGCGCAGGGATGCTGCGCACACCGCCTCCCGAGGAAGCATCTGTCCTCCAGGCAAGATCACATTGGATGAGCATCTGGAATGCCAGGGCTGTTCCTGTAATACGTGCCATTCAGAAACGCTGCTGTGTTGCTGTGCCGCGGACACAGAGTCCTGTGTCTCCCTGTGAGTCCTTTGACAAGTATTTCCTCTGCTCTGTCCTTCTCCACAGATGCCCCTCCTGGCACTGGCACATGCAAGAGACACAGAGAGCGAACAAAACGAGGCTCATGGCTCCAGCACCTGCTTTACTCTCCCCAGGGCAGCTTGGAGATGATGGACTTTCACTAAAGCCTGCTTGTATTTGCAGCTCAATTACCTAATCCAGGTCCTTAAAGCAATGACTCTCCCCTTTGCCGCAGGGAAGAAAGTGCCCACGTTGTGGTCCGCCTCCTGTCAGCTCCCCTGGCCTTCCTCCATCTGCAGGAGACGTGGCCTTTCTGCTGCCCTGCTCTCTGCCCACTGTGAAGAGCCACAGAAGAGAGCAAGCATCCTCACCATGTCACAGCAGACCCAGCTGGGTGGCTTGGGGCCCCAGACACCAACTCCTGCCCTTCCTCAGAGTGACAGAGGCTGCAGGACTGGAGGTGAGGCTCCCCACACCCTTTAGGAGACATAGCAACCTCACACTTGCCTCTACAGATCAGCTGTCTTGTTTTGCTTGCAAATTACCTAGCAGGGGTACAAAACAACACCTTGGCAGTACCCCGAGTCACACCACACTATCTCTAAAAAGAGGTCATGATTTGGTGCTGTCTGTACAGATAGCCTCGAGTGAGGCTGGATTCCAAACCTTAAAAGACAGAAAAGCAATCAGATAAGGTCTCTTCCCTGACCTGGGAGCAGAGAGAACTGCAGACAAGGACCATGAAATGATGCAAGTATTAAGTATGTCAACTTCAATGTCAGTCAGCTCCAGTGTGTTTACAGACCTTTAGCATGGTCTAACAGATCAGAAGAAATTATCAATGAGGGGGAACTAAATTTCCAGGCCCATCTCACCTCTGTTCCTCTCCTCCTGCACAGGAGACACACTGTTTCCCAGCTCTGTTCCCTGCACAGCCCCTGCTGTAGTGCTTGCAACTATTCCAAGAAGCACTGCCCTCACCTTTTCCTCCCGCTGCTCACCAGCAATGCAGCACCATCCCTTAGCTGGTGTTGGACAGTACTCTGGTACTGAGAGACCTGTGCCAGCAATGCCAAAGAACAATTCCAGGTGGCAGCTGCCACACCTGTGCCCTGATGGACAGCACAGTGCCCAAGTGCCAGTGCCCCACACAAGAGACATAACTGCATCCAAGCATCCCTCTCCTGTCTTGGCTGAGGGGAGCAGGCAGGTAACATCACCTCCTGTTAGAGCAGGTATTTCCTCTGCAGGGTAATTACTGCCATCGAGTTTCCTCTTATTTCTGGTGGTGGATGGACTTCGCCAAGGTAACACAATTCTTTCACGTCAGGGGATGGCATATCTTACTATTTATCCTTCCCCTTTGGAAAGGTACAAAAGATTATGCAATAAAAGCAAATACTAGCCGTAACACCTGCCTTCATTAAGAGGTTGTCACAGCTACTCCACCCTCCAGCATGTCTCTCAGCCAAGAAATAGCAGCTTTCACAAGCTATTTCAGCATTGTCTGTTTTGCAGAGAGGGAGGTGGCACGGGACATTTCCCCCCGGCAGAGCAGCAAGGCAGCACAGAGGGATAGAGACTCCACACCAGAGTAAGTGGGGAAATGTGAAAATACTGTCCAGATAACCATTACTCTGTGCTGAGCTCTAAAATGGAGCAAGGCCAGGACTAGTGCCTAACCTTATCAAAGTCAGAGCAGCATAGATACAGATTTGTTTCCTTGGAAAACAGCCCTGTGTTTAATATTCACTGTGCCACACAGAGTCCCCTTCCATCAACCACTAACAGAAAATGACATCTGAAATCACTGTGTTTTAAATGAATGATCAGCACAGAGCACAGTGTCCTGATGGGAAGCCACATCCATAGTTCAGGGAAACATGTTCATTTCAGCCAGTTAAAAAGAAACACCTGGACAACACTCCCCCCAGCACACACCTTATCACAGCCCGTTGGGTTTGCACCCAGGAGAGAGGACAGCACTCCCAGGGAGTACAACAAGGACCTGAGTAGGGCCAGGTCTTCACCAGAGCTCAGTGCAGCCAGGGCTGGACCTTTTGCAAAATAAGTATTCCCCCATCAGGCTGGCCAGCCCCACAGCATCCTGGCCTCTGTGCTGGCTGGCCTCTCATGTCTGGCAGCAAGAATTGAGCAGGAAAGGATGGTGCCACCATCCTCTGCCAGGCTGCACGCTGCAGAATGAGTGCAGGATAGCACAAGCATGGGACAGCATGAACAAGTCCTCTCTGGCACACCCTTGGAAAGATAGCAGGAGAACAATAGCTGGACCAGCAGCTTTGCTGGTCCCTGCCAGCCCTCACAGAAGGAACAAGTTGTCTGTGTCTGATGGATGAAATACCAAAAGCAGGAAAGAAGAGTCCCTTTCCATGTCCCCAAACAGAAACACCTTTCAGTGCTGGCCATTGGCACAGCCCACACACGCTTGAATGTGTTTCAGCATCCCCATGTGGGCAGAGGATGGTTTAAAACTAGGGCTCAGCTCCTGCACATTTCTCATTTATTCCCTGCTGTGTTATTCAGGTGCCAGGAACAAAATTACATGTAACCTCAACTTCTTCCAAAGGAGAAACTATGGCATGTGCCAAACCTGCCTAGATTTGCACTAGTGTTCAGCAGATATCATTCCCAGCAGTTGCCTTTGAGTTAACCTGTCCTTTTCAGGGATGTCCCCAGTGTTTGTATCTTCAAGCCGAAAGACCTTCATGCACACCAAGACCAGCACCTCTAACAGCAGCCAGGAACACGAGAAGGAGGAACCCAAGCATCAGCCTCTTCTGCAACACCACAGCAGTTTAGCCAACATAAAATGCCAAGAGCAACAGGAAAATAACCTAAATTCTTTGTGGAAAATGTAGAGACAAATTCTTTGACAGTTAATTGCTCCACAGGGATGACAAAACACCAGCCTTCTTCTCCACAGCTCTGTTCTGCATTGCTGCCATGACCAGTGATGCCAAATCTGAGCAGTCCACTCCAGCTGGCAATAGAAGTCATCTCTGCCAGCCCATGTTTCCTCCAAATAAACACACTGTGTCCAAGAGGCAGTTGGTAATTGCCCATACCCATTTGTCTTCCATTTTTAAGGCTTGCACATGAAGGCCTTCAGTGACAGAAAACCCTCATGGAGCAATGGATTCACAAAAGTAATAAAAACGTTTTCAGCTTCACAGCTGACCCCAGCCAGAATCAGCCCACCTCCCCAAAAGCTCGCACTGTGATTCACCAGCCCCTCTTGACACAGGCACTCACCCCAGCATTGCAAAAACCCTGTTGAGGTGCACTCATGCTGCCAGCCGACATGGTGCAGAACTGCAAAGCATTTCACATTAGCACTACCCCAGTGTTTGCCTTGAGAATTTCTCTTAATGCAGGCTTTCTCCCTTATCTCCAGTTCCATTTTTATGTCTAAATCTGCTCAGACTGTCAGCTGTTTGCTCTGCTTATATTACCACTGCCCCACTATGCACCCTCAACCAATTAAGCTTCCATTCCTCTAATGCATACATTTCAATTACAGCAGGCAGCTCACCAAACATATACTGCTGCTTGATCAAGGTTCATTTAATGTGGACATCTTAATTTCATCTGCCAAGCAAAGTTACAGGCTCTTCCTGAAGTTGCTTTCACCAGAGAACATGAATGTAAGGAAGGACAAAATTACCATATTAACATACATATTTTTTAAGACTAAAGCACCCAGACGCATTTCAAATGCATAATAAGCCAGAGCAACGCTCCTGCATTTCACAGCACTAGGCCACTGAGTTATTTCAGAGAACAGATACAAAGACAGAAGCACTGGGAGAAAGAGGACACCATTCAAAACATAGAGCAAGTCATAAAGAATTGCTGCCAGTCAGCAACAATCAAAGGGGAACAAACACAATCTGTCTTTTGGGGGGGCTCACTATAGCTCTCTGTTGCTTTTAAAAGCAAAAATAACCACAGTCACTTGATACCTAATTACTGTAAGTGAGTGGATACAAACCAGCACATTACATAACCTGCCACCCACAAGTCACAAATGCCAACATAACAAAGCAGAGCATTTTCAGGTTTATCTCAAGGTCTGCAGCGTGAGTGCACAATGAGAGAGATAAGACGTGACAGAGAATTGTAAATACATAACAAAATGGTGGGGTTACAGGAAAAGAAGTGATCCCCTCTGTCAGCATGGTACAATGTTCTGCTTGCTCCAGGTACCCACCTACCATCTCAGGGATGTGCAGAAATGCCATTTTCATTTATTTATACAAGTAGAATGGGAAAAGGTAAAGACATCTCTGGGCTGTGCATGGGGGAAGCAGGAGATGCTTCGGTAATCCCGCAATGATGTTGAGAGGCAATGCTTCCACCCACAGCAACACTCGTGCATGTTTCTTGTCTCATCTCACACACTGGGAACGCATTCAGTGTGCTAATGAAATGCTCCGGCCAACATAAACCTATCGGAGATGGGCAAAGCACACCAAAAGAATGAAACCTTCTAGTCACCAAAAAGGAGGGGCAGAAAGGACATATTATTATCCACTTGCTCACATCACCCCTACAAGTTACACCCACATAACTGTCTCCTGCAGTTGTGTACAGTTAATTTGTTATCAATTCTCTAAATATATGTATATTTACATATATGCACATATATATCTATCCTGAGTGCCTTGGTAAGAAAGCCATGCAACTGACAGATTGTCCAACCCAGAGATACTCCTGCAGCGCTGCTGGGTCCCTCCTGTCCTTCAAAAAGTGCCCTCAGTATTCTGCTTCCTGCTGCCACACCTGAGTACTTACAGGCCATTTAGCAACCAGTGTTGAACTGCTGTGTTACAGCCAAAGACATCGACTGAACTCTTCTGGGCTGACTCTGCCTTTCTTGCATTTGGCGTTGGACAGACCAGGCACACCCCTCTTCCAGACCACGTTCCTGGATGTTATAAAAGAAAAATTGACATAATTTGCCACTGTGGGACTGAAGGGGTGTTCTGAAGGCTTTGACAGTGCTGTGCTCTGACCTGCGCACCTACATCAGCCCACACTGCCTTCCACGAGGTCCCACTCACACCCTGAGCAGGGCTTGGGGAGTCGTGGCCTTCAGCCTGCAAACAAACAAAGGAGGCAGAGGCAGGAGATGGGTAAGGCAGAAAGGGCTGGGTCAGCAGGCAGTGAAACCAGCTAGGAGCAGGCAGGGCGAGTTTGCAGGTGCTGTGTTTGTTTGCCCCAGGGATCCCATTCTGCTTGGGAGCACCCACTGCAAGATTGAGCCATCCTGGCTCCTCACGACCTCAGGGGCTGAACAGGTCAGGTGGGGACCGGTCCCCAGTGAGTGTGTGTTGGACTGCCCATATCCCAGGACAGGTACTGAGGAATACAGCTAGTGCCCGTAGCTCAGTGTGCTGCTGCAGTGTTGAGCTGCAGGGTGTGCCCTGGGTGGGGGCCACCAGGCAAGGGGCTGTGACCTGGCACTGACCCAGTGCCTAACAAAGGGCACAGGGACCTGTGGTGCTGGCCAGCGATGGCTGGTCAGCCAGAGACTTTGTGGATTCCACACAAACAGTGAGAAGACCCCAGACTAAATATCACGATTGGAATGGTCACACAGTTTGTGAGGATATAAAAGCATAAGGACTCCTTAGTTCAGGGACCCTCCTCAGAGTCCCCAGCTGGAGCTGTTATGGTGTTACATCAAGGATTCAGATGTGTGGGACTTTGCTATGGGAAACCTGTGGTCCACCTAGTGAGGGAAACTGTGTGAGTGCGGGGTGTTACAGAGTCAAGCCAGGCACCCCTTGGGGCACTAGAACTGCCCACTGTGAAAGAGCTTCGTTCCCTGAAAGTCTGAGGTGCTGGGAGTGTAACTGCCAGAGTGGCTCCTGGACGGTCAGGCAGGAAAGTTTCCTTAATACAGAGATGCTCAGGACTGGGGGCACTTTTGCAAGACTTCTGATAAGCAAGGGAAGTCTAGCAGAGTCTCAACACAGACCAAACCCACAGTCTCACACCACCACCCAAGAGCACATCTTCCCCTTGCCAGTCCTTTGGTTTGGGATGTTTGTGCGAACAGCGCTTACCCCAAAGACAGACAGCCAAACCCCAAAGTGAAGAGTTGCTGGAAAATGAGGAGGACTATTTATCTCCTCAAAAAATTCAAGACAGCAAAGCTCTCCCTGCTCTAGCTATGCTGTGAGGAAAGAGCCTCTGAAACTGTCTCCTTGCTTTGCAAGTAGTGCACAAACGCAGGCTGATGTTATGGCAAAGCCCATAAAGTCAGAGGCTGTCCAGTGATTGTCCTCCACCTCAGCCACCCCAATCTAATGAGCACTGTCTGAACTAGCAACAAGCAGAATGAGTGTTTCTTGTCCCACAAAGTACAGAGATCTTGTCAGTGTATTAATAGATTGATAGAGGGGGTTTATTTGCTCCTGAGTTCCAAAAACCACAAATGCCTTCAGGTGTTTCCAGTGTGCATGAGCAAGCTAAGCCAAGACATACGTTACAGCGGAAGGGGTCAGGAAGCCTGGCCAAAAGGTTTGTCCCATTATCAGGGAAAAATGCAAGTGCTGGGAGTGGCAGAGAACGCTCAACAGGGAGGTGAAACCTGGCAAAGAAAGGGACAGATATGTCACGTTGACTTACAGATAGCTTTGAAGGTAAGGAAAGATAGACCAAGCCTGGGGAAACAGACTTCATAGAATGTTATTCCTGACCATATTGTCTTCTTTTCCAGTTCATGGATGAGAGGGTACAAGCCCTGGAAGCCCAGAACAGTTCCAGGTTTCCCTGCCTTTGCTATCCTGCCACTGTCTTTTTCCCCAACAAACACAAAACTTGCATTCAAGCTACAGAGCTTCCGACGGAGCATCAGCAGGGCTTTTCCCACCTGTTTACTTTGTCTTCCATCTTTCTGGTCCCTTGTACTCCTCTTCTATTCACCTTTTGGAAGCACAAGCTCCTTTGTTCACTGCATTTTGCAGCTCTACACTTCTGAAGAGATGTTTGCTGTCTGCAAAGCAGCATTTCCTTCAGTAAATGCCAATCGGTCTGTACTTGTGATGGGGAAAACACCCAAGGCCTGTAAGCTTTTAGGGAGTTTGGCATAGCACACCAAGCTTCCTCAGGACAGTTTTCCCTCACCAACCTCTTCAGACTGAGGACTCATCCCTCCTCCACAAACAGAGGTCCTCTTCTCCTTGTAGTTACCACCAAAGCCCCAGCAATGACATGATGGGTCGGCGGGTGAGCTACAAGGAATGGACACGCAGCACTCATGACTTGGCTTTTGTCATTACTCTAAACATAGAGATTGTCACAGGTACAAACCCCCATGTCAGTCTTTTTACTCTCTTTAGGCCTGTAGAAATCATCTGCCCTGAGACAAGTACAAGGTAAGCAATCATACATAAGCGTTTTTGTGGTGTTCACCACTGCCTCGCCAGCATTCCTCATTTGGAGGAATTAGGAACATTTGTTTACCAGTGTCCTGAGCTGCTGCAACCATAAATTGCTGTTTGTACGGTGCTCAGATGAGCTATGGGAGGAAAGCGCCATCCAGCACTTTACTTCATGCAAACCTCTTGCAAACACAGTGGACAGAGGGAACCAGGGAACAGCTTCCACCTCTTAAACAGTGGCCAAGCCTGCAAGCCTGTCTGACCAGCCTTTCTACTGCATCCAGAGGGCTTCAAACTTTTCATGTCTATTGAGAAATTTTCAGACACAGACTTTCCTGTAGCACAGGAGAGCACATTAAACCATCTCTAAGAGCATTCAGCTGGGCCAAGACCACACTGGGGAGGCTCTCCCTGATGAAGCTGTGGCCATCCTCAGTGGCCTGGCCAGGCAAAGGCCTCTCTTGCAGTCCTGTGGTGCCAAAACTGATGGGCCACTGGCTCTTCTGGCTCAGGCAGTCACCACTAGCAATCCCAGCAGTTCCTCACAGGAAGCAGGAAATAAGACAGGGAGAGCAGAAGTTCTCTCCCTAATTATCTGGATCTGCCTCAGCTTAGGAAATTGAGGAGAGGATGCTGGGCACTCCCACCACCATTGCAGCAGACCTGCCCACATCCTCCAGGCTTTTTCTCCCTTCCCTTTGCTACCCAGGGGAGAGGCAGCCCAGAGCTCTCCTAATGGCACCAGGGAGCACCTCAGCCTCCCCTCCCACCAGACTTGCCCAGTATGCCACCAGTTCCACAGGGACAGCTCAGGAGCTCCTGGGTGCTGGGGAGGAGGTCTCTGCTCCTGTGGAGAGAGGGCTTCCATCCTGTCCTGCACAGGGAGCAGCCTTTCCTGAGGGAGCCAGGTCTGCCAAAGGCAAACACTTCTCACCTGAGAAAACAGTACTTATACAGAGAGATTGCTGCGCCAGTAGGCACCTCTACCCTGCAGGCATGACTGTCCAGAGGTAACCTCAGCATTAAAAAATTTGCATTAAACCCCGTGCAAGGTAATCTGTAGACATTTTAACAGCTCCTTTCATGGCATTTGAAGCTTCATTAGTCTTCTTTTCCTCTCCTATTCACTCCACCCTTCTCTCCCTGCTGATTTCCAATGTGTTTTGCTTCCTTTTCACTCTCGTCCTGCCTTCATCCCTGAACCTCAGGTGACCAATTCTGCAACCTGCAGGGACCCAAGGCAAGGGGAGCCAGGCACCGAGAGACCTCTGCAACTCTTCTTGAGGCAGCAAAAAACATCATTATTCCCATTTCAGGCAACAGAGCCAGTGAGTTGCTCACTGAGAGAAATCAGTGACACGGAGGATCGTGCACTCCCAGAGTCCTGTCCAAGCCTTCTACCACAGCAGCAGCCTCCTCACCTGCCAGCCACCCCCTGTCCCAGTGTATCCTTCCCAATGCACTGCTTAGGATCATCTCTCTCGTTCCTCACAGACCTTTCTTCATTTCTTTGCTCCCACTTAACCTGCAATCACAGCTCATTGTTTCAGCTTGGACTGCAGGATCAGGACCTTAAAGTGTCTCTGTTGGGCCAAACCACAATCTTGCAATGTCAGGCTGCCCGGAAATGGTTGGGGGAGGAGAGGAAACTATGGACATGACATTTCTCCCAAGGAAAAACAATTGAAAATGTTGGTGTTCATACAAGCACACATCCCTGATCTGCATCTGAAAAGCAAACACTGCAGCACAGAGAATCTTAAAAGGGGAAATGAAACAACTGCACTGACTTTCAGCACCCAGGCTCAGAAAATGCTGACCACTGGGCATGAAGAACCACAACAAAATAATTTGACTTTCAATAATCAAGACCCTTTCTTTCAGACAGTGTCATCTATCTGAGCAAGACACAACAGGCACTGTGTCAGGATATACCATTCACACACTGCCCTCCTCCATATTGAGTTGCATTCATAATTAACCATACATGTGTACACTGCTATGGCATAAGTATTGTGTGAATGTTGATCAGACAGTCCTTAAGGTCACTTTCATGAGAAGCTTTGTTTAAAAAGGAAAAAAAAAAAAAAAGGCAGAAAGGAAGGTTAACTCATAATTTCTGCAACCTTTATAGCTCAAGGGCTCTGGAATCAAAGGTCTGGCACAAGCATGCTGCTGTAAGCAAAAGCTAGGACTAAAATCCCAAGCAGCCCCACCATCACCCTGGGACACTAGCACCCAGCATCTTTATATTGCCCAGAGACAGGATCTCACCCTTCCTTCCCCGTGGGACCACAGCAGCGCCCAGTGGCCTTTCTCAAGCCTCTTCCCCTCCTGGGAATCTGACCGGTCACAGCCTGCATGTCCTGACAGGCCATCCCGACAGGCTCCTGGGGAAGGTAGGACCTGTCCCACCCCACTGCCAGGTGAGCTCCTCCGCAGCCCCCCGTGCGGCAGCCCTGGCAGAGGACCCTGCCGAGCTCTGTCACCACCGCATCCCTCAGTCCCGAAGGGATGCCGGAACCATGACCCGGGAGATCTGTCCTTCAGGCCCTAGGCGGAGTGGCTCTAATCCTCTTAACCTACCCCCCATCCACCTGCTGTAAACCAGCGAGCTCCGGGGCGGGCAGCGCCGGGATCGCCGCTCCTGCATCCCAGCCCATCCCAGCCCGCTCCCCACCGCCGGGGCACCCGCGGCCGGGCAGGGGGTTGACGATTGGCGACAAGGATGGGGCGCCTGTCGCTCCCACGGGAAGCTCCCCCCGCGGCTCCCGGGAGCAGCTCCTACCTGCGGGCGGCTCCGGCGGCGAGCGGGGGCCGGGATGGGGCTGGGTCCGGGTCCGGGTCCCCGCCCCGCCTCGCCTCGCCCCGCCCCGGGGGGGGAGGGACCGCGGCCGCCGCGGCCATCGGGGGCTCGGGGTGCTGGGGGCGCCCCCCTGTAGTTCTGGCTGCGGGGTTTGGAGCGGTGGGATTGGCGCTGCGGCCGCCCCGGCACCGCAGAGCATCCCCCGTATCCCGCGGGCTCTCCCTGGCGCAGCCAAGGGAGGTGGTCCCTGCGCTGTCCCCCTGCCCTGCGACCCCTCCCCGGCCCCAGCAGCGCCTGCCCAGCCCGCACCTCTGGGTATCCCTTCTGCTCCGAACCCCAGGGGCACTGAGGAGGGCTCGCAGCCACAGTTTTGCAGCCTTCCCGGGAAGCGGTGCCTGTTTGGATGAGTGTTTTGAAAGGCCTGAAAGAAGCAGCCACCCAGTAGCAAGAAAGCCCCAGAACAACCTGGGGCAGGTTGTCTTCTTCCACCCTTCTTCCTTTTCCTGCCTGATGGTGTGCTTTGTGATCTCTCCGGTTGTGATCTATTTTGTATCTCTCTGGTTGGAATTTTGAGAGCAAAACAGCTCAGCGACAACCATTTGGGATTGTTTCCTGGGGTGAAGGAGTCCGTTCACTGTCAGACCTTCATGGGATTAAGTCAACCTGATTTCTAACATGTTTTTTCCCTTCCCCTGCCCTCTTTCTGACAGGATGACTTGTTATTTATTGACAGCCTTGTTTCTCCTCCTAAAATCCAAATAAGGTAGCACTTATTCAAAGTTTTGTCCTGGAGCTGTCACGAACTAAACACAAAACAGATGCCTAAATCCACTCCAACCCCCAGAAGCAAGCTGAGTTACACACCAGTAGTTATTAGTGTTTCATATGCTGCCCTTCTGGCAACCAAGCAACATTCCTTCACCCTGCACCTTTGGCCCTCATGGCACACCCTGGAGACATTTCATCTCTTTGATCCCCAGGGACTGCAAACCCCTCAAAATGCTGATCCTCAGTGCAAGCACTGCACCAGCAGGCCCCCTGAGCCCTTATCAAAGTGGCTGCATCATCAAGGGAGAGGACAGACACTCTCACTGAAAGGCGTGTGCTGTATATGTTTCTCGGGGTTTTAAAGGCTGAGGGATCTATTTTTAGAGCTGAAATAACATTCTTCCTGCTCTGGTATTTCAAATCTTGTGTTAGCCTGGGCTGATAACCAGCTCCTTGCAATATTTGCTTTTTTACAGCCCCACAAAATCCAGAGATCTTGGCCAGGTTTTCCCTCTGTGTGCACCTGACACTGTCCCATGGCACTGCAAGTGACTGCCAGGCACGGCATTCCTCAGGCAAGGAGGTGCTATCACCCCTATGTTACCAAGAGAGACACAAAATCAGGTGCCTGGGAAAAAAGTATGCTTGAAGTATCAGCATTAGCCACTTCCCTGACTGCAAGACTTCCTGTGATAGCAAAAGTCAAGGAAACTCACTTTAAAAGTGACAGAGGGGAGTCCTTTGAGTCCCAGTATCCCCTGGCTTTCAGCAGGTGAGGCTGAAGAAACCTTCTGTCAGACAGGTGAGAAGTGACAATGCTCAGCCCCAGTGATTTTGGCCAGAAAGGAAAATGTAGCAACTAATCAGAAACTGCCTTAGTCACTTCACCTCTGCTGTCAGCCAAAGCTAGAAGGAAAACAATGCACCATATGGGATTTTAAAGCAATTTCATTTTTGGTAAATTTTGAGTGTCTGAGACATTTTGTTCGCAGCTTTTTTTTTGAGCAGATGGTGTCCCTGTGAGTGCTGGAAATTGCAAGATGCTGACAGGCCCACCAAAAACCTCTCACAAATTAAAAATTCACAGCTTAAAAAAGGGTACAGCCTGGGGACAACAACCATGTGCTGGAGCCCACCCAGTGCAGAAGGCAAGAGAGAAGCAGAGAGGCATCAGCCATATCAAGGGATGATGTTACATGGGTCCATGGAGATATTTCCTACAATCTGTGCCTCATGGGACAGCAGTCCCACAGGAGGAGCAGTCCCTCTCCCATGAAACTCATCCTGCAGCATCCCCCAGTCAAGGTGTGTGAGGGTGCAAAGGGAGGTAGGGCATGTGGCCATGTTGCTTTTGAACATATCACCTGCTTCCCTTACAGTAATGCTGCACATCCCAAAGCCCACTGCAAGCTCACACTGACCTGTGGAAAGAGTCTTTCCTCCCACATCTCCACCAGCACTACCTTGGTAAAGCCAAGTAGCCATAAGTGTGTTCCCTCCTCTTCTTTGGGGTTACCCATGGCCTGGCTTTCCCAGGGGTGGATGTGCCAGAGGCTGACGCTGGTGTCCCTCCCTGCTAAGCCCAAAGACACTGGTGGGCAGATGTGACAGCGCTCCTGGGATGCTGTGAGCAGTGCGTGACTTCTGTCCCAGTCCGCACCAAGTTTTCCTGCTGGGACACTGAGACCCACTTGGGGATCTGCCTGGCAATTTGCCTGGCCTGGAAAGCCAACCTGCTCCCACGCAAGCAAATGTTCACAGCTATGGCTTTGCTCTGCTGTCTGTTCATTAGCATTTCCTCGCCCAGATGCATTACAGCACGTGCACATTCCCTGGCCAAATTTCACCCTGTCAAGTGCTCTTCACGGGGATTAACTGTGAGCCATCTCACATCTGCCTTCTTCCAGGGACAGAGAAGGGGGAATTCTGAGACTTAATGTCAAGTAGCAGGATCAGGCCTTGGAGGTATTTTGTTTTTCATGTGAAAGAGAGGACTACCATAGAGCTGATCCCTGGCCTTGCAGACTTGCAGCCCAGAAGAAGCAAAGCAACTTCATGCCCGCTTAGTTGCAGTCTTTCCCAGAGCGGTATTACCACTGAAGACTGGCTATGGTAATCCTGGGCTGATTTTTTGGGGAGGAAAAGGTACACAGAGGTGAGGAAAACAGAAAAGAGAATTGCTTTTGAGTTTGCTTTCATTCCTGGGAAATACATGTCTTCTGAAAACACACTTACTGCCTGTTTTTCATGTCCTGCTCCTTTCTGCTCCAAAGCCTGGCAAGAATCGTCGCCCACCCAGAAACAGTGATGGAAAAGGGCCTAGGGACTGGTAGCCATTGGAGCTGCTCCATACCCTGATGCATGGGTTAAATACAGATAAAACTGTTAAAAACCAGTTAAAACTGCTTCTCAGTTTAAGTGCTAACCCTCATTTCATTAGCCAAATCATCTCTTACCAAAGCCATCTGTTCTTTTATCCAGCTTTTTAAATACTGTGATAGACTTCATATCTCCAAATGCCCTGCTGATAAACCGATGCCATCTGAGCACACGCACCCTTAATGTGGCTTTGACAAGGTGTGCTCAGGGTTGCTGGGGAGGCACTCACCTGCAAAGTGCACTCTCTAATCCTAAGAAATATCCCCAGATCCCAGCTCTTCAAGATGAACTGCTCCCTCTTCCCAGTAATCCCAGCTGAGAAAAATTCAGCTGAATTTGGGAATGGAGCAGCAAACTGAAGGGACTCTCTGCATCTAACTGCAATGAAGTCACACCATTTAAATGTTAGGAAAGAAAACAGAGAAAACAGAAACAAAATCACAGTTTTTTTTCTTTTTACATAAATAGATAATTAAAAAAAATATCACTGCTGTGATAGCAAATAGATGGAATAAAGAGGACTTACACCCAGGGTGTGAATCCTGGGGAAGAAACTTTCAAGTGCCAGTGTGTGCAGATGAGAGCTGCAGGCTGGCATGCCCTGGCCCCAAGAGGTACGTGTTCTGACCTGGCACAACAATCCTATATGAAGCACAGAAAATGCTGTGGGGGAAAAAAAAAATATATATATATTTAAGAATAATGAGATTGTATAAAATAATTATTTCCTCTTGTGATGCTATAAACACTAATGGAATTGTGTCAGTCAGGACATTATTTAGTACACCCAGTTAACAGCAAGGTTAGGTATGCTGTGCAGAGATGGTAGACACCATTTCACCTACATTTTTTATCTGTGCTGCTCATTGGAGCTTCCCCCCCCAGGCATTTTCCAAGAACTGCAAAAGGAGATTATTATTTTGCTACTTGCCCTTTTGGCTTGAGCCCCAGCTTGGCCATGGCTGGTGCAGGAAGGGAGGGGCAGTGGCAGAACTCCTGGCACAAAGCTGCAAACCATTCAGCTCCCTGGGACTCACAAGTGTGTCTGTACCAAAGCAAGCAGGTCAGGCTGGTCATGGTGACAGCTGGGGCATAGAGTGGTTGGATAGATCTGCCACGGTCATTTGACTGCAAAACCAGGGTGGGAATTCTTTTAGCATTTTCTCAGAAAAACCCCAAGTCAATGTTTCACTCTCCAGGGAGTGGGACAGCAGGAGATGCACTCAGTAAAAGCAATGCACCCCATGTGCGAGGGGTGATTTAAACAGCAAAATCCTCCAAACCATCCACTGGGCAACTCTGCTCATGGAGGGGCACAGCAGGGGTTTTGATTTTTCCCCCCTTATTCTCCCCTGTTTAGTGGGGCTGATGTTGCTGGGTATGAGCCCCTGGGTGCCAGAGGTTTCTGCTTCTGGGCTGGGCACAGCTGAGTCAGTCATTGCAGGAACTGGGGCACATGTTGGCTTTCAGTTTTGCTTTTTGCTCTTCTTTCAAAACAAGATCTTAAGAGAAATTGTGCCATGATTCCCAGAAACACCCCAGAAGGTGAAAAGGAGCCTCATAACACCCATGAGACCCTTTGTATGTAAGGGTACAGCTACAAGACAGCCTAGGAGCAAACTGTCAAGGTAATACAAGTCCAACCTGGCCATGCCTTTGAGGCCACAATGTGGGAGCTGATATATGGTCAACTGATAAAAACTCCTCCAAACTGAGAGACCTCCCAGCTGCAAATAAACCAAACAGTGGCTAACCACAGCCCATGGGTCAGTCACCACATTGCCAGCATGGCATGGACACCCCAGCTCATGTGGACACAAGAGACCTTTTAGATTTTTTTGTTTTCCTAGGAGCCTCCCCCACCAACAGCTGAATGTGATACCTGAAGTCAGGCCACATTTCCCATCTGCTGGGCTTATTTCTAGAAAGCTGTGTCCTGGCTGCCAGCCAGAGATAGGGATGCAGACATTACCAGGGCTTACAAGGGAACAACAGAGCCAGCAGGCAGAAATCCACCACTCATGCCTCAAGAGCAGCCTCCTCTGCATCCCTGCACACCTCTCCCCCACCCCCAGCAATCCCTTGCTTCCACCAGGTACTTTTAAACTGGCTCAGGGATATGCCTGCCAGCCTCCCACCATTCCCCCCACCCCAAGGCCCCCTGTGCTAACGCTCTATATGCAAGTGCCAAGTGCAGTTTTTGGTGCTGCTGCACAGGACAATGGTGAAAAGCAGGAGTGCCACCAGCTTTCCTGAGCACGGCAGCAGGGGCTGTCAGGCAGGAGGTGGCAGTGGAGGTGGCACAGGAGAGGGATGCCTGCTCTCCTTGGCTGCTTTGCAGGGACTGCAAACCCTGGTGCATTTCTCCAGCGCCAGTACTCACCCCGTCACCGCAGCACCTCTGTCCAGGTGTCACTTCAGCGCCGGCAGGTTTTGCTCATGTTTGCTTCCTGCTCCAAGGATTACCCCGAGGCATCCCAGCCCGTGTGTTCAGCTGCAGCAGACGCGGGGTTAGATGGAGCCTGGATGTGCCTCTGTAGTCAGCCACCACAACCTTGATCTCACCCCACACCTTGGCAGTCGTGTTTGTACACAGCCCTGATGGGGGGCGGGTTTCATCACTGTTTGCGCAGCCAAGTACACGCTGTAAGTTACAGCTTAAATTCTCCTGTAGCAATCGTGCCAAGTCCCATGGCGGCCCCAGCGCTCCCTGGAGCCAACCTAGGGCAGAAAGCAGGTGACCTGCTCGGGGGTTTCCGTTGTGGAAGGAGCACACAGCTCCAGAGCCAACACCACATTTCCTAAGGGCCACACCAGTTCTGGGAAAAGAGGTAAAACAGATCCAGTCCCTGCTGTGTGCCAAACCTGAGAGCCTGGAAACACTGAGTGCAACATTACATGGGACAAAGTACAAATACCTTGTTCCCAGTCCTATCTATTATTCCAGATAGTTCAACGTGCCAAGAACAGAGTTAGAGACAGCAGAAGATCAGGCAGTCTCAAACCACCAGGTCTTAGATGACAGTCACTGTATCCTTGGTTAAGTCCAGCCTACAGCCAGCTACTGACCCACCAGCAGTCCCTCGACACTTCTGCACCGCTCAGAAAGCACTGGCGGGGTCCTTAACTACCAGATCAGCAGGAGAGGTGCCAAAGTCCACAGAAATAAGCACAGCTCATGCCTTGGTACCCACCTTACCGAGGCTTCACTACGTCCCCACAGCACTGCATGCAGCTGTGGATTGATCCAGCAGCTACCCTGGGAAGTGGCTCAGGCATTCCTGCCTACATCTTCTTGAGGAAGGGGAGAACACACTAGAGAATATGACCAAAATGATTTTAAAAAAAAAATCAAAACAAATGAGCAACAAGTTCAAAACAAACCCAAAATTCCCCACAAAAAAATCCAAACAAATAAGCAAAAAAAATATTCCTTGTTTTACCAAAATTTGAGGAATCCTCCTAAGAAATCCTCTTTAGACATCTTCCTGCAAAGGCAACCCATCATTTTTTATCAACTCCACCACATGGAGTTCATCTACAAAAATTCAGGTAGTATAAGCTTCAAGGTAAGACATTTGATGAAAGAGCTTTTCCTATTCTGAACGATGTTTCTTTACTTATTTTCAGTTTTTCAAAGCCAGGTAACTTGCCAATGGTTTCAGTATCAACCTCAGATCCCTGATGCCCACTGGAAGTGCTGCTGCTTCTGAAGTCTTACACCTGGGGAGGGTGGGGGGAATATTAACCTGTGCTTTCAGGTAGTCAGAGAGGTTCACAACAGCATGTACCTCTTTGCAAGGCCACTTATTCTTCTCACACCATGTACTTGACAGGAATCAGCTTAAGGAAGTCCAAGTAATAGCAGCACAAAAGAAAAATGATAAAGATCAACAGGAAGTTGTGTATTTTAGTGCCTTTAAAGTGCATTCACTGCAGTTCTCTGGTCAGGAAGTTGCAAAAACAAAATGATGGGAGCACCAGTGAGAGCAGGCATTTGCACACCCAAACACCAAGTGCAAACCCATTACCCACCTCACTCTGAAGGCAGTTTTCCTGTAGTTCCTGCCACTTTCCAGTGGCCTGTTGGATGCATCAAGATGGAAGCAACAGCACTTATCTTTCTAACCAGCTCTGGGAGCCCATGTTTTGGTCAAAGTGTTGTCCTGAAGCCACATTGGACTGATATTTTTCTGTTAAAGAGGGATTTTCACATGCAAGAACTTGCCACAGTCTCCTTTCAAGCTTCTGTCAGCTTCGATTTTCTTTTTCCCCCTCTATCAGCTTGGCCACTAAGCCCAAAGTAATCAAATATCTTGGTGCCCTTCCATCTGACAACCTCCTCTTCCACTGACATTCAGAAATGCAAGGGGGTAGGTATTTTGAAAATGCTGCACCAAATGAGTAGCTGGAAATGCCAAGCAAAACCCTGCTGTAATTTTGATGTGTGATGCACAAAGCCCTTTGCTTTGGGAGACGATTCAAAATAAAATACAGTGGCCAGTCTAACTCGTAACTGTTTATTGTAAATCACTCAAGAGTTTACACATCATTAATGACAAAATAACACTTTTAGAACACCTGCTGGATGAAAGACAGAAAAAAGACAACTCTTTTATATTATATGGCATCATTTAAAAAACAGGAAACAGAACAAAAAAGAAACCATTTTATTTTTTTCCCCAACTTATGCATCTTTCCTGAAAATATCTGGGCCTGAGTCTCATTTATCTTGAGATCCCTGCCTTGCCCAGGGCATGGGGCCATGTGGCTGGGAAACAGGCACTCCCTCTCCAAGGGGCAAGGCAGTGACCTTCCTTATAAATGAAAATCATGCCCTCTATCTTCAAAAGTGCTCCAGTGCTGACAGTACAAAGCCTCTCTCCTGCACTGGCTAACATCTAACACAAAGGGCTATACGTCCCGTTAAATCCACATGCCTTTTTTTTTTATATATATTTTTTTCCTTTTTTTTCTTTTTTTCTTTTTTTTTTTTTTTGGTTAAGCAAGGCAACTGTTAAAATTCAGAAGCTACATAACTGTCTTTATATTTTGCTCAGAAACCAATGGATGTTGCATGCAGCTGAAATATTAGTACAGACTCTGACTTAGATAAAGGTCAGTTTTCTAAGACCAGCTAGTCAAAGGCAGAAAAAGAAATTAAGAGGCCTCTTGTGCAAAAGGAGCTAAATATGCATGCATCGATGGCCATGATTTATTAGAATATAACTCAGGTCTCCAAACATTGAAACCAAAGCTTTATTTGGCTTAAGACATGGTTGAGCTCTATACATTTACAATCACAATGTATATGTGACAACAAAGGAATCATCTCAATATAGCATCAGTTGGTATTTTGGCCTGTATAGAGACTAATCTTCAACACAAAAGCCTGCTCAGCAATAAATGGTTTTCATATTTAGCAAAGACAGCAGTGCACTGGGCTGGATAACAGGGCTAACAAAAAGAAGAAAGCAGGTTTTCAAACTAACATTTAACTAAATTTAGGGTGATTTTTCCCCTTGGACATACTGTTTTCTCATCGGTGCTGTTACTGTCCTTTCCATTAGTATGTAGCTGACACAGCACATTGGGCCCTGCCCCATCCCCTCGAAAGATGCATCTCAAAAGCATATTTGTTTAACAGTAGAAACAAAAACCTCTCCTAACTGCACTTGGAAAGGACAGTTAGTTCCTTCAACCTGCCAACATTTACCAAGAACAAGCAAATTACAACAAATCTCAGACATGAACTACACTGACTAAAATCAAATCTTTCTCCTGTTTAACTGCAGTATTAAATAATATATAACAATTTTACACTTAGTAGTCTTAAGTTTGGACATAAGACAGCTAATAAGGAAAACAAAAAAAAAAGCTGTGGGCGAATCTGTTCCTGGGGAATTAATTCAGCCCAGGTGATCTGAAAAAAATAATTGTACTGAGAGGTAAATGCACCACAGGCATGGGGTTGCATTCACACCCATCCACCCATGTGTACAGCAGTGCTGGCACAGCAAAGCATCACTTTTCAGGCACTGCCATCTCCAGTCCTTTCCTTGCGAGCCTGGATCATCTCCTTCGGAGCCTGCTTGCGGTCAGTGACCAACCCCAACCAAAACATGAAGTCAATGAACCAGGTGGTAGGGTTGAACTTCAGGCCCAGCTCACTGGCTGAGTAGTCAAATGGGAAGGTGTGGTGGTAGTTGTGGAAACCCTCACCTGAAAAACAGAGAAGGAGTTTAAAGACCACATGGCTGGCACTTCTGTTGACTCAGAAACACACTCAGGTGGGACATCCCAACAGCCATTTCCCAAGTCTGGGATCTAGTGGGGCATCCCAGCTATGGGAGACCTCTGGGACAGACCCAAACCAGACTACACTTCAGTGCTCTGGGTTTTCCTCCCCAGAAAGAAGGGGCATGTCCCATCCCATGGTTGGAAACCATAAGTGCTTCAAGAAGGGATGCACAGCCAAGTAAGGAGCAGGGTCACTTCTGCTGCACTATCCCCCGGCAGCTGCTGAGGAGAGCATTGCTACTGTTTGCTAACACCTCTTCCCAGAGACTACATGGCATTATTTCAATGTGAAGCAAGGGAGCCTTTCCTCTGGGATGCGGAAACTCCAGCCTCCTCTGAGCCCTGGCTCCAAGCAGTGTCCAGTTGCACGTACTCAAAGCCCCAGCCAGGGTGAAACAGGATGGAGTGTCGCTTCTGAGTTTGCAAAGCCCTGCCCAGGGCTACAGCACTCACCGATGGCTCCCAGAGAGACCAGGGTGTTCTGCCTGGGGTTGATGTACTTGTCGTAGGGGCGGTTGCCGTACATGTGGGCAGCGCTGTTGACCAGCCAGGTGACGTTGAGGGAGATGGTGTACCGGAGGATGGAGGCGAGGAAGTAGGCATTCCACAGGCTCTCGCCCCAGAGGTACCACGGCACAAAGGTGGGGATCACAAAGCACATCAGAACAACTGAACTCTTGTAATACCTGCCGGTGTTACAAGACAAGAAAGAAAAGAGACAGGGAAAGAAAAGGACACCATTACCGTGGTGGGAATGACAGCTGGGGTGAGCGGGGCTAGATCTCTGGAGACAAGGCTCTGCCAGAAACACCTGGCACAGCCTGGGCTGGCCCCGTAACTGGAGCAACAGGGAACATTTCAGACATCCATAATCTTGACATAATTTTTCCAAGGGCAATTCAAAATGCCAAGACAAGCCAAAACAACCAAAGCAGCAGGTAACACTGAAGCTGAGCAGCTGAGACCCAGTCCCAAAGCAAACCTCCCAAGTTGAGCACCTTTAAACCCAGGGAAATGCAGAGCTGGCTGCACACCCAGGGCCTAGAGTTTGTCTCTGGGACTGTAAAAGCCCAGGGCTTGGCACAGCTGTGTCAGAAACACATTCACTGCTAAATGCCAGTAAAGACTTCCCCCGTGCTCAGATCAGAAGGGAACATGCAGCACAGGGCAGGAGCAGCTCCTTTCTATACCATTGCTGCTGTGTGAGCTCCACTAGTGGCAGCAGACCCACTGCCAAGAGACCACTGGCAAACCCCACCAAGGGTGAGGAGAAAGATGCATCTCAGCCTGAGGGGCCAGAAGGACTGGCTGGCACAACCCCTGACACTCCTCCATGTACTGGACAAAATCAGTGTTCAGTGCCAAAGGGGGAGGGAGAGAGGGAGATGAACAGTCTGAGAACAAACATGAAAACTTCACAGAACAGCTAAAGCCACACACCTGGGCAGGGCAGGGAAGAGAGAGTAGAAGGCATGGAGCACAGAGGTGAAGAACAGGAGAAACAAGGAAATGTCATGCTGGGTACATTAATCCAAGGCAAGTGGAGACAAGGAGAAGCTCAGCAAGAAGTGGGGAGGCAAAGCCAAAATCAAGATAGGAAATAAATGGCTCTAAATGGAGAATGGGCTAACAGTGCTCAGAAGCAGAGAGCAGCAAGACAGTGCAGCTTGGGATCCACCTACGGTGTGTCCCCAGCTGAAGGGAAAACAAGGTCTGCCTTCCCCACTGAGCCCTTATACCTCCCTGCAGCCCAGATTTACTACAATGACCCTGGGGTATCATCATCAAAGCAAGTTGCCACATGAAACTAGAGTGGCAGGCTGCGGTGACAGGACTTTGAAGGGTGCAGAAAGAAAAGAAATGCAAAGTAAGACCCATCTTATTTGTGGCTGTATGTCAGATTTAAAATAGATCTCTACTTTTGTTGAGTTTTCTGGAAGGGATGAGGAAGAACAGTTTGGATTTACTAAACAGTTACTAAAATTTTGCATTTGCTGAAGTTTTTCAGATAGGAAGAACTGTCACCTTGATTTAACAAAAACAAACAAACAATTTTCAATTAAAACCCACAGAGGATTGGAGAAATTTTTACATTAGCAGTGTTTTTGAAAGGAAGAAAGTTTTCATGAACACAGTTCTCATCTGTAACACACCAGCTAGTTTTGATCATCTTGTATATGAAATAAATCAACCTCTTGCCTTGTAAGTTCTTTGTTTGATAATTTTTGCTGTTGTTTGGAGGTTGTGCCTCATATGCTGGGTTCCGGAAGGAGATCTGCAGCTCTCCAGCAACACCAGCCATGGTGAAAAGACAGCATCTCCTCAGCTCTCTCACAGAACTCTGTCTTCACTTACCTGAGCCAAGGCCCTCCAAGGAAACAAGTCCCCATTCTTTGCTCCACCAAAGATAACAAATAATTTCCCACTCATATGACTGACTTCTGATAAGCTTTGCTAACCTCATCAATTCAAGGCCAGGATTTAAGTAGAGCTGGAGGAGAAAAATACTTTCCAGTCCAGAAAACTCCTTCAAAGTTCAAAGCCTTTACCACTCTGGGAAAATAAAATAAAATATGAAAACAGCTTATAAGGCACCAATTAAAACTAGTCTGTGAGTTGCAAGAAGCCCAGATGGAAGTCTTTGATGAAGACATGAAATCTCACATCTGAATGAGCACCTGACTACATTGTCTCCCTTTGACAGAAACATCCACCCTGCAATGAGAAACCTCCTTACCTGGAGTTCGAGGGAACCAATGCCTCAATACATGCTTGGGGAACAGCGCTTGCTTTCACCACAGGAAAACTTTGTCATGAAGACACTTCACCTGTGAGCTACTCTCTCACATCACATGCAGGATTAATGCTCTGTTATTCACAAAGGGTAAACTGTGCTGTCAGTCATGCCTGGAGCAGTGCTGTGATTTCAGCTGAAGTGATGTGGTTTTAAACTGATTGAGTGGTACCTCACCCACAATTCAGCAGCACCATTAAATTCAGCAAAGCTACCAATTTGGCCTTAAAACAAAATGTGACAAGAAGGATTTATTATAATTCTTACTGACCTGACCTGCCAGGTTTTCCATGCTGTCAAAAACTCCCAACATTTCAACTTTGCAGAAAGGAGAAACCCATATCCTGATTCCTAGATAAGGGAAGGTAAACTCCAAAGTCCTAAATTAAAATCCAGAGCAAATATATTTGCTAAAATATAACTTCCCTTCAGAAAACATACACAATCTTTGCAGCATAGCCAAAGCAGTAGAGCCAACTTCTCATGGGATGCTGTTGTCTTGCAGAAGCTAATAACAAAAGAGGAGCTGCAGCAAACTCCATGGAAGCTGTTGCAAATAGGTACTGCCAGCTGAGGAACCAGTAAAAGCAACCATGCATGGAGGGCAGTATTCCTCACTCCTGGAGCATTTCCAATACAAGGTAAATTTTGCATTGGAGAAGTGAGTGCACTAGCAGAAAACCCCTGATTTCTGGACACAACTGACTGTCCCTCTCACCCAGAAAATACACAGAAATGGCCTTATACAATTTTTCAAAGTTCCTGGATGAAAAGCTTGCAAGCAGAAACAGTCATCTTGTGCCTAAAGCACAGGCACTCACATAGAGGACAAAGAATTGGTTTCAATTCCCACCTCTCAGAGTGGAGCAAACTGAACTAGGTCTGTGCTAATTCTCAAGGGAGATAATTAACCCTGTGCAGAGTGGCAGTCTTGGGAGAGGAAGCACTTGGCCTGCACTGGCCCACGGGTGCCAAAGACAAATTTGCAGAGCAAAACGTGCACTTCTGCATTTAAGGCAGTTAGTGATTACAGTGTTTGCTCCTATGATCAAAGTAGAAGGCCAAGATCTGAGCAACTTCTGCCACAGATATTTTCATAACCAGCCCTGGCTTTTTGGAAAAGCAGAGGGACAAGGACAGAACTTGCTACTTGTGCAGCAGAGCCCATGAGGACACTCAGCACATGTCAGCCACATGGCAACTGTGGGAACCAGAGGGAAGGCAGTCCTAACACCTGCACTCAAGGTGGCAGGGATATCCTGGGGGACAAAAGGGAAAAATAAAAATAAAAACCAGGAACGAGCCACAATGAGAGAACCAGGCAGAAGGATCTCTCCACCCCCACCTCGCATCAGGGCCCAGAACTCTTCACTTACTTTCTTTGGAACCTGACGACAGGGTCATCCAGCAGGTCAGTGAAATCCAGCTTCCTGCCCTTCTCTATGACATCGCGGTGCTTGCGCACGAACAGCCAGCCGACGTGGGCGAAGAAGAAGCCCCGGCGGGCATTGTGCGGGTCCGCGTCCGTCTCCGAGTACTTGTGGTGCACACGGTGGTCGCGACTCCACTCGTAGATATCGTTCTGCACAGACAGCATGGTGGGGTGAGAGGAGAGAGGCCAGGCACTACGACCTCCAGCTCCTTACCCACACAGTGACAGCATCGAGCCCCTCCCTGATGCTCCTCAGAAAAAGCTATTGACTGAAAACATCCCAAGGGACCCCAGCTCTGCAGACAGCCAGCCCACCACACTGCTCCTGTCAGTCCCCACACAGAATGGGACCTGCTCCAGAAAGTGGTGACACAGACTGGACATGTCCCAGGGTTGGAGATGGCTGGAAGCCAACAGCCTCTTGGGAGCTCCACCATCTGTCTCCCCTGGTCCTGTGTCCTCCCTGGGTATTTGCTGTTCGAGTTACCATCATCAGTCTGCCCTGGGGTGTTCTCTGTCTGAGGATGGACACTGGGCTGAAGGGACAGGGTACATACAGGTTTACATTGTTATTTTAAGACCTTGCCATGGGGGACCTTGCGTATTTATTTCAGGGGACTACTGTGCAGAGGCTCTCAGTTCTGGCATCTTTTTCCTAAACTGGTTGCAGCTGGTTACCACTGATGCCCTCCAGGCACAAACACAGCACTGAAAATGGGACAAAGCTTGTGGATCACTACAGCTACTGTAGTGTCCAACATTACACTGAAATGCCTTACGGCTGTAAAATTTCACGCTTGGATCCATAAAGAGAGACTTTCTGAGTTTACTGAGCAGGAGGGATTTCAGTCTCCCAATTTCGTCTGCAGGATTCACTGACTGAATGCACTGGACTGAACTGGTGGCTTTTGCAGTGGTGCCAAGCTATTAGTGCAGGGCATTGTAAGCAAGTACAACACTTGCAAACTTCAGGCCACACACTAATCTATGAACTGAATTGCTCAACACCAGCACCAAAACACAAAAACGTTACTTAACGTCCAGATCCACAAAAGTCTGAACTTTAATCAGAGAGTTCTCAGCAGAGTGTGGTTTCCTCTGCTATTTCTGTCTTTGCACAGTCAGGGAGGTACCCAAGCAGTAATACCCAAAGGAAGGAAAGGCTTGGGTTACTTTTAGGAACAGCACCCACAGCCACCAACCACAGCAGCTTTGCTTCCAGCAGAACTGAGCAAACCATTTGCGGTACCTTTGAAGAGCAGGGCGCCAGCCATCGTGGCACTGGATATACCACAGGGCACAGCAAGCACGAGCTGATGGCAACTGTGAGTATCTGTATTTTGTGAGACAAAAAGCCCTATGCTGAAACCATTGCAGAAATCATTATTCTTTCTCTCAGCTACCAACATCTGAGAGAAAGCACTGGGGGGGCTCCAGGAACAACTGCTAAGAGCAGCTAGAGAATCCAGCTCAAATGCCTCCATGTCCAATTTCAGCTTTGCAAATATGCTTTCTGCCTGCAAGAGCACACAAGGGACAAGTGAAGAAAAAAAGCCCCAGAGAGATCTCAGCTCCACTGCACTCAGTTTTGCTCAGCCCTGTACTGTTGTCATGTCGGGAATGCAACTATGCTGGGAGTGGGCTGGGGATGAGTGGAACACTTTTCTGCAGCACTGACTCATCTAAGCCATTGAGAGGAGGCATGAGAAAACAAAGCAAACTGAGTGAAGCAAAGGAAGCCACCAAAGTCCTCACTGAAAACAAGGGGAGACCTGTACCTCCCTGCAGAAATCAAAGGGAATGAAAACCTCTACACTGCTTCAAGTGGCTTCAGTGGGAATGTCCATATGACTGGAAAATGCCAAGATTAAGTAATTCAAAAACATAACAGGGTTATGCAAGAAGCACACTTAGAAAAGGTCCTCTTTCTTAACCAGAAATAATTATTCAAGTGAGACTGTTGATCAGTTTGTCACAATAGCACTTGATAAAATTTTTTGTGGGACAGCAGATAAGCAAGCAAAGCAATGATACTGCAAGAAATTAACTCGGCTTTTCATACCATTGCAAGCACCTGTAGGGCTATCAAAAGACATGATTCCCCAGATGAAAGGAAGCTGTGAAACAATTGAATTGAATCTAATTAAAACCCACAAAGGCTAAGAGGAAATAAAGGCCAGAGGCCAGGAGTGTTGACAATAAATACACCAAGAACTGGAGCACAGCATATGTGAAATATGCTCCAAACATATAAATAGCAACCAGTTTTTCAGAACACATCACTTTTGATCAAGTTTCAGGTAAGCACAGGGGTGAAATCCCTTCCAAAGCAGAGAGCGACAGTATCATACTGTGACAGTGATGCAGACATCAGGTTTCATTAAGCATTCCCTTAATAAACCTGCAGACCGAAACACGTCAATCGACCGGGCTATGAAACAGCCTCAGTGTACTGACACAAATTTCCATACAGCCACTCCTGCTGGGTACAAATGTACCCAGTACAGCCTCAGCTGAACAACACAGCTTGTGCCACAGCGATGGCATCAGCACAACACAGAGAGCAGTGGAGACACCAGCACGTCCCAGCTGAGATGCTGAAACTTAAAGACCAGGATAATGATAAGCCAGGTATTACCTATGTCTGAAACAGACATGTGACAGCAAGAAGCACAGTCTTTCAAAATTGTAAGAGCTTCATTCTAGATGGAGAGAAGAAACACAGCTCAGCACGCTTCAATCACAAAATATGCACCAGGCCACGTGGCAAAAATGGCTGCATCCAATGGCATTTCAGAGGAAGTACAGAGTGTCACAGCCCACGCAGCATCAAATTAAAACAGCAGAGTTTCTTTCTCCTGCCCTTCAAGAAGCCTGAATATTTCCTCAATATTTAGCATCCAGGGATGCTGGAGGTATTTCCAATAGTACCTCTTCCTTCCACAGCCAGCATGAGGGAGATGGACCTGAAAACTCATCACTCACTGTCTGCTTGTGGTGGTGAAATCAGCCTTTACCAGGCAGCGGATGTCACGGTAATTAGGAGCAGGCTTCAGACTACTTAAAACTCAGAGTAGGCAATTTGGCCTTTCATTTTCTTTCTGATATGAAGGGCAAAAAGGTGGCTTGAAGTTACTTTGAAGTACTTCCCTGCCTCAGAATCACACCATGTCCTCAGACAAAAGCAGTGATGAGGCCAATGCGGCTGTGAGCAAAATCCATGGCAACAGGGGAGCAAAATGCAATGAAATCCCAGTGTGCAGGCTCAGTGTAACCAGCTCAACACATTAATTTAAATTACTTATGAAAGATAAGATCGGCTGTGTAATAGGAGCACAGTACCAGGGGGTTCTCAAAATTCAAAACAGTTGTTTAACACATTGAACAAAGGGATTGTAAAGCTCTACAAGGAACTGAGCAGCAGCTGGAATATGGTTCAGAATAAAGAAAGGTTATGGTCAAAATGGACACATTTCCACATTCAAGCAAAAGCATTGTGCTCTTTGTAATGCCTAGAGGGATTAACAAATTTCATCGTTTTCACCATAAAAAGAAATCAAAGATGATAAATGAACAGTACAGAAGCTGATAAAAGGGACTCTCTTATCCTCTGTCAAGGTACATGAACAAAAAAATCAACCAACCAGATTGAAGGGGAAAAGCTCAAAACTGAAGGCACAACACATACATGGTACTTGGTGTCACAAGGGGTTATGGCAGCCAGGCTCAGTAAGTTTAATGTTATTACAGGTTCGTTTCTCTATCCTTACCAGCCAGAGAAGTAAGCAAATTCACACTGGTTCAGGGCTAACTCCTACAACCAGCTGGGTGTTACACAAATGCTTCTGTGGTCTAAGATTGGCTATCAGTAAGTACAGAGCTAGTAACACACTCCTTTGCAAATGTATTTGAATTTTACTGGTGAAAAACGCTGCATAAAACAGAGATAAATTAAGATTGTGAAAGGATGCCTGCTCTCCCTTCTGGGCACAAAGTCTCCAACTACCTGGATGAACAGTCACTTGATTAAGCAGACATATTTGCATCAAGTTGACCCTTTCAAAAGTCTCCATGTTGTCCTGTGAAGTGTGGGGCCTGACCTGTGCCACAGATAGGCTGCTGAGGTGTTGAGCCCTTGATTTGGGCACATTCAATGTGGTCTTTAAATGATTATTGCTCCTAGACTGTCTAATGCATACTGTTACGTGGGTAGTGAGAGGGGCTCTGCATGCCCTGAGCCAGCAGAATGTGTTACAGCAAACAAATGCCTTTCTGTCTTTCTGCCAGTATCTTTTTTTTTTTTTTTTTTTTTTGCTGTCTCTAAGCTGAGGAAATCTCTGCACAGGAGTGAAAGCTGTCTGGAGGCCAAGAATCTGAGCAGGCAACCACAACCCTACCTGGAAAGCCATGGAGTTAGCTGCAGCCAGAAAGATCCTCAAAGGCAGCTTGGCTTTGTAGGAACGGTGGCTCCACAGACGATGTGCACCAGCTGTGACACCCAGAGCCGTCATCAGGAAGCAGAAATACGCTGGAAGACACAAAAACAAAACACAGGGTGTGCCAGGGGTCCAACTGCCATTATTTTTGCTTTCCCTGATGTAAAGATGATCCTTGCCCCTGCCTGCTTACATCTGCAATGTCACGCAGCAGATGAGGCTGGGCAGAGAGGAGGTCAGGTTCTCAGCCCACCTCTGCCTCACAGACCCAGGGACACATCATTCTACTTCCCACCCATCTTCATTTAGCCAGTGCTTGCTCGGAGTGTTTGCCATCACTGAAGCACCATGCCATGCCATGTTTATGCAGTGTGCCTTTGCCAAGCAGAACAGAGTGAAAGTTCACCACTCATGTCAGAAAGTAGCAGCAACTTTCCTAACAGGACACTGCCACCCTCCTCCAGGCAGGTCTTTGCTTCAGTATGATCTGTCAGCTAGTTTAAGAGCATCACATCACATCACACCCCTAAAGATGCAAACTGTGCCAGAGTTTCCACAATAAAACCTTCTCTCATCATCAGGAGCTCATAAGTTGGTATTAAAAACATACCAGGAAGCTGAGCATTCACCATCTCCCTTAGTTTCAGGAAGTACTTTTCCTTCCCTTAATTAAAAAATTGGCCCAGTAAACTCGGCTTGAGCATTTTTTCAGATGACCAAGAGAGCACAAGAGCAGGCCTGATCCTCACTCATCCCACTGGGTCCATGCTGGACTCACAGCTCAAACGTGTGTCCTGCAGTGTACTCCCGTGCTGAAAGTAACACCCTCACCCACCACCATCACCGCATAGGTACACCCCTGGTTCCCCTTTCAGCCAGGGCAATGCTCCCCCATGCTCCAGCCAGTTAACCTCGAGTTTCCAGGGACAGAGGGAATGGCTGGCTGGGACAGCAGAGTGAGACAGTGGACCCAGCCCCACCTGCTGGAGCCACACATCTGCCCACTGACTGCTGCTCCTTTGATGTGCCCGGTTGGTTGTGCCTTTGGTGTCTTTGAACTCCCAGGTGACGGAGGATCCGTAACTTGACTTGTCTGACTTGTAACAAAAGAAGAACTATGGGGAAAGGGTTGGAAGAAGAGCACATTGAAGCTACTTCTCCTTTTGGAGAGAGGCCAGAGGGAAAACAGGAACAGTTAGGAGGAAGGTATTATGTAAGCCCCAAATAAACTGGACCACTTACAACTACTCGCATTCAAGCTACCCAGCTGTCATAATATGTAGACTTTTATGTCTTCCTCCCATAGGTGTTGATTTCTCATGTTGTGCTTGAAGAGGACAGGCTCATTTTACAAGTGTGAAATTAAAACCAAGAGTAGATTCAAACAGTACGAGTACTACAGGACAACTTCAAATGAGTTTACACCATCCTCAGCAACGTGTTGTTTAGCCAGGGCTCCCTGCCACCCTACACACACAGAGAAATGTTTTGGTTAAAACAGCCTATTTCAAATACCTGAACAGAGTTACTAGAACTAAAAGGGAAAACATGATCCCCATAAGTGCATTTTCTACTTGTGTCTGCACAAGAGTCTGTCCAGCAGGGAACCCTGTTAGACATGCAGTGTCTAGAAAGGAATTCATGATCACCTTTTTCCAGTAGGTAATGTAAAAAATCTGTCTTTGCAAAGAGAAAACAAAAATCTGTATACGTAGGTGGGTACCTCCTGTGTCCCTCTATCAACTCCCAACCCACAGTGCTTGAAATTACAGCATCTGAGGGAAAATATAATAGAAAGATATTTGGTAAAATAATAACAACCATATTTCATGTTGTCACCCCTGCAGATTGAAGAAGCACATGGACTTTATCCACTCCAATGGTGGATCTGTCAAAAACAGATTTACCCAAACTGCTTCATGTTATGTACATGGCCCAAATTCCTGTCATCTCCCTGTCATCTGTACAGCAAACCAAGGCCTTTCTCACAACAGGCAACTGGAGTCAGAATGGTCCCAGTAAAGATGATACCTCTCTAAAACCTGCTTTGGATGTCATCATCAAGAGACAGTTCTCCTTTTCAGCAAGCTGCAGGGCTTATGCTGCTGCCAGAAAAAGCTAATTTGTACAGTTGTGCACTGAAATCTATCACCACATTAAAATTTTTACCTGGCTGAAGTGAGGTACAGAAATTAACTACAATCATGCATTCTCTCTTCACATGATTTACAGATTTTATTGAATTTACAGATTACTCTCAAATCAGTAAAATGCCAGCACTCCAACTCCTCACACTCCAGTTTCCACTGCAGTCTTGCAGCTCTTGCACATGCCTTGTCAGAGCAAGGACTTGAAATTAGGGAAAACCTATCCTGCCATTTTCTGTATGTGATATTGAGCTGTGCAGAACCATCACTAAATAAGGTCTTCCAAATCACTCAAATAACTGTAATTGTAGGAACAGATCTGTGACACAAAATACTGACATTATTCAGCTAACATAAAAATATTAAGGTTAGAGTCCTGAATAGTTACAAGAACATATTGTCTGTGGGCTTTATGACTGGTTAACCTCATACTAGTCATGGGCTGAAATCTTCCACATTCAGCAGTTTTGGGCTTCCTTAAAGTACAAAAGGGCTTTTCTCCTACTTCAAAGCAGCCAATCATTTAATTGACCAAGTGCTTCTCAAGGCATCCATCCATCTTAATTGTGAATGATTGCTTAAAACCAGAATTAAAGATAAATGGGTAGAATGAGATGTATGCAACATTAGGATTGGTTTCGCTTCCCTTCTCTGCCCAGTGCAAGAAAGAGGCTCAGTGTAGGCAATACACAGACCACGTGGAATAGCTGCATTGAATACAAGTGAATTTTGCTGCTTGATGATTCAGCTCTTACTGAGCTCAGCTTCAGAGACCCTTTCATTCAGCCCACTCCACACCACCAGCATTGCAGCAGAATGGGCAACAGCATTTTGGGAGTCTAGGGACTGCCCTAGGGTCTACATGCCACCCTGTGTCCATACCTTTGAACAGCATCTCCTAGCCCAGGCCCTGTCCCAGCACCATTCCCAACTCACACTTCCCAGGAATCCCTGGGGTACAGGGGAAGGAGTGCTGCACAGGCAGCACATCCCCAGCCACAGACGAAGACCAGGTGAGCTCGGCTGTACTTCAAGGCCAGGGACTAACCCCTGCTGTGCCCCAAAAAGAATGGGGAGCCCTGTTTCCCAGGATGCAGACAGAACTCCGGGCTCTCCCCACGGCCACAGCTGGGAACGAGCCAGCTCTCACCTGTGCAGCTCAGGAAGCAGCTCGGCAGAAAGGCCAACAAGAATGAGAGCCAGACTGAAGAAATACCCTCAGAGCCTCCCAGGAACATGCTGGCCTCATCAAATGGGGCTTTCCCACGGCTTCCCTGGGCCACAACCTCTCCGGCCCTCCAGGGACTTCCCAGCCCCAACCCAATACTGCAGCAATCAAGCAAAAGCCGCTGGGGCTTATACCCACGCAACATGCCTATTTTTTGGCTTTGCAGAGGAGGAATCATAAGAGCAGGAATTTTCCTAATATACATCCTGAGGGCTGAAATGTCCCCAGAAACAAACAAACAAAATTACTCAGGAGTTTAGAGGCCAAAGCAGAAACAAATCCTGTCAGACAAATGCATTGTTTGGTGATAGCAAGTTTCTGTGGTTCTTAAAGCAATAAGGGTGCCCAAAAGTATTACTCGACCACTAATTCCCAATGTATAAATAGCCAAGATGACAAATATTTGCCATATAAAGATAGGTCCCATGCTTTCCTTTGCAGAATAGATTATAATCCCAAACCAAAAATCAGACTATCAATAATTTGATTTTACATTAATCATGCACAGCTACAGTAACTACATGAAAAGAGAGCCACTACTTATCTACCTGTCTTATTTTTGGGGGTGGGGAGTGTGTGTGGGCTGTGAACATCTCCACAAAACACAAAAGGATTACAATGTGGAGCAAAGCAGCTCAGTTAATAGCAATTCCACCTTACACTAAAAACTCCCTCTTAGACCTGTAACTAAACAGATCCCCTAAGTAATAAAGAGAAAGTATTTATTGCAGAAAAAGGAAGGAAAAAAAACCACAAGAAAAGTACCAATAAACAACCTGGCATCCAAACAATTAATGTTATATTACTTTTTAATTTAGTGAGGTAGCTAATGTACAAAGAAGAAGCTGCTAAAATAGTCAGATTAGTCTTCTGTATGTTTGTTAGCTAACTCTGCAACCAGGCCGACTTAGCAAAGGAAAAAATCACAGTCACAAGGAATTAACATGTTATTAGGCATGTGGCACCCTCACACACCTCTGCACGTTTTGAATATTGTGACAAGGAGCTCTGCAGGGCCTTCTTGGGCCTACTTCTGCTACTGTAAAATTGTTACTTCTGAGAATTTACATAGAACAAGAGCTGAATGATCTTCCCTAGCCCCTAGGATGGCATGGGAATGTTGTGTGCCATGTCTGCAGCTCCCCAGAGCTAGCTAGCTTGGCCCAGAGAGCTGCTGAAGCCCTGGGTATACATGGTTTTAGAAGCTTTCAGCAGGCTATAGTTTGCTTTGAATCACTGTCTGCTCAAAGCAATAATTACAGGTGCTTTAGCTTTGGTCAAGCCCATTTTTCTCCCATTTATCTGAACATTCTGGCTTCAGAGCAATTTTCCCCCAGCCAACAGCTCCAACTGCCATCCCAATGAAGACCCAAAACTCAGCAGGGGGGTTATGGCTTGCTGCAGGTCCGGGAAAAGTCTGAGACCTGGCTGCAACTACCTGAAAGAGTAGAGCCTGTGCCAAGAGCTCTGGGCTCCGCACGACTCAGACACCAAGCCCTAACATGCCTTTGACTAGAAGGCAAACCAGGATCTGGTTCCTAAATCAGGATGCTTTCAAAGAAGGATGATTTAATCCAGAAGAACAGAGGCTTTAAGTGGGTTCCTCCTTGTTTCTCCCTACTCTTTCCCAAGGCCTCATGGCAGAGTTAGTCTCAAACACAGGAATTTTACCTCCTTCTTCCTGACACCCTCCCTGCAAGCTCTGCAATACACAAACCAGAGGTCAATGAAGTAAACAGGTGAGAATTATCCATGGTGAGGGGGAATCCCAACACATTAGTCCCCTGGGCAGGAAACACACTCTCCTCTCTGGAGACCTGCAGAAGCATAAGGTCTGACAGGAGCATTTCCAACTGTGAGCTCACTCGATAGAGCACAGCATAAGCAAAATGCTTCTGAACTGGAGCAGTGAGAGAAGCACTTAAGAGAGGGAACAATTAGGAAGAGGGGGAAGAGAAAACAACAAGTCAGCCTGTGCAAAAGGACAAAAGAGAGAACTAGTGCACTAGGGAGAGGAAGAGGATGCAAGAGAGACAAGACATGAGGTTAAACTACTGTGCAAGCAGGGAGCTGGCAGGTTTCTAGGCTTCTGAGTACACTGTGCCTGTGCACAGATGCTATTTATGGGAACATGCCAGAATCAATAGGCAGAAGATTTTTATTCAACATCCTTATTAATGACCTGAAACAAAGGCAAACAGGATATTAATTACAACTGCAGATGATGCTAAATTTGGAGCAGCACTGAGAGAGCTAAGAAACACAAAGCGATCCATGCAGAAACCGGGAAATTCAGGCCCAAAGTAAAGATCTGCCTGGATAGACAAAGCAAAGTAATGTAGTTCAGGGAACAGTAGCTGCAGACAGGGATCTGCAATGAGGGTGAGAAGTTTGGGGAAGCAGGAGCCTGCAAGGAAGATCACCAACAGCTCATAAAATATTCTCAGCATGCAATATGATAAGGCAGCAAGATATCAGTGTGATTTTGAGCATCAGGCACAGAGGTGTCATCTCACTGTCAGAGAGAAGCAATGAAAACTATACCAGGCAAACTGTTTAAAAATGTATGGGACAGAAGATCAACAGCAAAGAACATTTGAGCCATCTCTTTCAGAACAACTCATTATCCCCATGGCTGGAGATCCAGAAAAACTTTACTGAGCCCAGTGTCAAACTTCTGAAAACCTCAGTGTCCAGGGGATTGGCCTCTTACAAAGATATGGGCAGATATTGCCACAGCCTATATCTACTCCCCAGGGATCAGAAAATCATCTTCTGCTCTAAGTGATTGCTTAAATTGGAACAGATCTCACCCCCCAAAAATTTTAACTCTATTGTATTCTGAATATCAAAACTGGAAATTCTCCTGTTTCTGAAACCTGGAACCACATTAGAACCATGATATGCCTTCCCTGTTTGTGAATTCAGCATATTCCAGACTAATTTTGACTTTTATTTGGTTATAAAAAAAGCACATCAACCAAAACAAGATGCTCAACAAGCACTGGATTCACTCTGCATATCTGAACACACAATGCTGGCTTCTGAAAGTGATTAGGTGATGGGACATCCCTCTTCAGCCCAGATTACAAGGAGACACTGTGGGAGAGCAACTACCCACATGTTACCAATGTCAAGCATAATCTAGCTAGATGGAGCAAATCACAATTAACTCAAGGGACAATACACCAGACATGGAAATAGTAGCAGTGAAACAAAATCAATTGCACATTCACAATGGCACTACTGTCAAGACAAAAATCACCCTTAATATACAGAATAACATCACACGACTGTTCCCACGGGGTGGCAACACACGGAGCCTGGCACCAACTCATGCCCAGTGCCTGCAATCCATGCCTGTGCATGGGTGGCATGGAGAGGAGGGACAGCAGGGCTGGGAGCAGGGAAGGGAATCAGCCCTTGTCAGTTCCACTGCTGGCATTTCTCTTACATGTGGCTAAACAATTCTCAGTGCCTTGCAGGAATAAGGGATCTGAACACTGCATGCAACCATAGTAAGAGGACTACCTTGAACCTGGCACATGCCTGCAGAGCATCCTTGCAGTTTGGTCTGTGCAAGTTGTTCCAAACACAGATCCTACCACAGTGCTGTTTACCAAACATGCTTTGGGAGTGGGTAAATTTTGTAAACCTTTGAGCTTTTATGCATGTAACAAATGTTTTTCTGGTCCTGATGTGGCCAATCACTGACTTGGTCAAGCAACTAATAAATACTACCTCAGCAAGCATGGGGATGTACAATACCCAGTGCCAGGAAGCAGGGCAGAAAATCCCAGACCCCCTTTGTCTCATCACTGCCAGCAATGGGGAAAAAAACATGGGGGAAGGCACTCGCCACTTCAAAGACAGAGGACATGCCTTGTGAGATCAGAACAGTGGCTCACCTAGCCCAACACTTTCTTCCAACAGGGGTAAGGGGAGTTGCTATTCAGAGGAGACAAAAAGAAGAGAAAAAAAGGAAGAAAGAAAAAGACAGCACAGCCCAGTTACTGTTGCACCATGCCTGGACACTTCCAAGTGATGTGGACTTCAAGATGTGGCATTTTGCACAGAGAGTATGTGAAACGTAATTACCAAGGCTGGAGGCTGTCCCAGAGTTGTTATCACACTTGCTCTTACCAGGAAGGTAACAGATCTCAGGCCAAGATAGTCACCAAGGGTCAGGGCCTTGGTTCTAAGTCTTCTTCCGAGGAGGTCAGCCCCATTTACTCCTGTGCTGGTTCAAAGCCCAGCACAGTGAGCTCAGAACAGGACGCACAAGCATCACTCTCTCCTAGGAATGGCCAGTCTTACTGACAGTTTAGCCCTAATAGCTGCTGTTTCCATGGCCCCAAGACTGCAGGTAGGAGACCCTCAGCTGGGGCTGCCAGATCCCCTTCAGACTGCTCAGTGCTTCTCCTCTGTCACCCCATGGAGGCTGAGGCAGATGGAAACATCACAAGCCAGAAGCAAAGAAAGCCAGAAGCACCAACAATGAAACACGGACTAGAAAAACATCCAGTGTGTTGGTTGTGGTGAGAAACAGGGCAGAAGAAATCTGTACCCAGCCACAAAAACACATCCTGTTTGAACTTCCTGTCAGAGTCCATCTGATTTCTTGTTGTGGTCACCTTTCTCTGTGGCTCTGTGTCACAGCTTCTGCCTACAGTCACCTCCTGCAAAGCCCCCGATGCAAAGCCCTGCTCACAAGCAGCCCACAGCATTATTTTGTACGTGCTTGGGGAGCTCTTCCTTGAGTGGTGTCCTCGGCTTCCCACTGCTATTGGGGAAAAGCTTAGCTCTTCTACTGCCATCATTTTAGGAACAGCTTCAGGAGGTTTCACTGCTGGGCGGTGACATTCCCAACACTGTTTATCCTCTAAGATATGATACATTCCCAGCCCCAGGTGGGAGTGCTTGAAGTTATATTTAGCAAAGGCTTGTACATTTTTGCACACACACACTGTGCCCCTAGCAGTTCAAGAATTAGGAGGCAATATCCCATGGATCATCCCATGAAAGGAGTAATTTCTTAAGATGTGAATTCTAATCACATTAATGGTAAAGAAAGCACATCTTTTGCTTGGGGAAGAAAAAAATTAACAAATGCAAGGGCTGTGCTTCACCTGTAGACATCTATTATCTCTTCAACAAGAGGGCAGCTGAAAACAGCTGACCTTAAAATGCACATGCATGATGGAAGGCATCTTGTGACATCACACCATTGAGTAGAAAAACTCCACAGTATCCAGCAAAGTCTCACGCAAGCTTCTGAAAAATTTTAATTTTTTTTCTTCCTTGTATACAAAAGGATACCACAACTTGACTTATTTGTATAAGTAACTATTTGAGGATTAAAAACAGCAGGGATGGACATGAAACATTTGTCCATTTCCACACTACCATTCTGTGCTTTTTCAGTCAGATAAAAATTGCTTGTTAGGGAATTTTACTAACAAAGTGTGTCAAACTCAAGGTCTTCCATAAGGCTGCAAGAACTGCAGGAGAAATACAAACAGCAAATTGCTCAAGCAGAAAACAAACATTGGAAAGCTGACTGATGATCACAAATATGTATAACACTCCTGTAACTTATGGTGGTGATTTTTTCCTTTCTAAAAATTAAATATTATCTACCTTCTTTTCCTCACTTGTGGGTTTTTGCTGTTACTCTGTGGCAAATTTAGGACTAATGAATCACATCAGCTAATCTGACCAAATGAGAGAAAACACTTCCAGTAGTGTTGAGTGGTGCCTAAATCTACTCCCACTGACATTCAGGGCAGCACTGCCACCCATTTCAGTAGTCACCCCGTGCTTCAGTCTTGTCTTAGACCAAAAATGCAGCCAATAATTTCATAGTGCCAGTATACTTTTCTGTGTTTTCATTAGATAACACCAGGTTTGGGGATATGTTTTCTTAAAATGCCAGAATGGAAAGCTTTTCTCCACTAAATCATACCAACAGTCTACCCAAACATCTCAGTTAAAAACACTGGTTGATGTCGCACACTGCATTGGTGGGAGGGCCACAGTAAACATGCAGCATTACTAGATCTAGATTAGATATCAAGTCTCTAGTTCATATCTCTACTGTCAAACTCCAGGGAAACTCGGAGATCTCTTCCTGCACAGTTAAGAGACGCCAAGGAGCAGTAACACAGGATTTAATCCTAATTTAATCGTATTTTTTGGTAGGATTAGCATCCTACTAAAAAGGCCTTACTCCTGACCTGGAACTACATTTCCTAAAGAGGAAGAAATTTTCACCTGAGTCCCTAAATTACTGCCAAGAAGATTTGCTGAATTACTGCTCTAGCCGTGGAGTCTCTGGGAAGGAAACACTGCTCTGCTGGCCAACACACTGTTCACTGAGCCCTGCTAACTATCAAAGGTTGGCATCAAAAGCTCCTTGGGCTGGATTCAAACAAGCAAATGAGAATTAAAAAGCACTGGTGCACAGCAGCACCAATTCCCTGGGCCGCCCACCGTACAGGTCATGCCAGCTCTCATAGGGAGACGTGCATTCCTGTGGAGACCAAACATGTGAAATCACAGGCCAGAAACAGGTTCATCTAAAATTAGATCTACACATTCTCTGAACTACTCTAAATTGAACCAAGAGAGAAAGAGATAAGAGGAAGCACATCAAAGGCAAAGGGGAAGCAGAGTTTTAGAGCTGCAGAGAAGATGATTTCTGGCGAGGCCCTGCTCCTGCCCCTCTGTACCATGGTGGAGAAGCTCAGGGAAAAGCCATCTGTCACATCCCTTTGGCCCTGCCATCACCAGCTCATGAAATCCAGGCTGTCTCTGCCTGGATGCACATGCCTGCATATGCATTTTCAGGAACATTCCCCAGAGCCAGCACTTTTGGCTGAGTATACAAAAGACTTTATTCCGGTTGGAATAGCAGAAATGTTCGTATTGACAACTGCAGCCAATGTGACACAAATAAAGCCAATAGAGCAGTGGAAATCGTGGCTGACAGCAATTATTCCAGCGAATGCTAAAATTCCCCTAGGAAGCAAATACAGATTCCCTGAACTCACCGGCAACTGAAGATCACCTTAAGATGTCGAACTTATAGATATTTTTAGATCAAAAGAGAAGGCTGGAAGATGCTTTGGTTTCTCTGAAATTTCTGATGCTTATGCATAGCCTGTCTCAGCTCAGCTGAATCCTGCGTCATCATAAAACCATGGGCAGATTTCACTTCTCTCCCAGTGACCTCACTGCTGTCCTCAATCTGCACACTGACTAGGGCTCTGGTGGCTTTTAAGTGCTCTATAAATGCCAAGAAAGAATTAATGCCAATTTTGTCTCTTTTTTCAAGGGCAGAGTAATGAAATGGCATGGTTGAGCCATGAGCACTGACATTAGCACAGCACCCCAGAGCTTTGCATCCAGCAGGCAGCTCTGCCTCAAGGAAGAAGGTTTAGTTATTTAGCATCCCTGTCCATCACCAGCCAAAGCTTGCCCTGTACAGAACCAGGTACAAGACAGGGGAACGGCTTCATCCTGCTGCTCATGCTGTGCACGCTGGCAAGACCACCCCCAGTACAGAGCCAGGGAACAGCAGCTTCTCAGCTGTTAGAAACATAGACATGGCAAGCTACATACTTGTGACTTGGGCAAACTGAAAGCTTCCACCTTTTATGATGTTTAGGCATGGGCAAAGGAAAGGAGCAGAGCCAAGCAGGAAGCAATCCCCTTCTGAACTGCTGGGCCTCCAGGCACAATTCCCTGGGAAGGCAGCAGCACCTTTGTCCCAGCTCTCTGCTCAACAAGATTCACTGCACAGGGCAGACCCTGCTCTGACCCAGTTCCCTCCTAGTGATTTCCAAAGCATAGATCTGATGGTTTTGACTTCTCAGGACTTAAGACTCTGGATGATATTTCCATCCTTATGTATCACTGTGTGTGTGTGTGTGTGTATATATATATATATATATATATATATCTTGCTTTGTGTCCCCTTCACTCGTATGCTATCAGCTGCTACACCTTTTCCTCCCCCTTCCAAAACCAAATGGAGTTCAGAGAAAAACCTGTTGCAGAAAGTGGCCTCTTCCAACTTTCTCTCACAGCAGTTTGAGCCTCAGAAGTTGGGCTGGAAGCACTAAACCTCATTAAAACTAGAAGGCACATGGCCCAGGCATCCAGATGAACATGTGGCAGGGCAGGGCAGTTTCCTCGATTCAAGGATGGTGCCAGGGGAGAGGAGGAGACCTTTGTCTCCAGTGTGGTGGGCAGGCTGATGCTGTCAGCTCTCCAGGGCCACTCACCAGCTGATTGCTCCCCATGCTCCCCAAATGATGACTCTCTGCACCCCTCCAGCAGAAACAGCCCTATCCCAGCCCAGCTCTGCTGCCATAATGAGCTATAGCACAGGGAGAAGGCCCACACACTGGGTTGGGTCTCTGCCTCCACCAACCCAGCAACACGTTTCATATTTTCCCCCACACACTTCACCACCACCACCTGTGTATACACTGCATAAAGATGCCAGCTTTTATCTGCCTGCAGAATAGTGGCCAGGCAGTTTTTGGCCAACTCAAGCACACAAGTCTATCCCACTGCAAAGGCAGGAGGCAAAGCCAATGCAGAATAAGGACTGCCTCGCTATGGCTCCTGCAAGGAGGTCTGGCCACACTTGCATGTCTGCCTTGCTGCAGCTGAGTCCAACCAACTGCAGCAAGGGAAGGAGCAGCTCAGAATAAAAATAATTGTCTACAACTGCTGTTACAATTGATTACTTCAGGTGACTATAAAGATCTTATTTTCCATACCTGCAGCTATTTTCTACACCTATTTTCTACCTACAGTCCTATTTTCTACACCTGTCAGTGTTCTGGAAAAAAGTTATAACGTCATGATGCTGGCCAAAATAAAAATATTAAAAGGCAAAATCCTTCTTCATACCCTCAGTGTCTTGTAGAACAGATAGTTTGTGACATTTTCAGAAGACAGTGCCACCCAGCATCCAGTGCCCTGGTAGGTTTTGCCTGAAGGGTCATCCAAAGACAGCAACAGGCACCAAGCAGGAGCCCAGGACTGTTCTCCCTTCCACCCCATGTGCTGCCTGGGCTCAGATAACTATTTCCAGTCCTTCCCAGCCCAACTTGCTTTTGCTGCTCTGCCCAAGCATTTCTCCACATGAGCTGCAGCCCTTCTGCATCTGAACTCCTTCCCCTCCATTTACAAAGAACATGAAATAAGCCTCAGGAACACCTTGTCTCACCCTGGCCTCCAGCTTTCTCCAAGCTCTCAGGTGTCCAGGATGGCACAGTGAGCTTGTATGTCCATGCTAGCCCTGGACTGCAGTAACTTCTGGATAGATCAGCACAGCCCCTTCCAGATGCCTTCTCCCTTGCTTCTGAAATGCCGCCTAAGATCCAACTGTGTGGCCATGATAGGAGACTACTCCAGATGCAGAGGGCAGGGTAGCAGCAGCCCAACACTTCAATCCCTCCCACTGACACAATGGGATCCCGTGGACACAAAAGGCACTAAAGTGAAACTGGCTTGTGGAAGATAGGAAACAATCAAAAATACAAAGTCAGCCAAAGAACAGAGACAAAAAGCCAGGTATAAGACAGAGTCCAGTCAAGAAGAGCTCCCCCATTGCCAAAGCCAGGTTATTTTATTCTGAGCCACTCAGAACATCACCTGAGAAGCCAGTGTGCAAAAATGGGCTGAGAAAGATACTCACTCAGTCTCCCTCCAGAAATCCCCATTCCCCTGGTGCTGAGGCCACTGCACAAGAGGGATGGCAGGAAGGATTCCTAACGCCAGCATCTGATAGTCTTCTCTTTTTCACATCATCCTTACTTTACTTAGCACGGTAATTGTTAATGTTTCAGCACTCCAGTGGGGCAGCACATTTTATTGCTAGCCTACATAGTAAAAATAAAATCTGATTACAAGAATAGCTTGGCTTCAATTATAACATCAGTGCTAGTTACAAGTGCAACTCTGATTGCAGGGAGGGAAGATGGAGGCAGAGATGAGGATGCACACTAAATTCTGGTGAGACAACATTTCCCAGCCCGGGTCTCCCAGCAAAGAGAGCAACACTTTTGCCTCCTTGACAGCTGTTGCAGCAATACCAGACCAGCAGGTCCACATGGGTCACACTGCTCTGCCTGGTGGCATCTCCTGGAGAAGAGGCATCTGATCTGCTCCCAGACCCTTGAGACTTCCTCCAACTGATGCATTTCCTTTTACCTGCAGAAAAGTCCATCCTGACTCACCACAGAAACTCCTCAGAGCTGTATACTGTCATCCACACCTGCACACGTGACCAAAGATAAAAAGCTAGAGCCACCCACTTATCTTTGATGACTGCCCAGAACCTGCTGCACCAGCTCAGGGGCTGGTGGGCCATGGCTAAAGCAGGCACCTCACACTTTTGTAGCCCTTTCCTTCAAAGGACTGCTTCAGAGGGATGCCTCTCCCAAGCCCATGATATCAGGGAGCAGCCCAGATGACAACAATCCTGCAAAATTCAGTAGGAAGAGACAGGGATTTCTACCTTTGCTAGACCCAGCTGTCATCTCTGTCCTCATACCACAAGTCAAAGGGAAGGAGTGCCTGAGGTTCTTCAGGTCTGCCTGGAGCAGGGGGCAGAGCAGCCAGGGGCCCAGCAGTGCAAACATCCCACTCTCCAAACATGAACAGCTTCACTGCTCACTCCTGCCCAACTGCAGGAACTTATCAGGAGTGCTTTGAACCCACCTCCTGAGAGCAACAGGACCAAAGGACCATCACATGCATCCAGGGCTCAGCACACACAGAGTTTTTCCCCATTCCTTTATCATGCTCACAATGACCACGTAACACAAAACAGATCATCACCAATGCACGGGGGATGAAATCAAGATGGGAAACAAAAATACATACTTAGAGCTGAACATTGTGAAGTTCACACACAAGTCCTTAAGGAATCACCTCCAGCAATAGCTAAAACAAGAGGGGAGTGAATAGTGGGGAAGGCAAAACATCTGACAGGCAAGAGTGTCCTTACTAGAGCATATCAGAGCAGGATCTGAAACAGACACTCTTGTGATTCACTCCTGCTCCATGAACAGGCTGCCCAGGGAAAAGGTGGAATCACCATTCCTGTAGGTATTTCGAAGATGTGTAGATGTGATGCTTAGGGACATGGTAGGTTAATGGTTGGTTTCAATGATCTTAGAGGTCTTTTCCAGCCCAAGTGATTCTGTGAGGGCATGTTTCCCAGTTCTACCATAGACACGAAACTCATACTATTTCCAGGAGTGAAAGGCGAGGGAACAGCATGTTACAGCCATCCCCAGCTCCAGGGCTCATCCCATTTTTAAGGAGAGAAACACTGTTTGAGAGAAGACTCTGTTCCTGTCAGAGCTGATGGGAGATCAGCTCTTGATGCTAGGAGAGAAGAAACATGACAAGAACTTGACTATTAAAAGTGACAGCTGTAAAACAATGGTTTCAAATGGGCCAGGGCAGGAAAAGCCAGGCGAAAACTTACCAGGAGATAAGCAGGGTTATTCCCTGGTGCAGATGTGCATCTCAGAGATGCAATTACCATTCTGATGCTCCACCTCTTCTCCACTCATCATCTAGTGAACCAGTTGCTGTCTTCAACTGTTGAAAGCATGGTGGAACTAGAGGCTGATGGACAACAAGGCTATTCCTATTTTCTGTATTCCACAGAAACCTCCTGGAGCTGCTCCCTGCTCACAGTCAGGAGCTAGCAGACAGATCTCCTCTGGGAGTAAGCTGAGGAAAGGTCTGTTTGTTCCAAAAGTCCTTCCTGCCAAGGTGGCTGCAGACACCTCCACAGAGGTGTCCAAGAGATATCCAGGAACACATTTACTACGTGTTTCCTGACCCAAAACCTTGCCTATAGAATCACCTGAGCATAACCACTTTCCAGGATGCAGAGGGGGCTCCTGCCAGGGAGGAATGCAGCAGGAGGAGTGACAGAGAAGTTTTCATCACCCATTTCACATCTGTGAAACAGAGACAATATTCTTCATCGACAGAGGTCTGAGAGGTACCAAGTGGAGTTTCCTTGAAGATAGGATTTTTTATTTACAGCTGTCTGTGCAGAGTTTCTAACACTGTGCATAGAAACGGTTAAGGACTAAAACCAGTCAATAACCAGAGAGCCAGCAGGTGGCACTCAAGAATATCCAAGACTTCTGAAACGTGCAAAACCAATAAAACTTGCATCTGCAGTGCACAACGGCAACATGTGCCTCATTACACAGACATGCTACCTATCAGAAGGCCTGAGAAAGAGGTGATGATCTTGGCGGTGATCTCCAGGCACCACGATAACCCAAAGTGCTAAGAACACAATTGCTTTAATCTCTTTTACTGAAGGGATCCAGGCAGCAGGATCCAGACCCTTGTCTGGGAGCAGATTGTGCCTTGGTGGGGATGCAGCTGGGCAGCACCACTGCTCCGTCTGCACTCCCAGACAGCCATGCTCGTGCGCAGGGAAAGCTGTGGATAAGCATGGCACAGGACCCGCCATGGCTGAACATGAACAATCTGCCACTCTCAAGAGCACTAAAACACCTCCTAAACACTGCTGAAATAAAAGCAACAAGCCTCCCCTCCCATACGAGCAAGGCCATCCTCCTACCCAGCGCCAGGCTCTGGCAAGGCACATCAGCATGAGAACTGACATCCACTTGTCCTTCAGGCAGCTCTGCCAAACACATCCAGGTGATGTGGGGTTTCTGGGTGGCCATGCCTGTGCCATTTTTTAAAGTTGTCAGTACTAGTAATGCTCATCAGCCTGAAAAAAAAAATACCTTAAAGCAGATAAACAGCTTAATCGGGTTTTTTTTTGGGGGGGGGAGGGTTCTAAAAAAGAACCTTATTCCAAACAAAATGTGAGACCCTTACATATCACGTGTTCCCCCAGAACAGAGTCTTTAAGAAGTTATCATGAGCCCACCAAAAGAAACTGCTAGGAGCTGTTAGCATTGGGTCCTTTCATCCCCACAGGGATTTCAGAGTTTTCTGGTTTGCTTCCCTAAACTGAACAGATGACCTCACTGGGACTGTAACAGGATGGACCTGGCTGAAGCAAGGAGGTTCCTGGTTCAGAAGCATCATTTAACAGCATGTTGCTAACTTAGGTGATGAGTTTCTTAGCAAGTGGCCTGTGGAAGGTGGTGCAGCATGTCCAGCCCAAAAGAGGACATCAGCGAGCCACAGTGTCATCCACAGCCCCAGCTGACCATGAGGACCCCTTTGCATAAGTTCATCCCTGGCAAACGTGCATGCTTGGCCGAGCCAGCAGAGCCAGCACACCCCTCCCTGGTCTCTGCTCCACTACCAGCGAGGTGCTCTCACCCTGCTTTGGTTCCCCATGTAAGTCTGCAGAGGATGGTGATGCCTCCCCTTCAAACCTCTCTGGTGCAAAGCACAGGGAGCCCCAAGTCCTTCAAAAGCAGGTAGACAAGGACAGACCTGAAGGGGAACATCCGTGTGCCAGCTCCCTAAAGCTTGGGCTGCACCATGCTCTGGTCTTTGAAGAATGGTCAGTGGACTCTGGCAAACCTGCTGGCCACACCCAGCAAGCCCACTGGTGGGACAGGGGGGCAGACAAGACTCAAGGCGCATTTCCCCAACAACTCCTGGAGTTCAGAGATGCCCCAAAGCAGCAGCTGTCAGCTACAAAGCAGCACAAAGACAGCAAAGCACCAAGAAGGAGGGACCACAGATCTCGAGCTGCCTGGTTTTCAACTAGGAAGGAAAAGAAAAGGCAACAGTCTTCTCCATACACTCTTGCACCAAACCACAGGTCAGGCTGGAAAAGAGCAAGGCAAGAGAGGTCCCAGTGAGCCAGGTTGGGCTGCCACAGCAGGGGACATTCCAAATCTGCTCAGCTGGTTATATGGCTATCCCATGGGCAGAGCCCAGGGCAGCTCGATGCCTTGCACATACCATCTGCTGCCTCTTGGGTCAAAGCAGCTCCCAGCTCATGGAAAATTTTGACATGAGTAATTTTATTGTTTTTGTTCAGCTTGGATTGAAATCAAATTCCACAGAGGCACTGGGATGGCCCTGAAAGCCTATGTTTTTACCAGTTTATCTGTACATCCCTTGAAAGATAAGCCAATTTCCATTTCTGCACTAATTCAAGTACCCAATTCTGCACCACCCAGAATGCTGTTTGGGATCCCTTGTGCAACCTGAGCTCCATGTGGGGTGCAGGAAGCTGTAAAACCGGCCTCAAGGTGTTAGTGTGGGAGGCAATGGGAACAGAGGAGCACAGATAATCCTGAGTAAACAACCAGCTGAGCCTTCGCTTGGCAGCGTTTTTCCATTGTCTATTATGTACAGCTGGACAAATGTCAATAAATTACCAATGGAAATGAGCCCTGCTGAGCAGGCAGTTTGCCTTGAACAGCTGTTTTCTAGGTGGCACAGTGGCATTTCAGCTCCACTTTGCAATCGGTGGTGAATCAACTGCCTTTGGAGCTGAGAAGGAGGAAAGCAAACCCTGCACAGAGGGAGCCTTTGTAGCCAGTCTGCCCCAGGGGAGAACACACTGAGGTGGATATCTTGGAGGAGGAGAAAGTGAAAAGCCAAGCAGGCAGTGGTGAGTCATGGGAAGCTGCCCACTCCCTGCCAGACACCACGGAGGTCACAGCCAGCCCTGGCACGCCACTCTCTCCACACCCATTCCTGCTGCTTACTCCTGGGGGAGCAGTGGTGGGGAACACAGGGGGGAGCAGTGCAAGGGCCTGCAAAGGATCACTGGGAAGCTTCCCAAGCCCCAGGCAAGCTCAGGATGAAAAAGAAAACCATGAAGGGATGCAATGGAAAGCTGCAGCTCCTCCATCTGCACCCTTCAGCGTACACACATCTCTGCACTACCTGACACTACACTCGTACCTGCCATCCAACTTCGCTGGCATGCCAGCCCTGCTCCAAAGGCTGGCTGGCAGCCACCATCCACAGAAAGGCAGTCTCACAGCTGATTTGCACAGGGAAGGAGATGTGGAGAACTGGGGAGGGAGAGGTAAACATCTGATCGACACTTTTCCCTTCTGACGCAACTTTACTGGTTGGCTCCTTCCACAGCAAAGCGAGGTGGGTTTGTTAACTAAAGCAACAGCCACCCTTTTTTACCTACCCTGAGTCTCTCAGAGGGACCTCAGAAACAGGTCTCCAGCCTCACAGAACGCTACTTTCCTCTGACATATTCTGCAAGAGAGGCTTTATTTGCACCTTGCTCACCACCTCTGAGGGGAGCAGACCTTGCAGCAGCCAGACGCAAGAGCAGCATGCAGTGTCCAGCTGTCCAGGACAGCTGGAGCCAATGCACTCACTCCCTGCTGTGGAGACCCTGTAAAAACCACCCACCAAACTCCTGTAAAAACTTTGTGGTCTGCGTTAGGGTGGATGTTAAAAATAACGATGTCAAGAAAAGAGAGACTCTCACTTTCAGTAAGAAAGGCATTAAGTTGCAAAGTCATTAAGATCTGTTTATCATTTAGCATCTGTTTCGTCTCAACTAGAAAAAAATACCTCAGAGAATGAAGGGCTGAAGTGGCAATTCTGTCCTTGGGCTCCAGCCTCAGGGATTTCTGTAATTTAGCAAAGTGAAATCAGAGATGATTTCAACTTGTCTTCTTGGAAAGGCAAAACAGAAAAAGAAAGCCCACCTGCCTGCACACTACAGGACCTAAAAGGGTTGAAAGCAGACCACAGGCTGTGTGTTCCAGCCACACAGCCCCCATGGGCTCTCCTGGTCTCCCTGACCATCAAACCACGGCCAAAGTAAACGATGAAATCAGACTGAACACAACCAGGAATAGGGAGGCAAGAGCAGTAGTGCTCACAGAAGGAAACTATGCAAAACAAAACCACCCACCAAACCTCTTCTGGTCACAAGCAAGCCAGGTCCTGGATTGTGCAAACCACACAGCTTCTCAAATCCAGGTGCCCTCCGGGGACACAGAAACAAAGCATAGAAACAAACAGAAAGGTTCATTTCCCAACTGCAAACAGCAATGGTGGCTATTTCTAGGGGTTTAAGACAGACTGAGTATCAAAAGCTGAACCCAGTGAAAAACAGATTTAGGAATTCTTCAACCAGAAGAAATAAGCCTGATTTCTAAAGCGTCTGGCTGGGGCTTCTGAAGAGTCACCTCAACACTAATGACGACAGCCTAACAATCCAAATTACATGTTTCTGAGTTCCTGCAGCAGAGACCTTTCTTTCCTCTATTTGTACAAAAGAGTCCTGGGCTGTTCCGTTCTTTACTCACTCAAAAGCTCCCCAAAGCAGGTCTTTTACGCATGAAATTGCACCAGCTGTAAGCAGCACTGAAGTTTTTATCCTCTTGGCCACTGAGATTTATGAGACCCAGGACACAAATCTCCCTGGTGAAGGATGATGCTGACATTCACCATCTATTTAGTCTCACAAACCCTGACAAACCTGGCACGATACTGCGGTGCTTCAATGTAGCCCATCTCCCAGCATCATTCTTTTGTGAAGAACAGAGGACCTCAGCAGAGGATGGAAGAAAAGATGCCGTGTTTCATATTCTCTTCCCCAAACCGAATCCTTGGCTTTTTACAGCCAGCAAGCAGACAGACACAGCAAGCCACCTCACCTCAGAAAGCACCGCCGGACTTACCTTCTATGTGCCAGCATCTAAAAGCTGCTCCTCGACTTTTAAATCCACCCTAATAAGATGTATCGCGTTCCCCAGGAAACAAACAACGAGGTGGTTTTCTACCCCGAACGGGAGCAGGAAAAACACGGGGTGCTCAGAAAGTAACAAGGTGAACCAGCAAAGGGAATACCCGTGACTTGGAACAGATATTCCCTGTCAGACCTTTAAACCGAAACACCAGCTGCTTGACTGGGGGGGAGGGGGAGGTTTTTATACCGAAAAACCTGGTAAATGTAACCGGGAGGGAGAGCGCCTCCTGTTTCTACAGCAACCGGGCGCCCGGCGCGGCAATGGCAATGGTAATGGCAATGGCATCCCGGGAGCGGCCGGGAACAAAAGGGACCGCGACAGTAACGGGGCACGGACACAGGGACACACGGGCACAGGGACACAGGGACACAGGGATCCCGAGGCGCGGCTCGCTGCCCCCGGGGCCGCCCCCCGCCCCACCTGTGGCGCGGTCCCCGCACTCACCCCAGAGCAGGGTGAGGACCTGCGCCCGCGGCACCAAGCTGAGCGCGTACACGGCTCCCAGGTGCAGCAGCCCCATCAGCACCACGTTGCGCCAGACGATGGCCTGCCCGCCGCCCGCTGCCCGCCGCGGCCCGGCCATGCCGCTATGAGGGGCAGGGCCGGCCCCCAAACACCGCGGCCCCGCAGCGCCTACGGCCGGACGGGCCGCGCCGCCGCCGCATCTGTTGCTGCCGCCGCCGCCGCCTCCATGGAGCCGCCGAGCCGCCCCTCAGCGCCCCTCAGCGCGGCCGGGCGGGGGGCGGCCGCCGGCACCGCATAGCGACAGCCAATGGTGGACGCGGCCCGCCCGCTCCGCCCCCGCCACCCGCCCCGGCCCCGGCCCCGGCTCCCCCCGCGGCGCCACCCCGCCAGCCGGCATCGC
>JAWWEU010000125.1:16591698-16641647 GCA_035583155.1 Acropternis orthonyx | reverse complement strand
CGCCCCTGCCCGCATCGCCCCTGCCCGCATCGCCCCTGCCCGCATCGCCCCTGCCAGCATCGCCCCTGCCCGCATCGCTCCTGCCGGCATCGCTCCTGCCGGTATCGCTCCTGTCCGCATGTCTGCCGCCGGCATCGCTCCTGCCGGTATCTCTGCTTTTGGGCATCTCTGCTGCCCATATCTCTGCTTTTGGGCATCTCCGCTGCCCGCACCTCTGCTGCCCGCACTTCTCCTGGCGGCACCTCTGCTGCCTGGCACCTCTGCTGCCGGCATCCCTCCTGCCCGCACCTCTGCTGCCCGCACTTCCCCTGCCCGCACCTCTGCTGCCCACATCTTTGCTTTCGGGCATCTCTGCTGCCCGCACCTCTCCTGCCCACCCTCCCCCTGCCCACACCTTCCCTGCTGGCTGACAGCACTCCCGGGGCAGGAGGGTTTCAGTGGCGTTTAATTACGGAAGCTCGTGAAATCAGAGTAAAAGATGCCACTGGCGCAGGCGGTGCACCGGTGCAGGAGCAGCTGTTCAAGCGCTAGCTAGTGAAGTTCATCTGACCGGGAGTGGCGAGGTGGGCATTGAAAACAGACAGACAGACAGACAGCATTTTATCAGCAGCGCACACTTGAGCTGCCACACCTGTTTACTCCGTCCCACTACGGAGAGAGTGCTGTTTTGGTGCTCAGGTGGTGGGTTTTGGGAGGCTCCCGCCCAGCTGTGTCCACCTCCCTGTGCTGCCACGACCTCCCGCTGCCAGCTGCTGCGGGAGGGGAAGGACCGACGCCAGGTTACCGGGGATGCCAGGGTGGGTGTTGTTAAGGGCCAGTTCAGCCGTGGCAAAAGGATGACCCGGAGGAACGTCAGAAAGAAAGTCACTCACTGTTACCCAGCAACGCACTTCGCTGGTTGTGGAGCCCAGAACGTCCTGCACAACCAGCATACAGAGGGTTTCAGTCATTAGGTGGGAACCAGAGGCTAAGCTCAGATAAAACGTTTGCCTGGGTGAATGTTTCTGAGAGGACTGGAAGGAAAGAGGGATCGGCCCAGGAGTGCCAGGAGCCCTCCACACTGCCTGAGACTGGATCCTCTGTGATTCAAAGCCGGCAGCGTCTTTCCATTGGTGCACCAGGACCAAAGAAGTGGGTGATTTAACTTGCACGGAGCTCTTCCGGTGCCCAAGGTCAATTGTTAGGCTAACTTCAAGTGTACTTCCTACCAATTTGATATGTGATACTCATTTTCCTTTATGGACTTTGCAACATGTTGTTGGGGGCAGGCAGGAGAGAAGACTTCATCCTTTAATGACTTTCCATCTCTCACTGCTTAGGAGCAGAAAGAAACCCCCATCCCTTATACACCAGTTGCTCCCTGGCTGCTGCTGGGCACACCATGCTATAGGTGACACTCGGGCTTACAGAAGTAAACTGCACAGCCCAGGCTCACCCCTGCACACCACAGCTCATATGGATATGCTACCCTGAGTGTTTAGAAGAGGAACGTCAGGGCTCAGAGTGAGTGAAATGGCCATGCTACCAGCCAGAAAGGAAATACGGGAACCAAGGAGCACATCTCATTGAAAAGGCAGGATGAAACCATTCATCCTGACCTGGATTTTGCAGGCTATTAAATCATGGCACAGGATATATGTTAGTCTTGTATGCTCATGCAAGTGGCACTGAAACCTCACAGCTGCCTCCCACAAACAGTCCACAAAGACCCTGGCAAGAGGCAAACACAAACAAATTGCTTTGCAAGATTTCCAACTCATTTGAGTCACTGATGAAGGTTCTCTCAGTGAGGCTTTGAACACAATACTGTGAGTTTCATACCCCACATTTATCTCCAGATCATAGCACTTTGCTTACAGAATAGCTAACGGAGCAGGGAAAGCAGGTGAACAAAGATGGCAAGCTCTGTTGTGGCCAGAGGTCTTCTGGGTGCAGGGAGTGCTGACGCTTAAGGTGACAGTATTGTGTAACTTCTGTGAAGGAAGAGTGCTCGTGTCCCTTCCAGGCAAAGCTGGCCACATGCAGAGGAAGCTTGTCAAGTGCAGCAGCAAAACGGGAAGGGAAGAATTATCTTGTACCCAGCCCACCGGGCTCCAGAGGGGTCCCTACTGCTCAAGGAGTTGCTCGTCCTGATGGAGCAGCAGATGAAGCCCAACCCAGACCAAAATATCCCCTTTGTGAGTGTCATTGCACAGTGTTATTCCTTGTGAGTGGAGCTCATCACTGTTACCCGGATCCCAGAAATCACTGCTCAACAGTGGCGCCTCAGTGACAGCATCAACATTTGTCCCAAGATCACTGCAGTGGCTGTGGGAAGCAGCACATTTGGGGACATGATGCTATGAAAACATCTTCTCTGTTTTAGAAAGCTACCTATCGCACAAATCATGATGTCAGGAATACATGCCACAGACAGAGATCTGGACTGTCAGATTAAGGTCTTGCTAGTACCCAGAAATGCACAGAAAAGACTTTGCAAATCTGACTCCTATTTCCCTAGGTAAAAAATAATATTGGAAAATATTCAGTGAGCCAGAATTGCCTAGAGAAGAAACCTGAGGAGCTGCAAGCAAAATAGCAACAAAGGCAAAAAGATTTTCTCGATAAACACTTCAGGGTTCATACTTTTAAAAGCAAAGGATGTGCAAGTCTAAAAAAAGGAAAATGACTGAGTGGAGTTTAGAGATCTGGAAACTACTTGGTTTTGTCTTCTGCACTTAATGGTGAAGGTATAATGATTGCAGACCTGCTGGAAATGAGAGCTCAAGGCAGTGTTTTGAGAGAAAGGTGTCAGCCTCCATCTGCTCTGCATATCATGCCTTTGCTGGCAATCCCAGCTGGACTTTCTGTTGTGATGCCTGTCTGTCTGCTCACTGAGTTTGGCCTCCTGTGCTGCAATAATGCCTCCTCTGTGCAGGTAAAAGAGGCACCTGACATTTAGCTGTGGCCCAGTAACCTGTATGTAGCCCTTGGTGCTGTCTTGTGCAGTAACCTCAAACGAGTCTCACTGTGTTGTCTGTCTCAGCACAGCTCTTGCTCACACCTCACTGATGGGCCAGAGGACTGGGCTACAGACCCAAATCCACTTGCAGGCAGCATTCAAGCACGTGATTCCCCCTGGGACAGAGCATGCCTTGCTGAACCCGGCTGAATTGCTGCACCAGGTTTCTTAACGGATAGGCACGGGCTCTGAGTAATGCTTCAGTGCACCCTGCAAGTGATTGCACATCCTCTGCAGCCTTGCCAGCAAGAGAGGGCTCGTCCATCATCTGCACTGAAGTGAGAAATGCTGCCCATGACACAAACCTGGGAATCCCTCATGGCAGACTGTGATGGGGACAGGCATCTCTGTGCTGCAGATCCTTTTGTCTGGCTGGAGGGAAGGAGATTACAGGAAGGAGATTACTCTGCCAGCACAACTGAGTGTCAGACAACCAATAGAAGAAAAAAGACCTAAATCTTGTGAAGCTTCCTATTCCAGCAAAAAACATTGTGGACTTCCAGGGGTCCAGCACTGCTACTGGAGTTAGGTACTTTCCCTTGGAGAAATTGTGTTTTCTTTTCAGACTTTGTGGAGAGCTGCATGGGGGGGATCCACTTAAACCTGCAAAAGCCACCTGCCTGTTGTGCTGTGCTCTGCATGGCAGCACATGGGTGGGCAGCAGCAGCTTGTCAGGGTGATGTCTGTGCCACCAAAAATCCTTGCTGCCAAGTAACAAGAGACCTAGAGGCTCTCTGTCTTGCTGAGGTGAGTCAGGCTGGGACTGTACTCTGGAGCTAAGGCTGCAAAGGGCTCAAAAGGCTTTGCAATGTCTTAGACAAAGAGTTTTACATTCGGTATTTTCACAAAGGTTTAAGAAACAGCAAAAACTGAGTCCTAACGGTGCACAGCTCCAGAATTTACTTGTCATTCTCCAGCTATCTGACCTGACCCTTTTCTGCCCGAAGGAGTTCAGAGGGAGGCTCTTGCCAGGGCTCAAGAGCAGTGTAGCAGGGGAAGGCAGGCAAACACCAGCTCACCTCCCCATCAAATGGCTCCGGGTGCAGCACTGGCCTCAACTCCTGAGGGACAATTGTAGGGATGCAGGCCTGGACCCAGCAGAGAGCAGATTTATGAGTGATAATGGTACAAAGCATATTAGTCTGCTGTGCTAATTAATTACTAACTACACCTCCTCAGACAAGTGAATCAGCAGAGAGCATATAATTAAAGGCCAAGGTTATTTTTGATATATTTTAAACATTCTTCTAGAATTCTCCACATGGAAGAAAGAAAGAGGGCAGTGACAATGAAAGGTAGCAAATGGTTCATGTGAACACTGAGTATCATTTTGATGCTACTCAGTCCTGCCTGCTACCATCACAGTTCAGCACAAAGTTATTTAACATGTTGACAAGAGTGGCCTTTTTTTTCTTTTCCCTTGCCATGAAAAATGAACTAATGATGCCAAAGTATTGTTCAAATGAACACTTTAAGTAGTACAGAAGGAAACAAAGTATAAAACATCAGAGGGGCAAGAAATAGGTACTCAATCTTTGTGAATTGAAGTGCTTCCTGTGTACCTGACAAAGAATTTGGGCAACAGGTTCCCAAGAAATCCAGACAGGCACGGATTTACTGATCCGGCCAGCTGCCTTTTTTGGGTACTCCTTAATAAATCCTCTCTTAATTAGATGCTCTTCTGGCTAACTTGCAGCTCTAAAGCTCATAGGAATTTTAATCAGTTTAGCCTCTCTTGATTGAAGATTACATTAAATGTATCCATACATCCATCCTGACTGGCCATTTGGTGATGTATCTGTTTGATCTGCAGGACCCGAAGGGAAAACATGAGAATGATCAACCCAGCACAGAGAAAGTCAAGGCTGGGAGATTACCCATTTAAGATTGGATGCATTGAAGCTGTTCCTGGTGTCAGTACCTTATTTATTACATTCCTCAGCATACTCTGACAGTGACCTTGGCCCTGGTTCAAGGCTGAATGTCTCAGCTCAGCACCAGGCACTTCAACATCTCAGCATCTCCTGCAGGGGAGGTGCTGTCAGCTGGTGGCAGATGTTTGGCTGTGTAGGTCTGTTTTCCCCTTAAGCTTTGAGCCCTGCCTGGCTCTGTACATGCCATTCTGCCTTTGCAATGGATGCTTAAAGCAGGTCAGAACGGTGAACCCTTAGGGATATGCAACCATGTGGGATCGCAGGTAGTGGGGATGGAGGGAAATATCTGACTTAGGGTCTAATTTATTTCCCTTCTCAGGCATAACTGACACAGTGTGGTTTGTGTTGCTGAAGCCAGATACCAGCATGGTGGTGAGGGTGAGGATGAAGCTGGGGGGAGCTTGTAGAACTCTGGGGAGTGGTGCCACTGCTCTGCATGCTGTCTTTGCCATGCTTTCCAAAACAGGGCCCTTCCCTCCATAGATTTTGGGGAAAGCAGCTAGGCAGCAACACCCTTCTCCCTTCTCTCTCAATAGCCCAGTCAGTCTAGCATACAGTTCCTTCTGGTCAAAGAAAACACAGTTACTAAACAGTAAACCCACATTCCCAATCTGTACACTGTGTTATCCAAAAGGCACAACACAGGACAACTCTGATGAAAACATGGCACAGGCTGGAAACACAGCAGCAATTAGAAAATAATCTGCAACATTCATATCTAATGCTGACCTTGGGTTTCTGCCAGCAAAACCAAGGTAAATCCACTAGAGAGGTTTACGAGCAGAAAAAGGTTTTCACTCAAGTACTTAACTTAGATGTCCTGCCTGTGCTCAGACCTCTCTACAATACTGCCCCTTACATCCCCACCTGTTTGCCAGCATAATTGCACTTTTTTTTGCCACTCCATTAATGCTGCCCTTTCCCACGGACTATCCTGCTGGTCCTTTTGGGGATTGCTGAAGTAGCAAGGTACCTCCTCATGTCAGCTGCCTTCAAACAACACCCATGCTGCCCAGATGACATCTTTGAATTTCCTTCCATCCCTTTTGCTTATAATTCTGCAGCCTTGGGAGGCCACAAAGAGGAGTAGTTTGGTTAGTGTTAATGCCTTGGTATAAAACTCTTCACACTCAGTGAGATCAAACTTAGGCTATCTGGGGCCAAGCTCTTTTACCAGCATCACTTGGCAGGGTTTCACTGCCTCCTGTAAGCAAAGATGGCCGTATACATTTATATCAGATGGGTGGCTAATTGCTTGACATTCCTTGAAGATACAAACAGACGGCAGCATAACTGATAGTTCACCTCAGCTGCTCTCAGGAGAGAAGCAGCAGATTTTTGCATGCACTCCTGTTATGTACTCGGTCAGTGCAGTTTTCCAGTCCTGAGCTCCTGACAAGTGCTGAGGCAGAAGACAGCTTTCCTTTCAGCAAGGAGAGCAGGATTACTCCACTGCTCACAGTGTCCAGGCCAGTGGTGGGACATCACAGTACTGTGGCATACTATCACCGCACCTCCACCGGCCCCCCGCCCCCCCCCCCCCCCGCAGTGTTTCTTGCTGATCTGGTTGGTCTCATTCTTCACCACTTCACTTTCCAGATCAAACCTATGCATGGCCAGCTCATACCATGTTTGTTCTCATGCTAACACTGTTCTTTAGTTCCAATTACCCTGATTCCCTCATGCTCGTCACAAGGTGAATAAGCAAAGCTTATTTAATCTCTTCCTGTTAAATAAACTCTTCAGTTCTTGACATCTGTGCGCCTTGCTGAATCCCTTCTCATTTGGCATCTTTTTTTGCACGGATAGAAGTCTCATAAAGGCTTGTGAGATGCCATTAAATGTTCCTTGGCTTTTGCAAAGCCATATCATATGGAGAAGCTTTTCCCACTAATCCTCTCGGGTCCTGCTGCTTTTCTTATTCCCAGTTTAGGACCTTCCAATTTACATCACTGTTTTTGCCCACAGCCCTGCACACTGCACCACAGAATGCATCCCACTGCTGCCACCACCATCAAGTCTCTCCAGTTGTTACCGCCAGAAACAGCCAGCTTCACAAACCAATGCTTGCCACCACTCCTCTTTCTTGTTCTAGTACTCCCAAAAACCCCCAGTGAGAGCATATGCATGACCAACTCCTGAATTCCCCTAGCATTATCTCCTACCTGCTGGTTTGGTCCTGACATAGCGAGACTCCCTTTTGTTTTCTTTGCTGAACAGTGCATCACAGAAACCCCAGGCCAGCTGAGCACACCTGCTTTCCACCCCACTGAGGGGTTTTTTTTAATTTTCCTGTTTAACTTAGAATGTGTTCTTCCTTGACTCAAGACATGGTGTTTCCCTGACCAGACCATGCCCTGTTGCCCCAAGGGAGGCATCAACACTGAAGTTCAGTGCAGTCTTCTCCACATGTGTGGAGATGCTGGGGTACTGTGCTATCTGAACTCTGCTTTAGCTGCAGCCCCTTCCCTCCCACCTTCCCTATTATCTGAGCCTCAGCATTTCATTCCAAGTTTGCAGGGGAGGAAGGTGAAGCACACACCAAGCTGTTATCATTCTCATCTGGCAAAGTATTTACTAGATAATGCTGTCCCAGCAATCAGGTGTGGGGCGAAATGTTTCTCCCCATTGAGGTAGACTGCCACTTCCTTATTACCAGTTTCTGGAAGCATTAAAATACTTCATGTTTCTGGTGTGATTCAGCCAACACCAGTTTTTATAAAGGGCATGATGAATAAAGGATACCTACAAGTCTTCCAATTTACAGGAGCTGAATACACTAAGTACACTTATTTAAGTATTAGAATACTTACAACACTACTTAGAAACCTATAACCTAGATCAAGGGGAAGAAAATCACCCCACTTGTTTTTTAAACTCCTGAAACAAGGCAACTCCAAACTGATGCTTTATGTTAACAGATTATAAATGCTTATGAGGTAAGAAAAGGCTGGAAAGGAAAACAAAATTGTTTTGCCTGACAAATCTGTTTAAGTCGCAGGAGTGAACAGTGATTACACTGTTATTTATAATATTTCTTGCAGCATGTATTGCCAAATCCAAAGTACACAGGCATCAATATTTTAGGTACTTGTCACACAAAACTGCCTCTTTTTTTTTTCCAAACTCAGATGTTTCTTTCAACTGCTGTTCTTCGTGTCCCATACAGAGTTTTCAGTGATAAGCATGGAATAAAAAAATACTCCTTTGCCAAGGACACAAGAGAAAGCCACCCCATATACTCCAGGTTCAAAGTCTCTACATTGCACTTCATAAAGACACATTTTAATAAATTTACATTTATTGAAAATATCACATGAGCCTTTATTTTGCTGATTTGCTCCAGTGAACAATTAAGCTATTTAAAATGTAAGATGTAATAACAGGACTGCAAGGAGCTTCATAAAATGAAAGACCAAATACACTTATAACATGATCAGACTGTTTTTAATCCAGTGGATAAGGAATAGTGGGGTGAAAGGGAATAATCTGTTTTAGGGTCCAATACACAACCTATCTTGTTGTTTTACCACATACATCTGTTATTAAAAGCCACTGTTGAGCAGTGTAACATGCATCTAAAAATTGACAATATGGGGCATCATCCATTAAATATACTATTTGTAGATGAGAATCATTAGGGATGGGAAAAGGACTAAAATAAAAAGAAAAGCACCAGGGCTCCAGAGCCCTTCTAGAGCAAAGTATTCTGCAGGGAGAGTGTAATGCCATCTGTCAGCGCTCTACCGCGACATGCTGCAAGGACGAGCATTTGGTCCCTTTCCTGCATGTTTGCTGTAGAAATGCACTTCTTTGGAAAAGCAACCATCAAGGCTTTGCAAATGCAGGGCTACTTCACACCCCCAGCTTATTAGCCTGGGTGAGGACAACCTTCAGAACCGGCATGAAAGCAGAGGTCTCGCTGAAGTTGCTGGTGCTGACAATGTGTGTGTGGATGTTCAGTCCTTCCTGGTAGTTGCGGGTTTCGATGCTCTTCACAATGTTGTGCAAACCACTGATGATGGTTGGAGAGAGCTGCAAGGAAGCCAGCAGAAAGGAAAAACAGCTCTGTACACTAGTGCCAGAAAAACAGAAATTCTGAGGGTAACGTTTGTCCCTCAGGAAGGTGAAGCAATTAAGTTCCTTTCTTTAGGGATAGCCATCTTTGGAGCTTCATCACACTGGGAACAGTCACTGGGAAGCCTAACAAAAGACTTCAACCACAACATACCTTCTCTGCAGCACTGCTAAGCCCTGCAAGCCTTCACTGCCAGCCCCTGGATGCAATTCCCCAGTGTGGGAGACCTGCTGTGACAGACTGTGGCACTGTGAAAAACCTACTGGGCTTTTATTTTTACACCTTTGGGCTAAAGTTAATTGCTCAGCAAACATGGCCTGACAATAACAGGATTAGATCACTCTAATCCTAAGGTACTAAGACATCTAAGCACTGTCCTTTATTCTGCCAAAGCTTCCTGGAAGGCTTTGGAAAAATTACCAGATCTTCAAAAGTACTTGCACATCTGCCTTCCAGTGAAGTCAGTGAACCTCCAACATTTAAGTCCCCTGAGTTCTTTTTTGACCTCAGGCTGTTTGTCTCACTTCCTGCTGGGAGCAGAGAAACAGTGCCAGCTGCAAGGAGCTCTGCTTTTTGGATCAGCACAGTCTCTGCACAGCACCATAAACCTCATGACATGACCGCAAAACACTGTCAAGTCTGCACAGGCATTTGGGGCCAAACACACTACCTAGCTCTTTTCTAAGAAATCCATACAAACATCCAATCAATGGATTTTTCAAAGAAAGAACAAGCACCTGCTACATATTGCACCACTGATGAAGTCATTGGCAATATTTGATTGGGGGCGGAGGGAAAGTAAAACAGAACTTACTGTCTGTTCCCTAAGTTTGTCATATAGAAACTCCAGGCGTTTATTTGCATCATCCAGTTTCCTCTTGGTTTGCTGCAAAACAAAGACATTAACACACAAGGATTTTACGAACACCATACTGATCTGGTATCACTGCAAAGAGTTCCATGCAGAACATCCAATTCCTTCCTCAACAACATTTTCATAACACATAATTTAAATTCTTTGTTCTGTACTTTTCTCCCCAGATTTTGCTAGGAAAGACCACATGATACACCTACAGTTCTCCACATGTAACCACTCTAGGTTGCTACAGAGAGTAGTACACCATAGAGGTGCATCCCAAAAGCCACTGGTCATTTTGCAAAACCCACTGGTATAGCTGATAAAAAAAGTGAAAGAATTCTGAGCTGCAGCAAAATCTTTTTTTATTATGGCTTACTGGCAAAGCATAATAACTGGATAAAATTCTTACTGGAATCAAGCGTCCAGCAATGCCAATGACAGCTTAAGGGCACATGCAGATACTCAAGTCTATGTACAACTCAGCCATCATTTATGGCAAATCCTAGTTATATTTTCCCTCATGTGATTAGTAATGCCAGGAGTTTGTCTAAGTTTTTAGTGTCAACAGAAAAACTAATAGCCTAACCCAAAATGTCCCTACAGATCCTTTGTGCTTCCATGACTTTTACAGAATAAACCACCCACTGATGTACCTGGAATTATTTTGCCATCAAAGGGTCTTAAAATAACACCAGTATATTCCAGCTGCAGCAGCAGCAGCAGCTGAAGAAATGCATTTTTATTTACCTTTTTTTTTGAACCAACATCCACAGAAACTGTAGATTTTAATCCAGAGTAACAAAACAGTCATAAAGCATCAGGGTTACAACTGCAGGAGTACAAAAAAAAAGCTGGTGGACAACAGCAGCAGAAATGGCATCAGTGCACAAGAGTAATGGAACTTCGTCCTAAATCAGTATGCACATCAATCCACCTTCACTTAGGATAGTGCCATTTTCCCTGGCAACTGGAAACGTTTCTCTGGATTAAATAGTCCCCAGAAAGAAAATAACAAAGCCTCTGGGAATGCTCTAGCTCAAGGGTGAAGACAGGCTGATGGCTGCCGGCTGTGCTAGAAATTAGGGAAAGCTGTTCAGATGGCAGAGGACATAAAGGAGAACACAGCACATGGATCTTGGGCCATGTGTGGAAAACTCCCCAGCAGCAGTTTTGCTGTCAAGAAACTGATATAGGTAAGGAAAAAGTATCCCAGGAGGAGCAGGTAAGAAACTGGCTAGTTCTTTTGGACTGGCTAACTCAGCTACATGGCTTCAGAGCATTTGTTTCCTGCAAACAGGAGAACTCACTGTTTTACAGATGGTCAACTAGGACAAAGAAGAATAAATTGTGTCTAGTAAACAGCAAGACATCTCTCCAGCCAGAGAAATGAGGTGGAAGTGCAAACTGGTTGTCCTTCTCATTCTTTGCTTCCTGTTCCCATTTTCCCCCTTTAGAATGTAATGAGTAGTGTCTGCATTTGTTCTGACAGTAACTGATGTGTACAGTCAAGGTGGTGCCTCATCTTTGTGTGCTGAAACACTTGCTCTGCCTTAACAAGAAGCAAGCAAAATGTGTTGGCAGAGCAGAAAAGCAATCCCCAGGTGCAGATGTGAGCAGAATGCTTTTGCCTTCTTTGTTTGTCTGGGAGAAGGGGCACTCAGAGGAAGAAAAGGTCAAAGAGTGTGCAGCATACACTACACATATATATAATAGGAGCATAAGTCTGTGCTGCTAAAGCAAATTTAGTGCACAAAGCCCTCTGCACACCACCAGCACAACCTTTTAGCATGTGGCAGGCATGAGCTTCATGAACAGTCAGCATCTAGGCTTTGGGGTGGCATGTGCTTTACTGACCACCAGAAATAAATGAGAAGTTTTAAAAAGGATGGCTCATTTACAAAGTGCTGGCTGCCACAGAAAATGCTTTTCCTATCCAGCTCCAGCGGTTGTGTTAAAGCTGTTAACCTTCCACTAGTCATTTTTTCCTTTTGAAATCACAGATGAAAATCTGAAGAATGTATTCATGTACATGAGCCTCGGCTCAGACCTGGCAAAATACCAGCTGCTTCCTGCTCTGAATTATAAGAAGCAGTTAAGCAAATGTACAGGGCATGCCTCCACAGGGATCACTTGACAGAAAAGACAGACAGCTCCCTCTGAAGGTTTTAGAATTTTTAATTAACTTATTAACCATCAACATCAAAACCTTAACTGTAACCGAATCCAACCCTTCTCCCTCCAAGAGAGCAGCATAGGGGGCTGCAGTGGGTTAATTCCCTGCCCATGAACAGCATCATCAGGCTCTGCCCATGCTGAGGGCTGTAACGACCCAAGTCAAAGTGTTCAGGCAGCTGGGCTGTGCTTTGAGCTCAGATTTGCACACCCTATGAGCGTATGGCTTTCCTACATTACATGTTGCTCATGGCTGCTCAAAGCAGCCTTTGGGAGAGGCTGTGACAGTCACTACCTGCTGCTGCAGGGAGCAGTATGTTCACCCAAACACAGGGGTGCTCTGGGAACACTGCAGGGACCTACCGGATCAGAAGCACACAGCAGGCACCTCTGGATAAGAGCTTCAAATGTTGTCTTCAGAACAAGGTGCTCCTCAGGGATGGGCTTCTTGGTAATCTTCTCTGTTGGCAGTGCCTGCACGTGCTGAGAAACAGAACAGGTGAGGCTTTTGCAGGTCACTGTGGCCACGTGTTTGTTTTTGGTTTTGTTTTTTTTTTTACCAAACCAAGTGGCATCATTAGTTAGCTTGGCACAACTCCTATTTCTTCATGTGGGTGTGTGAAGGTGACATTATCAGCACCTGCTGTTGTTCCCTCTGGGAAGCTGTGAAGCTGCAGAAGGAAGCAGCTTGTTGGCCCATACTGACTATAGCATTAACTGCAAAAAGGTGACACCTGAGTGAAGACTGCAGTAGCAAAACACCAGCAGGTTGCAAAGCTAGTGACTAAAAAACTCCAACAGTACATTTTGCAGGTACAGGAAACGCCTGGCCAACAGGATATCCCAGGCTCTGCTGATGGACCAACCAAAGCCACGAGTGCTGGGGGGCTGTTACCTGGATGGCATTGCCAATTGGGGCCCCAGGGGCCCCCTCCGTGCTGGGTTTGGAAGCAGCAGGCGGCAGGATGGATGGCCCCAGGGGCTGGGCAGCAGGCTGGTAGGCACCCTGCAGCAGCGGCCCCGCGGGGAGGTGCGAGGGCTGGAAGCTGGAGGCACCGGCAGGAGGCGCCGGAGCTGGAGGCTGCTGCATCTGAGACTGCGGGTCAGCCAGCGGGTTCATGATGGGGGAAGTGATGGGAACCGGGGGCAGGAAGTTATCAGGGACCTGGGGGGACATAAAAACAAAGCAAAACCAGAAAAAACAAACAGTGCATTTATGCTGTTGTGGCTGCTTCAGGCAGAGCACAACGCCCAGCTCCTACAGGCTTCCCAACCCACAGTAATTGAGAGCTCTGGATATGGAAATAACACGATTTCACTCTGGCTAAACAAACCTATATCTCCAGCTGCACAATAAGAAGTGTCTTGGGGCAGTCCAGCCCGTCCCTGGCCACAAGAACTGGGTGCAGCCACCTCAGATCAGAGCCACTCTCCCTCTGCCAAGGGCACAAAACAGAAGTTTGGCAAACCAGCACTATTAGAAGAGAAAACTAACCCACACCTACATCTATTCTTACTATTGGGTCATTATATTTAGATTTTTGTCTCACTTCTAAGGGTGTATTTTTGTCCATGTAGTAACGGAGGTCACAGCTAGCAACATGCTCCAGTAAAGCTTCTGAAAGCCTTTCAAGCCTCTGGCACACAAGTTTGTGCAAAGACAGATTATGGGTGCATTTTGGATTCATCCCTAAGCATCTGCCAGTCTTTACACAGGGGTGTTTCAGAAACGTTTGGTAGAGGGAGGAAACAGCAAAATGAGCTACTGGCCTCAGCCACGCATAGTACAGAAATGCAAACAAAAGGAAGGGCTTCCATGGGAATGTGCACATTTCTCTGGGTGCACATGCAAAAAAAGGAATTATTACAGAACTCTGAATGAATGATGCTAGTGGTTTGGGATAGCAAAAAAAAAAAATTCCAAATCCAGCACCGAAGTCAGTTATAAAAGCAATGGATCAGAGCAATAAACTTTTGAGTGGTGAATAAGTTCTTAGGAAGAAAACAGTTTAAAATTATGGCTTGAAATGCCAGACATCTCATCAATTTTATAATAGCCCATGTGGTGAGTCATCTTATAATATCCTAAATCACCCCACAGACGGTGGACAGAACAGAAACAAACACAGAAACTCGACTGACAGATCTGTTAAATACTCAACAGGAAACAAGCATGACTCCTCTTTAGAAGGGAGCCAGCCCTCAAGCCTTGGCTATGGCAGAAATTCTGGCTGTGACACACACACACACACAGCAGTAACAAATATCCTGCTTGCAGAAGGCTGCTTCTTGAGCTCTCAGATCCAGCAGTTACCCTTTCTAACAACTTTCTTCCTTCTGCTTCAGAGCCTGAAGCCCTAAAGGCAGCACACAGGCTGCTGTGGGACAGACACCCCAGCACTGGGGCAGTCAGGAGCACACAAGGCATCCTCAATCCAGCCTCCAAAAGCTTCTTAATCTTGAACTGCAGAGACCAAAACCCAACGGGGGTAAGACAGACTTCTGCCTTCACCTTCACCCAGACCCTCTCTTGCCTGCTCTAACTTTTTTTTGTTCTCCCCACACTTTACATGCTCCAGGGTAACTCTTGCTTCCCAAACACACCAGGGACAGAGAGTGGTGGGTGGCACTGGCTGCTGCAGAGATGCTGAAGACTAGAGCAGCACCAGGGCAGGAGAAGGCTCACTCTGCTCTATGCCAAGTGTCCCCAGTTATTCTGCCCTGCTGCAGTCTATATCCGTTTTACAAAACTACATTATCTCCATCATGAAAATTATCTTACTCTCAACTGATCTCTCAGAGTCAGACCCATAATCAGGGTAAATTGCTTTCAGCTCCAGCAAAGTCAATAATCTATAACAATTTGCACAGCCTCATAATTTTGCCTAAGTATCATCTCCTGCAAAACTCAGCTGCTTTACTGCAGATGAAAACATTCAGAAGCATTTCCTTCAAACCAGGATCAGTGTTGTTATTAACAACCACAACTTTAGCAAAAAACCACCATCTCTTTATAGGTTTAAATATTTTGAGAAAGATAATGCATATTGGAGAGTCATAAAAGCCATTTCTGCTCATGAGGTGCAGCTTTCATTTTCTAACACTTCTCTTTCCTTCTCCTGCCAACAAGTTTCCCAGGTGGAGCTTGAATTACTGCTTTTCAAGTGACCAGTACTCAGTTGGGCTGAGGCAGGATTTCCCAGAATACCTTCTTCTTCTTGGCAGTTCTGTTCAGGGTGGGAGGGTCATTCCAGCCATTCTGAGGCCCTAGGACAGAAAGAAAACAGAGACTGTAAGTACCTTATAGGAGGGCAGTGATGGCTTCTTGAGTTCAGCTGCCAAGGGGCAGAGCCTGCCCTCTTCTGCCCTTCCCTGAGGGCTAGAACAGCTGCTGTGCCAGCCAAGTTACCCAACACCCTGGCCATCAGACCCTTTGGGCTCTGCACCCACTGTGCATGCTTGGGATCTTAACCAACGGTTCTCAAACTATTAACTTCATTATTAACTTTTTTCCTTCTCTTGCAGGAAAGAAAAAGCTTTGAGCAGACATGCCCTTTGCAAGGGACTTACCATGCCCAAACCACAGCTCTGCTACACAGACTGTATATGTGAAGAGAGCTTAGATGTAACATTTATACATGACAGTTAAGACATGTTCCCCAGCAACACCACACCAAAAGAGTTGTAAGAGGCAACAGGAGCCTTAAACATTCCAGGTCAGGTTCACCCAGCCACCCTGGAGACACAAAAGAGACAAAACCCCAGGTTTCCCCTGCCAGCTACAGCATGTTTTTGGGTGCTTCGTATCCCAAAAATCAGAGCAGAGCTGCTTGAGCAAGGTGAAAAAATCAAGCTTTCTGCACCAAAGGCAATTTGTCGGAAACTGGAAGAAGCATAGAGGATGTCTGAGCAGATCCACTCCAAGTCTGGGATGTTGCCCTGTACCAAACCTTGTCATCTTCCAGGAAAGCAGGCTGTGTGCAGCTGCAAGATTTGTACACCAAAGCTCACATTAGTGCATTAGAGACAGCCCCCAATCTCATCCCGGAGCACATGTAATCAGGACCACAGCATTAACATCCCAGAATTACCGTGGCCTCACCGAGTAATCAGGATTTATTGCACAAAGCCACAAAAAGCCAACAAAACCAAATCCCTGCTCAATGGACTTTTTCACCACAGTGTTTTGCACTTAGCAGATGATGAATTCAACCTTACACAGCACGGCTTAACATCACTGCAGAATTTGCTCCCGGTCTTTTGTTAAACAAGTTCCACATCCAGAGTATGTTAAAGGGGTAAATGAAGAACAATTTAAAACCCCTTTCACATCGGCTTTGTCCTTCACCAAAGGCAGTGCCATCTCCTGGCAGGTATGTGCCCCCCAGGTCTCCTCTAATCCTCCCTATCCAGAAAATCCCAGAGTATTTCAGATACAGGGAGCCTAACTGCTGTGGTGCTGATAGGGGTAACACAGCAGGAAAATGTCCCAGACTGCTACCACTGTTCATTTCCTGGAAGAATTTGCTTTAAAAAAGGAAAACCAGAATTCGTTTCTGTGGTTAAAAATTCCAGATATGTTGTTATTGGTTTTAATTAAGGAATTAAAAATTGTTTTGATTAAAGTCTAATTGACAAACTGCATCACACTCAATGTTCTCTGAAGAACATATGCATAATTGATGTTTGTTCAATTAATTTCATGTAGTGGCTGTAATTATTTTCAGGTTAGGTGGTACCTAGTTCACCTGCGAAGGGAGAGGCCTGGTCTTGAGTTGGTAGGCTTTCTGCAGATAAAATGCAAAGAGAACTAAAAAAAAGATTTTCCCCAAAAGACTTTCATAAAAAACCAATAAAACAATTGGTTTGCAATTTTTGATTAGCAATTTAGTTTCAATAAGCATGAGAAGTCAGGAGAAAAACAAACCCTAAACTAATTACAATGTCAGTTTAGAGACAAGTCATTTGCTCAGACCACCCCACAGAACCGCTTTTGTCCACGTTTCCTGAAAAACAAGCCTTGCTTTTTCCATGCAGTAAATCAGTGTTTCTAGTTGTTTTAACAAATTTTGCAGAGTTCTGGCTCATTTTCTTATCTCTGGTGTTCTCATTTTCTATTCCAGTGCAGCCGACAGACCGTTATTCTTAGCAGCAATCTTCTCCAACATTGTTTTACTGTTCCAGAAAGTTTTTCAAGAGATGCTTAAAGTACTTGACTTTAAGGTGGATATCCAAGTATTTTCTCAAATCAAGGCACACTCTCAACTGCATGCAGCCCAGCAACGAAAGTATGCTCACACAGCAGCTTTACACTCACACAAAACGACACGCTGCCTGCTCAGACTGAGCAACAAATCCAAGTGACAAACGCAGCCAACAAACCTTCACTATTTCGAAATGAAGGGAATTCTGGGGTTAACTCCCGTTCCTGGGGTTGGTCTGATGTGCTTATAGTTCTAGTGCAAACCCTTCCCTTAGCTAAGAATTAGTCTATCGCATTTTCAAACAGCATTCAAGATGCTGAAAATTAAAACTCCCTTGAAAGCAGGTTCAAAGATCTATCACAAAACAAAGTGAGAGATTGAAAATGAAATTAAGTGTGCACTCTCCTTGCTTACTTGCACAGCTTAACCTACTGATGCTATTTGCCTTTGCAAAAAAATGGAAGATATTTATAGAACTGTTTCTTTAAGTGCATCTTTAAATCCAAGCCAGTTGGAAGGTCAGGAGCTTTTCAAGACTTCAAATTTGAGATATTTTTCCTTCCTCCCTTACCCCTCCCTTTAAATGAGTCACAGTGAAACCTGATGTTCCCAGATTAGATTATCAGCACACCACTTCAATGCCAAGATGAGCATCACTATATGCTCTGCACTAGAACACTTGAGTTACAGGTGAGATCTGCTTCTGGCTGCAGATTTCTGTGGTTCTACAGGGTCTCATGCCAAGGCATCCTTCACTAAGCAATGCAGCTGATCAGAAAATATGCTGGTGGTTAAGCATATTAAGCATGTGCACTGTCATTTCTGCACGTACAAAACAAGTTTTTTTTTTTTCCTTCTTGTTTGTATGCTTTTCGAAAGGCATAATCTAAGCACTGGAGGAGAACAGAGTGTGCTTTTCAGACACCCTTTTTCTGTTTATCATAGTTTTCCAGCTGCAGGCAGCACTTGTGTGCCAGCAGCTCACATTCATGAGCCACCCTGGCCTCAGCACCTTACCATGCTCTACAGTCCAGCTCTGCATGTCAGCCTAAGGCTGCTGTTTGCCAGAAATCAGAGAAGATGCCCAAAGTTTGGGTTCCTGAGCACTTGACACTTTATACTGGCTACCTTCTCACCACAGCTGCTGGGAAAAACATACACAGCACTGATAGTTCTCTGAAAGTTTTATAAAAAGCCTGGTTTAATTTCAAAAGGAAATTTGGCCAGGCAATGCAAATGATTGCTTCAATTCCCCTTATATTAAAACAACATAGGTAGGTTGTGTTTAGACTACTGTCCGTGCAAATTATGACAGTTTACAAACCAACTGATAGCTGATAATGTTCCTAATTTCTACTGTCCAGAGTACAGAACCTCACCCATTCTGAGCACACCACATGGACTCTGTGACTGCACTGCAAGAAACTTTGCAAGCAGTAGATCTGAAATGACTGCCAGTGATGCAAGTTGAGTAGTAAAAATGGGTAAGAAAGAACAATTTTCTAGTTCCTGGCATTTATTTGGAGGTGCAGAAACTATGCTGTCTGCATTATAATGTGCTGATTAGCACCCCAGGCCTAGAAACCCTATCCAATACCTCTTTTCTCTGTTCAATTTAATAATTCCTCCGGCTTAGTGATTCAATGTTGACATGCCCTGTAACATGGGTTCAGGAGAGGTCATAGCATCTCTAAGAACAGAGGACATGAGATCTGGCTGTACAATGCAGGGAAAAGGCCTGTTCTTCCCTTGCAACTCTGGCAGCCCTACACCAGTCCTATTTTTTGACAGAGTTAAAGACCATTTCTCCCCAAAACATGAGGGGGTGTGTGAAGGTAATGCCAAGAGAGGTGTGCACTGCCAGCCTAAAGGATGCCAGGAGCACCTACTCATAGGACTCATGTTGCCGAAACCAAGGCAAAATGCCTTTTCTGCACTGCTTCACTGCTAACAGGCTTTTAAAATAAGAGGGGGAATCAACAGTGGGCTAATTAGAGCCCGCCAGCAGAGTCAGCATCTCCCAAACATCCCTCAAATCTTCCCTCCGCTTTCTGCTTCCCAGATCCAGTCCTTGACACTCCAGCTGGACCACCTGGATGCTAAGTGTGTCTATGATCAAGTACAGAATAGGACTCCTCGTGCTTCCTGCACTGCCTGACGTATGTGAAGCTGCTGTTTCACAGGCTGCTAAGTGAGGAGACAGATCTGTTGTGGCAAGGGAGGTCACTGTCCCACAGCAAACAGCAACATCCAGGCAATCACAAGCAAACATGGAGCCCCACCTCAGCGAGTGCTCTCTCACCAAGCATGCTCAAACATGCTTTTATGTATCAGCCACACACATGCTTTTAATTGACACTCGAGAAAGAGCCATGTCAAAGCATTTCTAAATCACTTCTGGTTATCTTTTAAGCCATTTGCAGGTAGAGGAAAACCCATTGCACTAACTGGGTAGGAACAAAATAAGGGAAGTGAGCTGTTGCCACAGGAAATATGCTGGTAATCCCAGGGCTTGAAATGCTGCTCAAAATGCTAGGGAAACAGGGACAATTCACATTTGCAAAATCATTCTGTGAGGAGAATTGAGATCATCTCCTCTGCAGCAATCAGGAAAACTTGCCTGTTTCTGTATTTAGCTCTCCATCACAGAGCAGGTTTTGATGCCAGCCTCACAAGCTTACAGCTGTGCCACTATCTATTCATGGCATATGACAGTCTCATAACAAGACTGCTGTAGCATCTTGTTTCGGGCAAGACAAAAGCTCTGTGACTGTGGCAAGGCCTTGACTTGCTCGGCAAACGCTCACCGCAGCAACACAGCCATGCCACTGCCAGATGCACAGGGATGAAGAAGCGTTTCAGAAATGCTTTGGACTGATCTCTGAGCAAAAGCAAACTTCATGCAGAGCATTCACAGGGAAAACGTGCACATTGAACTGAGTGAATAAAGACCAAACCCCTCCCCTCTCCCTGCCTGCCCCCCGTCCAAGCGCAGACCTGTTCTCTGGGATGCAGGAAGGTCACTGGTTGCAGGCAGAGTACCTGTTGGTCCAGTGGGTAATGCATAAGCCACAGAAGTTGTTGGAGGTCCTGGCCTGCCATGCTGAAAGGATGTGCCAGAAGGAGGAACAGGGAAGGAGGAGATGGGATTCAGGCTTGTTGGGGAAGGTTGAGGCTGCCCGGGGTACAGCGGGGAGGGCATGGAATGGGCAGGGGCAGAGGGCAGGTAGGGAGGGGCAGTGTTAGGGGCAGGGTTTGGGTAAGAGGCTGAAGCAGGGACAGCAATAGGCTGCTGAGGCTGATAGAGAGCTGGTCCCCCTGTTCCAGAGGAGTACTGCTGTGTGGCCTGATAAGCTACAAACAGGGAGAGAAAACATTCAGTCAGTGAGTTCATAACAGAGGAATAGGTTTCATTTGCTTCTGCTTCCTTCTTCACCCGACTCTCTTCATGCCCCTACCTCCTCAAACCACTTAACTGTCCAGCCAAATCCTGCCTCCCACAACTCTGCCTGCACTTATAGGACTGCTCAAAACCCCAGCCTGCCACTGGGAGCAGGGAGGCACAGAAAGGATGGCCTTGGCTGCAAGGACTCTTGTTCTTCCACACACACTCTCCAGTCCAGAGCCACCATGCCACCTGGGGTGGGGCTGGGGCACACGGACACTGCTGTCTTGGACCACTGCAAACCTCACAGTGTCTCTCAGGGAAGGGAAAGGCCTGTCCCAGGATTGCACAAAGCAAAATCCTAGTCCAAGGAAATTAACAACAGACTCTGGAAGTGAGTGTAAGCTCACAGCCTTTTACTATGCACCCTGCAGCTTAATTTTACTATCTGTCCTGCCCATCTAAGCCCATTTTTCCTCCCTCCTATCTGTACTTTCAGTCCCTGCCTTGAATGTCAGTGGTCTGCTCCCTGCTTCACTCACCTCTACTACTGCCCTCATTTCCTCACCCTCCTTCTCATCTTCACAGAGTCCCAGTGAGAACTGGATGGACCAGCTGCACACAGATGAGTTGTGTCTTTCTTTACCAGACATGTGCTGCTTTTCCAGGACTCAAGACTTTGGAGTTTCTGACCCCAGGCCACCCTTGGGAAGGCCCAGATGAGGAGTGAGACAGAGCTGTGGGTAGACACCTTCTCAGCAGAAGAGGAGACAGCGTTTGACAGAGGGTGTCTAATGTCTGAACCCCACCATGAAACAACAACCCTCAGATGTCATCTCAGGAGTCTTTTTCCCCACCCCATGAGAAATGCGGGGCTGGCTTGGTCTGAACACACGTAACCACAAGGAAGGGATGGGTTATCCCCAAGTAAATGTGGCTGGCCCAGCTGGGTGGGAGGGAGAGAGGGGGAAGCTGCTGTTACTCACTCTGCGGGTATGCTGGCCGTGTCCCTGCTTGTGAGTACACGCTGTAATTGGAAGATGTGCCTTGCTGCGGCGGCATGTTGGGGTTAGCGGCACCTGGGATGATAAACCCTGGAGGAGGGGGGTTGTCTCCCTGTAGCAAAAAGATTTCAGGAAAAATGAAACTTCAGGTTGGGAGAGACAGGATTCAGTCAGCAACATTAATGCAGTGCTGAACTGTAACAAAATTATCAGTTCACATCTCAAGGCCTGAAACCACATTCCCTGGAAGAACCACCAGCACAGGGGCAAATACCTCCAACCAGCCCAGTGCCTGAGGGCGTCCAGCCCAGCACTGAAAGCACAGCCTGTATGTTCAGTGACTTCAGCAGCAAGCAGAGCAGCACACCTTCCTGCATAAGGAGGAGGTCCCTGCTAGTGCTGCCTGTTATTCAGGCAGTCTGAGAGCACCCTGCCATCTTTCAGCTAAACAAACATTAACTCTGAAGCTTCTGATTTCCATGGAAAGGGGGGGGGAAGAAAAATACCATCATACTTCAAATAATCCAGTGTGGGGAAAGGGCTGGGGAGGCTCAGATCACACTGAGCTCCCACTCAAGGCTTTCCAGAGCCGCACATCTGGGCGTTGGTGAAAAAAAATGTAATGAGATGCAAAGGAGTAGTAAAACCAGAGCACCAGAGCTGCTCCTTCTGTCTATCTGTACCAGACCATGTCAAGCACACAAACTACACCAGGGGACATACTGGGGTGGAGCAGGGGCTCAGAGAGGAATAATGAAGGTTATACCTGTGTGTCAGAGGGACAGCCTGCAGGAGGATGGCTGGGAAGGGCAGTAGGAGTTTTGTTACTCCAGGTAGTGACAGTAGGGGCAATTCTAACCTGAATTGAACAAAGAAATACCAATCATGGAAAACAAAACAATAAAAAAGTCTAAAGGGTTTCACAAAACAAGATGCAAGAAGGTTTGCATGCTGGCACTTTTAACAGCCACAAAAATCTCAGAGGAAGAAGGAAAAGTGCAATCAAGACAGACAAAATCACTGTGCATTGGCACCAAAGTGAATTGCAGAGTGAAAATGAAGCACAGTGGAGTTGCAGGTACAACAGGCTGTGGAGCAAGTGCAGTGTTATATGTGTCAGTGAGCCAGGTCTCCCTCTTTCATCACATTTTTCTGCTGCAGAAGTCCCCTCCCACCCCCTGCCATTAGTGCATGAGACCAAGCATCACTAACCATAGCTGCAAGTACCAAGTTCCATGTTAAATTCAAGCATATTGCCTCACAGAAAAAAAGTCTGTTTAAATTGAGCTCAACATGAATTAATAAAGGTTAACATCTGATATTCAGCTCTTGCACATGCACAAATACACATCTTAATGGTAATTGCTACCAGACAGTCTCCCACACCTCCTTTCCTCTATCTTCCTTGTTACTCCAGAGCTCTTAAATTCCGTATGACCACTTCAACCTTTCTGATGGGACAGGAACCATAAACCTCCTATATCTGTGAATCCCTGAGCAAGGAGTGGGTGTGCTGCCCAACAGTGGGACACATGACCAGGGTTCAAGAGTTCAACATCCCATCTGAGCACAGGCAGAGGGAAAGCTGTGACCCTGAAGTCCTGGCTGGCTCAGCTGGCTTCAGGCTATGTGTCTCTAACCCCACACAGTGCTTGGCTAACGGTGCAGTCAGCTGTACAACAACCACTGTTAGTGTCTGCATAATTCATCACTGAAGTCACATAAAAGACTTTTTCACTTCCTTTCATGCCTCAGTTATCCAGATGAAAGAGATGGTTCAAAAAACCTGTGCTGAAAGGAATCCAAGTTTAAAGTACATGTTCCTATTGGGTACAGCAATTAAACAAAGGCTGTCTCAAGCTTGAAAAAGTACTACACACACACTTTCTTAAAAGGAAGTCAAAATAAGTATCCTAAGACTCAAATATGTAATTTTTCTCCACTCTGGCTCATCAGCATACTGCTGGGCACCTTTCTGACATGACACCTCTTCAAGCCCTTCCTGTTTAGCATGAATTCCCTGAAAAGCCAAGAACACATGGGGTTAACTCACTCACTGTGTGCTCAAGGGCTGTGATACACCTTGCCTTTTATTAATGAGCAGGGCTTGCTGAAATAATAGTTTGAGACATTCCTGAATCAGTGGGAGAAAGAGGGAACTCTGGTTTAAAAAAAGCATTGCTAAGATCTTGCCATGTAGAGGAAAGCTGCTATTCCTCACAGGCAAATGGGAATCACACAGAATCACTTCTCAAGGCAAATCATTGGTTACAAGGAAGGAGGCCAAAAACACAGACAGAATAGTAAAGTTGATTATTGATGATGATGCATTTAAAATCATATGCAGTGGTGTTAGCAAGGTAATCTTGGATGAAGGCTTTGTCCCTTCTGAAATTGACCTTGGAAAGAAGGTAGAGGCACACATTGCTGTTGACATCAAGAACTCCCAATTCCCACTCAGCCTTTCACCCCTTCTTTCCTGCGCCATTTTTCTGGCAGGAAGTGCCTGAAGGCAGCACAGAGAGAGATACACCTCTGCCTTGTGCCAGTCTCTTGTGTGTAAGAACAGCCACAGCCATCACACAGCTCTGCTCTCAGAAAAGCCCAGCCCAGAGCCCCTGTACAGAGCAGGGCCAGAGGAGCTGCAGCACTGTGCTGAGGGATTAGAGACTGGGCAGTGCTCTCCAAGCATGCACAGAGCCAGGGCTGCTCAACACCACACTGCAGTGATGGCCTGGGAGTTCTGTTGCAGTGTCCTCCTCAGGTTAGAGATAAAACCAGGGAATTTGCCTCCCCCATTTGTCCTCTTCCTTCCAGCACAACTCCCTTATTAGTCTCATACTCACCAAGTCTTTCTTCTAGCACAGCTCACTCTCAGTCCAGGAAGTTAAACCACCTGCCTCCTTACACCCATCTGGGAAGGTGTTTTCACAGCAGGCTGTACCCACAGCTGCTGAAACGTGCCCTCAGTTTGCTATTGCTGCTGCTCAGCAGCTTCTGCAGTCAACATCAGAGCTGGGGGTGGGAACAATCAGCCCCAAAAGGGTCTGGTGAGCAGCAGGAACAAGCCCCAAGGCCTGCATGGATGGGACATCAGGGACTACCAGAGGAAGCACAGAGAACTCATGCAGTGCTCTCCCGTGCAGCTATTCTTCGCATGGAAGCACATGTTCAGACTAAGGGAGAAAACACCAAATCCTCAGAAGCAGGCTACTTGACAAGGTGTTTGATGTTTCCAGATAAGGAATAAAGGAGGTATTTGTACTGACTCAAAGGAAGCACCAATGAACTTCACCACAAGGCTCTCAATAGATACATGTCATACAGCATCAGATCAAGAGAAAGGAAAAAAAATTATTATATCAATCACTCTCAGGAATTCAAGCACTATGTCCCTTCTTTACTGCCAAACCCCATTTACCTGCTGGTAATACTGCTGGGCTGGAGCCTGGGGTGCTTGCATCTGTCCAGCCACAGGGCCAGCTCGTCCTTTGGGCATGGGCTCTCTCTCATATGGTCGCTTGAGGCCATCCTGTCCCCCTGGGAGCTCCCCTTGGGCTCTGCAAAGCCTGTCCCGTAGCTGCATGATGTTTGGCTGCAATCAGAAGAGGACAGTGATTGAAGGTTAACTGCACTTGTCTGTAACCCAGTGCATCACACCAAAAGGCTGGTCACCCACTGATGAGCTCTCAGAAGCCTGCTCCGCTTACTTGATTGGAATGAGACATGGGGCCATTGGAACTGCCTTATGCATGCCTGCCTTGTTCCCAAACCAGCCTGTCTACAAATACCAGCTGACGGAAAAAGAGAAGTCAAAAGAAAACAACCAAATGCCAAGGTAAACATTTCATCCACTGTGTCTGGTGAGGGAGGGACACCCTTTGGCAGGTTGCAAGGACAAGGGTGTGAAATGAAGAGGGAGCAGAAGGTGGTCGTGTATTTCTGCCAGATCAGCAAGGTCAACACTGGCAGAGAGGAAACAGCCTGACGTCTAACTGCAGTTCTGACAGCTGACTGCACCATGAAGAGACCTTTGCTCCAAGCATACCTGTTCACATAGAGAGAGGGAATGAAGAGCCTGAAGGCCCATTACCTGGTTGGTGTTTGCAGGGAGGAAGGTCAGAGCTGCAGCCAGGCTTCCCTGAGCAGCCAGGAGGTTGGCATACTGGCTCATCTTATCGGCCAAAAGGGCCCCCACAGCATTAGGGTCTGCAGCCTGGGTGAGCTGCACAGCCTTGCGCAGGATTACGACTTTTTCTATTAAATCCTGAAAGATCAGGAGAAAAAAAAAAAACACCCACAAGTGAGAACAACAAAGTGAACTAACTAGTGACAGGCTAATGACTGACATGGAGGGCTGTTCCTCAGGGCAGCCTTGTAAAACCCCTCTCACTCAATGAGAAGCCCAAGCCAAGTGCAGGTTTCCCAGACAGCCACAGCTGCAGCAAAGGCACAGCTTTCCCAGCACATGTGACAACACAACAGCAACCACACACCAAGTAGCTTCTAACAGCATAGAACAGCGTTCAGAGCTAAAAGAACTGCTTTTATTAAACAGGATTTCAGGGCCCTATTCAGCATGTCCACCAAGAGCATGCTTTCATAAAACTATCTGGTGGCAGCCTGACAATAAACAAACATTGTGCCCATCATCACCAATAGTGCTGGGCTGCTGCACATTCATTTACAGTGTTTTAGTAAGTCAGTTCTGGAAGGATCCAGTAACTCCCTTGGGAGAGTGGTCCATTGTTTTCTGGTTGCTATAGAGAAAATGGTCTTCCTGATATTCACCAGTATCATGCCCTTGTTGCACATCCCCAAACACAAGAACTGGTGTTGGTTGGGTTTTCTCCCAGTCCTAAATTTTAGGAATGTTTTCTGGCCAATTTTCTCATGAATTTCTTACTCTCACTATATTTATATGGAAAGTTACCACAAATATTAATTTGCCAATATTAATATTCAATCCCTTTTTAAAATCTTACAACAGATTTAATGAATGCACCACACACAAGGTTTAACCATACAACACCAATAAGGATTGTTTTCTGATTGTTTGATAAAACATTTTTGTTTATCCCAACAGATCAGCACTTCAAAAAAGGAAAAATCCCCAACAAGTAACAAATAACAAGATAAGCATCAGCTTCTATGGGTTTCAGCAATTCCACGTCATAGTAAACAAGCAGCCTAATTATAATTCCAACAGTATTTTTCAATTTTAGTGTCCAAGAGAACAAAGCCATGCAATCAAAATGCAAATTCAAACCATAGTTTACTTCAAACTGGAGGTAAATCTGTAAATAAAACCCTCAAAATAAAGTAATTTTGATAATTCAAAACTGGAAATAGTTAATAACACAAAGCAAAACTCATACACTCCAGTTTCTTCAATTAACTAAAAAAGAGACTCTCAGCTCTGCCAAGTAATGTTACTTTAAGTACTTTGTAAAACTGATCCTTCAAAGGCCCTGAACAGATGGAAAAAACTAAGACTGTACTATAAAATAAATTATTCCATAATTGCTTCATTCCACTCATCAATCCTATTCCCTCAAGATATTTGCTAAATGCAATATATTTCATGCTGGAAATCAAGCCTTGTATGTGCAGACCCCTGGAGAAAACTCTCATGAGAAACCTTCCTAGTTTTCTCTCTAGATTTAACTCTAACTCTTTAGATTTCTTCTCCCTGAGCATCCAAAAGTAGCAATGCTCAAATAATCCCTAACTGCCAAAGATGCAAGCATTTGAAGACCTTTCTTTGCCAAAACACTCAAGCTCTACAATTACCCATTTGCACAGGAAGTGTGTTAGCACGACTGCCCAAAGACCAGGGCAAGTACAAGGGCCACTGTGCTTCACAATGCATTTTCCAGTATCATATTTGTGTTATTTTTATGAAAGCCACTCAATCCCAAAACAAAAAGGCTTGCATCCTGATGTACATGCAGCTGTCAGACAGCAAAGCTCTATACTAGATCATTTGATTTGAGCACTAAATGATTGCAATGTTCCAACAGCTTTCTTAGAATAATTACAAACCTGAAGGGACAAGGGGCTGCTTCCATCCTGAACTTTGGTCCAACAAGCTACAAGTTTATCAACGTTGCCAGCACAAATGTAACAGAGACAGGCTTGTGTCTGCAGAATGCTGTCCCCTTCATTCTCCAGCCTGCTGCCCAGGAGATCTAGATGAAAAATGAACAAAGATGCTGGTGAATCACTTTGGTGATCCCTCCCCATCACTGCTGAAGCTGGGGAAGCCTATTATGCCTGTCATGTCTCTGCTCAGCACAGTGAGAAGGGATATTGCCTCTGGGCTCTGTCAGTAAGGACATACTCCGGTGTCCAGAGCACTTCAGAGGCAGTTACTGTCATGGCAGCAAGAACCTGCCAAATGACTGCAAACACAGGACACAGCAGAGGAGACAGTCCATCTGCTGACATGACAAAGGACAAGAGGCCAGGGTTCACCCACTTCTGCAGTCCCTCACTTTAGGAGTGTGACCCCAGTGTGCAACTGGCCACGATGCTGATATGTGCTGAAGGGAGCCATACACCTCTCCAGACACCACGGCTGGTGTCTGAGGGACACAGGGATGTCAGGCTCACAGCTACTGGCAATATAACTTCCCTGTGGGTTAAACCCAGTCAGCTGTCTGCCGTGCAGCACACAAGGGCAGGCACACTCACTGTCTGTGAAAGAGGGCTCCTTCCAAGAACTCATGACTGATCTTGGGGAAGAAGAGTGAAGTGCTTCCTTGAAACATTTCTACTTCTGCCCCATGCACAAACACTGCAAGACAGGTCCTTTGGCTGAAACACCTGTCACATCAGCATCTCTGTTATCCATCTGGAAACAGTACAAGACCATCAGCTGTGCACTACACAGGCAATACCGGGACACAGCTCCTCACAAGTGTCTGAGTTTTGTGCCCAGAAGATCAGGAAATGCAGTGGTAAAACAGCACCCCAGAGATTCCTCTCCTCCTTAGAACAGGACTGAGGAACTGCATTAGCCATGAATGAAAGAAGCAAGCAAGGCATTGCAGCAGTATCCTGGAAGGAAGACAACCCTGCCAAAGTGTAGTTTTGCTGTAAGTGGAATAAATGATATAAAGCCTGTAAAGTGTCCTTACCACAAAGTGCTGCAAACTCATCTGGCCTGGCATAAGTGAGCACAGCAGCCAAAGCTTCTCTCCAGTTCTGCAGATCACAAGACTGCACAATTTCTTTCCAGTTCTTCGTTACCACTGCAGTGATGAGCTAGACCAGAAGGAGAGAAACCACAATGAACATCTTGGTAGGATTTCCTTGGTATAATATACAGTATAATTTGTATCTGTTCAAGTGTACTCATCCCCACTGTATTCAGGGTCACAACAGATACTGCACTGCAGTTCAACAGCTGCAGGACAACAGTATATTTTACTTGAAAAAGAATACCGTGAAAAATCAACAAAACAAGCTCAGATAACACACAGAGGACAATTATTCTTGCTACAAAATGTGCAAGAAGAGAATACACAAATCTCCACAAGCCATGATTGCTGAAAATGGTTTTTCAGCAGTTTTTGCAGAGAAAGATAACATACTAAGTATTTAGCTGTAAGTCTTCCAGACAATGCCTAAGAAGGGGTACGAATTTTGTTTGTCAAACTGTTTCATTCAGTTTTAAGCTCTTCGCCTCAGGCTGACCTGAGGCCAAGCTGAAAAGGCTGCCTAAAGGAAGCAACAAAGTGGCAGCAGTATCAGCCTGAACTGGTTGCAGTGTCCCTACCCTTTCCACACACAGACACAGGCTGTCTATCCACAAACCCTCAGAATAAAACTCCAGCTTCTTTTTCTCAAACTGCCTCCAGTTACTTTGCTTTGGACAAAAGACAGACTTGGCAGCTGAGCTGCTCTTTAGTGAGCAAAGCTCTTGTCATGACAAGATTTCAAGCTCAGAAAGTGCTGAACAAGGAGTAAGTATGCAGTTTGGGACCAGAAAAGAAAAACACACCTAAACAACAAATGAAAGATTCTAACTACAAGGTCAACACTTGCTTGTTAGCACAGGCACAGATAACTAGTCAGCTCTCCAATCCTTTTCCCAAAGGATTAACTACAGTGAAGAAATTTCTCATACACTACAAAGTCTCCTTTCTCTGATTAGGCCAGAGGCAGGAAAGTACTTGGGGGTAGGGAAAGAAATCCTGCAGAGTCTTAATACATGGGATTTTCCTCTTTTCATTTCTCCAGTATTAGCAGTGCAGTTGTTCTGTGTTCTTTTAAAGCCACTTCTCCTGTTTCATCTTCCTGTTGCTATTTTCTCCCGTCAGTAAAAAAGAAAAACTTGAACGAGCAGAATCAGCAACCTCTAGCAGTGCAAACAAATGAAAACAACAACAAAAAGCTGGCCATAACATGCTCGACAAAGGGTGATTGATCTACCCTGGGCATAATTTGCTCTCTTCTGTGCAGGCAGTTGAAACAAAGCATCAGCAAAATCTGTTAAGAATGAGCACAGGCAGAAATCAACTTAATGCTGCTGGCCCTGAGCATGGGTCACATGTGACTCTTAAAAATGTGACAAAATAACAGACTGGAATGTGCCCTGATTAGGCTATTTATCTATTGGTGAGAATCTATTAGTGTATACACAACTCAAACACAGGAGAGGTGATAAAGAATACTCTCATGCAATTTTATCCAGGTAGTGTGCAAGACTTCTCTTCCTACCAATGCATTAAAAAAGAGCAACTGAAATCCTTCTGTTCTTAGATCTTAAACATGACTTGAACACTTAACTTCTCCAGAAATAAACCTATAAAATGGCAAGAAAACTTTTAAGGTGAAAAAGGGAGTTGCCAAAGGCATGCAAGCATGTTAGTTCTTAACTGATAAAGCCATACCCTGGTAATTTTGCTCTGCATCTTAGCAAAGTACTTTTCCTGTGTCCTGGAGAGCAGCTCTTGCCCACCGGCAATGGCCAGGATGATGGCGTCAGCCATGCGGTTGTCGTGCAGGCAGAGATCCACAGCGCCCCCAAAGTCCCCCGTCAGCAGAGCCTGCGTGATCAACCCGTCCACATCTGCAGAGACAGAGGGGGGCACTTTCAGATGCTGGCACAAAGGTCACTTAGAGATGCAGCAGCAGGTGACTCTGATTCTGACTGTACACCACCGCGACACATGCTGACAGCCACATCACAGGGGTCACTGTCAAAGCATCATTTACCTTGCAGCAGAACAAAATGCTAGGGGTCTGAACAGCCTCTGAAACAACTACCCTGCATACAGTGGCAGAAAAAGTCAAACCTAGAGAGGGGTCAATGGCTTGTGTTACTCAAGATCCCCTGAGAGCTTCTGCTAGCACTTCATGCCTGATCAGGCATGTCTTCCTTTGTCTCAGGAACCACCCCGAGCAGCTGCTTTTCAGCAACGGGGTACACAAATGATGTGTGCTTTCTTTCCTTCCTTAAAGAAGTTGCATTTTCAAGTGCCTTGAGACTGCTGTGAAACAAATGCAGTTATAGGCAAGTCACTACAATCCTTTGCAGTCTGTGCAGAAATTGCCTTCACACTGGAACACCTGTATTAACATTAGTATTTATAAATATCAGCACAGACAGTGAAATCAATATCAAGGGTTTATTTTTTACCTCCACTAACAGAAATGTTAAATGTAGTCTTTGCAGATCCCAAACCTTCAGTTTCTTGTTTATGGTCCTTCAGCGCCTAAGAGAAAGGAAAAGCATGATTTATGAGACTATGTAAACACTTGGAATATAGACACGTTTCTAGAAAAACATGGCTCTTGCATTACAAGTTAAAGTTAGGCCTTCAGACTACCAGTTGCCCCAGAGAACATCAAATTGCATACACACATCCATGCCCATATACACACAAGCCCTACCAAGCAAAACAGCCAAACCCACAAAAATCAAAAACCTCTGCCTTCTCTCTCTTTTCAACTTCAACCCCTTCCAAAGGAGGTTCCACATTGCTCCCCTTAGACTTTCAGGTCGTCCTTGAAATACTCTACACCAGGCATACACCCTAGTCTAATTAAGTAAATTGCACATGAACACATGCTTAATTTCCAACACAGAAGTCCAGCACAGACCAGACTTAAGCACCTTGCACTTGGTACAGGAGTGCTCAGTGGATAGAAGTTGCTTTTTTTTATTATAAAACTCCCACAGGATTTAAGATAGAGAAGGTTTTGTGCAAGTACTTGGATTTTGGGATTCCAAACAAAACCTTTCAATAACAAAAAATAATGCCAAGAGAGAAGTCTCTCTCCATCATCCATTTTCACAGCACAGCTTAAGAGGAGTGAAGAAGTTGACCCACAAGCTGCCTCCTCTGTCATAAGCCGTTGCTCTAGCACAGGCAGCAGGAGTTCATGAGTCTGATGAGAACACCCTGCTTGTGAGGGCTGATCAGGGAAATTGCACTTCAGAGAATGAAGAACACAGTCAACCAAAACCAGGCATTTGGATGGCTAAGCAAGTCTGAAACAGCCTTCATGTTTGACTCATGAAAGGAAGTAGCATCTGGAAAATTGTTTTGCTGTCAGATAACACATGATGTGTGTTTGGTATCAGTTGAGAGCATGTTGTGACTATTATAGGAATAATGTGCCCATCCAGTTACTTTATGGATGTGACAGCACACACCAATGCATCATCAGTGGCTTCAGGCCAGTCTCACAAATATTTACCATCCATGCTGGAAGTCTGGGGTCACGTTTGGCTGTGAATCCTCTCTTAGAACAAACATTTGTCATGAGACGTATCTCCAGGACAGCATACCCCAAAACCCTTACACAGTCAGATACCTGTGTCTGCCACTACAGTGCCTAAAGAATTAACAAGCAATCTGGCATCCAACCCAAGAAGACCATTCTGGTTCTAGTGTCCTTAACAGGCTGTTTGGTATATGGGGTAAAGTGCACCACTCCAACTTGCCTGAGCCTTAAACCAGTCCTCATTTTCACAAACAACTGCAGACAAGCACAAGGAACACAACTAGTTTTGTGCTAACAGCTCAGATTCTAACCCAAAAGAGAATCTGAGGGAATAGGGGAAAATAAAGTTGGCATGTTTACACAGTAATGCAGTATTTTCAGTGCTACTGACCTTAAAAAATCAGAGGCTGGTCTTTAGTGTTAATTATAGACCCACGCCCACATTGCAAACATAGGGCTGAAAACAATGCTGTTCAAATGGACAGAAATGAACAGTAGTTGTAGGATCCCAAGAGCAGACATGGTTGAGCCCAAACTGCCTGCAATAAACCTGGCAGAAGTGTTGCAACAAACACTCACAAGGCAGCTGGCTGCCAGAGCCCTGATACTCACTGCTCAGGTGCCAAGGGGATGGATGGCACCGTGACTTTGGAAGGAGCAATGCAGAGAATGAACATTCTACCTCTCCGCCAATAGCATAGCATCATTGCTGCAAAGGGTTATACCCTGAAACAGGGCAGTAGTAAGCTGTGTGCTTGGTAATAATCAACCAGAGGGAGGAAAGAAAGCAATGAGAAACGGGGGGAAAAAAAAAAAAAGAAACCATTAGAGTTTAGGCAGCAGATAATTAAATATGTGTTAGGGAAATGTCAGAGTGAAAAGTATGGCAGAATAAAGTCCTTGACTCTGGTGTCAATTGGATTCTTATAAAACAAGCTTTTTCTTCATTGCCACCAAATCTATTCACATGATGTCTGAAGCTGATGAGAAAAATCTCAACCAACTTAACAAGAGATCACTTTTGTCATTCTACATAAATCTTCATATTTCCATATATCCTCAGCACTAGGAAAAGCCACCAAAGTAAAATGCTCTTAATGGTACAAAGCAAATACAGGGCAGGTCATCAGGATTAGTCTAGAGGGCAACAGATACATACCTCTCCCAAGAACTGCTCTGTAGCCTGGCCTTCATCCCCCTCGTTTGGCACAGATTCATCAGATTCTGCAGGAGCCTTCAGCAGAGAGAAGATGCCATAAAAAAAAAGCCAGCAAAAGAGGAAGAAATACTTTTCACTGCGGAGTATAGCCGTCTTCCCACCAACACCAGTTAGAACCAGACTGCAGATCACAGTAACGCATTGGCCATAAATGCTTGGCTATCACAAACCTGGCAGAGCCCATTTCCTTTGTCATTACACAGTACCTTGCCCTGTTTTCATCTTAGCTGCCTGAAAACATGCACCAAAACTTTTCTTCCCCATTAGGCAATCACAGATGATACCTGAACTGTCTGCTGCACAAAAGCAAAGCACTTCTGTTGTAGACTCAGGCCACTGCAACTACAACAGGCAATGCCTGAAGAACTGTATTTATCACTCCTGTATGAAGTGTTATGGGACCATACTCTCAATCCTGTTTTTTTTTTTTAAAGCCTAGTGACAGTGCCTTGTCAGGCAGCAAGACTCTGCCCTACCTCACAGGCAGCACAGTGTCACAGTGGGCAAGACACAGGCAGTAAAAAGGAAAGGTGGAGGAACACCAATGAGAGCCTGAATTAAATCCTGTGGCTGAGACCCTTCACTGGAAAAGGGGAGAACACTTGGGAGGAATAAAGTTGTTGGTTTTTTTAAATAAGTACCTTCATGCTACTGACTGTAGAAACATGCCACATGCTGGACTATTTGTGACTTACTCTGGGACAGCTATCAAGCAGAAAGAAAAATTATTCTTACTTTGCACTCTACCATGGTGTTATAAAACTAATCACAGAGTTGTATACATGTGTTTGCTTACCTCTCCCAAGACACCATCTGCAAGACCTTCTTTATTGAGAGCAGATGTAATCTAAAAAACAACCAAGACTTAAGTACCCTTTTAGAGAGGCAGACCTCTTACTGATTTCTCAGATTGCAAAACTGGCACATGCAGCTACTATGTTGCCTGCAGAACAGTTAACCTGAAACTAAAGCCATTTCCTTTTCCAGGTGATGGATTTACTGCTAAGAGCGCTGCATGGCCAGCTCTGATGGAAACAACAGCTGCTCTATGCTTTTAGATCTTTAATTGTTAACTCAAGGGCCTTAAAACCTCACTAGAGCTGCTGGAAACCACAATAATAAACAGAATATCAGAACATAGAGCACAAACCCCTGTCTGCTCCAGTTAGGGAAAAATGAAGCAGTGACAATCCTTGTGGACAATCCACAAGAAGGTGTGGTTTCAAGCACATCAGATACATGGCTGCGGGCTAGGATTTTCCAGGGTACTAAAGAGTTAAAATGCCCAACTTTTACGGATTTGCAAAGCAAACCATGACTCCAGGTTCAACTAGCGCCCTCAAACCCACCAATTTACAATGTATTGAGTTTATATATGAGTTCAGCTTCGAGGAGCCTGGGTTTCCTATTGCTGCTCATGTTACCTATTGCTTTTAGAATTATAGGCTTTATTTTACCTTTGTAGGCTGGCTTGCACAAAAAGCTGAGCTCAAATTGCTGGAGACAAGTTTTCTTTCTTTTTTAACCATTGGTTTACAACAAAAATGAGAAATACTTGGTTTGCATGACAATCACAGGTTTTAAGAAGATAAAACCCTCCACCTATACTCTTAACAGCCTATTCCAAGAAGCTGAAATTTGTGATCCCTGTTTACTTTCCTTATGCTACCAGTAATATGAAAAACCAGCTGTGATTTAGTGAGTTTATCATCATCTGGCTATCACAAACTTTCAGATGAGCTGTCCTGTTTCTTGACACTAAAAAACCTGGTTTCAACTTCATTGTGGAATGCTCTGCTGAGAATCAGCTATACAAAATCATGCCTTGCAGCTCCTATCATCTGTTTCTCAAATACTGAAACAATGGGGGAGGCACAACATTTCAGGCCACTCAGTTCAGCTAAGCCCATTTTCTCAGCTTTTCTCCATGCACAGGGCATATCAAACCCAGAGCAACAGCAACAGCGGGCTCTGGTCTCATGAGGCCACTCTGCAAGACCACTACTAAATTTCAACTTTCTAATTGAGAGCTGCTTTTCAAAACAGCATTTCCCTTGCTGTGCTTGCCTTGGAGTCAAGCACAAATATTTTGAAGCTGAAGACAGACTGTCAGCAAAAACATGACTTCTTTTTCCTGTAATCACATTAAGTTTGCCCTGAAGGACATTTAATTTGTAAGCATAATCACACTTTAATGGAGCCCAGTCTTTGAAAATAAAACATCAGAATGATACAATGAAAATGAAACAAACATTCAAATTCACTGAAATAGAAGTGAAGAAATACTAGATAGCTCCTGGGCACTGCACTGAAAGCAACAGAGCCACAGGGCACAGCAGGTATCTCCCTGTAACACTGAGTAAGAATCCCTTTAAAACTGGGAAGAAACATCTTTAAAGATGTGGAAGTTGCTTCCTGGTAATCCAAATTTTGCCTTTCCAAATATAACCAGGGTTGATATTCTGGTGGGGTTTTTTTGTTTGTTTTCTTTTTGGAGGGGAAAAAAAAAAGGGACTATCCCAGGTTTTCCAAGGTAGTTAATGATACCCTGAAAATTGCTTACTGTTCTTCAACCAGAAAGCCTAAAATCAGATCACACTCCATGATGCTACAGTAGAAGGATGTCAAATAAGGTTACATGAATAGATTGAACCAATAAACTTCTTGATGGGTGAGAATTTCAGATCAGCATTGGACAGTCAAATGCAGACACATCTCCAAAGTCTGTTGCCTGCTTTGACACTTGCATAAGCTCTTAACAATACAGGGCATTGTCAACATTTTAGGCTGTATTCTGTAGATACATTCACAAGTAAAGCTTTTAACACAAGCACAGCTTCCAGGCATATTTACCTTCTTCCTTAGATCATCCTTTCTGTATCCCAAGAGCTCAAGGTATTTAGCACGTGAATCTTCTTCAAAGTTCACCTTCAAAAAAGACAAAGAATATGTTGCAATTCACAATTTTTCATTTTCTCCCTCACTGGCTTTTTACTTGACTGGCACAAATTACCCAGTCAGAGCCAGTGACTGAGTAGACAAAGTAATAAAGAGAACCCCAAAAGTCTTCAGTGAGTTGAGCACCTAAGCAAGTGGGCAAGGCTTCAATTTGGTTGGTGCTTATTTGGTTCACTTGGAAACCTCTAAATGCTCACGGTGAGCAATGAAAAGCCCATCTAGAGCTATCCCAAAGCTTTATTCCTTCTCATTAGCTTCCTGTACAAAAATATATTGATGGGGGATGTCAGAAACCACAGGATACCTTTCCTCATGCCTTTGCTTCTGCTATGATTTCTCACAAACACCCCTGTCCCTGAGGACCCTCCCTCCTCTCATGAGCCACCCCCAGTGACATGGCTTATGGGTACTATTCCCACAGCCTACACCTTTTGGTTCCCAGCATCTCTTCTGCTAAAACACCATGATGTGCAGAAGCAATCACTTCCACACTGGCTTTCCAAGTCTCCAGGGAGTTCCTGAACAGCTTTTACCTTTAGGAATGCCCACACATTCTTCTCAAAGTCAGCTAGGGCCATGTCAATCTTCTTCTGGCAGTAGCTGACAAAGCCTTCTGACTGCACAGCCTCCTGCAGCTGGTTGGAGCGGGCCAGGAACTCCTTCTCTGTGACAACCTGGCTCACATAAACATGGTGATGCTGCTGCTGCTGCTGCTCCATGCCCGGCTGCTGCTGAGACTTGGCATTCTCAAATGTAACCAGCTTGCCTCCAAACTGGAATCCAAGCACACATGCAGTACTTGTAAATACAAGTATATACAGGGGAACATATATGAAAAAGTATGAGCATTCACATAGGTACACACGTGATTTTATATAACATATATATGCTTCTTGTCCAATAACTGAACGCTCCTGACATCAACTTTTCGCCCCCATCACTCCATATTTCTATGCATGTAAGGAGCTTGCTGGATAAGTAGATGCATATTAAATAAGATTTATGAGCACAGTTATTCCTGTGCCTGTTTTCTTTCAGGCAAAAGACTGACCAGAAACTGAGAACTAGAGCTGTGGGTCTATACAGTGCCCAGCATAAATGGAGTATCTCATGATATTGCAATGCAATTACCAAAGAAATCCATGTATCATTAAATAAATGTTCAAGCATGATGTCTGCCCTGGTCTTGGCAGACTGTTTACCAGTTAAAAGCCTACTGAGAGACAGGCAGTAAGTCGTAAAATCAACATAGGAAGAGGTAAAATCAACATAGAAAAAAAATTAGAAGGGGCTTACAATATTGTTTCATTCTATAGCTCAAAGTGAATTTACACAGGCCAGTCCAATAATGGACAAAATCTGCATTACAAAAACCAAAACTTTAGGCAGGAAAAACACTGACAGTTGGATCCTGGAAAACCAGAATGAATAAGGAAACAAGCACCATTATGAAATGACACATCAGACAGTGGCTAGGCAACATCACTTCTCTTTGACAGGAGAAAATTGCAATTGATTTGTTCACTAGATTGTGAATAAGCAGACATATGATGCTGAAAACTGAGAAGTATTTCAGCAAACAAATCCGTTTCAAGTGGCTTTGCTAAAATGTCCAGGAGATCCCAAAGAAATGGCCTGTGGGTTTGGAAAGTAAGCCAAAGGTGGAATCACAGATAACTCCGCTCTCACAAAAAAGCAGGGCCTTGCCATCCCCTCAACTGGCCTCTCTGCAAATCAACAGCCACAGAGCAACTGAGCCACGTGCTGCTACAGCAACTCCTGATATTTTGATCAAAGCTGACCTGAGTATTCTCCACCACCCTGACTCACAATACCTTCAAACTGCACTTAAGTCTCAGACACTTGCTGGGTTGGTCTCATTCACCCTCCCAATGCATATTTATTTACTCCAAAACAAGCACTGCACCTAAATAAAAGCAAAGCCCCAATGCCAAAACAGAAACAAACAAATGTCTGTTGGCAACATTTCTTTTTGCCCCAAGAATTTTTGTCAGGCTTCTGCTGGCTCGCTGTCCTGAGTGCCCTGTTTGGAAGCTGCCCCGAGCATTTCTGACCACGATGGGAAGTTCTCCCAAGGTGGTGTACACCATTAAATTCTTCTCTTCCTAAAGTGTTTAACAGGTGCCACCTCTATCTCCCTACCTGCCCGGCCAACCACACCCAGCTTTGTCTCATCCTTACCGAGAACGATGCTCCTATGGGTCGCCGGATCCATTTGGGTGGTTTCTTCAGAGGCAGAACAACACTCTGTGGGGCAGTCTGCTGGGGCAGCTGCAGGGGTGGGAGGGGCTGTCCCGTACCGAATGGATCAAGGTTCCCAAAAAGCTTTGATAACACAAAGGGGAAAAAGATTAGAAGTGGCATCTCTCCATTAAACATGGACATTTATTTGCACCCAATTGGTACCCCTGCAAGCAGGGCTGCAGCCACTGAAGACTTCCCATGAGCCCATGTATTGTTCCCCCCTCTTTCTGTCCCTGTTCTTAGCTGAACATTTTTCAACACCTGGTCAACTTGCTTCTGCCTCAAGCCATCCGTGCTGCCTCCCATGATGGAGTAAACGCTGATCCGCCCGTCGAACGAAGCCGCAGACAGGATAGCAGGGTTCCTTGGACACCACTGGATATCAAAGCACCACTGCGTGTTCGTGGGCAGCTCGTACAGCACCTGGGCAGCAAAACCAAGTCAGAAATCAGCTTTTATGGATGGTCATGTCCAGTAGCAACAATTCTCCTGCCTGCCCTGAAACCATTCTGGTCTCCTTGCTCCCCAGCAGCCTCCACATCACCAAACAGCGGGCAAACCCTGACAATGCCCGAACAGCAGATTATCACACACCACTGCTTCATTTCCTTATCCCATTAAATCTTATGTTTAACCCACTCCAGACAAATTATGCAGGCCAGCTATGTTTGTGCTGTCCTATCACAAGCTGAGCTGCTCACATCCATTCTGGCTTATTGACAGCTAATTTAGGTATCCCAACATGCTACACAGAAAGATGTTTAGGCTCTAAAGTAAGTCTGTTTTCATAGGAAAAGTGGAAAAGGTAAAATTTGCACTCTGGGCAGACAGCCTCTCGTGCCCTGGAACAGAAAAGCCCCCTCTTACAGCAGACATCTAACAATAAACTGGGAGAAACTCAAAGAACAAAATCTTAACTGTCAGCAAAATGCTGTCTCCCAGGAAAATGTTGCCTATTTTTAATAAAAACAGCTAGTATGACTCATCTACATGCAAAAACTTCATAACAGCACAAGGTCCAGCTCAGATAATTCATTTACCACCTTAGAACTTCTGCACTTCTTGGCCAGCATCTGAATTTTAGAAACACTTGTCACTCTCGCTCCAGCATTATGGCCGACTGCAGGCAAGGAGCCCTCCAGCATGTCTGGCGCACTTCTCATAGTCTAGAGACAAACTCCCAAGTTGTCTGAAAACCAGATCTTCATCCCCTTTGAAAGTTATCCCCAGGCCCAAAAAGATTGGGTGGTAAAGCATTTGAGTCGCTCTCACTGATCTGCCACTACTGTGGTAAGCTACAAAATCCCTCCTGCCTGGATAAAAGTTCTTACAGAAGGAAAAAGGCAATTGCAACAATGATCCAGCCACACTGGGCCCAAAACTAAAGAGTAAGAAGCATATTTAGAAGTTTAAGTGGAGCCATTCCCATCTCTTATAATGAACAGGGACATTACTACTCTGCAGGAGAGAAGCAGCAAGGACAGACATGTAATACTGACAATACTAGGAAGGAATCCTGCACCACCAGAACAAGCTCAAGACACATAGCAAGCACAAGTACTCAGGAACATCCCACAGAAGCATCACTCCTGGGAACGCCAAGAGGAGAAACATGTGCTTTGCATGTGCCACCTGTGAACACAGATTTTTGAATGTTTTTTTAAAGTGGTGAGCATACAATACCTCTCCAGTGTTAGGGTTGGAGCAGAGGATTTTAGCATCCTTCCCACAGCTAAGGAGCAGCTCTGGATCTGCCATACTCCAAGCAATGGCCAATATACCCCTGCATGAGAAGTCACAACGAAGAAAAGTTTAATGTAAGTGCAAAACAGTGATAAATAAAGCATATTTATAAGCTGAGTTTCTACATTAGCTGAGCATCCCACCTGACCACTCCTTCCTCTTACAGGAGGAGAAACTTTGCAATGCTCTCAGCACTTCATTTGTTGAAATACATGCTTTCTTATTTCTGCATGAAAAGGTATAAAGATGCAGCTGACAATTAAATGCAATAGTCATACAGGGGAACCTGGACAGCAGTGAAATGAAATTATTTGTTTGCCTGTATCATTAACATACAGTGTGTAAATCTGTAGGTATGGTCAGTGACTAGGAAGGTTGTCAGCTTCTCTCTACTAGCAGGAGAGTCAAGCAGAACTACTGGCAGCACTTTTGTTACTGCTGTTCTCAGTTCTTAAATCAAGCAGTGTTTTTGGGGCAACATGGAAAGTTTCACTAACAACTGAGGAGGGACAAGAACTTAACAAAATCTTCCACTGTACCCAAATTTAAGGCATTTAGGGGACTGAAGAGCAGAGAACCTGTGCAAGTTCACATGTGATGATGTGCCCAAGTGCACCTTCAATACATTATTCAGGCAAAAATCAACCACTACTGACTTTTCACCTCAGGTCTCTCTTCTCAATAAGCAGAAACAAACTAGCAGCTTCAGTGTTTCAGCAGCATGGCAGGTTTCTTTATTTATTTCAGTCTGAGGCCTTTTCCCTTCATAGTGTCAGGATCCAAAAAGGCAAGTCTTTCAGGGCACAGGGCTGACTAGTCAGCAAGCCAGCAAATATCACTGCCTGCTGCTGGAACCACCACGTCCAGCTAAGCAAGCCTTCACAGAGAGCAGCAGGGACTGAGATGTACAGACTGGTACAGTCACCAACAGTGCTTACACCATGGAGCAACAGGCTATGTAAAACTCATACCTGGTATGACTTTCTAGAACACGAAGTGGTGAGGAGGCAAACCGCAGGTCCCACATCTGAATAACAGGTAACCTGTCATCCTCTGAGGCCAAAACCATCTGGGTAGCGACATCAGGGTGCCACGCCAAGCCTGAGCAGTGCATCTGAGGGACAACATTGTGCCAAAGCATCAAGAAACTAAGCAGCACTACAGGAGAAAAAAAACTAGACGAAATACATCTACATGCATGGTAAAACACTGTGTTCAGCTGTGTTTCTGGGCATTATTTCTGACTGCATTCAGATTGGGATATTCTCCTCATTCCCATGAATGAGGAGACTTGCAGTCAGTTTCCCAAGGTCCTCTCAAAGAGATGATGCTGTGCTGATTTTTTTTTTCCACAGTCCTATGTTTTAATGTGAGGAAACTGTAAAGCCCACTGTGAAAACCTTTTCCTCTACTATTTTTATTGGTATTTTAATAAAAAACACCATTAGGCAGAGGTTGTTGTCATGAGAACATTGCATCAGAGGACTACAACCACATGAAGACAGCCTACTGTGCTGCTATTATGTTAGGCAACAAACACATAAACCAACAAGAGTTATAAAGTTTATCATAATAAGAGAGGAGTGACCAAACAGCAACTTCACAAGCACCCATTTCTACGTTGCATTTTAAATTCTTGCTATATTTTCAAAGCTTTTTTATAGCAGTATTACATTAAAATAATACAAAACTAAACAAATATGATCTCTCCACAAGTTCAACAGGCTCTTTTTTACATTTACACTTCCTGAGGAGCAGGTATGGTGGTTACAATTACACAAGGTAGCCTTCCTGTAACCTGCTCAATGCCACACTCCTCTGTGGCAGACCCTGCCCTCTCCCAGATCAGCTGTAGCCTGCTCCCATTTTCACATCCAGACCAGCAGAAGCACACCCCAGCTCCAGTCAGCCATGTCCTGCCAGGGCTCAGCCCTTGTGCTCATCCCACATGTGATGCCAAGGGAGGAAGCCCTCTCTGCCTGAGCACCAAGCCAGGATGGCACCCGCTCTGTGAAAAAAAAAAAGTGCTCACCCAGAGCACATCAGCTGTAGCCTCATCTCTTCAGCACATAAAACATGTAATTTCTGAGTAAGTGAATAAAAATCTTTCTGTGGTAGCCTCAAACAGATCAGGAAAGGCTTTCTGAAAACTAACTCACCACTCTGCTAGGATATCTGAGTGCCTTGTCTTGCTTTAATCTGTGTCTGTTTTCATTTATAATGCAGACAATACCTCTGCATAAACATGGCCTTTTCATGGAAAACTGGGCCAGGCACCAGTAATCTGTCATGTAACAAGGGGTGCTATGACTTGTCCCCACACGCCAAAAACACCTCACACCTCTCTGCAAGCACCTTTGCAGCTGCACAAGAGAAAACTCACCCGGTTGTTGTGGTCACTGACTTTGATGATGGGCTCGTTCTTCCTGAGATCCCACACGGTAGCCCGGCCACTGGGGCTGGCAGATGCCAGGATGTGCTGGACTTGCCTGTTCCATGCAATGCAGCTGATGTCCTCAAGAGGCTGTTGCACACACAGAACAGCCTGTCACAACCTCTCCAAACTAAAGACTCAAACCCTGTTAGTTTCAGGACTTGCTAACTGAGAAATCTGCTCGGAGACTGGCCCCACATGCTGTGGGTTCCAGTTTCCTTTGTACACATGCTGCAGGGTACCACCCCCGAAAAGCCTCGTTTATAAGCTGCTGGCATTTCTCTGTAAAGTTATTTTCTGCTTTATACTATACATCAGTTAAGCACAACTGCCTTCCAAGAACAGAAAGTTACTCCATGGAAGTATATCAGGGTATATGAACTGCCCTTTTGTCATGAATTTTTAGGTTTTGATTTAGCAGGAAAAAAAAAGTTTGCTTGGTGGAATTCTGTGGAGGTTTTTTATTCCCCCAGTGCTTATTTTTAGACTGAGAATTAAACTCAATGTTATCCCAGTCCTTGTTGCCCTACTATTTCCAGCTGTCATTAAGCATATGGAGTATAAGATGTTCCAGCCTAAAAAATTACTATTAAACAAAAAAACCTCTTACAGGCATCTTGAGAATGAGCAGCCTCCCAAATGCCTATGTGTTCATAAATGACTTGAACTGAACAAAGTATCCAAACCCAGAGAGTTTAAACTAAAAATCTTTAAACTGAAGATTACTTCTCCTCCCATTTGCTCACTTTGCTGCCTCCAAATTATCACACAGTAATAAACCCATTTTCCAGTAACCACAAACTTCTTGTGCAAATTCTGTAACAGCTACAGAAACGTACATGTATTGAAACAACTTCCTCTCATTCTTCTATTTCCTTCACATGGCACAAAGCACAAGACTATTGTTTTTCCCCACAGACCTTCTTTAAGAGACACAAGCTGAACACTGGACCTCAAGTACAACAATTAAACCACGCCCTGAAACCCACTAAGATAATTGCATAACCTGCTGCCTCATCATCTGACTTCTCACTAGCTGCTTTTTTTTATATTCCTCCTATTTTCCTCTGTGCATCTTCACCAAGTGCAGAGGCAGATTAACACATGTAATGATTATGGATACTTGAATAGTGATGTAACCTGAGAGACCTTAAGGACTGCAGCAAACCTTGCCAGAAATGTAGCTCATGGCTAACTACTACTAACTACTACCCAAGTTAGATTCAAAAGGCTTTCCCCCACCCCACTTGAGAGAGGTTTAAAACTGTTTCAATGAGCTCTCCACTTAATTGACATACATATTTTTTACTAGTCTGCTCTGCAGAATTTAATAAATACAAATCTGGTACCTGTGTCTTCACTCCTGGTGTCATTGGTGTAGCAAAGTTGTTCAAGTCCCAGATATAGATTTCAGACTCATTAGCACCAGAGGCCACCAGATTAGTCTGTAAGACACATTAATAAACATTAAGGGTATTTTCAGCATCAGCTTTCACAGTCTTAGCTGCTGGGAGGCATCAGATCCACAGGACCCTGTCGATTTCCCCTATCAGCTCAGGATACAGCTTTTGGCTCACACAGAGAAGTTAGGGAAAAAAAAGAGTTTTTGAGACAGCAGGTAAGACTGAGTTAATTAAAAAACATCCACACACTACACTACACTGGCATGCTAAGACCAGAATTTGTGGAGAGCTCCTCCACTGCACAGCAAACACTCACGAAGAGGCTGCAGGGGCACAGGCACACGGGCCAGGGGAAAGTAGTGACACTTGTGTGAAGGGGCAGAGGAGGAAGCAGTGTTGCAGCCATGGCTTTGCTCCAGACAGAGTGTGGCAATGGTGCCTCCAGTGGACAGCACCCAGACCACAGTGAGTGCCACCACCCAGAGCAATGCTGCACCTGGGATGCAAAAGTCCAGGCAGGGCCAACATGAGCCAAGGGCACCAAGTGCCCTTTGACCACAACTCGTGGTGTTGACAATCAAGTCCTGACTTCTTAACAGGCAGAAAGGGAAAGATGCAGAAAGGACACAATGAACACAGGACAGCCTTGCTGAAAGCAAGAGTACAGGGACAGAAGTGTTATTTAGGAAACCAATTGAATTCTCAAACAGGTGGTGGGGACAAGGAAAAACCAACACACTGCAGCTAGAGGGAAGTAAATGTTCGTTAGTGATGTGGGAAAGCTTCCCGGTTTTGAGAGCCCTTCTGCTAAGAAGGCCACATGGCTGTTTTCTACTGTCTCCTCTTTCCAAGCAAGAATACTTCAGAGGTCTTGAAGATGGATCCTACCTAATCCCCACAGGAGACAGCTGAAATCTGGTCTCTCCATAAATATGAGTGAAAGCACATAATTGCTTCCTGTGTTGATGAGAACAATATTGGCACAGTGCACAGAAGCTAAAAAAAGACTGGCTAAAAGCATGACAGGAGGACACCTCCACTTTTCCCAGAAGCCAAGTAAAAAGACCCACTAAACTGACAATGTAAACTAAACAAGGGGAAGGAATGAAGCAGATACCTTAGACACTTCCATATCCCATCCTGAAATGCCACTAACAGGACAGGAGTTCCCTACTAAGTAGAGACAGTCAAACTCATGCTTTTCAGGGAAGGGGAAGCAAGAGAAATATTTTAGGTTACAAGTGAAGATAGGCCACTCCTCTATGATGGTATGATATGAAGAACAGCAGAAAACCAACCTGGAACATGTTGACATCGAGGGCTCTTACTGGTCCCGTGTGTTTGTCTTTCTGGGCAATGATTACTTCAGCATCTCCATCTATGATTTTGGCTGGGTCGTAGAGAATGACATTTCCATTTTCACCCCCAGCAATCAGGACTCCAGAGACTCTCTCACCCGAGGTCATGCTGTGTGGGCCCCAGATCAGCTTGTGGTACCTGCAATGCACAGAGGGCCCCACAGTCTACAACCATCCACCACTGCATAAGGATGAATCTCTTTTTGCTCACCCCAGCTAAAGCCTCTGCTGCAAACAGACAGGGCAGACATGTCAAAGAAAACTACTGCCTGCATTCCTCCTTAAGGATGAGTCTCTGTACTTACACAACTCCTTCTGTCAGAAAGACATGCCCCAGTTCTGCTCCTAAATAAGATGCAGGGTCACAACAGGCACAACCAATAACCTGGGAACTCGTAACATCTCTAATCTCCTGGCTGCAAAATCAGTAATTGCTCCCAGCTGCACACGATTTTCATCTCACCTTTGCAAAACAACAGGAGTAATCAAAGTAAGGACTGTAAGCACATCCAACTGCAGCCTGGAAAAAAAACCCTGCTATTTGTGAACAGCTTCATACAAGGGAAACCAGAAAAATTCCACATCCTTTTCCATATCTGCGCTTTTGGATGTACAAGCATTTCATCTGCCACACCAGGGGCTCAGCAAGTGGCTTAGTAACATCACAGACACAGCTTATTTTCCAGGCTAAATCACAAGGAATTAAACTTATTTTCAGAAATTAAGAATTTTCACATCACTGTGTCCATCTGTCAATACTCAAATTTCCTTCAACTCAATGAACTTGCAACATAAGCAAAACAGCATTCCAGTGCATTTAGCCATGAAAAGAATTAATTTCTTCTACATAAAATGACATAGTTGCCTATCAGCTCTTACACAAGCAGAAAGCAAAACCACACCAACTGGAAGGTGGCAAGGAGCTGCTTTAGCATTCACTATATTATTATTAATCTCTTTGTTATCACCGGTAAGTCAAGTTATTTCTTTAAATCACAGCAACTTCAGCATGACAAAATACATACTGCAGGAAGCTACACAAAGAGCATATACTGGGTGAGAAATGCTGTAACGGCCAAGTGCTGAGTCTCCCACTGTTCAGACTACAGTGGGGGCTCAACAAAGAATGACCCTACAAAAGGAAAATGGTGTGTGATATCAGACAGTCCCATTCCTTTGGTATGATTCTTATACTCCTGCACCCAGCTATGAAAGTTGACAAAAAATGGAGTGACTGACAGAGTTGTTCAGGCAGCACCTGCAAGACTGAACAGGACTTAAGATAATCCAAAAGAAAAGCAGAAAACAGTAAGCAACAAAAAACGTGAGTTAACTGTGCAATAACTTTCCTCTTGCCCTTTGCTCTTTCCAAGACAAAGGATGGTTCTACTATGAGCAGTGCAAAACTTTCTTTGAAAAGGATTTATCTTTTGTGGGTCTAATCAGCTGGACATTTTCATTTCCTGCAAACCAAAATAAAGCCTGATGTATACACTGCTACCTTATCTTGAATAAAAAAAACCAAACAAACAACCCTTGACCTCCTTTGTAATGCATTTTCTGGGGCAAAGTCAAGTTGTTGTGTTGCTCATCAAGGGAGGTACTTTCACAGGAGCCCTGCATGCTGGCTATAAGGAGTTGTGTTTGAAATTCAATAAATGAATGGCAAGTCCCGGAAAATCTGAGTCATAGTTAAAAGAAGGTGGAACAACAGCATTATAAAAGATCAAACATCTCATCCTGCTCTGAGCAAGTCATAGGACATCTTAACACCAGCTTTGCCCACAGTGCAGGGCATTAAATGGAGACTGTAGGCATTTCACCCACAAGGAGCAGTAGCCATTGGATCAGCTGCTGTTGAGATGGCTACTGGATGCTCTGATGCTAACACAGTGATTCTCTGGATAAGCATAAGGTAAGGAACTGTGGAGCTGTACAGTCAAACTTGGCTTCCCAGCTGTGGAAACACACACAACATGACCCAAATTATTTCTGTTGCAGGAGCCTCCCTGAAATGCCTAAATACAAGTCGGATAGGGCAACAGGAAAAGTTACCACTGCATTTTTCACAATTTCACATTTTTTTTCTGTTCTCTTGTGAAACCCAGAGGCTCCACATACATACTCAAACCTAACAGCCAACATCAGGCTTTTTAGGTTTATGTCACAGCATAAGCTGCTTGCAATCCCTTGCAGTCCAAGCTCACTGCCCTACAACAATAGTGGCACTCGTGTGTCGTCTTCTTTCAGCACTGAACTTCTGCTCCTCTCCTCAAAAAATGCAGATAAACCACATTAAGTGACCTTTCCACACATACCATAGGTAACAGTTCCACAGGCATTACTTTTCCTTTACAACACTGCCTACCTGTGGGAGGAGGAAAACGTGGCACAGGTCTTCATCTCCACTGAAGGATCTGATAAGTCCAACTCAAATATTTCCAGAGAAGCACTTGTACTGAAGGTGGCATCTAGCTGCTGAGCTGAGGTACCTGCGAGGAGGCATGTCACAACACACTAACTGCAAAAGCAGCAAAACGTGGGCCGTAAAAACATCATCCTTGCAAAAAAGACCCCGAGATGGGGTCAGGTTTCTGTTTCTGTTATTTAAATGCAGTTCTACATAACTCTTTCCCCCATGGCTCACCCTTTTTGTGTTTCTTAACCAATATGAGGACGAAAAGCTTTGGGCAAGTACCCTGATGATGCACAGGAAACGATCCTAAGTTACAAAACCAGACACAAGTGACTAGCGGGTACGATTGCTGCCACCTTCCCCTGGAAGAAAGAGGAGGGTGCGTGCTGTCACTTGCAGAATGCAAAGCGTGTTTTCACGCTGGCACAACTGGAGAACTCTACGCAAGGAACCAAAACATGTACCCCGTTTCAGCCTTCACGACACAAAATAGCTCCTAAAACTTTCAGCAATGGCCACTTAATGGCAGCCACCGCACACATAGCCAGAGGTTCGCTAGGATATGCTTCCCGAAAAACTCACCTGTGGCCAGATAAATGGGGTGCTGCTGCGCAGGGCTCCACGCCTGCATGGCAGTACGATCTATCTCCTTCAGCTTCATTTTGCTGAAAAATAAAGACCAAGGACGGCGGTGCTTAAAGGGAGCACGGTGAGACTGCACTGACAGGGGTTCAGCTGCTGCAGCAGAGGGACCGCTCTCCCACAGATGCTCCCATCTAAGCCATCCCTCCCTGGGGTAACACCAACACGCAGAGGGAGCTGATGGTTGCCGACCGCAACACGGGGAAACGCGGGCAAAGCTTCCTGCTCCGACCCAGGAAACCCGCTCCCGAGCAAACCCTCCCCAGACCCCCCTGCCGCCAGACACCCCCTCGGCAGCCCATCTTTGAGCCCTGTTCCGACACCGCGCGCCTCGGCAACACCCGGCGCCAAGGAGCCGCTGCGGAAAGGCGAGATGCCCGCGGCGCCCCACTCACCCCCGAGCCCCGCTCACCCTCGCCCGGCTCCAACGTGGCAGCCCCGGCGCCGCCCCGCGGCCGCCACCGCTTTCCGGGCGCGCCCCGCGGCTTCCGGGCGGCGGGAGGGGCCGGGGCGCCGTGTGGGGCCGGGGGGGGGGCGCGATGGGGTCCCGCCGCCTGCCTCGGGGCTGGAGGACTGTCCGCCGCGTCCGTCCGTGCGGGAGCAGCCATGGGCCCTGGGGGAGAGGGAGACAAGTCAGGGGGGGCCGGGGAGCCGGCGGGGCACCAGCGGCGGTGCCGCCTGTCCTCAGCTCCAGGCAGTAATCATGGCGTGCTCAGGATGTGAACAGCAGTGAGGCTCATCACGGGACAGGGGGCACCGGCCAGCCGGGCGGGGGGAAGGGGATGGCGGCCCCGGACCCACCTCTCAGGCCGCCGCCGGGTTTCGCGGGGCGGGCACACGGAGCACACGGGGTGTGCGGTGCCCGCTCCTCATGGCGCGGCCCGGCGGGAAAGGCTCGGTGGGCCCCGGCCCCTCCGTATATCGGGGCGGCAGTGCCCGCCCCTCGGTCTGGGCCCGCCCCCGGGCCCGCCCCCTCCGCCCCCCGGGCCCGCCCTTCAGCCCCGCCCGGGCCCGCCCCTCGCCCCCCGGCCCCGCCCGGGCCTGGCCGGCCCCGTGCCCTCCGGGCCCCCCAAGACGCGCACCAGCTCCGCGCTGGGCGGCACCGCCCCTGACACCGGCAGGAGCCGCGCCCGC
>JAWWEU010000125.1:16494328-16591598 GCA_035583155.1 Acropternis orthonyx | reverse complement strand
GGCCGGCCCCTTGCCCTCCGGGCCCGCCATGACGCGCAGCTGCTCCGCGCTGGGCTGCACCGCCCGTGACACCGGCAGGAGCCGCGCCCGCGGCATCTCCTTCCACCAGTAAGTGCCGCCGCCGCACCCGCCGCGCCCCCTGGTCGAGCTTCCCTCCCTCCCTGCCTCTCATCCCTCCCTCCGTCCCTCCCCGTGTGCCGCAGGTTCCCGCTGGACCCCGCGCAGCGCCGCCGCTGGATCCTGGCCGTGAACCGCGCGGACCCGCAGGGCCGCCGCCCGTGGCGGCCGGGCCCCGGCGCCATCCTCTGCTCCCGGCACTTCGCCCAGGGGGACTTCGAGAGCTACGGGCTGCGGCGCAAGCTGCGGCGGGGCGCCGTGCCCTCCCGCTTCGCCCCCGCACCGCCGCCGGCACCCCGCCCGGCCCCGCTGCGGGCGCTGAGGCGGCCGCTCCGCAGCCCGCCCGCCGCCGGCGGCGGAGACCACAACTCCAGCCTGCAGGGGCGGCGGGCGGCGGGCACGGAGCCCACGGGCGGCCCGCCCGCAGCGACAGGCGGCGCCGCACCGCCCCGCCGCCCCGCCGAGAGCATCCTCGGCGAGCTGGAGAGGCGGCGGCTTCCCCAGGAGATCGCGGGTTTGCTGCGGGCGCAGTTCTCAGGTACGGCAGGGCACGGGTTGCTGAGGCAGGCACAGCGTGTATTCTCTCCCCCTCTTCCCAGTGTCGTGTCTTTGCTTAACTTTATGGTGCGGGTAGACTCCTAGGTACGCCTCGCTTTGTGATTCCCAGATCTGGAATGCAACTGCCAATCCTGCAGAGAATTAAAATCTTCCCCCAAAAACTCAGTTGCTTTGAGGCTGGCTTTAGTGTTCAGACCTGTAGCTAAAGCTGTTAAGTCAAACTGTGCCACCATTCAGATGACTCGAGAATACAGCATATTTAATTGTGAAAACCGTGTCTTCTGTGCTGCCCAGAAGCAAGTTCTGTTAATGATGATATAACCTGGAGAAGCCCTTTCAAATCACAGAGGTTATCTGTGAATTACTGGCTTCTTTCTTGTGTCAGTTTCTAAGCAGCACCCACAGATAAGAATCACAGTCTTTACGAAAAACTGTGGAATGACATTAGATAGGAAAAGAGGGGAAAGATGTGTTGGGAATTTGGCCTCGGGGGGTGGTGGGATACACGCTCCCTGGCCATCACCCACCCCCTAGGAAGTGGTGAGGCATTACCAAGCAGTACACTTTACTCCAGACTTCAGGACTGAGTGGTTCCAGAGACCACCCCATTGCCTTGTGTTCTGCAGTGTACTTGTATCTCACAGCCCTCTGTTATGAGCCGTTTATTTGTTTCACTAAAGCTGACCTCTTGTGATTTCTTTTTAAGCAGATTTGCCTTGTGAGTTGCACAGCTGGAGGCAGAAGGCAGAATACTCACCAGAAATGAGGCAATTTGCTTGTGTTCTCTACCTCTACCATACTGAGTCCTATGATTATCTGCAGAAGATTCTTCCCCTCCCTCATCCTTACAGCCTGACAAAGCAAGTTTTTATTCATTCCTTCATTCTGAATGTACTTCCAGGTACTCATGTGAAAATACGCATAACAGATCTGTCCTCAAGAGTAGTAATTCAGCAGTAGTAATTTTCCCTGCTTTGTTTTTAGTAACAGGAGCACAGCGGAAAGCAGGTGTCATGGAATATTGGTAGCCCACATCTCAGAAAGCTGGAATGTGTTCCTGCGTGTGGGTCACAGCATAAGACACAGCACTGTGTCCCAGGCTGCTTATCAGAGTTTACTCCCTGAAGTGCTGTCAGACCCATCAACAAGTTGTAATGACACACAAAACAAAGGCTGAAGAAGCTCTCCCCATGCAGGTTTAGAGTCTCAGACTCCTGTAGGGCAGTTGGAGGATGCCCAAGGGATACACACACATTGTTCATGCCAGCCTGTGGGGGTTTCACACAGCTTCCTCCAAGGAATCTGCTCAAAGGGGTGGCAGGAGATAGTGCTTAGGGTATAGTATATTGGGAAGAGTAGCGTTCTACCTGGACTGTTGAGGGTTTTACAACTTCCAAACTGGATTATGATGTCTGATGTGGAGAAAGCCAGCTGGGAAGGAGAGCAGACTGGTGCTGCTGGCCCTGTGCATAGCCTAATCTGCACTTCTGTTGTTTAGTTTTAAGCATCTGTTATCATGAGGTCTTATACAAGGTACTTTCCTTGGCTTCCCATTGCTAGGGTGTGAGAAGAGAAGCTCATATTGTCAAGAAAGGCAGGGCTGCCAGCTTTGCACTCTGTGTCAGCCTGCTCTACAGCTCCAGGCATAGCTGACCACATCCTGAGTGGTAAAAGGTGCTGACTGTCGCTTCAGCTTTCTCAGAATCACATCTCCTAATTGCATCCTCCCTTTTTTTCCAGTTGGCTGTCTAATAATGAGGCTGCTGCAGGCTTCAGCAATGACATTTTCCTCCGGCTCCAGGAAAAGGTGAAGAGGGAGAATCGGGCCTACCGCTACTGCACTGTAATGGTACAAGACATGCCCCTGCAGAAGCAGCAGGAGTGGGACCCACAGACGGGGTGTCTGACAGGCTTTGTTGACCTGGGAGCAGGCGTCCTTGATGCTGACGAGGCTCCACTGGCCTCAGAAGTGATAATCCTCATGGCAGTCGGCATCTCAAGTCCCTGGACAGCTCCACTTGGCTACTTCTTCGTGAACTGCACGACCGGCCACTTCCTTGCTCAGTTGTTTCGTCAGGCCATCAGTAAGCTGAACAACATTGGGATCATGGTCCTGGCTGTGACATCAGGTGCCTCTGCTCGTGGTGCTGAGACTGCTAGAGCTTTAGGGGTCAGGATAGATCCCGAAAGGATTCAGTGCACTTTCCATCATCCACCCGGTTCTGGTCAAGGCATCACATATTTCTTTGATGTTTGCCATGCACTCCAGCTGATAAGGAATGCTCTGCAGTGCTTCCAGAAGGTAGAGTGGCTCAGTGACACCATGTGGTGGCAGCATGTGGTGGAGCTGGCAGCTTTGCAGGAGCAGAGAATATTGGAGCAATGCACTCCCAAGTCAGACAGATCTGGGAGGAAAGAGAGTTTCCACCTGAAGGTCAATCTTGCTACACCATTGTTCAGTGAGGGTGTTGCTGATGCTCTGGAACACCTCCAGAATCTGGGCCTGGAAGCATTTCAGAACTGCAGTGGCACTGTCAAGTTTGTGCGTTTGATGAGCTCTTTGTGCAGTGTATTTTATGGAAGAGGTCCCTATGGAAAGGGACTGAACAAGCCTTTACTTGCTGGACATTACACAAAAATAAGCAACCTCTTCAATGAGGCCAAGAGCTTGTTTGCCGCCTTAACAGACTCTATGGGGAGATGCATTATTAAGAGCAAACGCAAACTAGGATTTCTGAGTTTCTTGCTCAATGCTGAAAGCCTCAAGTGGCTTTACTCCAAGTACACGTGTGCAGAAGGCATTACTTCCCACCACCTCCAGACCTATGCCTTCAGTCTCGACCCACTGGAGCTGTTTCTCAGGGCCATCCAGCAAGCCTGTGGCACCCGTGGGAGCCCCACCTGTGCTGTGTTCCAGGCTGCTTACCACAAACTGCTGGCCAGCTTCAGCCTGTCACCAGGCTCATCACATGGCAGTGCCTCGGGCAACATGAGCCTCTTGGACATATCCGGTTCTCATAGGAGAGATCTGACCCTTGGCAGCATTCGTGCTCAGTATAACCCAGATTGTGGGAGGGCACTGGCAAGAGAGTACCCCTTCTGTGCAGGCCTTCTTCTGCACAGCTCTGCACTGAGTGACGCGCTCACGGACCTGTCACTCCACACGCGGAGCGTCACCTTCACCGCTGGATTTGTTGCTGAGCAGTTGGCCTGGGACTTGCAATGTGAGGCTTGTCTCGCTTCCCTTTTTGAGTCAGATGAGAGCAGGCTAAGGTGCAGGTCAGTGCTCTACATAAAAAAATTGGGGGGAGTGTGTCTGCCCTCGGCAAGTGTGCACCACATAACAAGCATTTCGGAACGAGTCCTAAAGTGGTATGGCAAAGCAGGGGATGGCAACAATGATACCAAGCTATGGCATTTGTCTCTAGAACAGAAAGTCTTCCAGGAGCTTCTGGGAGAAAGTCCCCTCTTCCCCACACTCACAAACCATTTATTTGATGGGGGGTTGAGCATCAGCAACCACTACACAGTTTTAGTAAAGGAAATAACAAGATACTACTTAACCATCAGAACAAACCCTGTCCAACACCTGAACTTGAAATACTCTTGTGGAAGGCACAGATGGAAAAGACTGAAGGAAAACCATTTGTTTCCGTCACCACTGGGTAGCTGTCAGTTGAGCTGTACCCACATGGCGTCATGAGTACTCTGCCGTTCCAAGGATGGCTGTGCCCTGCTGAGGGTCAGTGATGGCCAGCTCTAGGCAACACATGTCAGGAAACAATGTGGTGTCTTCCCGTGGTTTGGCCAGCAAAACTGGTGTTGATAAGTGGTGATGTGCTGGGCCATGGCAAATCACCTGATCAAGAGTCTGGCTAAGCAAAGCAAGGAAGTTTATCTGATCCTGTGTTCCATCTAGCACTCCTGCAGAGCAGCCACACGTTTCATGAAACTTGTGTGGCAGGTCAGGATGAGCAATGGTTGCTTGAGGTACCTGGGACAGCAGTAGGAGACGCTGCAGTGTCCCCTGGAGGTGCTGTGTGGCTTAGTGCTGTGAGTGCTCTTTCCAGGAGAAAACTGATGCATATTCCATGTGGTTAGGGGAAATCATGTGTGCTGGCAATTTGATTTCACCGAAACAGATCTGCTTTATAAAAGCTGCAGGCAAGAAAGCTTGAAAATGAAAATAAAGACACGAAAAGAAAGTGGCACTCACGTTGTACACAAGCTCTGATCTCCATTCCTATATGTCTCATCAAACAGCTATACAAGCTGTTTGAGTCTGGATCCTCTAGACCTAGATTAGTGCTGAGTCTGTGACCAGACTTGTGTCCAGTCGCACCCAGGGGCACTGACACCCTCCTCTCTGGGCAGGGGCCCCAGCCACCAGTACGTGGTTGTGCTGCAGCAGGGCGAGTGTTTCAGGTCCCATTTGGTGGCCCCATCCTCTCAGGGCTGGCCTGTGTCCGGCAGCCCAGGGCACAAGGGTGTCTCCTTTTGATGCTTCCACTGATTGCTTGAGTCATAGCTTTGATGCCACCAAGTAGGACAGGCTTCTTCAGTTAGTTCATTTCCATGGCAAAGAAGCTGCCACCAGTGCTTTACTGGGAAGTTTGGCATAACTGCGGCTAAATGGCACCCCTTTGCCATGCAGAACAGCAGGTGTATCCATAGAGATGGAAGGCAACTAATTCCCACAGAAGTTGCTGTTCAGTTACTTTCAAGCTCCATGATGGAGATGGGATGAAAAATAGTAATCCACTGTGTCCTAGGGCAGGAATAATAATTAAAGGTACCATTCTGTGTACCAGTGACTTGACAAAACTCCCTGGTTGGTTTGGGTTCTTCCTCCTCCCCTCACCATGCCTGGTGGGAGCAGAACTGCTGCACTCAAGCTTTGCTTTGACAGCAGCAGCACCACAGAACTTCATGCAGTCACTGCTGGAAGGAACAACCCAAAACATCTACAGTATTTTTCCACTCCAATTAACTATGCAAAAAGCCATGTTGAAGCCATCACTGTCATGGAGTCAATTCCAGCTACAAGCGACTTTATCCCTCCCATATATATGTATGTGATTTTTAGCACAACTGGCAAAATGCTGCTGAAACCACCATGGTAGATGGGTTGCAATCATGTAATGTTGCAACACTTGCATTGTCGAAACCTCCAGTCCCAATGATGAACTGGGATTGTTGTGCATGACAATTCACCAATAACCAAGGGGTATTTGGTCTCATACTGAAAATGCAAATCAGTCCTTGCATCACAAGTGGACCCCATGTTAACAATTTATTTTGGTATTTCTGTGAAAAACTTTCTGTGTGTATTTGTCAGTGCTGAAGGAAAGGAGTGCAAAAAAAAAATCGTATTTACAGAATAGTATAAATGTTTATTTTTTGTGATTTATCTGACTGCTTTATTTGTACAATATAGAAAAGTGTATTTTTTGAATAGGTCTTGTAAATATAAATTTAATTTTTCTACTTTTGGATGTAAACAGAACTATAAAATGAACCCTTGCCCCATTCCCAATTATTTTTATTTAACTGGATGAACTTGACTGTAAATCTTGTCCAGCAGTTTGATGCAAATGGCTAAGGAGGTACAAAACCCAATTCACACGCTCTACACCGGGGAGAGGGGAGAGAGGAATCCAAGCTTAATATTTGAGAAAGCTTGTTCAAAACAAAATAGAACTAAGAGCATTTGATTGCACCTTCAAAGTCTTTACAAGCAAAATATTCTCCAGCAATGCCATCATACATAATTACAACTGTAATCTAAATTTCACAAGTGCTTTTGCACACTGTATATAAATACACATCACAAAAGGTGCAATTTAGAGTAAGACACGGAATATATACAAAATTAACATGGATTGAATTCTAAACAAAAGGCATATTGCAATCTGTTTTAAAAATAACGTAAGTAGGTATTACTTTATTCACTTACACTAATTTACATTTATACAAATCTTACTGGACGTACTATATTAGGTCACTAGAAGTAAACGGAATATCCGCACTATCTACAGGTAAAGTTACTGCACTGATTTTTTAGTAAATCCAAGTCCTAATCATGAAAAAAAATGGCATTTACTTACACAAGAGGTGGATTCCCTTTTCAGAGATATGCACAAATATACGTGTTATTTATGCTCAGGGAGATGTTAATGGCACACAGAGCCCTTCAGACAGTGACTGGCTGGCCAAGCCTTGTCTGCAACAGCCGCTCAGTGGGCCCAGCACTGCTGCTGGATGCTTCCCAGGCCCTTTCATGCCTCCAAGGAATTTTGAGGAGGCACCAGCCAAGAGCCAGGGGCCTTCTGCTCAGTGCACAGGGCTGTGAGGTGAAGCATCGTCCCATCTTATTGCCTTCACACATGTAGGCACATATCTCTGCTGCTGGTTTGCCTAGGCCCTACTTTTTCCCCAGCCTGGCCCTGCTGGAAAACCTGGAGAAAGAGCTCTGCTGCATTTCTCTATTTACAGTTTTAATAGAAGGAATACAAAATACCTTTTGGAAAAACATAGCTAGTTCAGGCTGCAGTGAGACAGGTAATAAAAATGCCTGTGATTAAACATGGTTAATGGATGTTCATGATAGGTAAGTAACCTACCAGGTTAATTTTGCAAATGTGTTCCACTATCAAAAATGTGATCTGAGATTGCCTGTAACAAACACTGAAAAAAATCCCCTGCCCTGGTCTATACCCAGCTATGGTTGATTGCCCCCTGTTTAGTGTAAAAGGATCTGTGTGTCTGTTTTTGTAGCAATCCTGATTCTGTGCTTGTACCTTCTCTGATCACAGCTCTCACAATTATTCTAAACAATGCTAAAAACGCCCTTGTGCCAAGAAAATTGCCAACATACAGTGAAGCAGCATCCTGAATACCCACAGCCAGGCTGAACATGATCCCTACCTGCATTTGCAAGTCGATTCAGATGCAGATTGTCATCTCCCATGACTTCAGCTTCTCAGGCTTAAACACTTTTCCAGGGCTACAGCCTGATCCTAGAAAACACAACAGACTGCACAGCCCTACTTCCAGCGAGGGATTAGACTACTGCAGGCCTCTGAAAAACTATCTTCACCTAAGCAACAGCATCCACCTGCTGCACATTTAGGTAACACTACACTGGGCAGACAGCCTGGCACTGTGGCATGGCTGCCAAATAGCATAACTTCTGAGAACAGGCCACTGTCTTAGCCTTAAGTTCCACCTTAAGAAACACCTGAGCTATCAGCCACATTCCTATCAAAAATTCCCATTGATTCCATTCACCTCTAAACTCCTTGGGCCCCACTCCAGCAAGATCCTCCACAACTTGCTCAGTGCTATATCTGCAAGCAACCTCTCTGTATTATTGCCTAGGTATTTCACAGTGCTCCATGCACTAGAGGAGCATGCTGTGTCAGGTCCTAAATACAAGTACTACTTTCCATTTGGATGCTCATTTTTAAATACTTCCTTTCAGAATTATCTTGGATACTCTGGTATCTCCTTATTACAGGCCTGTCACCAAAAGCATGACCCATATGTTGACATCACCTGTGTTTTCCCATATGCACAGTGATGCAAATCCATGCACTGTAAATAATATATATTATAATAATTTATATATGCCCTTCAGACAATTATTCTTGGGGAAAAGGGGGGAACACATCTAATTTTTAAGAAACCCAGGGTAAAAGCTGTACATTGGGAAGAAAAATTGACCTTTAGGCATTGTCTTAAGTAGAAGAGGATTTAGCTAAGATTTAAATCTTGTTATAAAAGATTTTCATGTGTCAATCTTACACAGGTCAATTTACAACAAGCACCAAATTAACAAATATTATTAAATCCTTTATGCTACACCAAAGTGTCCCTGTGCCTTAAGTGTTCTGTTTCAGTCCGCTTCATTGTGGCTCATGTGCACGAGTCAGCAGTTCATGGCACAAGGGTCACCTTTGGACTTCCCTGCAGAGCTAATAACCCTCATCAAACAGCGTCCAAACTCCTCCAGGATCATGCGCTCTGCTGCAGCTTTTGACTTGCCCGTCTTCTCCGCTTGCTCCGCCTGTGCGAGAAGGCATTCGCAGGTTGCATCAGCCACCTCCTTGGTTACAAACGTGAAGGGCAGCCTGAAACAAAGAAAGATCCCCTTAGATTCTCCAAAAACACACAAGGCACCTAACTCGGGCTGGGCAATTTCTTAGTACAAGGACTGATGAGATCTCATTTGTCCCATTGCTCCCAAGAGCTTTGGACAACCTACAGGGAGTGAACAAGCCCCAGTGAACTAGTGGGCCTTTATGCTTTGGTGTCTACTCCCATTGATGTGTGTTTTGAAACAGTCGTTGAAATGCCCACATAGACAGAACCATCCTCCAGCTTTTACCACACGGGCGGCTCAAGGATTACATCCTCTCAGTGAACACTTGTATCTTCTCAGGACACTTGTACTTCATGCTTTCTGTGAGCACACAGGCAAATGAAGACAAGACAATGCTTAGTTACAGCTAAGCTTGGCATGCCCTGGGCCCCACAGAAGGCACTGTTGGAGGAACAAAAAAACTCCATTCCCCTGACTGCTCCTGCTTCTACAGCTTACACAGGCAAGATTCAAAGATGACAGGGTCATACCTGTCATGTACATCAAAAACTCACATTAGAAACAAGTTAAACTGGTGTAGCATTAACTTACTTCCCACCACCACTGTTGAGTGCTGGTGTTGGCCTTGTTAGCAAATCTGAGATCTGGGAAGATAACTTGGTCTTTGCAGCAGTCTGCTGCTGGACTCTAACTTCTGCAGCATCTGCTAAATGCATCAATGTCTTCCGCTCTGGGCTTTCTTCAAAATTTTTACAGCCAATGCATTTGCATATGGAAGAACACATGATTTTTGCCTGAAAGAAACAAACAAAAAGTAAGAGACCTGTTACAACATTGGCTCCTTTTATGACAAGCCACAAAAAAACGAGATATTGTTTTAATCTCTTACCAATTAGCCAGTAGAAGGAACTCCCAAGCAGTAATTTTCTTTCTAAATTCTTACCTCAAGCTGAGATGCCTTCCCAGAATGTGTACTTGAATCACATCATAGAGCATGAAATGTAAATCAATGGTTTCCCACTCATCCCTTTCTTCACCAACCTCCAGTTTCCATGGGAATTTAGATGGTTGAGCTATGAGAGAAGTCAGTCTGCCACTGCCTCTACATCCACAGACTGATCGATTAGCAGATGAAGTAACAACAACTTTTGCTTTTGACTTACACAGACATGTTCTATCCCAGAGCATCTGTGGGATGCTGATTCAACTCCCCCCAGGGGTTTGGTGCAGTAGATTTCTTTAGGAAATAGTGCTATTCAGTAAAGAACAAACCCAAGCCTAAGTTCAAAGTTACTACATAGCTTAAAATTAAAATTACACAAGAGAAGTGATCAATTTTGCCATATATATATGGTTTTCTATGTGCAAACTGCTGAGAGAAGATGTAACATTATAGCAATAGAAAAAAAGAAAAAACATTATAGCAATACAAAGAAGGGACAAAGCAACTCAGAGAAGTCACTGCAGTGAAGGGGAAAAGCTAGTATCTTTAAAATGAGACAACGCTTCATACCTCGTAACATTCGCAGTAGTTCTTGAGACATCCCGAGCGTTTACAATTGCACCCTTTGCTGTGCCTCCGGTCCGACTCTCCTTCCTTTCCTTTCCCTATTTTGGGCTTGAAGGCTTCAGGGTTTCTGTCGAGGCAGGCCTAACAATGCAGACCCAAAGAGTCAGTCATTGCATGCAGGGAGCAGAACTTAGAGGTGCAATAAAAGAACTTAAGCCTCGCACATGTGGGAGGAGATCAGGGCATTATACACCCACTCTGCCCTGCTCTGTAGCTTCAGGAGACATAAGCTAGACAGCTTTCATCCTGGGGACAGGGGAAGAGGGCCCTCACCTTTATTGCTTTTTGCCTATCATTTTCATGGTCCAGGTTGTTGTAACAATTTGTACAGTTGCAGTTATTGCAGAATTCACCGTTTGCAAAACAATCACAATACCTGAAACAGAAGATGCAGAAGGTGTTTGTAAACATGGTCATTACACTGGTGTTAGTACTGATGGCAGTAGCAGAAGTTCCTACTCTGGCAATATGCACCAATAAGGGCAAGAGTCACCCTATGCTCAACTCCACATGTACAAGCAGTACCATGTTCATTGCAGAGCCAAAATCCTCTAGTGCAGGTCTGGCTGCTGTCTAAGGACACAGGTGTAACTGAGGGTGTCCGTCTGAGCTGATGTTCACATAGCACAGGTCCCCACAGCAGCAAGAGAAGATAAGGAGACTTTTTTCTAGGGTGACTCCTGGGTCACCCACATACTGAGGGCAATCCTGCCCCAGCCACCTCGTAGCCAGCTCCTGACCCAGCCAGTCCAAGTCAGCCCTCAGGAGCTCTCGTACAGCCAAAACAAAAGGCAAGCAATTGGAGTGCCAGGTAACAGGCAAACTGACTAACACAGCAACAAGCCTTATTTTGTTAGTTTTGCCTATTCGCTGTTTGCAGCTCTGAACTGAGACAGAGTTCATCAAAACAGTGAAGAATAGAAAAGGTGTAACAATTGGTACATCTTAGATGCTTTGAAGCACAGGTAACTAGGGGAAGGATCTGAATGAGGATAAGGCTGTAGTTATCAGAGACTTTTTAAAGGGACAAATATGTGAATAAAAAGCAGCAAAACACGGACAGGGAAAGCCAATCACGTTGCCATGCCTCTTATGTACCTCTGGTGCCTCCCACCAAAGACCAATCTCACAGATCCGATACGTGGAAGTACCACATTGATCCCCAGCTCAAACCTGGCTTTAGGCCACAACAAACTGTCATGTTTCAATGCTTCCAGTACCACCTGCAGCTATAGCTAAAAACTACTGATCCTCTTCACTTGCTTCTCAAATCCTGCTGGGAGCATTTTTAGGAGACTAAACCTCTCGCAAAACTGGCTTTATGTGGCCTGCCCAGCCTAACACTACAAGAACTGGATTAGGGTTGCCCTAGAGTCAACTACAACCCTTCATCTGGTTGAACTGCATTTTGATGATTTTTAACATCTTGAATGGTCTCAGGAACAAACTACATCAAATGCTTTTACAACCTGTAAAATCTCTCTTGTCTGTCCTGTCTAAAATTCAGTAGTGGAACTGTCCTGGTTTCCAAAAAAACAGTGCCAGCATAAACCCAGAACATCAGTGAGCAAATAACTGAGTTTACTTCTTCATAGAATGTGCTATGTGCCTACCCTCAACATGCATTTGAGAAAAAGCAACTCCCCTTTCAGACAGGAAAGTTTTACTAGTGAAAAAGCACCTTTGTCAGAGTGAATTAACCATTTGCTCTCCACCAATGCCTAGCCACTTAGAGATATAATGACAGTAATATACAAGAAAAGTTTGTTTCCAAACAGCATTGTGAAGGTGCAAAGTATCACCAGTGATGCCATTATTCTACAATTTCTAGTGCACACAGGCACCAAAAACTAAAACAAGTGGAAAATCCTATACATCTAACATACATTGGGCATTATGAGGTCAGTCATATATGTAAAATATCTGAAAAAAACAGCTACACATCTTCCTGTTTACCATATCTTCTTATGCAAAAGACTGGAAGCACAGGGCACACCTCCCCCCATAGAAGTGGGGTGTACTACACAAAAAGAAACAGAAGCTTAAAAGTTTAAACACACTTCTTAACTTGAGTTCAGATACAAATGCATCATTTCCCCTTGGAGTACCACACCCCTGGATTTCCTATTCATTGTCTAGGATTCAGGGAACCACAGATTATCAGTATCTCCTACCATTACTGCCCCAAAAACATCAGTAAACTGACTTGGCCTCAAGATAAGGGAACTCTCCTCAGTTTAAAATGCTTTCATGTCAAATTCTTACAAATACATTGAATGAAGCAGCAAAATACCTCATAAAGATAAGCAAGACTCAGACCTATCAGTGAAGAATCACTTGTCTATTCAGTTCTTTAATGAGAGATACAAAGCCCAGTTTTTCTGAAGTACTTGGGCCAGCACAGTATTACTGATGTGCTTCACCAAAGTATAGCAAATGCCCACTAATGATATCATGGGATGCCACTTCCCTCATGGTAACAGCAAAGCTACTAGAGCTGCTGAGTGAAATTGGCTCCACCATGCAAGAAGGCTGCGAAGTTAGAACTTTCTACAATGTTAGGGTCTGTATAGCCCAAAGGAATTGGAGAATTACACAGGCCCTGCAGCATCTCCACTGTTGTAAAGAGTAACATTAAATTAGCACCTAGATATGAAATTTCTGACATACTTGAAAACATTATATTATGATATTTGGCATACATTTGTGATGGTAAATTTAAGGCTTAAAAAAAACCCAATACCAAGCTGTACTTACAATTTCAAACACAGAGACTTAGTACAATTGCAAGGCTTCCTGGGACGGTTTGCAGATTCAGAAGAAATTATTCTGGGGGGGGAAAAAGTGCATTTATACATTTATACACACACACTGTTTTATCCATTTCTTCCTATTTTAAATTCTTCCTATTTTAAATAGCTCATAATGAAAACTTTGAAAAAACCTTTACATTCCCCTTGCATTATGTTTTAGGCTGATTGCAATTAGGTAACTATTCTCTACAGTTCTTTATACAGTGCCTTTCCAACCCAGAAAAAGCTGGATTATTTGCTGCAAATCTGGATGCATGACTAAAGTAGAAATAATGCTTAAAGCTAGAGGAAGCATCATAACTATAAACAGGAATCAGGGAAACCTTTCCCAGAACCCCTCTAAATGCACTGGGACTAGATCCAACCAAGGTTTGCACAGCACGATCATGTCTTTTCTTTTGTTCTAGTTGGAATTAAAAACAAAATACACAACCAAACAAAAACCCTCTGGAATAATGGGAAAGCAACCAGAAAAACATTATTCAGTTTACCTATAGATTTTATATTAGACACAGTCTTTAACTGCTCTAAAAACTCAGATTTTGTGACACTAATCACTTCTGATGAGATTTGTTCCATCCCTATCCAGCAATTTCTGCACGTAATACCAGGGAGATTAAATCAAACCCGTTCATTTGAATAGCTGCATCTGGATTTGGGATTAGTTTGCATCAGTTGAGGCTGCAGCAACAAAAAGCACCTTCGTGTTCACAATTTCCAGCAAACAGTAACACAAAAGGCCTGTGCAGAGAACAGCTAAGCCTGCTGGATGTTATACATGTTAGCTGTTATTTTCATCCTTACAGGAAAACCGCAAGACTGATAAAAAGCAAAGCCTCCTATCAGGATCCATTTTGCCGCTTGGCTGAATTTCTGTATGTGCTAAGCATCTAGCTCATATGTTGTCCAGTACCTCTTTCCAGCAATGTTGAGAAATAGTTGAGCCCTCTAGCTCCCAGATGCTGATGCAAAATAAACAAAATGAGCAACAGGGAGCTTTCAGGTCAACTTCCTGCTACATGAGTTCAAAAAACCAAAAGGAAAACAGAGCTTTGATCAAGAGAGACTGGCCCAATTGTCAGACAGATCTGTGCCCTTTAGTCAGAGGTAAATAGCCACACCACAGTATGCTTGAGCATCTTGGAAAATCCCCCAAACCAAACTCCAACACCTCACACCTCCCAGCCTTCCTTCTAATAGGAATGAAAGAAGATGCTCATTCAAGCATCCTATTCTACAGGTTTGGGGTTGTTTTTCAGAACACTTACCCATTAAATGGCAGCCGTGCTTGGGACTGGATACTAGATGTCCCTGTGAAGCCAGTGTTGCTTGCTATAGATACATATGATGATTGCTGTAGCTAACAAAACAAATAGGTTAATGTGCGACATGAAAGAAATTAAAGTATACATAAGAGGATGTGTGGCTAGTATTTTAATTAGCTTCCCAGATATTGTTATAAAAATAATTTGCTTGTAAGTACAGGTTTAGATATTTAATTACTTGGACCAGGTGGCAACCTCCTGCCTCCAAAGTTAGCATAAAAATATAACTTTAGATTTTATTTTTGTTCTCAATTACAGTGTCATACATACAGAGCCATACAGATGACAGAGATAACACACAGAAATGTGCAGACCACAGCCAGTTCCTGCTTGTAAAAACATGTTAATTTTCCCCCTTCTCCTCCCAAGCAACCCTGCCCCTAACAGAGCAGGATCATTTCCTGCACAAATTACTTTAATATGTTCCTTTATATACAAGCCACTTAATACAGAATTAAATAAAAGCGAGTCAGATGGTTTGCATTCCAACTTCTCTGCATACCTAAACCCACAGTTTATTTTTCACATTAAAAACCCAAAACCTTACAACAGCTTGCCAAACAACACTGTTCTGGGCTACCTTCTTTCGCACTACCTAATGCCGCCATTTTCTCCTGGTGGGACAGGTTCTAGAGACAGATATGGACCTCCTGGGGCCAGGCAAAAGGGGTCTGATCGGGAACACAAAACCCCAGAGGAGAGGTCCAACAAATGCTATTAGTTCAAGTAAGAATTGTAAAAGTAGACTGGAAGGGCACAGTAACAGACTTCAGGGTCAAACTGCAACTGTGACAAAACCAGAGAGGAACCAGAAAAGACGCTCTAACCAGTAATGCCAGGAGTTACAGGAGTCCTTGTTTCTACAAACTGGCTTGTCAGCCTTCAGCAGAACACTTCATTTACTCTCCTTTTCATGATGAACGATGGTCAGACCCCGGCAAAGGACAAAATCTAAGCCTTAGACCTGCACTGGTGTGACTGGTCCCACCTGTTTCTGACCCGTGCCAACATAGTTAGCATTAACTAACACCATTTTATAAGGAAAGCAGCCACTCTCTGTGACCAAGCGGGTCACATACATGCTTCCTTTCTCCTCATTATCAGGCCCTGAAGGTCCTGTGAACCAAATAAACAAACCAAATGGATGCTTCTTCCCTTCACTACAGGTCTTAGGGTTCCTGGGCACCCAAGCCAGTAATCCTCTTCCTTTTTAGCTCTGAATGTCTCAGGCACCCAGACAATCAGGTGGTTGACAGTGATGACTGTCACAGAACAAGGAAGTGTAACAGCACACAGAGCAGTGTATAAAATCAAGCAATTACAAGTCCTAAGTGAGGAATTTGGACTGGAACTGCTGCTGAACAGTGAGACCTGTGATCCCCAGTGGCCAGGGTCACTTCCACTGACATCTGCTTCTTCTGAGGGCTGAGTGACTCATATTCTTTTGTACAATTTTCAAGTCTAGATTATGATTTTTAAATTCATGAAGCAAGCTGTGTATCAAGATCTGACCCAATCTGCAGAGGATCTAGGTGATTAGAAATTTTAAGTTGCGATCTAGGTGATTAAAACAATAAATTGTATTATAACTCTGTATTATAAATTCAGTACTATGCTACTCAAAATTGTACTGCACTGATTCTGCTTATAGGAAACCTGTGCTACTGTGATTATAAATTCTATGCCACATTAACAAAAAAACCCTGTTGAGAAAATAGAACTTTAATTGTAACTACAATTTAGTGCCATCATCATTCTGCCAAGGGTCCCTAAAATAAACTGTCACTATAGTGTCAGGGAGCAAGGACCTCTAAGAGGAAGGCAGTATGTCCCACAGCAGCAGTACATCCCCAAGTAACACCATACCTGTGTGACATACTGAGCTGGAAGGACGGCATACCCAACGTTTCCCGTGCCAGGTGCTGGTGCCAGCACAGTGCCCGGTGGGAGGTTGGTGAGGTTGGGCTGTATCTGTGGCAGTGGAGTGGCTGGCATAATAAGTCTTTGTTGGGGCTGACTAGTAGTAACTATCTGTGAAGTTGAGTTGATTGGTTTGGGCACCACCTGGAGAGAAAAGAGATCTTTATGAAATGAGCATTTCAATGATTCAGAATGCACTTTTACTAACAGAACATTTCATTACAGAGCTGGAACCAGACTTGTTTTCTGCCCAGCTAAAACAAGTCAGGAATATGCCTTTTAACATTTAGCTCACCTGTTTCACAGTCTGTGCTGGTACTATGGGAACTGACATACGCACTGGGGTCGCATTCACCACCACTGGCTTTGCTAGTGTCAAGAAACGACATCACATTAACACGTGTTATTCATTCCCAGCCCACAGTTCAGTCCTACAGACTTTCATATGTGCATAATGCAGAGGTACTTAATGCTGTAACAATGCAGTGCCCAAACTCATGGCATACAACGCTTGGGTCTAAAGAACATGCTTGTAAAGAGGTAATTTGTGCAAGAGCCTGCACACACATTTCACAGCAATGGCTTAAAAAACAGCTTGGGTGCAGACTTGGTCTGGACACTGGATTCCCCTTATGTCTCTTTTCCCTTTGAAATCTTTTATTCCTTCACAGCTCTGGAAAGCAGGGACAGAAACCAGCAGAAACATCTGGTATTTCTAAAGCAATTTACATGGAAGGATCTTCATGGTACAGGAGTTTTGGCAATACGTTTGTGGGCTCTCCCACCTTCACACATCTCATACAGAGGATCTGGGAGTTGCCATGAGTAACCCACAACTTGGCAAACTAGGGAAAAGCAACTTAAAATGCTCCAAGAATTCAGGCCCAGCTACAGAGCAATGTGACACAAAGGAGCATTTCCACACACAAACCAGAAGTAACAGCAAAATATGAAATTTATAGAAGTCTTACCACAAACCCAAGCAAATCTGGCAGTCTTCATAGATTTCTAGTACATGTTCATATTAATCCTTACAAAACAAACATGAAAAAAGCCCAATAAAAGCTTCAGATAATACATTAACACCAGCACTTACCCTGTTGAAGAGGCTGAGTACTGGTACTGGGATTTTGACTGGCCGATGGGGTTGAACTACTGGCTGTTGTGGCAGTAACAAGCCTGACATAATGGAACTTGCTTCCAGGTACCTGAATCTGCTGAACATTGGGTGCAGTTGCCAAAGGAATAATTGTCTTAAATTGAGATGTACCCACTCCTCCTACAGTAATGGTCTGCACTGCTGATTTCACAGCCTGTTAAGGCAACACAGACAGCACGAAGTTACTTGTACAGAGGCAGAAAGAACATCAGCGTATTTATTCCTAAATTTTTTAGTGAGCAACTCTACCATAACATTCATATTCTTGAGAGGGAAGCCAGTTACCCTCATTGTTGCTTTCAAAAGTAGAACAGATGTGAAGAGATTAAATGCCTCTCAACAACTCAGAGCAAACTCAGTTCCATTTTCAATGTTCTACACCAAACACCAGAGTAAAATAAGATTTACATGAGTAGGGTGACTCAGTCCACTTCCCAGATACAATGTCTGCCAAAACCATTTCAGGTGACTACAGAGAACATTGCTCAGTTTGTAGTGAAAAATCAAGCAACAACCAAACCTAAAAATATTCCTACTAATAAAAGCACAGGGTAAGATCTTGCAGAACTCTTTGTGTTGGACTGCAGCATGATTTATCTCTGTGTGTACAGATAATTCTGTTAAGACAATTTGTGATTAATACACAGAAATCACTGTGCAACCCTTGAGAAGAAAATGGAACAGAGTCCATAAACTGGCAGACATCAGAAAGAGAGTAAAAGCTGAGAAATGAAAGAAGCAGGAACAATGAGGAGTAGCAAAACAAATTCAGTAAGAAAAAAGCCAAAGTGGTGAAAGAAAGGGAGCTCAGCAGACCTGTGCTACCTCACAGCTGGAGTATTGGTATACCTGGAATTTGAGACTTCATCTTTCCATTTTTCTCAAGCTAAAAACTAATAAAAAGCAAGTTTTTATTTTATTTATATGCATTCATAAGCCTACTGGTTTGATAACAGCCTCTTTTTCCAGCCTTGCTCAACCTCAAACCTTATTTCTCCCTTTTCTCCTTCCATCTAACTTCTTCTGGAGCTCAGCTTTTTATTCTCAGTATCTTTTAATATTGATATTAAACATATTGTCCTTGACATTAAGTTTTACTATTAAATTTGGTTGATAGCATGATGTGAATTCTTACGAGACATTTTCCCACCTCGCCAGCTTTCAGCAGCTACACAAATGATATCTCATTTTGCACACATTTCACTGGAAAAACAAGTCTGGTCTTTTAAGAGGTATTCTCTTTGGATTTTTTTTTGTTAATACATTGAAACCTCACAAGCCAGAGCAATTCAAAATAAGTACTATCTGCAAGCACAGTCATAGACAGTGTTTTCAAAGGGAGACCCATATGGGCAAAGTTCTCTCTAGCACACCAAGTAGAGGCTGCCATTCAAGGACAACTGGGAAAACTAAGATTCCAGTGACAGTTCTTCTAAAGGCATGTTCTTGAGCCCAGTGCAGACAGGTGAAACTCTTGTGTTGTGTCAGATAGCTTTGGATCAGAACTCAGTACATATACCCCACAGATATCTCCACTTAGGTTGCTTGCATTAGAGTGACAACCTTTTAATGACTACATCAGAAGACAGTTTTGCCAGTTTTACTCTGGAGAAAAAGAATGAAATTTAAATCTTGACGGTGTCCACATCTCCGTATCAGCATTCCAATTGTCATCTGTATCAGTAAGATGAGATTGGCAAAGTCTGTCTGACTCTCTGGTCTCATGTTGTATGTGCAACAGTATCCACTCCCTGCTATACCCACAATGGTTATTTACAGACATACACATTCCTACATGTTAACCAAAAATTCACCTAAGATTACAAAACAGGAAAACAGTGACAACTGTAGTTTGTTAGAAAGGTCAATTTTTGCCTTGTGATTTATTAATGTAAATCAATTTATAAAAGCTATTATGGAAAAACCGCATTTTTCCAGAAATGAGACATAGGAAATGAATAACTTCTAGTTCTGTAGATCTCAGACCATGGTGTCTTGCTTATGCAGACCTCTACCACAGGAATACAAACACCATTTTTGCAAACCTCAGAAACACCTGGAAAGCAGCCCTAGTCAGTGGCACAGAAACACTGGCAGAAGAGAGAAAACCACCCAAAGAAATCCTGCTCATGTCATAGAAAGTTTTTCAGATGACTTGGGAGATTCAGCATACAGAGACAAGAACTTACACCAAGTGGGGCTTTCCAGGTTGGAAAGCTGCTTTCTAACACTGTGCCCCTGTATGGGCTTGCAATGGTTTGCACCCCTCGATTGAAGAAGTATGCGCTCTCCAGGGCAATTCCTTTTGCTACTTCTTAAGCAAACACCATTACACAACACCCTCAGACTGACCACTGCCCATCTGCCACCCAGCACTCCAGTTTCCAGCAAGCAATGGCACAGACATGCTAGAAGACAAAGCAAAGTCAGTGTGTACCTGGGTGGTTGTGTGGTTGACTATAGCCTTCCCAGGGGAGGAGGGTGCTGACTGCTGCACTGTGAGGATCTGCTGTCCTAACGCTACATTCAGTGGGACGCCCACCGTCTTCTGGGGGGAGTTGGGAGGCTGGGAGGCCACTGACACCACTGTTAGCTGCTTGGCAAAACAAAGAAGCAGTTTAAACCTCTGCCCAGGAGACAGAACCCTGTAAATACACATTCCCCTCATCATGAAAGTACAGCTCTCCATCAGTTCACAGAGTTCCTTCTGTGAACAAGGGTGCTATATTTAATCTCAAATCACACAGGTCTAACTGCAACAACTGAAAATAGGCCCCTTAGAAACCTGAAGGTACTGCTGGTTTCCAGCCCCAAAAGGCTCCTGCAGAAACCTACCACAGTGTCTGGGTGGGAGTGAGGGGTTATCTTCTTGTTTAGTTTGGGTTTTTCAGGAAACTAGCCCACTGAAGCCTGAGCATTGTCAGGATGGATTTTCTAAGTAACAGCTTTATAATTGGTACATCATAAATAAAAATTTTAAAGAGCTGTGGAAAGGAAGGAAAAAACCCTCACCTTACATTACTGATTCAGTCAAACTACAAGAAAACCAGTATTTTCAAATCCACTTTCCAGATTCCCACAGAGAACCAGTCGTCTGACCACATTTCTGTGGAGTGCAATGTTTGAATACTCTATTCTATATAGACACACCTCCCCAAAGGCTGGTTTTCTACTTTTTGTTCTAAACTTCTTTACATGTTAGGAAAAATCCTGGTTTTTGAAAGAATTTGCTTTTAAAAGACACTTAGAATTACTCATCTATGGTAAATTCCAGATGTAACCCTAAAGAGTCTTTTCACACTCCTTGTTAATTTTGATTCTAGAGTCTGGGGGTTTTTTAACAACTTCTTCATATTGCTTCCTTTACTAATAATTGCCAAACACAAGTCTTTCACTCCATTTGTACAACATTACATCACTAGAGCACAGTCAAACCAAAAGAATTCTTTCTTCTTACTCTGTTTTTTAATACATGATAACTAGCTAGCATTCACTATGCATCTTGTCCCCTTCCCCTCCTTTTTCCAGCAACATTCCTCTTCTTGAGACAATTTTATCACATCTAAAACACAAGTGTTGCCTTGACCTCTGCCAATCTCTAGCTCTCTATCTGTCCAAGACCATTGCAAATCTGTCTTACTTCAAAAGTGATCAGGGAAGACTAAATTACCTGGGCAGTAGCAGGCAGTGGTTAATAAGTGCTGACCCATTAATATTATCAAGGTCACCTCCTAAACAGCCTGTTGACGTTCTATGAATACATTAAAAACAGTTTGAGCGCTTGGCTAAGAGGGAACAGCTGCTCTCGGAATGGATACTCTAGGAAATGGCAAAAAATGGCAAGAATGGGAAACTAACACAGTAATGCATATTTACTTAAAACCAGAGTACAGCAGCCAGTTGCAAAAAATCTAACTCAGGGCATTACCACAGAGTATGGTGATGCATGGTGGAGACTCTGGAGATACTTATATGGGCTCTGGAGACAAGTTTATTATCTCTGGAGAGATAATAAACAGCTTGTAACAAAGACACAGAGAGCTCCATTCAGACCACTGTGCAGGAGGGAGAGAAGTCTGCAGCCAGAACAGGTCCTTACCTTATTAGGGGATTTGAGTGGTGAGATAGCTATTTTATTCGGTGTCTGTTGTGTTGTACTCAAAGTTGATCCAATGACTCCGCTTTCAGAGATCGTTATTGTCTTTGGTGGTGTCCCTGGAGCAGACTGTGAAAAAACCCTACCTACAAACAATGAAGATACCATCAGCTCCAGTTATCCCTGTTCAAATTAACTTTTAAAGCAAAGTTTTCTCTGCATATCATGAATTGATCCCTACTTCTGAGAGTGTACAATGTGGTATGAAGGACACCAGTGTTCTTTAAGTTAGATTCAGCATCAAGAAGAAAATAATTGGCATTATTGCAAATCAAAAGACAATTCATTTGGGCTTAAAAAGTGCCAGGACGTACATTTCTGTGACATTCAGCTGAAAATTCTTTGTAGCCAGGACAGCATCCTGAGCTCCAACACACCTCTGCAGCACACAAACACTCAGCCAGCTGGCAGTTTCCTAGGAGGTCCCTGGGCTGCTGCCAAAGTATGGAGAAACTGAACACATGTGGGGGACTACTTCCTTTTGAAACCTCAGCCATCAAAAAGGAGCTGTGTTACAGTGACCAAGAAAAAGGTGTTTGGTCTGTCCACACTGAACTCTAAGGCTTTTGGGTTTTTTCTGCCCTGTGTTGATGGTTGTTTCTTTCACTGCCCAACAGAATATATGACACACACAGGAGAACAAGGATGATTCAACAACGCTGAACAACAGTAAACATCAAAAGCAGCAATGCCAAATCATGAAATCAGTCTCAGGAATATTGCAAAACTCCCGTAATGGAAAACAGATTTTTTTTTTTCATACGTTCTATGTTTTTTTCCAGAAGTGTTTGAACACTGAGCTTTCCTCTGCTGCACTTTGGTTCAGACTCATTTCTGTCATAACTTCTCTGTCACCCATTCTCTTGTACTACATTTACAAATATAAGAAACAAACACACACCAGCATAACTTTTCCATCCTAAACCAAGTGGCATAACAATTAAAGTCAACCAGAACTAACAAGAAAAAGCACTGTCCTCATGGAAACCTGATTTTCTCTGAGGTCTATATACTCTAAAATAACCACTTTTGTGCAGTCTAACTAACAGCACAGGGTTGCCAGCAGCTGCTAAAGCCACATGCAACCTGAAGAACGTCACAGTCAGCAGGAATTTTACTATCTACAGCTTTCAATGCTTTATTTTCCTCGTAACAGCTTCTCTACACTACATCTCCTCTGCACCCCTTGGCACCAGCTTCCTGAACAGAATCTGGTTGCTTATATTGACAAGTCTTTCAAATTTACAACTTCCACCTCAGTTTGTAGGAATTCCTAGGCAGTTACAAATATTTAACAGAATCATGAAAACATGCAAGCAAAATTGAAACACAAAACACAAACATTACACCTTCCCTAAAATGATGCCAGCCTCTCAAAGCTGGCAAGCTGTGCTGGCTGTTGGAAATCGTGAGAGGAAAGGCAGATGTTGAAAAAGAATTCCCTCTTTAACAGTGAAGCATCTTCACCTCTGAATGATGCTTTTCTCACAGGCTCAAGTACGAGCTCTTGATTTTCCAAAATATTGATATAAAGACTGCAGGTTTTTTTTAATGGTTTTGAGTTGTGTTTTTTGTTTGGATTTTGTTTTTTTAACATACAAACAGCTTAATTCAAATATTTATAAGCATAGCAACCTTTTTATTCACAGGTCTGTATGTTTAGTCGGGATTTGGGAAAGGGAGTGGAATGGGGAATCCTTCTTTCACTTGAAACACAGGTACGGCTGCAGGTAGCCCGACAACTCAAGAAAAAGATTATGTTTCAGTCACATACCATTCACTTGTATCTATCAGAGTTTTGAATACAGCAGAGACAAGTTGCATACTTGTTAAAACCAGCTCAAGTCCCAGTTCTGTAAAGACTTAACAAATTCGCTAAATATGTGGAAGAAGTTTTAGGTCTACTTGGGTTGACCAATCTGGAAGCAGTTAAAGACATCATTCAAAGCTCTGAAGACAACTCTGCCTTCCCACATTTGTCCTTTTCAGTTAATTTACATGTCTAAGATGCTACTTGCATACATGCTATGAAGCACTTAGCAACAGATGCATTAGTCCCACTGCCATAATAAACAAATTATTACACTGTTGTTTTTTTCTTTTATTTTGGTGGTGCTTTTGTTATTGTTCTATGGTTGGTTAGGCTTTTGTGGGTTTTTTGTTTTTTAAGGATACATGGATTTGTTTTCCAAAGAGAAAAACCATTTCTTATTTGCCTTAATTACTTTCTTAGACACATCTGCAATGGTTATTTTATAAGTAGGTGAGCAACTTAACATAAACAGCACAACTTGATTCAATTTTTTAACTCACACATTTTTCCTGTTACTTGTACGTATTACATTTAAGTCCAACTATAAGCAGATTAAAGTAATACAACTGTGCCTCCTTTTCCCCCTGTGTGTTTATATAACGTTTCTACAAATACTTTCTGTTTATCAGGTAGTCTTTTCTGTGGCTTTGGAGTATTTTTTTCTCCTCTCCAAAATTCATAAAGTAAAAGCATCTTGCAGTAAAAGCAACTCTGCAAATACAAAGATTATTTTAAATGAGCTAAGTATAAAGGTATCAACAACTGCATGTATCTGCTTCTACCCACAAAATGCTCTGATCTCTTTTCATTGCTTGAGGTACTTTGACAAACTACAGTAAAATGGTTGAGACAAAAAAATTTCTACAATCACCATCTCTCTGAACAGCCTTTAAAAAAAGGTAAAGCAAAACAAGTCAAAGTAGTACAACCTGCAATGACTGGTGACACTTGAGTGGTCTGCCCTGTAACAGCTTTGCTATTGATTGGTTTTGCAAATATCAGCTTGGTGATCACCGGGCCAGAAGTTGGGGTTCGGGTCTTCTTCGCAATCTAAAAGATGGAGGAAAAAAGATCTAAAGTAACTTGAGCATTTTGGATCTAAATTATTGTTTTGTTAAAGTACATAAAAAAAAATAAAAAGGGCAATACTCGCATACGTAATTAGAAGAATAATTGCTTATCTCGCATTTCATCTCCGCTTCTCCCTATGGAAAGAGCTAGGATATAATCCATGACACTTTAGAACGCCAGCTACCGAAGTAGGATAGCCAAATCCAAATCGCTTACAACTTTTTCATAGGATATCTCTCTGTGCAAACATACCTCATCTTCAAGATGCTGAAATGTTTTCTTACATGCCATTGGTCTACATAAAAATATTAACATTAAATGAACAGCTCTCAGTATTTGAAGATTTAAGTGAAGTTACTTTTCTCAGCCAACCAGCACAAAATTTGTCCTCCAGTGACTTAAATACGAGATCTACTCCTCTGAACATCTCTTGGCCTATTTTGACAGAGCATTACACTTTTCTTTGTGACCTTCTGCAACAGTACCCCAAAAGTACATGGCTCGTGAGTCCCTGAAAGCTTTGTGTAAGCACTAGCTAAGAACAAATCAGCTGGCTACCTCCAGGTACAATGGGGTCTTTTTTAACTTCTGTGATCCAGTCTCCTGAAACACAGCTGGACCAAGAACATGTACATGCAACTTGATGACAGATCACTTCAACCGGAATTCTTAAAAAGTCTTAAAGATAACTTTTTCCTCTTTTCCACAGACAGAAGTTAACTACCTGATGCATTTATTCTAACAGTTTTTACACACAGGCACCCAGCTAGTGAATAGTTCAAATCAGAAGCCGCCTTTTTTCAAAGACTTTTAACTTGCTGACCACAGAGGCTGCCTACAGATGTGGACTATTGCTAAGCTCTTCCCTGAGTCCACGTGACCACACTGGAAAGCATTACTGAAGCAGGTGCATCTTGCCTCTCCTCCACCACACATCCACAGGCACATCCTGTGGGCACCAGCCACCACCTCCAGCAATATCAGAGAGGCATGACATTGCCATCCATGTGGGGAGCCGCCTCTCAAAGGCACAGAACCACCTTCATTACTAAAGTAGCTAACTGGAGAAATCTCACTGACGTGAAAAGATACAGAGATGACAGCTAATTTTAACAGATTGAAAAAGTTAGGAATGCTTAAATGAAGCAATTGAGTAGGCTGGATGTTATGGTTTCCTACACAAAACCCTATCTTTAGAATTTGTTGACTGAAAACACCCTTTTTACAGTCAAGTAATGTCAAGAGATTCAAAGTATTCAGTAGCACATAACGAATTCCTCAGCTCCTCCACAAAGAGCACACGTGAGGCTGCTTCAGCACCCAGCAGCACACTCATGGCACAATCAGGGAAGCCAGAGCTCCCCCCCTGCTACGGCACTGGAGCCCTCCAGCCTGCTATGGAAGCCTCTGTGTGCCTGAGGGCTGAGCAAAGAGAAGCCTGCAATGAGCAGCTCTGACAACAGGCATGGGCAGAGAAGAGGCCTCATTTAAAGGAAGCCATGTGATGCTCCACAGCTACAGTACACGTGTTCCTCATAATAAACCTCCACTTCAGATCATATATGCTGTTTCCAGGGCACACCAGCTGCTCTATAGGTGATATACAATTGCTGAGGCCTCAAATGAAACAGAAGAAATAAAACTGCTTTTTCTGCAGATAAACTAAGTAAAACTTTGAAACATGAGTTGTTTGAAGAAGGAAGCTTCATTCACAGCCTAGTTCACGAATTTAACTCAAAGCCATTTTAAAATTTCAAGGATTGAGTTCTTTTAGCACACACAGCTGATAGATCAGCAGGCATTTTATCAGTATTTTTTTTTAACTTGCACACATTTTAATTTCTGATAAATTCCACACATTTCATCTGCTTGATTTGAGATTTCTATTCTGCTTAAATTAATCTTACCCTGCCATAAGGTTGCAACTTCACTGCTATTGCTTTTACCCTCTGAAGTGAGAGCAAAGTCTGGCTCAGAACATGATCAACATGAAGCAGGAAGAGCCAGCTCTGGACAACAGCAGTTGTTTCCCAGTAACAGTCAATAAATGTGCTTAAATAACTTACATGAATATGTGTAAAATACTAGCTACCCTTAAACATGAAGTATTTCAGAAAAAACCTTAAAAATCCCAAAATGATAGCTGGTCAACACAAGTAGCCCTTCTCTCTCATACTCAACTTCCAGTGTCTTCCCCAGATAAACTCCCCCCCCTGCTTTTTGGGTGAACTGTTTGCCTACAAAGAGGGTCTAATAAACAAGTGAATCCCCTCAGGGCTTAGCAAACAGAGCAAGACTCAACCATGTTTGGTAATAGGTGAGGAACAGCACACTCCTGCCCCTACCTGCTGCCAAGTGACCCTTTATGACGTTTTGTCACTGGAGCTGATAACCCCAGCCACCTGTGAGAAGCTTCTGGGCATCAGTGGGAAATTCGCTAGCCATTTTAGTAGAGAGTGGAGAAGCCAGGGGAAATAATCAAGGTGACAGACTGCCCCTTCGATACTTCAGAAAGGGCAAGTTTTCTGGAGCCCTCTGCCATCGCCTGTACTAATGACAAGAAGCTTAACATTATTCCCCTGCCTATGTAAACTAAGCATGGTCACCCCAAGTTACTTTGAATTAAACTGGAAAAATATTTCCTGGGGCAACAAGCTCTTCCGTAAGAATACTATTATATTTAGAAGCACACACCAACCTTCTTTCTCCTAGAGAAGTGAAGAGATTTATCTCCAGGCAACTTGATTTAAGCGGACAATTTATGTCTTCCTAAGCACTCTCCACTTAAGATGAACTAGTGAGTTAACTAATGGCTGGACTCTGTTTTCAGTTCTGTTGAACTGTGTTCTATTCATACAGAAAAAGGCACACCCATATCTCGTGTTTACTGCTGGATATCTGCATGGTCAGCTACCACAAAGGAGCTAACATACTATAAATCCACTCCCTAGATGACCTCTTAGGAGCTTGTAGCCACTCTCTATGTAATTAATATTTGTCATAATATGAAAAATCAGGGAATTTAGAAATAGAACAGCATACTTCAGAGATGATTAAGAAACTGAGCTAGAAATAGGAGTTTGAGGTTAGAGAGCGCACAAGGTCACTTTTCCATGATGACATGAAGCCACAACAATGGCTTTAACAGTTCCCCTGCCACGGCAGCAAAGACTCTATGGACATGTTGATGAAACTGCTAAAGCCAGAGCCAGTTATCACATCAAGTCAAGTTCAAGTTAGACCAGCTTAATGACAGCTATGGTGATGTGTTTGGACATCTGGTTCAGAGTCATGTGCAAGGCTAAACTCCAGCTTAGTGACTTGGACTAAAGTAGTACACCAGCAGGCACATCACTGCTTTTAAGCTTCTATGGAGGCAAGAGCCACAGGCTGAAAGCAAACCACTTGTCCAGTAGTTTTTCCCACATGTCCCATGGCAGTAGTTTCAACTAAACCAGGGCAAGTTCCCAAGAGACAGTAATTAACCTCTGGATACAGATGAGCCCAAAGGTCCTGCCACACTTTACACCTCACAGACTCTAGAACTGAATCAGAGGAGGAGCAAAATTCCAAGAAACATTTTGCTGAACTCTACCAATTATGCCTCAAGTGCTGAGATCTCAACTGTCACAATTAGATTACAGCACGGCTAATTGAGTTTCTCTAATGATAGACAAAGCCTTTATAATAGTGACAATGTAACAAGAACTGATGAAAGCTCTTTGTCATCTAAGGTTTTACCGATTCAGTTTTCAGCACCAAGCCAAACTACTGTGCTGCCTTCCATCTGAAATACCTGATTCATAAAGCCACAAGACATAAGTTACATAAGACCCTTGGGAAGGCAGGGAGGCATTAGCAGCCTCCTTTTCTACTCATTGAAGAGTTAAGGGGTTCATTCAGGATGATGGGATAAATGCAGGACTTCATTTTCTAAGCCAGGGATTCAGGATCCAGGTTACCTCCCCTCTCACTGTTAGAGAATAGACCATGAATGTCTCACCCAGTCTCATTAATGACTCTGATGCTTCAGTAATTTTCTACAGGGAAAAGCACTGTCTGTGAAGTGCTAATGTAATCACCTTCCCTGCAGTACCGACATTGTCTTCTTGCTTTTCATTTCTACTTCCCCCTCTCCTTATAGGAAAAAAGGAGTGTCAAGTGCTAACAGTTCAATCTGTTGTGCAAATGGAAGCATCGGTTTAATAAAAAGAGATCCCAACAAAACAAATTTACTCAAACTGCAATGAACTAGATTTTTAAGTGGATGCAAGACTATTTAAAAGAGCTTTTGTCAAGGAACCTGTAGAATTCCTAATGGCAAACAGCAGAGGTCAATGGCCAAGTCACTGTATTTCAGTGACTGACAGCACAGGTCACCTCATGCAAGAGAAACCACATCACAGCTAAGTCATTCTCCTGTTTCGTGTATCTGTCACTTGGCAGTGAATAACTGAAACCAATTAGCAGGAACTGACCCACTCATATGTTCCCACGCTGAGTCAAGAGCAGAAACTTTTATGAAGGCTATAGTGACAACAATTTATGTATCTTGATCATTAATTATAAGTCCCTTAAGAAAATTTATGTTTCAAACAGCCATTATTAAACATCATTCCCCAGGTACGATGTAGCAACAAAAAAAGAGAAAATAGAAACTGGTGCAGAAATCATCTGCAGCTTTAAAAAAATAAAAATCCTGAGAGTTGCTCAAGTTTGCTTGCCACAAAATACTAGTCAGGGAACATTCAGCTAATAAAAAACTTTAAACTGTCATTTTTCATGTGCAGATGATTATTTTTATTAGAATAGTTGGATTTTAATTTCTTACTTCATTACTAGAGAAAAATAAATATTTTTCCATCACAATCTGCATTGAGTTCTACTTTTTCTTCACTTCAAGAGGTCTTATTTCTACCTCACCGTCAACTGGAACAAAGTGACTCATATCTAGTTCTGCTTTACACCAGAGGAAAATCAGACCCTTTGGGTCATAACCCAAGTCTTTTCAACACATTTTCAGATCCAAGCAGATTCTCTGTGGTTTCAAGTATCTCAAGATCCATGCCAGAGACTGGGAATAAGACCTTGAAGTGTTCATCTTATGATAGTGTCTAGTCCATCATAATCTGCTAACAATCTTAACTAGATGTGAGGCAGACACGATATACCTTTCTGTTCTTTTTCACATGATGGAAGTTTTTTCAGAGTTTATTTAAACAAACTAAATGTGACAGGCAGAAGCTATTCTTTCATAAGAAATGTACACTTTGAGTAAAGACAGACATGCATAAAGAGTTCAATTCAGTCTTCCTGAAATTATGTAGAATTTATTTTTATAAAATGAAAATAATGAGAAAATTATCTTCAATTTCCTGAATAGTTCACTTTCTCTGAGGCAAACCCTAAATTTCTAGACAGTAGCTAGAGGCAAACAGCATAAAATGGTAAATGCATCCACAGATGAAAGCATGGGCTAAGAGCAGCATTGTATTTTTTAATACAAAGAATAAATGCAAGAGCTGAAAACAACAGTGTGTCAATCAGTGCAGGAAACAGACAACAATTGCAGCAACAAAACTGGTTTTAAGACGTTTCATCAGCATAACTCACTTTACCTGTACTGTTTTTACTTGCTGGGACTGCAAGACAGAGGGCTGGGCTGCAGTGTTTATCAGCTGACTTCCCTGCGTCAAAGCTGAGACACCAACAACAGGTTTCACTTCTGACCGACCTCCAATAACAACTTTGATCTGCTGGCCTTGTACTTTGGAGTCTCCACCTTGGGCCTGGGACACGGTCTTCTGTGACTGTGGGAGCTGGCTGTGGGGTAATGCTAAAACAATAGGTTGGCCAGACTTGCCCAAAGTTGTTACAATAAGCTTTTGCCCGTCTGGTTTAATACTCTGATTGCCAATTTTAATATCTGTGGTCTTGTTCAGAATAATTTGATTAGCTGATATAGTGACGGGGGTCTGAGCACCAAGTTTATGGAGGCCACTGGGAAAGGTGGGCGTTGCAGCTGTGCTCACATCAGGTGCTGGGGTCGTGGTGTTCACTGTCGCGTCACCTGCGTGGCTGCTGGGGGCAGTGACTGATTCCGTGGTGGCTGTGGCTGTAGTTGTAGCTGAGGAGTCGCTGGTGGAGCTTATGCTCACTATTTCTTCCAGTTCTGTTTCCATAGGAATCGAGTCTCCAATTGGCGATGACACAATAACTGCCTCGATGCCGTCATCTTCCACCAGAGTTATGCCGGTGTCCATTATTTCCTCAGGGAGCAAGCTGTTGACTTCTGCTGAAACCACCTCCATTTTAGTAGCAGTGGCAGTGATGACTGGAGCAGGTACTGCAATATTTTAAAAAGTTATTGGCTTCCAGAAAACATACATTTTCAAAGCTTTATAAATAATGTTACCAAAGAAGAAAATATGATAGAATTTTTTCAGACTGAAAGTATTGTGCATGCACAGGAGAGATATCGTGGAAAGAAACTGTTATCAAAATGTAGCACATTAAGCTGAATTTACTCTCAGTAATAACTTAGATCAAACCTTTACAACACCATTCACTGAAGTCAAATCAAGGCACTGACTTGGTGTGGATTACCAGTCCACTCTTGACAACAGCACACAAACAAGCAGTGTTTCTCCCTGAAGATACAGACACAGACATTTAAACTTACTGAAGTATAAAGCAAGAGGTAAACAGCCTTAAAAATTCCAACAGATGATGTCTCTTCTCATACATGTCACCATTGATTAGCAGGTTATCTTGCCTCAAATGGCTTGTTATCCATACCAGACGTAACATTTTTGCCAAATTTTCATTTTGGAAATCTCAGAAAGACAAACGGCTCTTTAGTGACGGGCTTTAACATCACAAGCTCAACTACAAGCCCACCTACCCCAGGACCGAGCCAAAGCCCTCCACTTCCAAGATGAACAGATAATCCCTCAATGCTCACTATGAAAAGAGCAGCTCAGTAACTTTTTTCCCCTCAATAGTCACCAGGAAACCTAACACCCAAATTCATGACTAATTTGAAAGGCATTCTAAACACAAAACAAAGAACACCCATATGAAAGAAAGTGGAATTTTTTAAGCTGACTGATAAGAGTGAAAAGAAAAACTACAGTGAGATTCAAAGCCAGCCTAACTTCCCACTTGAAAAACCTTAAAGACTCTGCTGGAAATGGTCACATCTATCATTCCTCCTAAAACGGCATCAGCGTCAGAGTCTGAAAACAGATCAGCTTAATAAGGCATTTTCCTCACTTGCTGATCCCACCAGCACACTTGTGCACTGGATGGGTGATCATACCACGTGGGTACATGTACACACTCCCAAGTACTCATTATAGGCTCAAGAGGACAAAATTCTTGCAAATTCTGTTTCCTACTTGCTAGCAAAAGCAGAGATGAGTTATTAATACTAATTCACAAGGAACTGTGCCAATAAAAACACTGACCAAATGCCAAGGTGACATTGCTTCCTCTGGAGTCATCATAGGTCCATTTTGTACACCACTTAACTACAGAACAGCTGCATTTTACCCACAAGGTAAAAGAACTGGGGGGAAAAAACCTGCTGTAATTACGTAGTTTCCATGCTGAGCTCCGGAGGCTGTGCTGGAGCATCCCACAGTCTCCCTGATTGCCAAGGGTGCCACACTGATCCCCCTCACCTCAGAGCACAAGCCAGATCCAACTGCCATGACACCTCAAGACGCCTGAGCGGTGAAAGAACTGGTTCAGATGAGCGACAGTCAAGCTCACAGCTCACTTACTGGCAGGCATTTAAAGATACAAAGTTATCTGACGTCACTGCCAGGAATACCTCCTTTGGAAAGCATTTCTCCCAAAGCAGTGTCTGCCCAACTTGCAATGATGCCAGCCCTGGTAACTAGCCCTAGACAAAATGGGTCACTCCTAAGGACACAGTAGTAATAGTATCACATTGCTGCCTTAAAGTCAAATTGGTTAACTGCAGACAAGATTACACCAAAATAGGAATAGTAAAAGTAGACTGCTGAAAGTAGACTGCTTCAGCATATGTTAAGGCCACTAGCTCTTCTTCTGAGCTGTGTCACTTTACTGTCTCCCCAGCAACCTGCAAAAGCTTGTGTTTCAGATATTACAACTTCAAACTATTTTAGACATAAAAAAAAACCCCAGTCAAAACCAAACCATCATTGTGCTCTGTATTGATAAGTACAAGGGACTTGGATACAGAAGTTAGACTTCTAGGATCAAGCACAATCCAAATAATGATAGCCACCAAGTCTGAAAAGGAGAGATTCATATAAATCAGGCAGTAAAAAAAAATCACCATATTCAGTAATTATAAATAATTTTAAATAACTTCTGGGTTGCATTTGTACATGTTATTCCCTTGAAGAAAGGTTATTCTTACTATCTTTTAACAGTATGCCCATAAAGTACTCACATATATTTAAGTAGTTCTACGGTGCAACAGTTATTTGCATTTTTTATTCTTGATGTTTGGTTATGTTACAAAACAGTAAATGGTTATTAAATATCTATATCTAGTTGAAGGTATATTTATATTAAACACATAGAATCACGATTTTAAACAGCATTCTGACTCCAAACCAACCACTTGCAAAACAGAATGCAGAAGAAAAAGAAATACATCACATCAAGTCTGGAATCAGAAGCTGACAAGTGAAAAGAAAAGAAACATTACTCATGGTTACTGGATTAACACCTTATGGTGATCATGCTGGAAGGTTGTGCAGTAACCAGGTCTCATCATTTGACAGTTAGCTGCCATTAATGTGTTCAGGCTTGCGTCACCAACAACAGCAAAAAAGAAGCACACACAACCCACTTGTTCTATTTCTTCAATGCATACTGGATATGACTGAAATAGATAAATGAAAGGCAACAACGATAATCTCACCCTAGCTATACCAGAGGCTGCTGTCATCAAAGGAAGCTCCAATATCCCTGCAGATTTTTACTTCCTGGTATTTAGCCAGGATTTCTCAACAGTTCAGCTGTTTATGTTTTACTAATGCTTTTATACTGTTTCCATTTTTCCAGCCCCTCTACTAAAGCGATTAGCAACAGTAAAAGCATGCCAACCTCTTTTAAGATTCTAACAGCTTAGGTCTTCAAGAAAGTGTAGAGAATCATTTTAACTATTTAAAACCCTTGAAAACTTCCTTCACTTCAGCAGTTATGCTTTGAGTACTTGATAATGCAAGAACTGTACCTTCAACCCCTCAAAAAGATGCACCAGTGTACACACTTAACTTAGATCAAAACCTGAAGGAAAAAAAAAAAAAGCTAGACCAAGGCAGTATATGAGTACACTATCAGACCGGGGAACTCTATAAAAATCATAGGATCAGATTACTAAATAGATAATTTTAACCTACAAAATACAACTAAATTAAAAGTTCAAAAAGAAATTCACGTAATGGAGATTTGCTCAGGACACCCAACCACATATAAAAAGTTAGGGACTAAAGCATATTGTCAGCAAAGTCTTGGACCAACAACTTTGAAAAATGATAGGTGGTGCTACGAGGAGGAGAGGGACAATTTCTCAGACTGAGTGAACCACCTGTGGTTCTGTGTACTGATAGAACAGATTTCTATTCTTGATATTCACAAAGAATACTATACATATGATGTTGTAAAGGGGATTTGTAAAAAAGAGAATAAAGAATGTCAGGGTTGTTGGCAAAAATGCAGAATGATATCTGTCAGGTACCTGTGAACTTTGATCTTTTTTCTCTTTTTGTCACTAGCATATCAGTGCAGAATCTAAGAAACTGCCAAAAGTGTTAAGATCAATTTTATGAAAACCTCTGTTGATAAAACACCAAAGCTGTCACACTAAAAACAAATATCAAAAAAAATCAATATCAAAACCAGTGATCTGCAAAAAAGTAAACAAAATGCAAGATATAACCATGCTGGTATTTTACAGTTACTGCATCTTATTAGATCCAGAAATGTCTCCATTTCACTAAGATAAGAAAAGTTAACCTTCCAGTCTGCAACCACAACCAGTTCTAGTACAGTGGTATGTTACAAAACCATCAGTAAGGCTATGTACTGCAAGTAAAATTGTTGCTAAATTCAGATTACACAGAAATAAGGCTGCTGAGATCAACTCTACAGGAAGTCCTGGGAAGGTGCTGCATGTTAGCAAGGTCATCACAATGAAGCAGCAGGGCTGCATGGGACTCACCATCATTTGTGGCTGCTTTAGCAGACCCTTCCCATTCTCAGTGCACAGCACACACCTGCTGGTGCTTAGCCATGGGAACACCCTGGTATAACTCGACAGATTTAACACTGGCCAGATCTGCAGGTCTGGAAAGGGTCATTTTTCTAACTAAATTCTCAAATGTTACTTTCACCAGAAAATAAGGAAATCAAATCAGTAACAGCTTTTGTACAAACACCTCAAAGTGCAAAACCAACTCACACCACTAAAACCCAAAAGCTTCATAAACACATTTTCCCCAAATGTAACGCCTGAAATAGCAGGGATTCACTTAGGATCAGTAAAACTGTTGCCACATGCTAAGCAAATGCTAATTGAAACTAAGTATCTTTGCCAGATACAGCAGTATCTGTTAGCAATTCTGTAAAGCTGGGACAGATAGACACGCTTTAGTGTAACACTACTAAGCACCAGCAAGTGCAAGTATTTTCAGCTTCCCAAGTTAGAAACTGCAAAAACCCTGAACAGAAGTATGAGGAAGAACAAGGAAGCCTGCCCTCAAGAAGGGGGAGAATGAGGCTGGAAACTTGAGTCAGATGAACGATAGAAAAGTAATAGTGGACAACCTTACACGTAATTGTTCACTGCTAGTACAATGGACTCTAAACGAAAACGAATACAAAAAAGGCTGCAGTATCACCAAATAGTCAGTACAAAAGGGGTAACATTTGCACTTCCACTGCTGAGACTAATGTGCCAACACCATTCCCTCCTCTTTCCAACCAAGGTGGAGCAGAGAACTGTCAGCAGGCGATGGCTCAGATTTGAGGAATTTAAAACTCAAAAGTCCCACAATATTTCTATGACTAATTCATAAATAAATTGGTATATTTAAACCTTAACTAGTCATTTATTTAAATCCTAAAGATGTTCATTAGAAAAAAAGGCAAGAGCAGGAGGAAGAAGGGGAAATACAGAATGGATCCTTGATGATTTAACTGAGAAGCATGAGGTGCTGTCAACAACATTCAATCAAGACTTAGGTGCTTATAGGCTTTTGAAATTTTTCAGCTTCTGCTTATCTTCCCTTTCGAATAGTGGCAGATATGCAAACTCCCCAAAAGCTGCTGAGCTGGAAAAAGCCAATTTTTGGGGTCTTAATACTGAGAGATTAATCAGTTTAAAATTACCAGGTCTCAAGTGCCAGTGCCTAGACCTTTCTCCTGGGACAAAGACAGGCAGCAGATCTGTCTGCAAAAGGTGGGCCCAGGTGTGGGACCCCCTGCAGCAGGTGATGAGGAGTTAAGAGGTTGGTTCCAAGCACAGTCTGCGGTGAACTCACAGTCAAAGAGCCAAAAACTCCCCCATGGGCACACACAGAAGGGAGGACGGCAATTATGCAGAAGGGAAGGTTGCAATGGCAAGGGCCAGCGGGAAGAAGAGAATTCCCCTAAAGGCTGAGGTGCTCTTGCCAAACCACTTTGCGGCTCTGCAGACAGAAAAGGAAAAACCAATCACACGAGGAAAGATGCTGGAGCTAAGGCAGCCCCACCCACTCTCTGTGTGACAACCAGAACTAAGGAAAGGCAGTAGCAGTAGAAAACTCCTCTGAAACACATGGAGGCACCCATTCTCCAACCTGACACACTCCCTGGAGGTGTTCTGCTTTTCACTGGCTCATTTCTAGGATGTCACTAAGAGACTACCAAGCCTTGTAAAGTCAACGCACCATGACCCACTGCTGTTGTTTCATGTAGGGCCAGTGATAAGCCAGGAGCAGCTTGAGGAGAATCAAGAAAGATTACAGAGTCCTGGGAGCAGCAGTAAAGGAGTCTAAAATGCAGGTGTTTTTTTCCTCAATCTTTCTGGTCAAAGAGAAGGGGGTTGAAAGGACCAGTCAAATCTGGCAAATCAACAAATGGTTACAGGACTGGTGCCACAGTCCAGGGTCTGGCTACTCAGACCATAGGACTCAGTTTGAGAAACCTGATGTGTTAGGGGCTGATGGGATCCATCTGTCAGAGAAGAGGAGGAGTATCTTCATTCACAGGCTTCTCCAGATGGTGAGGAGAGCTTTAAACTAAAGTTGCCAGGGGAGGGGAACCTCAGTCCATCCCACTCCTACCAGTGTGATGTCAGGGCCAGCAAGAGATGCCCAGAGCCTGAAGATGAACAAGTCAGCAGGAGAAAACATGAAGAGCAGCACAAAGGAATGCCACTCAGTAAATCAGCTTCATCAGGGACCCATCTTAAATGCCTCTATGTCCCCATACATTTAGCACGGAGAATAAATAAAAGGAGTGAGAGATGTGTGCACATCTGCAGGAATATAATCTCCTTGGCATCATGGAAACATGGTGGGATGGCTTCTATGACTAAAGTGCTGGAATAAAAGGATACAGGCTCTTTAGAAAGGACAGGCATGAGAGAGGAAAAGGGGGTGTTATCCTCTATGTGACCACTTGGAACGCATAGAGCTCTTCCTGGGTATGGGTGAGGAGGCAACTGAGATCTTATGGGTCAGGATTACAAGAAGGACAAGGACAGGTGACATTACAGTAAGGGTCACCTGTATAGACAGGCCACCCAAGCAGGAAGACCAAGCTAATGAGGCTCTCCATAGACAGATAGGAGCATCCTCATATTCACAAGCCTTGATTCTCACAGGGACTTTCAATCACCCCCAGTATCTGTTGGAGAGACAACATAGCAGGGTATAAGCAATCCACAAGGTTCCTGAAATGCGTTGATCACTTCCTTCTCTAAGTGATAAGAGAAACCAATGAGGAAGGCTACAATGCTGGACCTTGTGCTTACAGACAGGGAGGGCCTGGTGGGGAACATAAAGCTCCAAGACAGTCTTGGCTGTAGTGATCATGAAATGGTGACGTTCAAGATCCTCAGGGCAGTGAGGAGGGCACACAGCAAGCTCACTGCCCTTGACTTTAGGAGAGCAGACTTTGGCTTCTTCAGGCATCTACTTGGTAGAGTACCATGAAACAAAGCCCTGGAGGGTCCTGGTAAAGCTGGCTAATACTCAAGCATCACTTCCTTCAAACTCCAGACCAGTACATCCCTAAGAGTAAGAAACCACGCAGAGGGGCTGGAAGACCTGCACAGATGAGCAAGAGCTTCTGGCAAAACCCATACAGACGAAGGATGAGTGGACAGTGAGCTGGATTGAAAACTGGCTGAACAGCATAGCTCACAGAGCTGTGTGTGATCAGGCAGTACGGAGTCTAGCTGGAGCCCGTAGCTCACTGTTCCCCAGGCGTCAGTACTGGGTCGGTCCTGTTCAACTTGCTAAATTACCTGGAATTAAGGTACAGAGTGCACTCTCAGCAGGTATGTTGATGATGCAAAACTGGGAGGAGTGGCTGATACACCAAGACAAATTCACCACAAAACAGCAGCGTGTCCTTATGGACAAGAAGGCCAGTGGTATCTTGGGGTGTGTTAAGAACAATGTAGTCACTTTCTAGAACAGCTGCCCAGAAAGGTTTTGGAGTCTCCTTCTCTGTAGAAACACACCTGGGTACCAACACATACAACCTGCCCTAGGTTTGGCAGGCAGGTTGGACTAGATCATCTCTAGAGGGCCCTTCCATTCTGTGATTCTGTGAGCAGTTGGATGCTGAAATTACAGAGAAATTGAAATACAATCCAGTGGAAACAGTGTACTGCAGTAGCAATTCATTCACTTACTCCCATTCTTCTTGCTTATCTTCCAGTTCTTCGGATGGAGGGGGGAAAAAAAAGACATGTTGCAATTATTCAACCACAAAACAGCTACTAGGCTCTCCATGCTGCTATAATTGACATATATTACTACATAATATTGACAAAGACAGTTAAAACACAATGAGTGCTCCCTCTCCCCCCAAAAACAACCCACAGAGGAAGAAAGAGATGATGCTCTTTGCAGACATGATGTAAAAAAAAATAAAAATATATATTTTATTAAAGTTTTCAAAATTATGTCTTACTATCTTAAAAACTGAAATGTTTTACATGACTGCATTGTCTTCTTTCACAAGAGCTGCTATAAATATACTTTAAGACTCAGCTGTCCTGTGATCTATAGCTGTTTTCTTCACATCAGAATTCTTTCTCACACACCAGGAATCACAGCATGCTACCACAGAAATTACACACACCAAGTACAAAAGCAATTTTTACAATTAAACTAACAAGGACCTTAGAGTATGTAACCAAAAATTCCCGTGAGTCAGAGCCTTTCAGCCAAAATGGAAGGTAGGGAGAAACAGGAAAAAAGCTACAACTAAGTTTTTGATAAAAACAGCATGTCATTCAAATTGCAAGTGGTTGAATTACATTACATGTACACATGAGTGCGTTGCTTCCTAGAAAACCAGTGTTCTAAAATACTGAGATATATAGCTCCAGATTGGACAACCTGCCTTTCACTACAAGAAAACACTACACTGCTCAAATGTACCATCTATTACAAAAGAAGATTATTAAGGAAGAACATTCCAGCCATTGTGAGGTACTGAGCAGCATTATTGAACAAAACCCTACAAAACATCGTGCACTTGCTCAGAGTAATTAGTATCTAGAAAACTAAACCACTTAAAGGTCAAATTACTTTCCCATGCATGGCTCATAGCTGTTCCCTTGCTTTCACAGGCTGGTTAAATGCCCATTACAAAAAGGGCAAAAACATACCATTTTACTACTATTAAGTCTGCATTTCAAGCCATGTCTATGTTTCAAACTTGCAGAGATATCTATCTATTTGATAATCATCAGTTGACACTTACAGCATTTGTTACTAGTGGTTCACAGCAAGTCAAAAACTTAAGACTTCCATGTCATTCTGAAGATGCAGCAGAATCAGCAAAATAACGATAAATCTGCTTCTTGAGAAGTACTTAGTGCCCTTTAAGGGTCTAATCCTCACTAGTGCTAACTAAATCCTGAAGTGTGCTGAAGAGCAAAGGCATTACTATTACGCAAATGCTGCCCCCTCATCTAACAACACAACCTTCAGCAGAAGCAAAACAACATCAACATGTGGATGTCTTTCAGATGAGTGGCATGTCCAAGCTAAGAAAGCAGAGACAGAGAATTAGGATAGCAACTTATGTTCTGGTTACCAACAAACACATGCTTTCAGCCATGGAAAGAGATTCCACACACATCTGTACATACTCCTTTTCTCTTTATCACATCACCTTACTGTGGTAAGGTCAAAGTTTTAAACACTGCCTATTTACCACATACAATACTTAGAGCACTTTCCAGGAAAGAACTGAAAATAACATTCATTGCAGTAGAACACTTCAAAGCAGTTCAGTTTGCCTTTTGTAACTGGAAACAATGTTCTACTTTCAAGCAGAGCTTTGAACAAACTAAAAATAAAACAGAAACTAAAAATCAGAACACTTCCCTTCACCCTTCCCTTGGCTTGTGTGCCAATTTCAGTCATTTTCACAACATACAGCAGGACAAAAGCTAAAACACAGAACTGCACAGGTGTTAGCATTAAACATACCCTGAAGGTTCTCACTGCCATGAACAATACAAAATTTGGGTTTGTAGATTTCGGGACCTTTACATCTGATGAAGCATTTCTAACCCTATGCAAATTTTGTGGTGAGACCAAAAGAAAAAACTCCAACTAAATAACTAAAAATTATTTAATTTTCTGTACTTAATTTTAGGAGGCCAATATTAAGGCATCAAGAATCTAAACTGAATTAACATGTAGCGAACCTTCCTTGACTAAAAAAAAATAGCCCAAAATCTGAAATGTGAAAAGTACTTCTCACCAAGTCCAAATACTGCAGATTTCAGTCTTTGAAGTATAGCTTGAAATAATGGTCTTGCTTTCCAAATTTCAAACACCTCTTGAATGCATGGCTACAGAATAATTCAGAACACACGGTGATATCACACCATGAACACTCCAAAAACAACGAGCATGAAAACTGCCATCAGGCTTGATATCAAGCTCCCCACAGACTTTTAGCAGGTGTTATCACATTGTGCACCTTTAAGATTAGGCTTGCTGCCAGCAATTTGAGCAAGAGCACATTTTAGCATATATTTATGAGCAAGAGTTCATTGCACCAGAATTGTAACCTACCAGTTTTATTGACACTTTGCCAGTCGGGATGCACAATGATTATGCAGTGCATCACATCTATCCTACACTGGCACTGCCCAGCTGAAGGTATGATAGCTCATTCTAACTGAAACAAAAAACCTACAACACAACACTGATTTCAGTGGGGTATTTAATTTCAAATACAGCTTCGAAAAGCATTTCGTCCTAAAATCTTAATTCCTTACATGTCTCATCCAATCACATGATTCTTTTCAAAGAAGAACAAAGAGATGAAAACCAGGTAAATACCTTAAGACCATAAATCGCAATCCTTTCAAGATAGTGATGTCAAGACCTGAACAGCAGTGAAAGCTGCTATGGCCACTGCTGCTTTTCAAACTTATCCTAGAAATCGAAGTTGACTCTTTTAATTTTTGAGTCCAGTGCAACATTAAAAGAAAAGCCAAAATAGCTCAAACAGTTATACTGCAGTGATTTGTGAGAAAACATGCTTCTAGCTGCAGATCTCAGCAGCTCTACCAGCTTTAAACATGACAACACTTCACAAGTATAGAATATATTTACTTGCAGAAGGGCTGAGCTGAAGATAAATAACTCACCTGCAGGCAAACCCTGGTTTCGTTCAGACACCAAAAAACACTATTACCCACTCCTTCCCACTTTAATCTCTAGATAAAGTACCTCTCTGTTATATTAGGGAAAATTTATTTAAATAACTAGGACTGTGCAATAACTGCCTGACTTTTGTGGAATTAAATTCCAAATTAGGATTTTGAGTCAGGAGATCAATACAATAGGAGAAATGGGAATTTTAGTGCAATCTTCATCTCTGCTCCAGAACCACATGGGTCACTTCAAATGCAGGCTTCTCAGACCTCTGAAGTCTCATGTGACATAACATAAAAGTCTAAGAGCTTCTGAAAAACAAAGTGGCAGGTTTCATTAGGTGTGGGTAAGAAAACTAACAGTTTTGGATAAACACTTCAAAAACCCACAAAAACTTACTGAAAGGACTAGCCAGAGAGAAGCATTTCAGTGACTGGGACCACACAGTATCTCTCATAACCTTTGCTTTCAATATGCTGAAAGTGACACAGTGAGGTATTGACACTGTATCTTATTCTATCCCAGGAGATGCTTTATTCCAGACAGCATACCAAGGCCACCTAGAAAGACTTCTTTGCATGCACCCTCCATGCTGCTCAATACATCCCCTTCTGTCCCTACAGAGACAACACTGTATACACAAAAGCTTTTGCCAGCTGTCAATTCATAATTTGGAAGAGTGGAGATTAACAGTGTTATCTGTGATGGGACACTGAAGCTGACCTGCAGCTTTGGCAGGTTTGCTGTGACTCAGCTGCCCTAATTCATCACTACCCAGAGTTAAAAGCACCACATATCCACAAAGAGCTGCACACACCTGAAGCAGAGGGTGTCACAGCACCTCCCTAAATTAGGTGTGTGCCCCGAACATGCACTCAAGCAGCTCTTTGTCAAACTGTGCAGTCTGTCAAAACCAACTGAGCAGCAGCAATATAACTTGTGACTATGGGACCTTTGTGCAAAATGCATCTGCATTGTTAAGGATAGTTCAGGTTCTTATGATCTGGACAACTAGGACTTTATATTGCAGCAATAAACAGTAGAAGCAGAAGCAAATGTAACAACTCATGATACCAATGTCCTTAAGGATATTTTTTTCAAGAATCCAGGCTATCCAACTTGTCAAAAATCTTTTATTCAACCTATTTCGTTTTGCTGAAGTAACACCAAAACTCACCTTCCTGTTCAACAGAAAGAACAAGCTCTTATATTCCCCACTTGTTCCAGTAACAGCAGTAAAAATTTAAAAGTAGCCTCCCTCCTGCACGTTTTCTCTCCTGGCAGAATCCATAGCTCATATACATTTTCTCCCACGGGAAAACAGAAGTGACAAACTTTTCTAATATTACTGTAAGTGGAAAATTGACTATAGTCTGGTAGGTCACTCCAGTGTGGCCAGTTCACAGCATTGGCATCAGAACAGACCTTTGAAAATGGACAAAAACTCTCTCTTCATTTAATGTTCCAGACATTAACCCAGTGAACAGACAAAAGTTATTTTAAGAAAAAATTGAATGAACTACATAAAAACACAAAGCTTGTGGTCCCCAGAGATTCTTGACTGCTTGCTAGTGCAAGTGATTTGGAATACCTACCTATGCAAAGCAGTAACAAGCTAAAATTAAGTAAGTGAAGGTCACTTGTTTGCCTAAGTTGGTTTCAAAGGGAAAACAAATAAACCTCAGAGAAACAAATCTTTTCATTGAGCTATTTTATGAGGAAAAATCCCTTTTTTGCCGAATACAAACAAGCACTCATCAACTATTCCAGGCAACTGAAATTCCAAAAGAGCAATGGCACAAAAAGATAGGAAATCCAGTTATTAAGAAACTCTTGACACCGGACATGTTTTCATTTATTTTTCAGAAAGACCTCCACAGAAGAACATGTATACCCAAGATTCAGCCTGTACTGCTGGCATATTATCAAATGGAATATTATCATATTATCAACTGCACACAGGTGATCTTGGTGTACTACAGTTCTCCTAATTATCTGCCACTCTTCAGTTTTGCTATCATTTCAATAATGGGTAAAATAGTGTCATTCATTTTATGCATTCCCCATTTTCTTACTCTCTCTGACACTCTACATTTTGTCTCTAAAATTGAAAGGTTTGTTTTGTCATAAAGCAAAGAATTACAAAATCACTCAGTACTGTGCTTTTTCAACAGTCTCTTTTGTTTAAGCTTGCTGTGTTAGAGGTTGCTTTAAAAAAAATGCAGGTAATGAAACCAGAAGAAGATTAATGCATAAGGATGCTATGATTAGCAAAGGTAAGTGGAAAAATTAATCATCTACGACTGCAAACTCACTGTGTTTGCACATGTAACAGCAGACTGAAAGCAAATCATTTTAATGCAGTAACAAAATATGTAAGTGGAACACAGACAAAATAATTTCCATTATCTTTCCCACTGTCTACATAAGATATGGAAGCAGTTTGTCTGCATACTTCCCAGAGGATCATGGTTCTAGAGTTATCAAATACAATACCAGTGGCAAACTACAGCAAGGAAAAAACTCCAGCCTTAGTCCTTATAAAACACTGAGTACATAACTAGTCTAAGTATCCAGTCTTTTTTTCAACAGTTGCCAGGAATATTTACGAAAATATCAGGTGTTCTTCTACTACAAATTAACCATTTATAGTTGCAAAATTGTTCCCAAGGCAACCATAATTCACTCAACCAGCTCATACCATTCCCTTCCCATTACTCTCCATTCTGCTAAGTGAATGCTCCCCACCTGACACACCATACAAACAACCATGTGCAGCAGTTCAGAAGAATGGGCAAGGTACATAAATTAGCAACTCCTACACATTCAAACTGGCAGTTATCAAATTATATGTATATGAGAATTTTACATTATACAGTTACGGGTTTTGGCTTTGTTTCCCCCTTTAAGTTATTTGGTTGAGTTTTTTTCATGGAAAGATTGATTAAGCTCATGCTACCTTTGCTACCCTTACAACAGAGGTGCTAGCTAGCTGCTTTCTTTTTAAGAATGGAGAGAGGGGGGAAAAAAAAAAGGAGGCAACAAACTAACCACTTCTCCACATAGGAGTTATGAGGACATCCTTCTTCCCTTGGCAAGTTCTGGGTAATTTATGCTTCCATTATTACTTAAAAGGGAAAAGCAAAAGCTAAAAAAACATATATAAACAAACTGCTAATTATACACTAACAAAAACAAGGACCTGATGGAATTTTATAGGATTTAGTGTGAGAAACATCCCGTGAGAAACCTTTTATGAACTGTTATTTCAAATAGCATCATTTGCTACTTTGCCCGCTGCATGCACATGATCAGCAGCATTGCTTTCCTCATATTTCAATCCCTTGTGCATATTAAGCCAGCACTACTGCTAAAGGTGTCCTGTCCACCTTTGGCACCCGCCCATTCATTTTCATACATTTTCCCTACTCCTTGTGCTACCAAACATCTGCGTTGCTGCAAGAACAGCCCAGATGAAGGAGCCAGGCTGGAACAAAGCTAGCCATCCAAACTAAACTGTGGGCTGGCACAGCCCCATTTTCTCCATGCTGCTGACACTGGCATTCGATCCAGGGAGAAAACTACGAAGTAGCAAGGAAATGCTGGTGTGATAGCTCAGTTCAAAGTCTACAAGCACCAGAATAGCACTGAGGAATCATACCTGACAGACTTTTCCCAAGAGCAATAGTTTCACCTAAAGAAGTTTCTAAAACGTTTTTCAGATAGGCTTAAGTCTACAAGAGAAACAGAAATTTTTTTCTCCAAAGGAAGAAAACACCCAAAGCAGGTCCATGGAGATGGGGATTGGGTACGTATCTAGAACTCATACAACAGATGAAAGCAGAGCCCACAATTAAGGACATAACCCTCATGTGGGTAGCAACATGTTCAGCGGGGAAGGGGAATGACATACAAGCTGAAACAGTTAAGAAGCCACTAATCTACATCCGGATCTGGAACACGACAAACCCGAATCTCTCACGTGTGCCCCATGACTGATCAAGGGATTATTCCATCAGTCTCATTCTTTCTTGTGCAAGAAAATTTTTTTCAGACTTTTAATGCTGTCAGGTGAGCAAGCCTAGTCACAGGCTGTACTGAAAGCCACACGCTGCTTATCAGATTTCTAAACTACTAAGAAAACCAAGCTACTCAAACATAAGGCCTGGCAAAATACAAACCCTTGAATCAAGAATTCAAGAAACAAACATTTTCTTCTTCTCACTGGAAGTTCCTGAAACTAAGAATAATAATAAAAACCCCAAAAGAAACAATCTTGAGCTTGTCCCCTAGGTACTTGCTATGTAGTACCCCACGGTACCCTCCTACTGTCACAGTATACAAACTGTAGGACATTGGGATGTGCCTCTAACAACATATGAAGAAAGCACCACCCCTATAGCACAAGAAAGGAACAAAAGCACAAGCAGACCAAGTGACAGATAAGGAAGTACAGCTTGTTGCTGAAGCAGAAATCAAAACACACACCCTCCAATATACCTTAGTGGGTTTTTTTACCCATTAAGTATTTTTCAAAAAAGCATAAGGGAAAAGAACCTAAGGGGTTTTGACTGCTGTCCCAAACCTAAAATAATAGATATCCCAATGTGTGAGATAACAATGTCTCTAAGGCTGAAACCTGACAGCACTCCTCACCACGCTTCGTATTGACCCGTGGTTAGCAGATAGTGAACCTGAAAGCAGTTAAACCTTTTTGAGAATTCTGGATGAACTGCTCAGAGCATTCAGTTACAAATTATCTGAGCTTCTACATCACAGGACTCTACAGCAAACCAAGCATCACCAGGTAGTTCTTGATACGTAACCTGAACAGCCAACCTTGCATAAAAACCTTTGGAAGCTTACAGCATAATAACATGCATGAAGCACTTTTTTTAACCCATCAGAGAAGCTGGGCTATATTTTCTAACACACTCTCCAAGAGCCCTCAAGAGTGCTTGGCCTCCAGAGCAATCCAGCCAGCTATCTCTGTAGGTTGATACAACTGTGTACAAGGCATGTAGCCAACAGTTACCCTTGCTGATGGATACATAAACTAGATGTCTTGACTTAAAAAAACAAACAAACAAACAACCCCCCCAAAACAAAACAAAAAAACTAAAAGACTAGTAATGCACTTTATTTTGCCAAGGATTCCACTGGTAGAAGAAATGTTTTCTTGCCTCCGACAAGCAAAGCTATTGTGAATAAGCTAACCACATGCACAAGGATTCATAGCCTGTTTGTTACTGCCAGCTTTATGTAAACATTGCAAAGAATACTTGAAATTATTTTTCTATAGTCAGTATTTCCTATTATAACTGCGATATATTTAAAATAACTATTCAGAAGGATGAATCTAATGAAAGATCATTTAAATACTTGTTCATTCTTCACTGGAAATCTTAACTGTGAGAGCTTTCTCTTGTTCACAGTATATTCCAGGGGACAGTTTCACATGGTCTGGATGCCACAGTGCTTTCCAGAACCCAAAACCTCAATACCAAGAATTACATAATCACACAACACCCTCCAAAGTCAAGGTCATGCATAATTAATGACAAATTCTGAACACAAATCACAGATACCTCATAATAATCAAAAGCCGTGATGAGAGAAGCTGGGACCATCCCAAAAGATGGTTCAGCTACAGTCACAGCATCACAGCATTGTAAGGGTTGGAAGGGACCGCTGGAGATCATCCAGTCCAACCTCACTGACAAGGCAGGGTCATCTGGAGCAGCTGACATAGAAATGTATCCAGGTGGGTTTGGAATGTCTCCAGAGAGGGAAACTCTGGAAAGCTCCATAAGTAGCCCGTTCCAGGCTCTGCCACCCTCAACATAAACAAGTTCTTTACCACGTCGAGGTGAAACTTCTTGTGGTTTAGTTTTATGGCCGCTGCTCCTCATTCTGTTGCCGGGCACCACTGAAGAACGAGTCTGGCACCACCCTCTTGGCACCCGCCTTTAAGACGTTTATATATATATGTGTATGTATATAAACAGGCCCCCGTCCCACAGTGTCGCCTTATGAGAGAGATGCTCCAAACCCATCATCTCTGAGGCCTCGGCTGGACTCTCTCCAGCAGCTCCTTTCCCGGAGGAGCACAGCACGGCGGGCCCGGCACGGAGCCGGAGCGGGATCCGGAGTGCCCGCTGCCCCCGGGCCGGCCCTCACCCGGCGGGGCCGCCCCGGGCCCCTCAGCGCCGGCGGCCGCCGCCGGATTTCGAAAGATCCGCCATTTTCGGCCCGTCCCCGCCGCCCCCGCCCTCCCGCCGCACCTGCCCCCCCCCGGCCGCCCCGCCGCCCCTCGCACTCACCGGGCGCTGCGCCTCCTCCCGCCCCCGCCCCGCCGGCGCTGCCTCCCCGCGGTGCCGGTGCCGGGGGCGGCGGCGGCGGCACCGCCGATCCCGCCGCCGCGTTTGTTCAAAATCACGCGCCCCGCGCCATCGCCCCGCCGCATCCCATAATGCCGCCCTGGCAACCCGCCCCGCCCCGCCGCCCGCTTCCGGCAGGAGGCGGAGGAGGAAGAAGAAGAAGGAGCAGCACCAGCAGCAGCAGCAGCAGCGGCGGCGGCGTTTCCCCGCGGGCGGGAGTTGCCTCTCCCCGCTCGCGGGAATCGCCTTTCCCTATCCCCCGGGATATCCCCCGCCCGCCGCGGCCCCATCCCACCCCCCCCGCCCCCTACACACACCCGCCAGGTCACGTGACCGCGGCCGCGCGCGGGTCCATGGTGGTAGGGGGCGCCTCCTCCCAAGATGGCGGCGGGAGCGGTGAGGCAGGACTTGGCGCAGCTCATGAACTCCAGCGGCTCCCACAAGGACCTGGCGGGAAAGTGAGTCTGCCGGCCTCCTCCTCCTCCTTCTTCTTATTCTCCTCCTCTTTCTTCCCCCCGCCGCGGGGAGAGGGGTGCGAGCGGAATGGGGCTGAGGGAGTGCGCCGGGCCCTGGGAGGGGCGAGGCTATCTTGCCCGGCCGCCGCGCTTCTTTAAATACAAAAGGAGACGTAAAGATTTCACCTCGTCGCTCTGGAGTTTTAAATTGTGTTCTTTATTGCGTGCCCGTCCGCCCCTCACGGCTCGGCTGCTGCCCCTGGGGGCTGCGCCTCAGCGGTGGGTCAGGGAGTTCATTGCCCCCGCCTGCCATAAATCGATCAGCGGCTCTATTGCTAATAATTGTTGTTATTTTCAGTAGGTAGCCGTTTTGCACGGCAGGCCTCGGGGGCTGAGCTGCCTTTGGCGCGATGTGTTACACAGGTTTTTACACCCCTCAGAGATGCGGCTCTGCCAGCCTGGAATTCTCTGAGCTTGTGTTCTAAGGGGGGTGAGCCACTTTTAGCACTTTCGTGTAAAAACCTTGCAAGTTTCCCCCCTCAAAACGTGGCTTCAACGCAGATGTAGTACTTATGAGTATTGCATGCGCCGAGGTGAAGTATAATTGTTGCCATTTTTGCAGGAGTAAACCCTTAGAAAACGCACAAGTCTGCACCTGTGCTCCTGTCAGGTGGATGTCACGTACTGTTTGCCCCTCGCAATGCTGCTTCTCAGTCCCGTTGAACAATTCTGAACAATTTTATTAATCTGAACCCGTGAGCGATAATAATTTTCAATGCTTTTTCTGTGTGCTATCCTAGGCTTGTGGTTTGGGCTTTTTTTTCCGCACCCCCCCCCCCCCAAATCCTCAACATTGCATATATATTCACAGATAACAAAATGATGAGCGATGTTATCTGAGAATCTAGTCCTGGGATTTAAGAAGAGCCAAATACCAATTCCAGGTGAATGTTAGTGACCTTTGAAAACAAACTCTTTAGAAAATTTAGAAAATTAGAAAAACTCAAGGAATAGAAAATATAAGCAAATGTAGAGGTCTGGCATAAGAAATTAAGCAGAACCTCTTAGTGAAAAAATGTGCCCTATGAGTGATTTTTAACTTTTTTTTTTCTTTTTTTTTTAAATCTGCTGACAGATACCGTCAAATATTGGAAAAAGCCATTCAGCTGTCTGGTGTGGAACAACTTGAAGCTTTGAAAGCTTTTGTAGAAGCAAGTAAGTGCATCTGGGAGAATTGGTTACACACTGAGAGAAAGCCAGAGGTCTGTGGGATTGCGTGTTTGTAAGCTCTGGGTGAGGCTGCATAAATGCTTGAAGTTTTGGTCCTGTTGGAACTGAAACACAACAGGAAGAGGAGCTGCCATGACCACATCCAGAAGTTTGGAGGGAATGGATTTATAAGCTTTGTAGGTTATTGCAGCTTTCCAGCTTGTCAGTGTGACAGCATCGAAAAACATAAGCAGACTGTTGATTGCCCAAATACTGGATACCAAGTGGTATTTAAACTAACAATCTTCATTTGTAAAACTGTCAAGAAGAAATTGTTAAGGGGTTTTTTCGTGTTCTGTTGGGTGTTTGGATTATTGAACACCTCTGTAAATTATACCTGTTGTAATTCCTCTGAAGTTGAGAATAAATTTAGTGAGAGAGCCTAGAGGTTTACTTTGTCCAAGATATTTCAGCCACTAAGAGCAGTGATTCAGAATGAAACACCTCTCGAAGCTATAAGTTGTAGTGAAAAATTCATAATTATCTGACAGGGATTAGAACTCTGGTGACCTCTAGTGTAAACAGATTCTAAAAGGGAAAAAAATCACCTTTAAAAACAAAGCAAATAATCACCTTCACTTGGATACCGTTTTAAAAATTGACATATTCAGATCTATTGTAAAAGCAAATCATCACTTATAGTGAAGGCACTGACAAGTACTGAATCTGTTTTGCTTTTCTCCTCTGCCTCTCTGAACCAGTGGTGAATGAGAATGTCAGTCTGGTGATCTCACGTCAGCTGCTGACAGATTTTTGTACCCATCTTCCAAGTCTTCCTGACAGCACAGCCAAAGAAATCTACCACTTCACCTTGGAAAAGATACAGCCTAGAGTTATTTCGTTTGAAGAGCAGGTGAGAGATCAATGATGAGGGGGTTTTGGTTTGAGGGTTTGGCTTTGCTGTTCCCCTCACTTACCTTCTGACTATTTTAAGCCTTCAAAGAAGCTGTTCAAAACAGATATTCCAGTTCAAAACAGATAGTCCAGTTTTGCATTTCTGTACATGAAAAACCTGAGCTAAATGCAGAGAGTATTTAGGACTGTGCAAAGAATACAGACTCACTTCATCATGATGCTGGGCGTGTAATTCCTCCACTACCAGAAAATGGTTTCTTGCAATGGAACAATACTTGGGCTTGGAGTTACAGTTGAGAGACAGATTGGTACTCATTGTATTGCCTTTGACCCAAGTAGTGGAGCAGGCAGGTGGTGTAAAGAGGATGCATCTTGACAGATAGCTTTTGTTTCAAAATAAATAAGCTCTGTGTGTGTGTTTATTTTAGCCATAATCATTTTACCAGGAAGAAAACGTATTCTTGAAATCTCAGTTCTAGTTAACTACTGAACGTGCTGCAGTTCTTTTGCAATTCAGTTCTGCATTGTATGAATGTGCATTGAATTGTATGAATGTGCATCTGAGAGGTTTATGTAAAGGGCCTTACGGATCTTGTATTGACAAGAAAGGCAAGACAGTCTCTGTCATGACTTGTGTTTTCTTCTCTTTATCTTTTTAAGTGGCTTTTACTCTTAAGTCTGAGCTGAATGTGCTTGCCTGTATGCTGTCATGACTATGCATAAATTAAATCCAAGACATCTCATGATTTCTTTTTTTTAACCCTTTTCACTTATAAAAACCTGATCTGTAAGCACTGATGTTTTACCTGCTGACAACTGCTCTACAAAGTAGAAGTTTCTGCATTAGAATGTAATCATAGTTCACCTCATTCATATCTCACAAGTATGATACGAGGTGTAACTGCAATAAATGGCTTGTGAATCTTGGTGCTCTAGTTCTTGAAAGATTAATTTCATCTTTTTAAAAGCTTTATAAGTGGTAAGTACTTATTGGTCCTTGATGATGAACTCCATTTATGTTGTCACAAACTGAAGTGGAAATGCTTCAAACCAGCACTCATATTTAAAAAGCTTGGTATTAAAGGTTGATCAAGGAGTCCCACACAGGACTCCTGGCATGGCAAGAGTTGCACGTGCGCAGGCTGCTGTGTCTGTGAAAGTGGGGAACCGGTTGAGGGGATTCAGGAGCAAGAACAAATACGGTAAAAGTTAATCCAGAACCATTCAACTCTTACAGTTTTTGCTTTTGGTTTTATTATTCTTTAGGTTGCTTCAATAAGGCAACATCTTGCATCGATCTATGAGAAAGAAGAAGACTGGAGAAATGCAGCACAAGTGTTGGTGGGGATCCCTTTGGAAACAGGGCAAAAGTATGCTAGACACAGTTCTGTCTTTCGTGTACTTGCTCTCTTTGTACTTAACTAGACCAGTGAGTGAGAATTTTCAGGTTGCGTTATTTTCCCAGACGTTCAGTAGTTCAGGCCAGAACTACTGTCAGATGATGAAAGTGTAGCTTGATGACTGTACATTACAGTAAGAGTTTAGTGGGTCAAAATACTTCACCAGAAGTTATGCACTATTAATTAGTTGTTGATAAACAGTCTTTTTAATAATATTTTGCAAAAATGCTTCTAAGGTTATGGAAAGGTTCTTGAAAGGTGGCAGTTCTTCCATGTGTCCACCTTCTCAGTTCAAAACAATGATGCAGTTTGAAATTGGATATTAACAAATTCGGTTGAAGATGCTTTTGAGTGTTTGTGGGGTGGATTTTGTTTGGTTTGGTTTTGGTTTTTGGGTTTAGAAGCCTTGCTGTTACTTTTCTCTGGCTGTCCTTTCTCTCCTCTTTCTCTGCATGCAGAAGGAATTGCTGTAGACTTTGCACTGCAAGTTTGCTTCTTAACTCAAGTGGCTCACCACTTGCGGCAAACTTCCAATCCATAAAAATCAGATTATTAGAGTGTACATTTGTGTCTTGGCGGACAGCATTATTTCTACTGGTGTTTGTAGGTGCCCATTCTGTACTAGCATTCATCTGACATTTCCTTGCCCTGAACAAAGAGCGTTAATTTTGGTGTTAGGGAAGAAGAAAGTAGCGTAAAGCAAATGTTACCAAGTGCTTGAGAATCATAATGCATGTTTAGAACAGTTAGAAGCAAGGGTAGTTCTGGAGCAACTCTGAGCACTTGTTTTTCTCTTTCTCTACAGACAGTACAATGTAGATTATAAACTGGAGACCTACCTGAAAATTGCCAGGCTGTATCTAGAGGATGATGACCCAGTTCAGGCAGAAGCGTATATTAATCGAGCTTCCCTGCTGCAGAATGAATCAACTAATGAACAGCTGCAAATCCATTATAAGGTTGTCTAACTTGCTTTATTGGTTTCCTTTTCTAAAGGCAGATGATTCCACATTGAGATGTTTTTATGTACTGCTGCTAAAACTTTCATAATGAGTAAAGAGACAAAGGGAAAAGCTTCTAAGTAGTTTTGGGAGCTGGAGAGACACATATTAGAAATAATTAAACAACTCATTCCTTATGACGTGGAGATAAGTGTGTAAAGGTTCCCTAAGTGCCAGTTTTACTCATTGAGAATAAAACTTAGGCTTCAAAAGATGTAAATTATTGTTGAAAATATTGCCTCCACCTTTGTCTGTAAATCTTAAAGAGAGGGGGAAAAAAGTCACATCCAATGTTAGGGACAATGAAAGACCACCCCCGCCCTCCCATAATTAAATAATAATTCCCACCCATAAAAGTAGCTTTAAATTTTAAGAAGTAAATTAACTGCTGACCTTTCTGCTTGTTTGTGGGTTTACTGTGCACATAGTTCATACACAAATTTCTCAAACCAGTTTAGTAACTGATGAGCAGTGATGACTATATTGTAACAGTACTGATCAAGTGTGATGGTGTTTAAAATTCTACAACACAAACCAGGTGTGACATGAGCTGTAACTCAGTGGTGGTTTTGATTTGTTGGTCTTGCCTTTCCATTTTTTTTCTCTCACTGTGCTGTGTTATAAAGTGTGCACTCAATTGAATGTATAAATATTTTCTGTAAACTGTAGTAGAACACAAGGGAAGGAAGAAATAACAGATGCTGTTACAGCCCTGAAAGGGAAAAGCAAACACTTGAAACATACCTAAGTGCTAGCTGTCAGTGTCAATAGTGAATTACAGTATCAGCTGTACAAAATGTCATTTCCTTAAGTTTTTGGCCTTTAGACATTTGAAGTATTTAACATGTGAACAATGGTGGGAAATGTCCTTTCAATTGCTTTCCATGATACTCGAGCAAAGACTTTTCAAGTCAAGCTAATTCTTTGGAGAGACAGATTTCCTAGGATGCAGAAGAGCAGTGTTTATGGGAGCTGTCACCTGATAGTGTGCAATTTTTACACACCTGTATTATGCAGCCACCTCTTCTAGTTTTCTTGTTCTGAGACATCCTTCCTTTTTAGGTTTGCTATGCTCGAGTTCTCGATTACAGAAGGAAGTTCATTGAGGCTGCCCAAAGGTACAACGAGCTGTCCTATAAGAGCATAGTCCATGAAACTGAGCGACTGGAGGCACTGAAGCATGCTTTGCATTGTACTATTTTGGCATCAGCAGGTAAAATACACTTTTATAAAAGTGTATAAAAGTATAAAAGACCCAACATAGGTATTTTCCCTGGAGCAAGTCAGCTTGTGGTGACTTGTGTGGAGGTTTCTTGCACTAAGATTTGTTGAGTAATCCAAAATTGTGAACTTGGTGTCAAAATTGTTTGTTGGCATCTCTTAGCTCGCAGCTGGATTAGTTCAATGTCTTTGCCAGTGATGAGGTGGCATCTTGGTTAAAAATGCAGAAGATAGTGATAAATGGTGTTTTGGAAGTGAACACAACCAAATTCCTTCTTTAGTACAGCTTCATTGGCTGCTGCATGTATTGAGGAAAAAAATTACAACTTCTTGCTGTTTACCTCCAAATACTTGGTGCTTTGGGAATCATTTATGAGGATTCTTCCTGACTTTCTTAGGACAGCAGCGTTCTCGCATGCTTGCTACACTCTTCAAGGATGAGAGATGCCAGCAGCTTGCAGCCTATGGGATCTTGGAGAAGATGTATCTTGACAGAATTATCCGTGGAAATCAACTGCAGGAGTTTGCTGCTATGCTGATGCCCCACCAGAAAGCAACTACAGCCGATGGTACATCTTCCTCTAAAACCTTGTAATGTTAGGTGTTCATCCATGGCAGTTAGACTTGCCTAATTCAGTCAATGAGTGTGGTGGAAAAGAACTTAGTGTTGCTTGTATCATTCTTTTTGAATTCTTTTTCAGCATGTTACCCTTGTAAATATAGTAGAACTTCTTAGACATAGTTTATCTTTCTGATTTGCCATTAAGGTTTGTAAAATACTCTTCTGGAAGATAACTTGTCAGATTTTCTTTCTCTGTCCTCTTCACTGCCATCCTTGCAATGTTTCTGAGTCTCTGTCCTCCTGAGCTTGTCCAGTTCTGAGGCACTGTTATAAATAGGATGCCTAGAAACACGTGACATGCATGTAGGCCATAAATGGTCTGTGCAGATGATGAATTTCTTTGAACTGCTTCCTGAGTGGACAGGAAAGTGACAGACAGAAAGTGAGGGGATTATTTGGACCTCACCCGATATCCCGATTGTTTTCTGACCCATCTCACTGTCACTTTATTAGCTCTGGAACCACTGAATAGTGAGAAATAAGGTCAAGTAATGACTTCACTGGAATCCTAAACACACTGGTCTCAGTTTTCTGTGTTAGAAGAATATTGAAGGGGAAAAACACATAAGCATGAACTATCTCTGAAACAGGAAAATCTTCCTAGTGAACAATAATTGTTGATTAAGGACAAATAAATAACCATGTAATTAAAGAAGTGAAAACTGTGTTAGAGGTACTTGCTAACAATCTCCTGCAGTCCTTTGCTTGGGTCAGTTTGTTTATTTATAACCTACACTGTTTGTCCTTTTAAAGAATACAGGTTAGTTGATATTTAATGACATGCTTATCTTCAACTAGAGGTTAAGGGGCAAAGGAGTTAAACTGTTCAGTCAAGAGGAGAGACATTAGGTAAGAGTCTATCACAGGAACAGTAAGAGAGAAGTTAATTGTACCCCTAAGAGCTGTAATGAAGAAAAAAACCACAAAGCAATAGCCTTTCCATTTGGCAACCTAAGAACTGATCACAGGAGATCAAGCTCCCTCTCTCTATTCAGAGGTTGAGTCTTGTAGCAAGGGTTCCGCTTGATTATTCTAGAAATTAAATAAACTGACTGTCTTAAAATTAGCCATGTGCCATCCATTTCTTTTTGTTCACTGTCTCTGCGCAGCTTAACACTGATGTGAGGTAGATGCATCTGGACCTTCTGCACATGTAACACTTTGGAGGGAAAAATGTGTTTTTTTCACTTGTTCTACAATGTAAACCAATATTTAAATTGTATAGTAATGTTTTGGGGTTTTTTTTCCTCATCTTAACCCTAAAGGTTCCAGTATCCTGGACAGAGCTGTTATTGAACACAACTTACTATCTGCGAGCAAGCTTTACAACAACATTACTTTTGAAGAGCTTGGAGCATTACTAGAGATCCCTGCAGCTAAGGTATCCATTTTCTACACTTTTTAAAAAAACAAGGAGCATCAACAACATGAGAAAGTAAATACCTGTTGTAAATATTACCAAAATTAAATATTGGGAAATAATTAAATATTGCAGGTGTAGGAGGAAGATTAACTACCTAGCACATCTTATGAGAATGGAAGGTACACAATGTAGAGTGAGCAATAGTGGAGTTAGATGCCACTGGTAGTATGTCTAATCATTTCATAATCAGTGTCGTCTATAGGTTCCTTCCCCAAAATCTCTGCAGATATTGGAAAACCCATAAGACTGTTAAGTCTTAGTAATTTTTGGCTTTTTTCAGAATGGATGAAGTTTCTAACATCTTTCTTTATTATTCCAGGCAGAAAAGATAGCTTCTCAGATGATAACCGAGGGTCGCATGAACGGATTTATTGATCAGATTGACGGAATTGTTCATTTTGAGAGTAAGTTTGACCAAAGGAATTTATTTTTTTAGCAGTGAGTTTTTGAGATGGTAAGGGTAAGGAAATCGTTTATCTTGTGTGAAGTGAGCCTGCTGTGTCTTGCTGTGGCCAGGAGGTGGCAGGGTTTGCCATGATAAAGAACCTTTGACACCACCCACAGAAAAGTGCGAATTTATTCCATCAGTCTCCTTGTAGGAACAGGCTCACCAGGAATTTCGCTGTTCAAATCTACTTCCAGTGCAGGAGTTACTCTTGTAACAGCCAAAATAATTGTAGCTTTTGCATACAAAAATGAGCCTGATGTAGCTGCAAGGAAAACTTTGTGAGTTATGTGAGGGTGGTGGCAAATGGAAAGGTTGCAGTTGAAAAGGATTTGCTAAGACTTACTTTGTTTAATATGGGTCTGTTTTTTCTTTTCAGCTCGTGAAGCTTTGCCAACTTGGGACAAGCAGATTCAGTCGCTGTGTTTCCAAGTTAACAACCTGCTGGAGAAGATAAGTCAGACAGCCCCAGAATGGACAGCGCAAGCCATGGAGGCCCAGATGGCTCAGTGACTGAGCAGCCATTGTCCACATGGAGGCAATCAGCTGCCTGCTGTGCCAGAAGAAGGGAACTGAGCAGGACTGTGAAACAAATAACCCACGTTCACTTCCCTATCTTCTACTTTTCGCTCTGGCTTAGGACACCATTAGGTGATACCACGTTTGGCGTGACAGGCCCCCAGTTCTCTAAGCTTAGAATGATTCTGTTGCTGCCTCTGCATTGCACTCTGCTGTCCTGAAAACTGTGGTTTCCATGTAGAAGAAGCTGTCATGTCTGCAGCAAGCTTTGGGTTTGGTTTATTTAATTTTATGTTTTTTCCCCCCCTTTGTATTGTTAGAGTTTTGTGGCCCATCCTATGATGCTTGAATCCTGCTATGAAAATAAAAGCAACATGTTTCTTTTAGTTGTAATAAAGGCCAAGCCATTTGGTTTAAGTGTTGTAAAGGACCTGGGTTTTTGGTTTTGTTTTTGGTTTTAGTTGTTTTAATTTTTTTTCTTAAGCAGTAACTTGAAATAAGTAAAATTTTTATAATTTTCAGCCCCTGGAAATGCTAAATGTATAACAGCTTTTTTTCCCTATCTTTTTTTTTTTCCCCCCTAAAATGCAAGTTTGAAATCTTAACTTGAAGGAAATACTTAGCCTTCTCCAGCACTGGTGGTGCATCAGGGCACAGAGTTATTTGTGCTGGGAGATCAGATAAAGACCAGTGTTCCCAAGAGAGCTTGTTGCAGTGATATGGTAAACAGTGAGAACATAGAACATGCCAAGTAAGTTAAGCCAAGCATGCTCTTTATTTCCTAGGTAATTTTACAGAAGTATCCAGTGTGGTTTTTTGGAACTGGAAGTGTAGCAGGAGACTTTGACAGGTAGGGACTCTGCACTCAAAAGATTAAACAACTGCTGCTGGAGTGGCTGGAGAATCCTGTGCAACTTACTTACACAGTAAGATACTACAACTTGGTAAAGGTGTCATGTAATAAGCAGAACTAACTTGAAATGCTTATGCGTTTGTAGTGTCAAAGTGGCCCTTCTGATGTTTATCGGTCTCAAGTTGAGTACTCTTTACCCATCATTGTGGTTTGCCAGATGCACATTTTGAAAACATGACAAACATTTGAGTCTTCAGAGGTTTTTATGCTTTTTTATCTCCATTGTGTTGGAAACTCCATCCACTCAACTGCATATCTTGGATCCACACAACTTCATACTTTTCAGTGCTTACAGAAACAAAACCTAGTTGGCTGACAAGGCAAACATCGTAGAAGAAAGGAATTCACAAGATTTCAGGATGTCAAGCTCAGCAGAAACTATGTGCTATTAAAGATTTTTATTTAATAGAGGAAAGAAGCACACCTGCTATACTTACTATGTTTGTCAAGATTCATAAAGTGTCTTGTTTCAAGGCATCTTGATACTACTACTCAGCAAGAAACTGTCAAGTGAATTTAGACCCAATTATAACATTACTTTTTGTTATGCAAGTATTTCACATCTTAGTCCAACAGCATCATAAAAGGAAGAGCAAAGTGATGACATAAATGGTGTTCCCTCTCAAGGCTGAGGAGTATTTTGACCACATTTTTCAAGGGAAATTACTTGTAACTTGTTTGAAGTGGTACTGGCTGAGTTTTCTCTCAGGAGAAATGCCAACATGATCACTATTGGTTTGGAGACTGTTGTTTTCTTTTTGCTCATGCTCTGACTTGGGCACACAGCTCTTGGGGAGTGTGCCCTTTGCAGAGAAGGTTGTGCCAGGTATGCCATGGATGTATACATTCCCATTTAAGGCATTTGCTGCTTTGCCCTGGTACTTAAAGGAGAATACAGTTCCAAAGAGCCATACCCGTGTGTGTTCACAGCTGCTTTGTGGGCCAGGATTGATTTCTGTAAAGCAACAAATGGTTTTACTGAACCATTTCTGAAAGGAGAAACCCAAAACTAGCCAACTCCAACCTTAAACCAAGATGACCTTTGGCATTGTGTATTTCAAGTAAACTATGGACAGATTTAACTGATGTGCCCTTACATAACCCAGACCTGGTTCTGCTTGCAGGTGGCTCATCCTAGTACCCTGCAAGGACAGCAATGGTCTTGTTGTGTTGTGGTGAGCCATGGACAGGTAATGGAAGTGCAACCACTTCCAGCAAGGAGGAGTGCACAAGGAGCAGAACTAGTAGCCTTGAAACCTGCAGTGTTTGGAGTATGTCATAAAACAGGAATGTTATGGAAAGAGTATGTTTTCCACGTGTGCAGCAAAAAGAGTATTTAATGGAGAAATAAATACACAATTTACCAGAATCAGTACAGTTACCTGTAGAAATTGCTGTAATATATTACCCAGCCCACAGCAGAGGCATTACAGAAATTGATAGAGGGAATACCGTCAATGATGCAGCTGCAAAATCAGCAGCCCGGCATCCTCTGGGACAATATTATGTGGGTTTGATGGTTAACCAGAATAAATGGCCAAATTTGACAAAGACTAGGTATGAGAAGGGCTGCTCAACAGAAGAAAGGAGACAATTGGAACAACTGGGAGACAACTCCCAATGATGCAGCATGATCAGTTGTGGGAAAGCTGATTCTGCCAAAGAAATATTTACTGACTGTTGCTAGATGATTTCATGATAAAGCCCATGGAGGGACAGTGGTAATAGCTAGCCAAGTACAGCAAGTATGATCAGCTCCTGGAATTTATACCACTGCAAAAAGAGCCCCGAACAGCTGAGTACTTGCCAAAAGTTCTACAGTATCTGACTGAGCTCAGGGTTAGGAGAGCAACCATGGGCCCACTTCCCTTTTCAGTGGCTGCAAATAAACTGCAGACATGCCACCCATGGCTAGGTACAAGCATTTGCTAGTGGTAGTAGACAGCTGGACAGAAACATTTCCAACAAGAAAGGCTGACACAGGAGGAGTAGTAAAAGCCTTGCTGAAAGAAGTTATACTTAGATACAGGTTCCATCAACTGAGAGGTGCTCATTTTACAGTGAATATATAATCAATCCACTGTATAAGTCTTTGGGGATAGAGAGAAAATTACAGTATACAATCCACAGTTTTCAGGACAAGTAAAAAGGATGAGTAGAACATGAAAAGATAGCAAAAATACATATGTACACTCATTTGAAATGGCGAGAAGCCTTGAATTTGGCTCTGTAGGATGTACAGAATGCTTTGTGATAAGCTGTAGTGCTAATACCAGAAGTTCTCTGTGGGCGGCACCTGGCTTTACAAGGAATTACATCCCAGCTAAGACCAGCCCGTTGGACAGTGATGAATACCTGACCCAGTAGGTTATATATATGCAGAAAAGGTTTGAGGAGCAGAGGAAGTGTGCTCAATAGTATCAGCCCAGCCCACCTGAAATACAGGTACATGATGCACAACCTGGGGATCAAATGTTAATCAAGATAATCTCATGAAAATTTAAAGAAGAACCTAAATGGCAGGGACTATATACTGCCTGCCTATGTTCTTGTTGGAGTTTTAGATAAGGACATTGTATTTTCACATGAAATGAGTAGTGAAAGTGAAATGGTCAACCAGCTGATCAACAACTGACTTTTGAGAATCTGTCATGATTTTATACTGATAATTGTTACCACCCCGTGGCAGTCTTGTTAGCCTTAATTGTGTTATGGTTGTTACCTGTAAGGGCAGCGGTTAAATGCCTCAAAAGTTTTCTTTCTGGCACCTGAGTGGTCAGACAGGAAAGTTCCTTAACAAACGTGGACAGAGCAGTGATAAACCCTCTGAGCCCATGCCCCACTGCTGGCCCGGGAATCCTTCCTGCTTCAGTCAGGAGCCAAAACCAGCAGCTCCCCACTAGATGGAGAGCTAAACACACATAACTGCTGTTGAGGCCTCAGCTCTTGAGGAATAGTACCAGCACATTCCCAGCTTTGTTCTGTGATTGAACTGTGTTCATCCATAGCAAGCACTGAAAAACAAATTAATTGGCCTCTGGGCTTTTTAGATTTGTGAGCCTTTAGCTGTACTCAGAGCATGTTACAAAGCTTGCTTGCCACATGCAGGGCTTAGGTTGTACTTCTGTACTTCAGCTAATAGTCACTTGGTACCACGAAGTTTTCCCTCCACCAGAGCTAAAAGTGACAAGTGGAGGACTTAGCTTAGAGTAAGGGAGTAAATATTACCACGGGGCTTTGGAGGATGATTCAAAACAGTCTATAATATAATGTGGGACTGAACTTGGGCAAATATGTCCTTTTTTTTTTTTTTTTTAAGATTTAGGGACTTCTCTTTACACACGATAAGTGCCTTTTCTATGAAGTGATGTTTTTATTCTTTTTTCTCTATAACTTTGTTACTGCAAAAGGTAATCCAAAAGCAAAATAAAAGAGTTTACTGGATGAAGAATATCAGACTAAACGTGCAAACCTCACAAAGTTCAACAAGTGCAAAGGGCTGCACCTGGGTCAGGGCAGTCCAAAGCACAAACACAGGCTGGGCAGAGAATGCCCTGAGAGTACCCTTGAGGAGAAGAACTTGAGGGTGCTGGTGGATGAGAGGCTGTCTGCTTGCAGCACAGAAAGCCAATTGTATCCTGGGCTGCATCAAAAGCAGCGTGGCCAGCAGGTCAAGGGAGGTGATTCTACACCTCTACTCTGCCCTTGTGAGGCCCCTGCTGGAATGCTCCATCCAGCTCTAGGGTCCCCAGCATAAGAAAGACATGGACCTGTTGGAGTGAGTCCAGAGGATGCCACAAAAGTAATCAGTGGGCTGGAGCATCTTTCCTATGGGACAGGCCGAGAGAGTTGGGGTTGTTCAGCCTGGAGACCTAAGAGCAGCCTTCTAGTGACTGAAGGGACTACAAGAGAGCTGGAGAGAAACTTTTTACAAGGGTATGGAGTGACAGGACAAGGCTTTAAACTGGAAGAGAGTAGATTTAGACAAAATATTAGGAAGAAATTCTTTACCGTGAGGGTGGTGAGGCACTGGAACAGGTTGCCCAGAGAAACTGTAGATGCACCATCCTTAGAAGAGTTCAAGGTCAGGTTGGATAGGGCTTTGAGTGACCTAGTCTAGTGGAAAGTGTCTCTGCCCATGGTAGGAGGCTTGGAACTAGATCAGTTACCATGCTATAAATCAAGTAATTGATATATTTTCACAGCACAGCATATGTGTATTATTTTGGAGAATGATTGAGGAAAACATGTATTATCAGTTACCACATAGTTTGGGGTGAGTCCTAGTGTGCTTATCTTTTTGTTGGATTTCAAATGCTGCAGTAATTGTAACTTCTATACTCCAGGGTACATGAATGTTTCCATTATGGTCTGTATGGAACTTTATTTCTGGATACAAAAGACTGCACTGCTCCTGGGATTTTGCTTTTAAAACATGCACTGAGGCTGCACACCTGAGCACCATTAAAATATCATGTAATGATTTGCACTGATTGTTGCTGAGTGTTTTCAAGAGGCAGGAGGCATAAAAACTGCATTCTCCAGCACACTCTGCCTAGCTGGTCTCTACTATATATGGGTAGTCCCAAGTCACTGCACTAGCTATAAAATTGGAGGAAAATAGCAAGGTGCAGTATTCTGTAAGTGTTTTACGTGGTCAAAATCCATGACCAGCTATAATTCTCTGCTCTGAAGAAGCACTTTCTATAATTACTGCCACCCTATTCTTCATCTGTGTTGGGTTTGGCCTTTTGTTATGACTCCTTGTAGCCTCTGTCGTTATAGGCAGCAACATGACTAGGTGTTTGTTCTTGGAATTAGCATGTTTATTATCTGAAAACAGATAATTGTCATTATGTATTTCTACTTTACAGTAATGGATGAAAACAAGGACGAATAGTTGTAGAGTTTTTTAAACTTCTCACAGTCTTTGTAAGATCTCCTGTTACTTGAATGTGCTCCAAGTCTGTGCTATTTCCTTTTTTTTATCATCTCCTTTTTGAAAGTGAAGCATGTCCTAAGATATAAGTTCCGTTCATTCCTCAGGTGAGATGTCAGGCCTCTTGCAAAGCCTGCATTTGTGAAAGTGTATACACTGAGTAATCATGAAGACTCACACAATAAGATTTAAAAAAACTGCAGATTTAAAATGGCAATGGTAGTGCTTGCCATTGTCTGTGTTGTGTTTCTATATTCACATCCATTTTGAAGCACTGTGTGGACTTAAAGAACTGATGTACAGTTTTAAGCTTGAAATGAAGTCAAGTATGGAGAAAACAAGGCAACAGCAGTCAAGAGTGTATGGCAGTGGGAGGCCAGATACTGAAACAGAATTCAAATTCTATCATGTTAAGAATGTCTTAGAGTTGATTTTAGAAGTTTGAGTCAGGTTATTTCTGCTCTAAAAAGTTTAAAATCTTCCAAAAATTAACCTAGTCAAACTTGATCCTAGTTCATAGGTTTTGGTTTGTTTAGAGAAAAAAGACAGGAAAAGGAAGTCTGTATAGAATAAGGAGTTGCTGCATGTAACTGCACCAAAAGCTTTTTTACTTCCTTTTGCTTAAAGCAGTGCTGAGAGATGGGGCTGGTAACTTAGACCTATGTTTGTAAGCCTCCTTTACCAGCAGCTGGTCAATAGCTTTGACCTGTGGCATTTTTGCTAATGCTTGTTCCCCTGACCTGAGGGCATCTTCTCTGATCAGATGCTTTTTCCTTCCACGCAGAATAAAGATTACCAGTCAGAGGAGGATTAGCAGAGAGGGGAAGATTATGAATTCCCTGGAAGCTCTGTGTGGTTAGAGGCTGGTTAGGAATTCAGGATGCACACCCAGCCAGTGGGGCTAATATAATATGCATGGCCTGAGAAGGTACATTTTTACTATAGGGGTACCTGAAAATGAAAGACAGGATCAGAAGGGCACTTGTTGTTTGCAAAAGGTGTTACAATTTCTACAGTAAAAACCAACCAAACAAACCCTTATTATATACTCCAGATCTACTTTGGTTTTTTAAATGTTGTTTGGAATTTTCCTTTGAATCATACGTGATGTTTCTCTTCTTTGTGGCATATACAAAGGGACAAACAGATAGGAGTTGATTCCTGGACTAGGAGCTTGTATTAGTTCAGGGCTCATCAGCAGGCTTTCTATCCTGTCAGTAGTCCCAGGGAAAAATATATAAAAACTAAAATGAGAGTCACTTGGTAAAGAATTACAGGATGGGGATGTATTAGTGCAAGTCATTATGGCTTAAAGGAAAACAGGTGCAACAGCAAACAAGTTAAGTAGAAGCACTAAGGTTGGAAAAAGTAATCATATAGGAAGGGGACAAGAGGTGCTCAACTTCACAGGAGTTTGTGATTTGCAGGAGTTAACTGTTCAGAGCTGATAGGATAAGAGTTAATGAACTGATCTCATTCAGCTGTTAGGGAATCCTTATGTGTTGAGGGCTTTTATTAGAAACAGCCACAACTCAGCATTTCTATTTACAGTCTGCAAGAAAATAGGTAATAGAAAGATAGTGGTGGGTGCTGTGTTATAGTGAAGACTGGTAAAGCAAGACAGTCTGGGTGGTGAGGGGTCATTAATGCAAACTAGACCTTGAAATGGCTGCATGCAAATTAGATGTAAGGAGGTTAGTATTTCATTGCTTTCTATCTTGTATATTGGCACTGGCAACACCAGGAAGAGAAATAAGCCTGAAATGCTAATACATGTGTCTTTAAAGGTATGTTAAAACATTGGGGCAATACAGCAAAGAGTGGTCAGACTGACTTATAAAGGTAAGTGTCTTTTAGAGAGGACCTGAGCAATTTATGCTATTGAGTTCTTTAAGAAGTACCTGGAGTGACTAATTAACCATTTTTTTTTTTTTTTTTTTTTTATGGAAAGTGTATTTACTAAACTAGGGTGAGAGACGTAGTAACAAATGGGTAGAGGTTGAAAGCAGGCAACTGCAATGAGAAAACAAACCAGCAGTTCCTAAGAGCCAGGACTAAGTTCTGGAACTATCCAGGGGAAAGGGTAGGTTTCCACTGTTTTGCTGTCTTGAAATCCAGACTGGCTGCCTGGATGGAAAGTGGCTTAGTCAGTCAATACTGGCTGAATTTAGTCCAGAGGCAACAATGCAATTTAAGGGTCTGATCTACGGGAGGTCACACATACTGACCTAATGGCCTGTTCAGGCCTTAAGCTTTTTGAAGCTGTGAGTGATTTGAAGGTGAGAAGGGTTGTACCTTACCAATTTCTGCAGAGCCACCATGCTGTAGGCTTTAATTGTGATTGTGCTTCTTGGATTTGAGGCAGAGCAGCATCAGAAATTTATGGCCAGAAAACAAAGCAATCAAGCGCACCAAGTAATAACGGCATTCACTTCTGGATCTGAGGGGAAGGTTACATTCCCTTTTCCAATAAGGTGATCATGTTTCATCTGGCAGTTTGAATTTAATTATTTAAATTCTTTGATCAAAAAACTGAGCTGTGAGAGTATGTAATGCCACATGTGAAACACATTTGTGGTGGTAGTGGTTTGCTATAGTTAAGTCAGGAAAACTCTGGGTAGTTTTATGCCACATGCTTGCTTAGAAGTGATCTTACAGTTTCTATCCTTTTCACTAGTCAAGGAAGTCTGTGGGCCTGAGAGAAAAGAGGTACCTGGCGTCTCAGCGAATGCTCATCTGAAGGAGATGCGGTGTGTTTTTCTGTGGAAAATTGTGGGTTATCCTGAGCACAGGGGCATTGTGAGCTTTCTGGGAAAAAGCTGACATAGTTTAAAGTACTGCTGTTGGAAGGATTGAAGCAGCTTTTGTGAACACAGGTCCGAGGTAATGCTCTGGAAGCAATGTGGCAGTGACATTAGGCTCAAGGCTAAAGAAGTAAAATGGAAGTGGAGCCAGGATGAAGCCTGGGCTTGTGCTGGGAATTTGGCAAATACTTGTGTTCTCCAGCAGTGGTAGTATGCATTCTGGTTTTTTTTTTTTTTTTTTTTCTTTCCCATTTTCCTTCACTGGTAGTTGGAGAGTGGGGTTAGCTAAATCTATGGGAGCTTGGCCTTTCTTGTTGGGGTGGGGAGGGGAGTATGGTATCTGGTTTCAAAGCCCTTTTGAGTTGGCAAGGCCTTTGGCCAGAACAGTGGGACTGTCATTAAGTGACTGGGCATCTCTGGGCCTGCTTTTGGACACAAACAATGGAATGCTTTGGGCTAGTTGGGTAACAGCTGAATGATGGCAGTGAGGGTGTCAGTGGTGTCTGGTCTTGGACACCTGAAGAGGTAGAATGACTACTGAGCAGCAGTGCTTGAAGAATTGTGTTGGATGGAGTTATACACATAGGTACACAAGCCTTTGAGTCTCCTAATCACCAGGCTTTTTAGTATTTTTATTTCCTGAGTTGCCTTCGTGCAGGAGAGTTATCAAACATGGGTGACAAGCTCATAATAATTATGCCTTGCCTACTAGTGACTGACACTGACATCTTGTTAGTGCTGATGAGTGACACAGATGGATACTTGGGGAAAATGAAAGGGTAGGTGGGTGATTTTCAAATCAGTCTTCCCTACCTTGCATGTGTGTGGGCTGTTGTTAGCAGAATAGTGGGGTTGTTCAAAAAAGCCTTCTGCTGGCAGCTAGAGCCTGTGGCATTGGGCTTATTCTTAGCATGATTTACAGACGGTGATGCTGGTTATGAAATAGTGCAGTTGCTCTTTGAATTCCCATCAGTGTACTTCCTCTGGGCTTGAACGTGGATCGCCTTTGAGAGGCAGATTAGTAAAAGACCTCCAAAGGACAGAGACTGGATTATCAGCTGTAATGCTTCATCACAGTGGACTCTTGTGTCATTTTTAATTGAAGAAAGGTAACTGACAATTCAATTACGTGTCCTGATGTGCAGACAGTCAATTTCACAGCCAGTTGTTCCTCTTCTCTCTGCCCAAGGACAGCTCTGGTTTTACCGTGATATTACTTTTGTTGCCTTGTGACCATTAATCTCATTGCTGAGCTGTGCTTGCACCAGCCTGTGCTGAGGAATCCTACTGCAGCCCATAGGCCAGTCAGCTTGGAGCTGCTGCTGGTAGGAAGTGGAGGTGTGGCAGAAAAGTGTCTTTGTCAAGGGGGTTTTACAAACCCACCTGTCCACCCTGTGCTGTCAACAGTCACTGGGAATGTTTGGGTGTGTTTATACATGTTGTGGGAGCTGGGAAGAAAAGAATATATTCATTTCTGATGACTTATTTTTGCTCAAATGTCTGACTAGGGGAGAGATACCAGTCAGTTGTCACCTGCCCCTGAGGGTCTAAAACAATTCTGATAGTTAAAGGAGAAGATGGTTAAATATATTCCATGTGCTACTTGAAGCTAGTTGTTTCCCACACTTGTAGAGCTCTCAGGCATATTCTTCCTTCCTTGACATACTGCAATTGCTTCTGGCTGCTATCAGCATCGATTGTGGTATTAGCTTGTACTAAAACTGGAGAGAATCTGTGCAAATGATTGGCTTTGCTTTCTCACCAGTACATGGCAATCAATTCCTAAGCTGCTGGGGCTAGCAGAACAAATCATTGCATTCACACAAAATGAAATTATATTCCATTTTGGTGGGTAAGTTCTCCTACTTAGCTGAATTGATTTTCCTGTGAGCACCACAAAGTCAGCTTAGGATTTTTGCAAATTAGATGCAGTACACAGAAAGGGAATCTGTTGCCTCACATTTTAAGGGCTTCAGAAATGAAACATTGATTCTGTCTCACAGCAGATTTATCTAGGTTGTCAGTTTTGGGTGCTCACCTACTGTTCTGTGTTCAAGGCACAGTTATGAACCTGTCCTGTGTCTTTCCTGTTAAACAGTCTGGTGAGCTGCATGTGCCTGGGACACGTGCCCTGGATGGGTTGGGTTAGAGAACAACCCTGGCAGCTTAGTGTGCCACATTTCCCCCTGTAACAGCCTTGGAGTTGTAAAGATGTCCCACAGTGCTACAGATGTACAAGAGTAACAGCCTTTGTGTCCAAGGGGTAGTCTGTGAGAGGGAATGACCCCAGCCTGAGTTACCAAACTATATTGCTGAAAGCTGGTGTTGTATGAAAAGGGGGCGTATTTTGACAGTACTTCCACAGAAGTATGCTGGCATGGGCCTAATTGTGAGCAAGTGAATAATATCTGAATGAAATGGATCCCAAGGTTAAAGCATGTGCAGCAGAAGCAAGTTAGGAAACCAAGTGAAAATATCCTGTCAGATTACCTAGCAGTAAAAATGGTCTCTGTAAAAATGGCATTGGTTCTACTACCTAATATACTACCTGACCTATATCTCATTAAAAAGTTACTCTTTAAAACATTTAGTTGTTTGGGGGCATGTCTTAAAGAATCAATCATGTGCAGTATTGTTTTAGCTTGTGATAAAGGCTTTTCTTTATTGCCTTCATGTTTTATTCATGTTTTCCATGCAGTTGTTCTTTTGTTTCCTAGAAATGGCTGCTGTGCATGGTGACCTGAAGAACCACTGCATCTCCACACCTGTGAGGGTGAAATAACTGGGTAGTTTCCCTTAATGAGCAGCTGAGCCCCCACAGTGGAATTTTCCACTGCAAGGGGAAAGGCTACAGCTGCAGCATGCAGCAAGCTGCTCTTGCACCTTATTCTGCCATCAGACAGTTACTTGTGAGCAGAAGAGCAAGAGAGGAAGCTGTGCCAACCCTCACTGCAGGGCACTTTCTTTGGGTTTTGCCTTATGACAGTCAGGTGGCAGAATGTGGATTTCCATTTCAGTCCACAGTGTCCCTGCTGCAAAGGGTTTTGTACTACAGACACATCCCAGGCTATTTAGTGAGGACAAGCTGGATGAAACAGACTGTGCTGAATTCTGAGGTTTTTGTACCTCACCTGTCATGGGCTCTCAGTTCAGCTTAATTAAGGCTCTCCTTTGTATCTCTTGACTGTACCATGTCATAATTAGTTTTCATGCATGGCTAATTAGGGGCTTTAGTTTCTTTGAAATGTGTGAGCTGCCTTCTCCATGTGTACTGGTTTTGGCTGGGGCAGAATTAATATTTTTCAGTGACTGGTATGGGGCTGTGTTTTGGATGTGTGCTGAAACACTGTTGATAACAGTTACTGCTGAGCAGGGCTTTCACAGAGTCAAGGCCTTTTCTGCTTCTTGTACTGCCCTGTGTGCAAGGAGGCTGGGGCTGCATAAGGAGCTGGGAGTGGACACAGCTGGGCCAGCTGATTCTACCTGATCCAAGGGATATTCCAGACAGTATGGAGTCATGCTTAGCATATAAAGCTTGGAGAAGATGAAGGAAGGATGGGTGCTGTAGGGACCTATGGCACTTGTCTTCCCAAGCCACCATTACATGTGATGGAGCCCTGCTTTCCTGGGGATGGGTGAATACCTGCCAGCCTGTGGGAAGTAGTAAATGAATTCTTTGATTTGCTTTGCTTGTGTGCCTGGCCTTTGTCTTACCTATTAAACTGCCTTTATCTCAACCCATGGGTTTACTTTTAGTCTGCTAGTTCTCCTCCCCATTCCACTTTTGAGCGAGTGTCTGCTTAGCTACCATCTGGGTTTAAACCATGACACCAAGAATAGTTGTGGCCTTATGGCAATTGTCTAGTAAAGGACTGAATCAGGTCAACACAAGCACTTCTAAAAGCAGTAAGAACAGTACCCAGAATAGGAAAATATGCTGCAGAGTATATGAAAACTTCTGTAAAGGATCTTCTGTCATTAAGAACTTGTAAAATTGCCTTTAGACTCTCACTTGACAGTGTTGCTTCCTGCTACCAGCAGTTTGTGTGCTTCGCAGGAACTGACCTCCTTCCTTTCTCATAAGTGACTGTAGGAATCTGCTCAGGATTTTCTCCAGGCCATTCCTTGTCCTGAACTTTTTTGTGTTCCTACAAACACTGAACAACTTATCTGCTGCCATAAGACTTGAATGCTAGCCATAGAACACTTGGTTCATTCTCAGATGCTGCTGTGTCACATGGATCATTCTTGATGTGCTCTGTAGCTGGTCTTTTTTGCTGCTTCTAACCTGTGCTGAAACATTTTAAGCTCCTAAGGACAGACAGTGATTCACAGTAGTGTCATAGTTTATTTTCAGTATTAACACAGAGAAAGCATCATTTCACTGAACACAAGAGCTTTCAGGCTAGTACATTAGAAGCGTCAGTAAAAGATTAAAGGTTGTTGAGCTGAGACTAAAAAAATACCATTTTAAACATAGTAGAGAAGAATTTGTCTTAAAAACCTCTTTCCTCCTCTGTCAGGGGTCTTGTTGATGGCTTGTGGGGGGACAAAAAAAAAAAAAGCTAACTCACCTGAATTAGAGTTTCCAAGTACCAGAGGACAGCCAAAGGTGAGTTGTCCTGAGTGACCTTAGTGTGGCCTGCAAGGTGGTCAGGAAGGAAGGACACATCTCATGCAGCATTACCTGCTGCACTGTGTGGATAACTAATCATCCAGGCTCCTGAAGTTGAGAAACATAACATGTTAGCCAGGGATTTATTTTCATTAGATGAAAAATGCCTTACAGAGGTTTCTTTAGCATTGGAGGGCAAACTGTTGAATTATGCTAGTCTCTGGTGGTACCTTCTGGATTTAAAATTCCTCAGCGGAAGATTTAACAAAAGGCTCAAGCTGAATTGTTTTGCTTCAATCTTTGGAGGTGGAAATTAGTCTCTGCTCTTCCACTGATTTCTCTTTAGGAAAGAGTAAGTAGCACTGTATTTCTAAGATTTGCTTAGACAGGAAAAATTACGAAATGCAGCCAAGAGTTATGTAAAAGTTTAGGATCCCTTGGGGGGTTTAAATTTTTCAGGCTCACTAGGTTTGGAAACGATTTTTGGAAGGAGTAGCCTGAAGCTGTGATGGAAGGCCACGCAAAGCCTTTGCATGTCCAGGCAAATGAGTCTTGTAGCATTTCTCAAGGGGAAAATGCAACCTGATCTAAAACCCCCTTAATGTCAGTGATTCAGATAAGGGAGGACATGGACCCTTGTCCTGTATCTTTAGTTTATAAATGAGCTAATACTAGCCCACCTGAATTAGGGTTTCTGAGTACTGGAGAGGACAGCCAAACGTGAGTTGTCCCAAACCATCTTACTGTGGCCTGCAGAGGTGGTCAGGGAGAAAAGGACTCTTTTCATACAGCATTACCTTTTGCACTATGTGGCTAAGTAATAATCCAGTCTCCTGAAATTGAAAGATACCGGAGAAGAGTGGTTCACCTTTTAAGATGTGTGGGACATCTTATGCTCAGGAGAGTGCTGGTTGTCCTACTTGCCTACGGAGGGAGCCATCATGCCTGGGAGTTTGTGCTTACTGCACATTTAGCATTCGTTGGGCGGGACAAATGATGTTTGGGGCACTCTCCCTGACACCATGACAGCTGTGTGATTCCAAGGGTAAGCCTTTCCTCTGAGCGTGATTCAGATCACCCTAGCTGGATAACCTCTTCTGTAGAGATTGAAATGAGCCATGGATATGGTCACATGAGTGGAAAACATGCTGGTGTGGAGAGCCACAAAATCAGTGTATCAGTGGCAGTACAAAAGGGAAAAAAATATCGTTTGTACCTGTCAGGACAGAACTAATGAGACAAAGTTTTCTTTTTGTCTAAGTGCGTTTCTGTGTATGATTTTTCTGGGTTTATTGCAGCCATTCCTAAACTTGTGAGTAATAATAATTTTCTTGACAATGCTTCCCTTGTTATCGGAGCTTGTGCTCCAGAGGATGAAAAACTGCCCTTTCATCTCTTCCAGCCAGTTGGCCTACTGGAATAAATGCACTTCAGCCAATTAGTCATTGTGGTTTTCTTCTCTTCTTCCTGGAGATGGCTGGCTCTTTGGGGCAATCTTCCTTTCTATGCTGCAATGTGATTAGTAAAAAGCAGTTGAATATTATCAATAGTGTTTGGTGCTATCAGTCTTCTAAGAGAGAGTACAGCAAGGGAAGCCTGTTGATGTGTATGTGCCCTCTTGACTGCACAGGTGTGGAAGCAGCAGGATGCTGATTGTCAAACTGGAATTGCTTTGTGTTCAGTCCCTACTTCTCAGTGAGTTTCCTGTGGCTGCATGAACACCACATAGATTGTTAATCCAAAGGGAACATAGAAAAAAATGTCTTCTCTTCAATGTATACAGTCGCATAAATTACATGTAGATAACTTCACACTCTTCTAAAAAGAGGTTCCTTTGTCTCCTGTCTGAAATAAACATTTCATTGAGAAAGCAGAGCTACTGGTGCGCAGTGATTCCTAGGTCTCTGCTTTCGTGCAAGTAAATTTTACTAAGGACTATTGATCTTACCAGATGATATAAATATTCCCTTCTCATTTTATATTTTGGGTGATAGAACTTGTCAGGAGCACTGACAGTGTCAGAACTCTGAAGTCTTGCTTTGTAAGGAGATCTTTGAGGCAGTAATACAGCAAGTCTGCAAAATTCAGCCTGAAGCAAGTGTGCATTTTCAGCTGAAAGCTTCCCAGCAGGTCCTTGTCAAAGGGAAGATGGAAGATATATAACAGGCTCTGATCTCTGGCTTTGAGCTGAGATGTTTTGGGATTGGGGGACAAGGTTAATATAAATATTGTCACACAGTAAAAATAGGAAAATATCTTCTCAATCTACTGTAATACAGACTTTCCTGAGGTCATGGAGCAGTGAGTAATAGGCAATATTAGGGGCTGTTGTAATGAGAATGGTGACTGGATATTTTGGGATTAAGGTTTTGTTTTCTTTGCAGAAACTATCTCAATGCTGGAGAAACTGTTGTGTTACTCCTTCAAAATGGGCCACAAGTGTTGCCTGTGACTATGGAAAGTAGAATGCAATTGTTCTGGCTATGATGGAATGGGTGCCACAAAAAAAAGGGACAAGGGTGTGCAGAGACTATTCCCACTTCTCTTGCACCTTCCATCAAAAGCACAGGCTTGATTATGTGGCTATAGGGTAATGGATGGAATTGGCACTTTAGTTGACGTTGTACAGAATGATTCACTATGCCTTCAGCATATATGCTGTATAAAATGGGATGGGTGGAGCAGAGAAATAAACTCACAAGGGAATAGACAGTGAGCCAGATATATTAGGGATTTATCTGAAATTCTCTGAGTTTGAGAGAATTCGTATAGGTGGGGTGCATTCTTGAGACGCAGATCAGCAACTTTGTCTGCTAGTCCCACCCAGTATAAAACATTGTGTTTACAGGGGTCAGTGGTGTTGGGCTTCCTTAGATGCTGTGAAATTTGCACCGTTAATACCATACTGATTCTGAACAAGGGGGTCTTGCAGACACAGGATGGAATGGAGGAATCCAAACAAGGTAAAGGCTGTTTGTGGACCAGCTGGTACTAATGAAGTGCCCTGCTGGTCTCTGCTATGGTTGTGTTTACCTAAATGCCATTTACTATCATGTTTTTTCAACTTGCCTGTGTGAAAGCTGAGTAGGGACTGTCTCTTCCCCTTAAAACTGCTACAAATCTGTTTGACTGTACACATGATGGATCTAAATATACATTTAGGTAAAATATATAACACAGCTGCTAGGCAGTTTATTTTCACCAGTGGAAAGACTATATTTCAAGAGAGTGGTGAAATGTCAAGTGAATTATGGGGTTTGTCCTCTTACTTGTAAAAATAAATTGTATACTCTATAATCTGAACCAGACTAGGTTTTAATTATGCACTGTTTTGCTTTGATTTACTAGGCAGGTTATCTAGAGGCCAAAATACTAGCAGATATATTTGTAGTATGTCTGGAGTGACTTAAAGGGAAAGCATTAGACTGAGTAATTCATTTTAACAAGCTACCATGGGTTTTTTGCTAGGTTTTCTTTCATCTTTTGACTGCAAGGTTAACTCTTTTGTGGATCAATATCAGCTTCTCATTTCTGCTTCATAATTTGATTATTAATTATCAACCCTGTTGATTGTACATGTAGCTTATGCCCATAGGTTTCTGGAGAAAGATGTAACTTAAACTTGTCTATGCAGGGTTTTTATCTAATTGCTTGTTTTTCTTGTGGAGAGCTGAGTCTGGCAAGATAAGTTAGAGGCACTGGTGGTTCAGTGAAATGTGTGCATCTCTGCTCTGGCAGTGCTCCTCAATCTGTGGCGGTGACCCTGAGCGAGACCTGGAGCTGCAGTGGATTAGAGCACCACTGCTGCAACTGTGGGGCAGGCTGACTGGGAGGGCAGAGAGGGGTGTAGGGCTGGTAGGCTTTAATTTCTTTGTACTGATGCCCAGAGAGAAGCAAAGCCGGAGCCACAGTGAGTGCTGCTGCTGTACCCCTTTCCCCTGAAGTCTAATTTTCTGCTGGTGGTTTGTGAGGAGTAAGACTGTCCAGTCTGGAGAAGTGCTGGAGCTCATCCCACCTTTTAGCCAGTGTTGGAATGCCTCTCCACAGCCACCTGGGTGCCTGGTAGCTTGGTGGGGACAGGCCCTGAGAGATTTGGGCATTGCTGGAGAGAGGCACCTGGGATGCAGAAGCCACCAGGACCAAAAGGCATCCAGTTAATGGGAGCCTTGAAGACTGTTTGGAACAGCTCTGGTTAGCAGGGCACAATGGGAGATGATTTGCCCACATGCTCACTATAGTCCTGGTACTGATAGCAACACTGATGTCTAATCTTCCCAAACTTATGATACTCTAGTCAAACTCCAGAGATTTTACCCTCTTGTTCTCATATTGTGCTTGAATTTTGTGTTCAAATCAAATGCCAGAAGTTTCTGTGGCAAGGATGAGTTTTGAGTCAGACAAGCATTTCTTATCAGTGGATTGAGTGCTTGTGGTCAGTAGTGAACAGTTACCTTTGGCTTTTCCCTGTATGCTGGTCATGGATAAGTGTATTCTGAGACATCTTGTGGGTACACTTCCAATGTTGCAGTAACACATCAGCCTCTAGAATGGCCAGTTGAAATGGTTGGTTTAGATTAGTGAAGATAAGAACTGAAAAAAGCTAAATGTGTTAACATCCCAACCTGGACATCAAATCTAATAGATTTGATAAAATTCATAACATCTGAGATCTGTAAAACTGTCATGAGACCAGGATCCCTGTGTAAAGAACCTAGTAAGTTTACCTAAGGTAAAACAACAGGACCATGTGGCTGGTTTGGGCTGCCATTGTCCTGGAAGGTTCTTTGAAGGCAGATGATGTAAATAAAGATTGTTTTGTGAAAATAAGGAGATGCTAACCTTCAGTAGAAAGTATTTTAGAGAGAAGATGTTACATCAATAATTGGACAGCAAGAGTCCAAAAGGGACACTGCAGACAGACCAACTGTCAGAAGTTAGTGAGCACTGATACTGTGCCAGAAAATGACTATTTTTTCCCTATCTACTGATGCTCTAGCCTGACTCTGCTTCCTTCAGGGATCTTAAGCATTTTTAGCCTGTTTGATGCCTCAGATAACTCAGCTGTAAAATGGACACATGGGCATTCAACTTGTGTACTGGAAAGTGATTTCTTGACACGTGATCAAGTGCTGCATAGCAAGTTGGTATTTGTCAATGAACAGTGGAATTGGATCTGTTCACTTGGACTTGTAATGCTGTTACTTAAGTGAGGTTCAGAATTCCTTCTTAGAGTGGACTTTTTTCTTAGATCAGTACAAAATTTATAAAAAGGCAAGAGATCTTTGTGAATAATTATGTAGGTAGAAAGCCAGTTCCTCAGAAGCAATAATCTGTATGTTGTATAAGTGTTCCCAAAGAATATAGTGCCCATTACTAGTTGTTTGCAGTAGTGGAATAGAACAACATCTGCCTCACCCATACCCATGACTGTGGTTTCTAAATTAAGTCAGGAAAGAAAATTTGGCCCTACTCCACAAGCAGCTTTTTTCATAGTCAAATATCCCTGTTTTAACTAATTCCATAACCAGCAAAAGTGGGTGGAACTCTTTATTCACCAACTTTGCCTAACAGTAATTGCTGAATGTATGTACTGACCCTGTTACAAACATCAGCAGAGCCCACTCTGACCAGCTCAAAGCAAAGACAGTTCTTTTTCCATTTACTTGTGTAGTTAGCATGCACTGGCAAGGTTGTAAAGAGCTAGATGAGTTACTTAAATTATTCCCAGAGCTAGAGCTGAAGTTGATTATTTTTTTTTTAACAGCAAGTTTTTGATTACCTTGTCACTTATGTACATGAAATTTGCAAGCAGGCCTCAGCGAGTCTGTACACTGTGTCTGTACAGCTACTGGATGTAGCACAACACAGATAATGTTCTTTATCTGGTAGGTCTGTTAAAGGGCTTTTAATTCTTTGTATTAGTATCAAGCTATTGTACATACAGCTTTAGAAGTGCATATTTTGAAAGTTTTTCTCTTGTAGAACATCTTTTAGAAAAACCCCTACCACTTGAGAAACACCTTTTACCATCAAGAAGCAATGCTGTGTTTGCTGCCTCTTAGTGTCAGGATAGCTTCCTAAATTTTTTTGGTGTTGTGGAGGATGTTTGCTGCTAGAACCACGTGACTAACTGCTGCTTAGGCAAATTATAGACAGATATAGAAGGAATGGTTGCACTTCTCAGAAAAGGAGGAAATAGCAACAGGGTATCTAGTTAAAATGATGATCTTGTCAAGTGAAAAGGAGGGCAAATGAAAGGGACTGAAAGCTGAAATATAAAGAAGTGGTTATGGGAAATAGGAGGAGAGAAATACAGGCTCATGCTGTGTTTGCTTTCTGCCTGGTGACTAAAAAATGAGCTGCAGTTGTCTGTGTAATACTACCCTGGCTGTGGTCTGACAATCACCATTTGTTCCCAGGCAATCTATTTCTCTTGTGGAATTTCTTCTCCTGAAGTAAATCTGAGAGAATATTTATATCAGTCTATGTCACACATTTATTTTCATGCTGTAAACCAGTATCTAAGGCAAATGTGTAGACAGCATCCAAGCACAACAGTCGAACAGGAAGAAGTACAAAGTCTGTAGAGAGAGAGCCATCTTGTAAAGAAGCAGTGGGTTTTTAAGTTGTAGACACTTGAGCTGTGCGTAAGAAGGCTGTAATTCTCACTTCCTTTATTGCCTCACATGGCTCTGCCCACTGCATTTTCCTGAACATAATTGTATATGTTAAAAAATAGCACAAGGTATTACTTGACTGAGATTTTACACTTCTTAAACTGTAAAGGTCAGTGAAACTTCTCTGGGTCACAGCAGAATCAGATAGGCCACAATGCACAACCCAGGTTTGCTCTTTGCCTGAGACTGTATATGAAAGAAGAAACCAGGCAGTGAGCTCAAATGTAGTCCTGTTCTTCTGGAGATATTCTGCATGTTACTGACATTTGGGGGGTCAAGTGGTGTGATGGTATCTGTTCCCTTCAGATTTGAAATGAAGCAATCCATAAGTTGAAGGAAATTAAAATATTTTGCCTGCTCATTGAGATCTCTCTTTCAAATGTGCATGTTCAAATGCAGCCACTGAGATTCTCCATTTTGTGGTCTTGGTTTCAGACACTGAAATATTGAACATCTGTTAACATGAATGCGAGTTAAACATTTGCATAGCTGTGGATCGTGCCATATATGAAACTTGGGTGTAACCTTGAAGAAAAGAAAGCAGATAATCTCTCTAGCTGCATGAAAGAATCCTGATTTCAGGACCTGTAGTGCTTTATGTAGTATATTTTTAAAAGTGTTGCTAGGTTGTTGAATGTGTGGCTGTTCCTTGGATGTCTTTATAAATGGGTGACTTATATGCTACCAAATACATCCATTAACCTTCATCTGATGGAATAACTAAATAAGCTATTAAAAAGCTGTATTACAAAGATGGATATCTGTATAAGTTGGTTGCTTCATGTTCTGGTTTACTTGAACAATGTTGGATAATAATAATAATGTGATGTTACTTGTGGCTTATCTGAATAGGATTGCCAAGGCTTTTGAGCAATTGCTTCTAGCTCTTTCAAAGATATGTGTGAGAAGTAGAAAACGGTGGATAAGAGCTGGGTGCAGACATGCAAACTCTTCCGACCCTGCCTGATAAATAGTAAGTGTGAATGTAAACAATGCTGTTTAGAGGACATGTCACAAGGATTTTGGGCATGGTGCTATGTGACAAGTATACTGAGTGTAGACATGGAAAAGATTAATTATATTATGTAAAGGAAATAACAGCAGTATCAGAAAAAATAGTTGTAGCACTTCATATTAGTGAGATTTCCTGGCTATTTGGTAATGCACAGTAGAGTGACACAAAAAATCCAATTTCTTCTTTGCTGCTACATTTCTTGAGGGTTGAAAAGCTATTTAATTGCTTTTAGCAAGTAATACTTTCATATCTAAAGCAATGGTTGAGCTGGGTGCTTCAGTGATGCCCTGTTTTTAACCCTGATGGAAGGGAATCAAACCACAGATACTACCAGAAATGAAATTATAGAGAAGTGAAAATGAGCACCAATTACACAGCCAGGCCACTGCATCTTAAGAAACTGTTGTGGGGAGTGCAAGGATTGTGCCATCTCACTGTGTCTCATACCTTTTGTTTTTCTGGAGTTAAGAGGTCTGAAGCCCCAATTTGACTGTTGTTGGGGTCTCTGGAGTCAGGAAGACGAGTTAGTCTTGTTGAGTATTTACTGTGTAGTTAAAATAGTGAAGGAAAACCTGCTATTAATGAATTTGCTGCTACTGATTATTATTGATTTAGCAGCACCCAGTGCCTCCATAACTCAATGACAGGAAACAGGTAAGTACGTGATACCTTGTTTACAGGCACATCATGCTGTTAGACCCTTGTTTGCAAGTGGCCAAACACAAACATCCCTTGTCTTTTAGCCCTTTTGAAAGCTGGACAAGTAGTTTTATCTGGCTCCTGATTATCTCAAGAAATTTTCCAGACCTGTATAGTTTGCAGTAGAAGATGCTTCTGATCACACTGAAAAGATCTTGGCAAGTGCAAGGACAGGAATTCCAAGATGAGCTGATGTTCAAAAGGCAGGCGAGACTCATCTCACCTTTGGTGTGCTTTATCTTCTTTATATCTGTATGTGAATATTCCTGTAAATATTTTCAATCTTAGGAATATATATATATATATTTAAGTTGGTAGACAGGACGTCATCAAGGTTTGATCTTAAAACAGAAACTTAGCGCCCTTAGTTGGTGTTTTTAGCTTCTGGGAAAGGTTCTAGAATAGAACCAGAATGGCTGTAGTAAAAGTTGCAGATTTTATTTGAAAGGAAATACTCCGTGTTCTATAAAAATATTTTTCTGAATAGGTAAAAAAGGAACCATAAAGTTCAGAATAAATATATATTATCGAGACATTAATAGCTAAGTTTGTACCTTCTGTATGCTCATGTGCTAAATTAGAAATGTTTTCTCAAATAACTTAGCAGTAGAGACTTCAAATACCTCTTTTGCAGTCAGTCAAGTTCATAAAATGTGGTAAACTGAGAAAGTCCTTAGTAAAATTAAATTAGAAACATTTGATGTCTAACAGGGGCATAGCTGGAGCCTGCACTTCAAATGCCTTTTTTTTTTTTTTTTTTTTTTTTTTTTCCCCTGTTTTGTTCTGCTTGACTGAGATGTCTGAAGCACAATTATGGTTTTCCCATGTTAAAAAAAAAAAAGCTTGGAGCAGCCTTCCTAGTGGTGATTTTCTGTGGAATGCTACAGTATAACAAAAAGACGCACCAGTCTGATATATCATCTGCGGTTCTAATGCAACTTCAGCTGTAAGCTACTGGTGGTAACTGTAGGTTTCTATGGCTTTAAAGCCCATACTGTTGATTTCAGAAAATGGTGATTAATATTTTTCCCTTTCCTAACCCAACAAGGCACCCAAACAAGTATTTGTGCTTCCTTCTCCTCTCCTAGAACAGAAGGTAATTTCTGAGGTTTAAAGGTTTGTAGTGGCAGATGTGAATACATGGGTTTTTCCATCAGAATGATATATATCTGCTTCCACTGGAAAGATCAGGTGGTCTAATAAATTTTCATCTCTACAAGGAGAGAAATAGAAAGCTGCTATCATTTCATCATTTTAAAAGGCAGCTGAGGAACAGCGAGTAGTATCAGTGTTTTCACAGTTTCATAGAATCATAGAATGGTTTGGGTTGGAAGAGACCTTAAAGATCATCAATTTCCAACCCCCTCTGCCATGGGCAGGGAGACTTTCCACTAGACCAGAATTCTAAGAGCCCCATCCAACCTGGTCTGGAATGCTTCCAGGGATGGAGTATCCACAGCTTCTATGGGAAATGAAGAATTTTTTTCCTTAAATCTAACCTAAACTTAGCCTCAGTTCAAAGCAAAGTGCAACCTCTTGCATTTGACCTTGTTGAACTTTTGTGATGTCTGCACAGACCTGCCTCTCAAGTCTGTCCAGGTCCCTCTGGATGACATCCCTTCCCTCCAGCGTGTTGACCACACTTGGTGTCACCAGCAAATGTGCTGAGAGTTCACTCAGTCCCACTGCCCATGTTGCCAACAAAGACGTGAAACACCAGTACTGGTTCTTGAAGAAAGCTACTCGTCCCTGGTCTCCAGCTGGGCACGGAGCTGTTTACCACAACAGTGCAACCATACAACTGGTTCCTTATTCACTAAGTGGTCCATCTGTCAAGTTCATAAGGGTGTCTTGTGGGACAGCATCAGATGCTTTGCGCAAGTCCAGGTAGATGACATCAGCTGCTCTTCCCTCATCCACCAGTGCTGTGGCCCTGTTGTACAAGGCCACCAAATTTGTCGGGTGTGGTTTGCCATTAGGGAAGCATGTTTGCTGTCAACAATCACATCTTTATTTTCCATGTGCCTTAGCATAGTTTTGAGGAGGATTAGCTCCATGATGCTGTTTCTTCTAATATGAAGTCCAGAAAATGAGAAAGTTTGGAGAGACAAGTCACAATCCCTGTGGCTAGACCAGAAATTCTCTTATTGACTTTTGTCCTTTAAGTGACAACTTTTATGGTAACAGCAAGTGTGTGTTGAAATAGGATTTTTTGTATTCTATAAACAAATTGGAATTTGCTTTTTTCAGCTATATAAATTACTTCATTTTAAAAAAAAATTCCATGATAGGTGTAATGTTGCTTAAGTTAGTCACATATTTGTTGTGATTTATTGGAAAAACCTTTTTCTGAGTAAATCTGTTGTACTCCTTATTTATGGCCACATCGAGTAATAAAAAATTACCAGCATGCTCTTCATTCCAACTGATGTCTTAAAAGCACATGATATGCACAGGACTGATATTTAGTGTTATTTAGTGAAGTTACAAGCTTGTAGACAAAGAAAGGGATCCCCCAAGTCATTATTTGCTATATGTGACAGATGTTAATGGAAGATAATGGTCAAATAAGTAGAGATTGTATTTTGGAAAAGTGTAATTGCACCAATTTTTTTTTTATGTCTGGGAGAAATAGTTCAAGAGAAGGGAGATAGTTAAATTTTTGTTGGGTTTTGTTCTGTTAGTGAGATTGCATCATTTTGTGTCTTTGAGCTTTACTTGATTCATGCAGGCTTAATGCAGCAAATGTAAATTAACAAAGGACTAGCACTTTGATCTATCACTACCTTGTGACAGCAATTGCCCTGTGTTGACAAATGCACAATAATTGATAGAGTGCTCCAGGGTATCTTTAATATAGCAAAGCTGGAAAAGTTGTAATGCTGGCACCTGTTGCACTCAGATGACACTTCTTCTTCGGGGCTGTTTTGCACTCTGTTAAAACATATCCATTTTATCTCATTTTCAGTGCAAGTGACAGGGAAATAATCTGTCCACCATTTGCATTCTTCTGTGTTGCAGGATGAACTCAGCAGAAAGATTCCTTCTGGTATTAGAGTTTTCACTTCAGGCTCCTTGAAAATGGTCTCTGACTTAGGGCACTGCAGTTGAGACTCAGTGCCACAGATGGGCTTGGCAATGCAGGAGGTCTGTGGCACAGTGGCACTTGAGGTAACTCCCTCTTTCCACTGTCAGCTGCCATCTAAGGAGGCACTTGGCTGATAGGCCAACTTTGGTGTGCCACCCTAGTGAAGGAAAACAAGGGTTTTGGTATGTAACTGTTGGCCAGCGTGGTGCAAGAGCCAACACAGTTGCCTGTTCAGTGGCTGGACCTGAATGTTTAAGTCCTCAGCCATGAAAATAACTCAATAATTTATAGAAGGCATCAGCTCAGAGCTGATTTTTTAGTATGACTGTGGGCCAGAGGTTGTGCCAAATGGAAAGGTCTGGCTGACTGCTATGGTGAATGAACCTAAAGTGTCTCACTGTCAGCAGTAACTAATTAACTGCTTCTTGAATCCCTTCACTGACACTTGTGTTTGGGATGCTTCACAGGGCTTCAGAATAGAGCTCTTGAAAAAGGGATGTATAGGCACAGAGAAAAGTTAATGTAAACTGTTCTGGGCTATATCTAGGAGATGGGAAGACCAGAGACAACTCAGTTCTTGATGGGGGGAAAAAAAAGCACACGTTCTCCTTTATCTGGAGCTAGATATTTTAGGCATTTATTTGTTCAGACTTGAGCCATAGTTTTGTTTACTGTGGATTTATCTGTTTGTTGTCCAAGTACTCTCACCTTAAATGCTGTGTGCTTTCTGTGTGCCCTTCAGATGTCTCCAAGACTCTAGCTGAGACAAGTTCTTGTCCTGAACCATAGGCCTGGAGACAGTTGTTGGCTTTCAGGTGGGTTAAAAAAACCACAGTGCTCCTAAATTTCTGAGGAATGCAATAACTGCTAGGCAGGGTTACCCACTATGTCTTTGTGTCCTGTTAACTTGATGCCCCAGACACTGTAGCAGTAGAGTGACAGGCAATAGTGCAGTGGTGGAACCAGAGTGAGGCAGACTGGGCAATGTAGAAATGGTATGCAGACCCAGCATGAGGTTTCTGTACTGTTCCAAACAAGTTTATTGTCTCTGATGCAAAAATTAATGTTAAGGGAAGAGGGGAAGAGGGCTAGAATCCTGTAGGGTGAAGGGCAGGAGGCTGCAATTGCTACTTCTCAAACTACAAACCCCTGATCTGAAATGCTAGTTAGAAAAAGCAGTTGGTTTCTGGGCAGTAGAAACTGCTTCATGGTTGAAGTTAAAACGGACTTTTCCTGTAAGGTGGATAAAGGTGATTTTACAGAATTTTCCCAGATGAATTCAGTGTTTGCCTTAAGGTGTGTGATAGGCTGATGCTTAGATTTTCTTTCTCAACAGCTGGCAGCAATGCAGTTTCTCAGCCAGTAAGGAGGTGATGCTCAGTGCCATGCAGCTTGTCAGCTTTTGCACAGTAAGTGAACTTCATAGGGGACAACCTCTGATGGTGGTTAAAAGTAATGAAAAAAAATAATGCACAAGATCAAAAGTGATGGGTTCTTAGGTCACATGCACCACTTCAAGAGCTAAAATTTGGAGGTGGGATCATCTTTTTTACTTCAGCACAGGCCTAAACTGATTATGAAAACACAGTTCAAGTATCCACCTGGCCAGCACAGCCTGTGCAGGTAACTGGAAGGAGTTGGATTGTAAGAAGTGCCACGTGGCTTATTGGTACACATATTCCCTTAGTTCTTGTTTTTCAAAACATTTAAAATAAGACATATGCTGCTTTTAAAAGCCAGAGATTGAAGACACAAAATACCTAGTGTTGTAGGTATTTGACACAGAGAGAAAAAGTCTGACACTGATACATGTCCATGTGTGGAGCAGCAATCTGAGACCCCGAGCATCACCTCTGCAAAACTAAGGCATGTATCTTAATTACTGACCAGGTCTCAAGCCTGCAAGCAATGTCTAACCTGTAGAGTCACATGTTGTGTGCCCGTGCTTGGTTTTGCTGGGAAATACTTTTATTAATGATGAATGCAAGCACCGAGTTTGGGAGGGTGGTGACAATTAGTGGTGGATGAAATTAATGTTAACATAATAAGCAGTTCCAAAAAACGTGTGTGATTTTTCCTGCAGAAGCCATGGATCCTGTGCTAATATTTCAGCTGAACCATGGTCAGAGCAGCTTGCAAAAGGAGAAAGGGTTTTCTACAATAAGGGCTCATGCCCTGCTCGCTGGTGGGGGCAGATGAGCCAGATAGTTTTGGCAATTGGAGGTATTTGCAAAGAGAACAGATGAGAAAAAGAATATATTTCAGAAGGGAACAGTCACAGAGTTCACATTCCTGCTAGGACAAGTTTGTATTGTTCTGTTAATATAATTAATTTCTTCAGAGATCTGGGAACGAAGGCAGGCAAAAATGTTGACACCTAAGGATATTTGCCCAAGGTTCTTTCTCAGAGGTTATATCTAAAAGAATGACTGTGATAAAGGAAAATCTTTGTGTGACTTTCAAAGTAGAAAATGATCCAGTAGTTAAACTGACTTGAACATTTTTTTTTTAACTCACTCAATTCTGTGTTGCAAGGTTTAGTATTTTAGGAAGTTCTTTTGCAAAGATCAACTGTAGTACTCATGTAAGCTTTTTTGTCTGATTTGGCTATTCCTTCTGCTTGGAGGAACATCACTTTCTCCCTAGGTGTTGTTTGGGATACACTTCAAAGGCTTCATTGTTCATAAAGGAGTTTATTCAGTTTGAAACACAACACCAATGAGGCATGCTTATATCTAACAGGAAAAGAAGCAAAAAGAGAGTGTGTCTTGTGTAAGTTCCCAGCAATGCCCTGTGTGTATATTGGTTTTGCTGTTGGCATAATTTTGTATGGGACAGGGCTCAGGAGACCTAAGTTAATTTGACACTTTTACATCTTATTAGAGATTCTTTTGCATGAAAATCAGGTGTTTGAAACATAAGGTTTTTCCATTCAGCATGCTCAGGAAAGGTAGATTGTCTGATGGTCAATGAATATAAAGCTTTACTCTGAGATTGTGTGGTCTGGTGATAGTGTCAGCCCTGCCACTGATCAACCACAGCACCTAAAGCAAATTTTGTGCCAAGCCTGTCTCAGGTCTGCTACCTGTAAAACTGAGAGTGACTGACTGCCTCTTCCTAGTGCTTTCTGTCCTGGTTCACCCCATGCTGGAGGAAGGAGGAGGAGGAGGAGAGGGCCTCAAACCCCACTGGGGAGGCTTGGAGAGTGAAACAAGCAGCTGTGGTACTTACTTGCCAGCTGGAGAGAAATGTACACCCTTTTCTTTTCATAGGGCTGTGTTGACTTGTGGAGACAATGGACAAATAATAGCTTTTGCTGTGGTGCTAAAGCAAATTTGCAATTTCAAACTATTTCCTTTCAGAGTTGGTATCTACCATTCATCTGAGTACAGCAGTTCTGAAATTGGAGATCTGCTTAGGGAGCACCTGGCTTTGACTCAAGAAATAATAAAGGAGAGGAAGAATAGAAAGAATGGTTTGTACAATATGTGGGAAGCAATGGCACTTTGAGATGCTTCAGTAGACCTCTGTATCTTCAGTGCAGCCTTTCATGTTACCTTTGGCTGCACTCACTTAGCTGCAGCCTCTACCTCTTTGTCTGGGTTGGCTATTCTTCTCTTTGACAGGTTTTCTATTTTTTTTTTTTTCTTCTTCCCTGTGTGAATTGTCTGGAATCTGCTTCAAGGGCTTATTGATCATGGAGTTTACTTGCTTTGGAACAAGCCTCTGATGAGGCATGCTCATAAGGTGCTTCCTACAGTTTACGGTCTATCGATCATTACGTTCTTTAATCTGCTTCCTCTGTAAACTTGCTATGGCCAGGTTTTTCCCAGTCTCAGCTTGCTCCTACACCTCCAGTGAAGTGTGAGGATGCAGTGAACCCCATCCCTGTAGAAGGCAACTGGAGAACAAGTCTTGTTTTAACAGGAGTTGTGCCAAGTTCCCAAAGATGTGTGAGTTTTGGAAACTATGCAAAAATGCCTCTTGCCGCTTAGTAATGTGCCAGTACTAAGCTCAAATAAGTTCAAGGTGTTTTTTTTTTTCTTACTAAAGGATATAGAAATATAAGTTGCTTCTCACCTCTTGCCTCTTATTGAATTTTTAAGAGATTTCTTTAACTTAACAATTAAGAGAAAGTTACTGGAGATTTAAAAAGTTTTGACATGCAGTGGCGGACTCCAACCTTGGAATCGTGTAATTTCTTGTTAGAAGGAAAACAGGTTTTGCAGTAAATATTCAGAGGCCAATACATCACAAATGTAAACCTCAGAGCTGTAGCTCATAATCGTGCCCCGTCTGGGCTGTGGCAGGGCCTTGGAACTGAGGGCAATGGAGTAATTGAAATATGAAAGAAATATTAAGAAATAATAACAATGTCACAGAAATACTATTGCTATTCCTGGTATTGATGAGCAGTTTAAGAAGTCTGCTAAGCTGTGTCCTACTTTTCTTTTTTACAGTAGAATAAACAGTTACCTCGGATGTTTTAACTGATCAGAATTTTCTTTACCCGCATACATAAAATGCTACTGTGTATTAGTGAGGCATGAGCATGCTGACTGACCTTGCAACAATTTTGTCAGTTGAAGGTCCTACTTAAGCTTTTGTTCTTTTGAAGTAACACTGTTTGGGTCTCTGAGGTGAAAATTATGAGTTCTTTAGTTGTGATTTGTAGTGGATGACTCCATTGTGGTGACTAAAGAAGGGATGGTTAAATAGCTCTGTTACGTGGTCCTGCTGCGATCTTATCTGATGTGATGTGTCTGAGTGGCATGTGCTGGATGGAAAAATCTGGTGCTGTAAGGGATGAGTTAGTTGCTTTCTTGCTGTGGCTCACATCTTGCTACTGAAATACAACGCTCAGTGTTTTTCTGATCTGCAACTTCTTTCCTTCCATTGTTTTATGTATTGAAGAAGACTAGATGTTACCTGAAAAATGTCTTTAAATAGCTGTGCGTCCGAAATGCTTGAGTTTTTACTTTTTCATTAGTACTGAGCCTGTTTAGTTGGAATTCAATAATTCCTAAAATTCAATTTCTTTGGCTAACCAGAACTGAATTTTAAGGGAGACTATTGCTCTCTCCAACTAACTGAAAGGAGGTTGTAGCAAGGAAGGAGTTGGTCACTTGGCCCCAGTAGTAAGTGACAGGATGAGAGGAAATGGTCTCAAGATGCACCAGGGGAGGTTTAGGTTGGATACTAGGAAACATTTCTGTACTGAAAGGGTGGTCAGGAATTGGAACAGGCTGCCCAGGGAAGTGGTGAAATCGCTGTTCCTGGAAGTCTTCAAAAAACATGGATGTGGAATGTTTAGATGTGAAGCTAAGTTAACAGCTGGACTCAATGGTCTTAGAGCTATTTTCCAGCCTTAAGGCTTCTATGATTTTATTGCTGTCCTTATGTTTGCATAGAATCATCATAGAATCGATTGGCTTGGAAAAGACCTCAGAGATTGAGTCCAACCCTTCATCCAACTCCCATCTGTTTACTAGGTCATGGCACTCAGTGCCACGTCCAATCTCAGTTTAAAAACCTCCAGGGATGGTGAATCCACCACCTCTCTGGGCAGGCCATTCCAATGCCTGATTATGCTCTTTTTAAAGAATTTCTTTCTAATATCTCACCTGAACTGCCCCTGACTGAGCCTAAGCCCTTGTCCCCTTGCCCTATTGCTGACTGCCTGGGAGAAGAGACCAACCCCCACCTGGTATAACTTCCTTTCAGGTAGTTATAGAGGGTGATGAGGTCACTAGTTTTAGACATTTATGTTAGTATCATGACTAGGAAGATCCAAATTACTGTGTTTTTTACAGTAAGTCGACAGCTGATTTCCTAGTTAAATTACAGAAGATTTAATTGATGAAAAATGCAGCTATTGTCAGTAGTTCATATAGAAAGGCAACTGCTTGATACCTTCTTGTTTTTCACAAAGCAAAACATCAAGTTACATGTAAGATGGCCAGTGAGAGATTGCAAGCCCCGTTGAGCTCTGAGTTTTTTCACATGTGCATTTCATGAATGGCAATATGGGATCAGGTGTAATCCTACAGTTACGTATTTCTTGAAGTAAGCAGGTCAATGGGGAGGGTTGTTTTTTTTCTGTGATAATCAGTTATTAAGTTTTTACGAAAGCATGAAGTATCAGATAAGCATGGATTTAGTGTGGAGGGTATTTAGCTACACATAAATCTCCTTAATGCCTGTGCAATGGTTGTATTAGTAGGAGGAAATCACAAGAAGCAAAACCCTGTTACATCTACAGTTGTCCTTGAAGCCTTCAACCTGGCCAAAGGATCGGTGTAAAAAGTCTTTCACCTATATGGAAAGTGCACCCAGGTATTGTAAGAGCAGAATCACGGCTGAACTGTTTTCAGGTGAAATGCAGTTGTTGTGTGCCTACCCCAACCTTTGTGTGACAGTTCAGATGCTCCAGGATAAATCTTTATTCAGATGGACACGTGTAATTTGAGGGACCTTTGCATTAACCCATCAGAACTGAACACTTGCTTTGCATGTAGTAGCACATTCATTAATGCAGCTTTGACTTCTAATTGGTTTTTTGCTGTGTGTTAATATATATTCAGTACTCCTGCCAGAAAGTGGTTGGTATCTCTTGGGGGTCTTTGTACTTAAACTTGGTCTCACAGAATAGCAAAGAATGTAGATGGAAAAGTGGAAGGTTTTTTTCTGAAAAACAGTATGTGAAATACTATCTCTAATTATGTTTTAAGAGTACATCAAGAGCCAGTGTACCACTAGCTATAGTAAATCTTTTTGAAGTGCTGGAAATAAATGGAACTGAATATGACCTTCAGCTCTAACACACAGACAGATAAGAAAATATTATGATGAACTGAACATTTTTAGATTAAGAGTTTGAGATAATTTTAAAATTGCAACAAATCTTTTAAATTGAAATCTTCACATATTAACTGTAACATTTGATTGGTTTGGACTCCAAGGTCTGCTGGAGTGTAAGAACCTCATAAAGTTCAAGTGTGGGATTTTTGTGAGGTTAGAAACCTTTCTCTTTGTAGTTCAAAGATGGGGGGGGGAAAAAATGTCCCAAACACTTTAAATACAAAAATGAAATATGGAGTGTACCTACAGCTAAAAGTTCAGTTTTACTTGGGTATGCCTTTTTGCACATTTTACATTAATATTGACTAAGTGATAATTTTATTTTCCTTGATGTTTCAAAAATTGTCTCGTTGTAATATTGTAAGACTTGTTTTGCTTGAAGAAATTCATCTTACTTGAAAAAGACCCAGCTATATCCTGCAGACCTGCTCCCAGGTAGAGTCTTTGTGGCTTGTTCTGTGTAGCTGCAGAGTAATACATCAGTTATTAACCCCTGAGAAATTGAGGTTATGATAATGGAAATGCTGACACGTCATCTGCTCGCTCTTAAACCACAGTAGAGAAGGCCAAAAAAATAAATAAATTGGAATATCATAGGGGCACTGCAGTCAGAGTGACTGGCAACTCTCTCCACTTGGAAAGGAGCTTGTGGAACAACCAAGTCAGTTTTTGCACACAAAAGAATTGAGTTGATGAAGGGTTTTTAAGTGAGTCTGAATTGGAGTGTGTGCCCAAGAGGTTGTTTGTGCTTCCAGATTTCTGGGGATAATGTGTAAATAAGCTTACTGGGGCCAGGGGAGGTGCTGCAGGTGCTGCACCTTGCATTTCTCACTCAGGTTTTGAGTTTGCACTGGGATTGATGTGATGTAATTATTCACTAACCTTGAAGTGAAGAGTGCAACAAAACATTGTTTTACCTTGCTTACCAGCCCATCAACTTGAGAAACCTGATGGGCAGTAATTCACAAACAGATGCATTTCTGAGTGCTAAGGCTTCATTTTCTAGTCTCTGAAGTATATTTATTACTCTGAATGAATGAAGCTAATCCTTAGCAAGTGAAGATGTTGGAGAGCAATCTCTCACGCATGTTTTGTAAAGCACACTATTTTCCAAGTGCACTACAATACTAAAAGTTAAGGTGAAAGGTGCTAATTTCCTGAGAGTGGCTGTCTGCAATTGGGTGTTGCCTGGAAATTCTCTGAGAATTCCTAAGTGGCTCTCAGGATTTAGTACCTTCCTGGATATATCCGAAATGGTATTGCTCTTTTGTTTTTGCCCAAAGTAACACTAGAAAAATATTGTTCTATTATGTATCTATATGAATATATATGTGTTGGACATCAAGTAATGCTGACAGTACTGTGAGAAAGGACAAACAGGTCTTTATTTTCAATTTTATTATTATCTGTATGATTATGACTGGAACTGTATATCTGAAATGTTCTTGTAAATTACAAAAACAATCTACTGCAGCTGGTGAATAGGAAATATGAAGAATCACATCCACCCCAACCCATCTTGATGGTTCACTTGAATTACATACCATACCATATCTAATAACATGATAACATTTTTTGAACAAAACAAAGCCGTTCTATCTGTAGATGCAATATATAGGTCTCATACTACATATTGAGCATTATGACTGAAATTTCACTCATAATGGAATTGTTCTTTTACCAGTGTAGCACTGGGTTTAATTTCTTGTTCCAAAGCTTACAGGAAGCCTTTTTCCCTTCAGTCATACAATGCAAGCGAGTCTTAAATGATCCATGGTGTGTGTCTTATGGTAAGAATTAGAAATGGGAGAACTGTTTTGCATGAAACATGAAATGACCAAGCTTTACTTTCAAAAATGGACTTAAACTTCTGTTAGTTTCTGGACCTTGCAACTTCTCCTTATGTGTTGCCTTGGAATGTGCTTTACTTTGACAGTTTTCTCTCGTCTTCCAGCTGTTCTAAAACAGACTCAATAAGTAGTATGACAAAACGGTTAATTTGGTTATTTTACTGATCATATATACACTGTTTAGAAATTCTAGGAAAAATGATAAGTTTCCTGTAGTACTGTAGTTCATGTTAAAAAAGAGATTTCTATGAAAATTTCTGAAGGAGTTTCAACATTCTTCCTGTCAGCTTTGCAGAGCTGCATTTTCAGAAATAGTAGGACCACGGTTTTTTTTAATACCTGTTTTGGTAAGTAATCAAACAATCTGTTAGAGAGAGAAGACTTACTGTGCCCTCAGACTTTGGGCAGTGGAATTACATGACTCCTCTTGCTACATGCTTACTTGATCTTACCTGTTACAGAAGAGGTGGATCCTGAAATGCTTGCTTAAGTAACAAGCAAGAAAAAGTACATTACTCTGGCAGTTGTCATTCATTAATAATTGTGAACCCTGTCAGGAAGAGCTGTGAATTTAGATGCTGTACTTCTAAGCCACTTTAGTGAGAATAAAGAAGCAACAGAGGCAAACAGCCATGAATGCCATCCTTAGAGAGCAAATAGATTCACACAGAGGTAACTCAGCTTTGTTATTTTCATCTGAGCCTAGAGGAAAGACCGAAGGTAAATGTTCTTCCAGGGAAGTTGGCTAAATGGGAGTGGAAAACTGCCTTTTTTCATGTCTTCTTTATTTCTTTGCCCTTTGCTTGATATGAGAGGTCTACAGAGGCAACTGAGGAGACAGGAGAGAATGTCAAGAGAACGAAATAGGGAAGCCTGTGCAGAAGGGAGGTTGTACAAATTGAAATAATTTGTGGCATTGGCTTGCTGCTGCGCCTCTTTCCCTTTTTCACAAGGACTGGATAAGTGTTATGGGTTGTGAAGCTTGATATTTTCCTAATGTGGTGGTTTGTGCTGGACCTGAAATAATGCTGATAGTGTTGAACTTGTGAGAATACTTCTGTTTTGACTCCTACAAAACTGTACCTTCACATAGTATTTTGTCGCTCTGAACTTAGCATATTTGGTAGGTTTGTAACCTGTTGCAGTAATTTGGTACTGTACACTTGTATCTATGTGTAGAAATAGCACTGCCTGTCCATCACTAAGAGATGGATGCTGGGCTGTGTTTTTGAGCTATGGAACCATCTGTTCAGCTTGACATGGTTTGGGAATAAGCATTCAGTGAGCTACTGGCAGGTCCTCTGACTTGGCTGAGGAAGATACTGAAGACTGCAGATGGCCAATAGTTAAGCAGTGGTCATGAACCATTTTAAGGGAGAATAAGAGGGAAGACAGGAACATTAGTATTGATTGAACAATTTCTGAAGGGAGACAAATAGCTGACAAGGATGGCAAAGGACTGGGAAGTTAGAAGGAAGTAAGAGATGTTGCTGGTTTGTTTTCTTTCTTTTTGCCAAGATCCTGGTGTCAAGGGGCTTGAACACTTGATACTTCTTTTTGTTGAGTGATATAGCACCATCACATGCATTTAGGAGAATAGGAAACCTCTGCAATTGTGTGCCACTATCTGTCTGAAAGGCCTTATGGAATTAAGTCTTGCTGCCCTATATTATGGGAGATTTATGGCACCAGCTTGCATGGAGCCAAACCACAGGTGAACATCCAGGTGGCAGAACCCAGGTTCTGGTTTCCTGGTCTGTCCAGAGCTAAGTCTGTCTTGTGCCTGAGTTTGGCTGAACAAAGACAACTCTGCTCAGAATGTGAGAGTTGAACATGGAAGTGTGATTTCAGAGCTCATGTACCATTGTTGGTACTGGAGCTGGAACATCTGTTGTCAGTAAGGATAGCAACCCTCCAGAACTAATGAGTCTGAGGTGTGGTAAAAGCAGTTTGTCCAGCTGACTGCTTGCAGCTGCTAAATGCTTTCAACAGTTCTTACATCACTCATTAGCCCCAATATTTGAGTTTACCTGTGTCTGGAGTGTGGCTCAGTTTGTGTTGTACCCTTATATTTTCTCTTCCTGAGGAGGAAAAATGTTATTTCTGCTTTACAGATGGGGGAACCGAGAGATATCAAGAGTCTCATAAGAAGATGCAAGTATGGACAATTGATTTCTAAGGATGCCAAGTACTAGTTTTACAGGTTGACCATGGTCTGCTGTTGATTTCACCAAAAAACAAAGATCTAAGTCATGCTACAGTATGGAACACTATGGTTACATAGATTCATGATAAATTGACAGGGGTGTTTGGAAATGTGTGACACCAATGGTTTCTAGTAACAGAACTGGCTGAATTGTTTCTATTCTTATTAACACTCAGAAAGAAAGAAAAAACAAACAAAACCACACACATTCCCCTCAAGATGAAAACATGCTTTTAAAATGCAATTAACCAAACTTTAATATCTAACCAGGAGCTGTTAAACAGCACTCATGTGATTGGCTTGACTGTCAGAATCAGCATTGAGAAAAAATGTCTCAAGCAAGTGTGGAGATGCTGAGCTTTCTTGTGATGTAGTGGAGCATGTTACGTAGTCATTGCACACAGAATACAACTCTTCTAGCACTTCTTGCTACAGGCAACAGTTTTGCATAGGAGACTTGTTTGTCGTTGTTCTCTACAGAAACTTATGAAAATCAGAGTTACAGAAGAAAACTAAATCAGTTTCAAAGCTTATTTGAGTTGGGTAAAAAATCATCTATGGAGCCTTCAAACTCCAGTAGCTATTTACGTGCTTTTGCAGACACGTATTTGAAAGTTTTTTTTGTTTCCTCACGAACTATTTCTACTCAAAACAATGGAAGTGTAGTTCATACTGGCAGTTTACTGTTGTTAAATTGCAACATTACCTCCTTTTAAGATCTCTGCTTAAGAAGTTCCGAGGTGATGGGGAGAAAAAAGTTATGATAATTGATGTTTTCCTGTTTTTTAATTAAGACAGAATAATTACTGTATTACAATAAAATATATTGGGGTTTAACTAAAATCAAAATTATGTTTATGATCTACTGCTGTAAGATGTAAAGTGGAAAAACAAAAATTAATGGCAAAATAAAATAAGGTTATTTAACATATGAGAGGACTGTAAAAACAGAAGGGAGCATGATGGTAGAACAAAATGCTGCATAAACAAGCTTACTTTCAATTTTTGCTGTTAATTGAACTTTTTTCCTTGGGAATAATCTTTCTCCTTGATGGATACTTAGCATGAAACTTCCACAGTTGTTTTTAATAGCACAAATTCACATGGATATATAAAACTGTCTATTGCTAGTATCAAGAAAATATTTCTATTTAGTCTAACTTAATAAAGTTTTTGTCATCATAGGTAAGCAATAAGTGTCTTCTAAGTCTGAACTGAAGACTTTTGTCTTTTGCTCTGAACAAGGTCAGAATTAGCATGTGCTGGCAAAACTTTTGAATTTCTCCCTAAAAAGAAGGAAGGGTGGAGTAGCTATGTTCTTAAAAGCTCTCTGGAAATAGTGTGTGTGTGTGTGGGCACGCCAGTGCCAGAAAATAATGTTTCATGATAATTCTAGCTGAGCTGTCTCTCCATGTTTTAAATGACTAGACTTTCACAGAGTGTTTCAGTGATAGATGCAGCTTTTCAGTCTATCTTGTTTTCCCACCATTGTTTTGCTGGGTCAAAAGTAGATCAAAGTCTGAGGAGAAATAACATGGAAATTTGAGACAGTTGGATAAGGATCAGAAAAAAAAAGAGGAGGTCTGGGAAGTGCCTTGGGGATGATGTCTGGACAACAAGCAAATGTTTTGGGGTTGGAAGTGAACGTGAAGAATGGGGACCACGGTATTTTTGTCTTCCAACTACTGCAGGGCAACAGAAGAGGCATTTATGTTGTACATTACAGTAACCCCTGGTAGCAACTAAACTGGATCCAGGCAGAAGCAGGGCTGGAGAGGGGCAAACTGCCTCCCCATGGGCTTTGCTTGCTGCTTGGATAGATCAGGCCTGGGAGATGACAGAAGGGATCTGGGAGGGAAAGCAGCCTCTCCAGCCAAGAGAGGAAGGGAACCCTCCAGCTTCATACCCCAAAAAATGTGTAGTCCAGGAGAACTTGTGTTATGGTGGAACCTGAGACAGCCTGGCCCATGAACTGTCTGCTAAACTGACATTTCTGTTGGTGATCAAGTTTGACAGAGAACAGCAAGAGAAGCCAGATCCCTTCAGGTTTTATGTGTGACAACCAATATTTCTTGTAGTGGAGACAGAGCTGAGTGGTGGCCCTAAGGACAAAATGATAGACTACTTCAGATGCTCTGTAACTCATCCTGTGTAATGAGTGAGACTCTTAGAAAATTGAGCTCTCTGCTAGACCAGAATACCAGAACCCAGATTATTAAACTGATAAAGTCAGCTATAGTCAGCTAAAGCTTTAAAAATTAGCAGTTTAAAATTATTTTATGCACCTAAAGGTAGAATGTAATTCTTGTAATGGAAGTGGGTGACAGGAGGAAAAAATAGGCTTGCAAGATTATCAGCAGTGTGGTAATTGCTTGAGTTGTCTGCTTTGGGGTGCAGGACACTGACAAATGAGTTGCAGACATCATCTGTTTGAAGCATTCAGACTCTGAGTCTGAAGCAGCTTGTCAGTTTAATAGTGTGTGATTGTAATGGTTATGAGACACAAATGGCATGGATAAGGTTAAAAAAAATTAAACATCTACTATGTAAAAGTAAGTCTGGATCAAGAAAGGTGGTTTTCTATCAAGTTTTTAGTAATATCTGAACAGTTTTTACAGAGATGTTAAGGATAAATTGCATTTCAGTCAAGTGTATGTGACTATATTCACCTTTGATCTCTGGCATGCTTTTTTGGTGTGGGGCTGAAGGTCAAAAATATGACTCAATAGGGACTTCATATCCTGCATTTCAGGGGCACTGAAATATGAGACTTGTCTGCTGAGACAGACACCAGCTTCTCATTTAATCATTCTTGGTGGTACTCCTGTTTCTGTCCAGTTGCTTGTCCAGTTCAATTTGTTGGGCCTGACTGCTCCTTCACACCGATGCTTTTGATAGCTCCATTCACTCCAGAAGTCATATGAGTGCTGTCTGAGAGTGAGGACCCGGGGCATTGCCTTATTGATTATGAGGCTGTCTGGACTGAGTAGAGGTCACTTAAAACCCTAGTAGGTATGTGATCATTCAATTATTCCACCCAACAGTTCACAAATGAAAGCTGGTCTTAGTTGCTTAAAAGTGGAAAGGCAGGGTAGGGAAAAAGGAAATAAGCCTGCTATCTAAAAAATAACTTGACTTTTAAATCTTTAATTTTCAAGCTTAACTGAGGCCAAAGGCAGAATATCTAGTAATGAATTTCACAAGTACCTGAGTTAAAGTCATCCTTCGATCTTAGTTACATAATAGTCTTTCATTGCCTTGTTTCCTGAGTACTGGCTGGTTACTGCTCTGAGGTTTATGTAAATGTCCATTCTTTCCAAATCAGATACTGGGTAAAAGTTCAGGCAAAAGGCAGGTAGGTTCTGTAGGCTGTATTTGCTTTCTGTTCAAGCAAATGTACTGTTAATAATCTAGATTTGCTGAAATATATGTCATCCAATTTTGGTATTACAGGTGCCAACTTAAAAAACTGTGAAACACATTGAATGGTGTGACCAAGGGACAAACGTTTTCTTAAATATGTGAAAATTGACAAAAAAAAATTTCCCTCCAGTGGGGATTACTAATTATTTTAGAGAAAACCAGAAACTACTCAGCTCAAAAGAGCAGAGAGAAGGAAGTTTGTCAGAAGTTGCTAAGAACCTCAAGCTTAAGCTTATTTATTTAGATAGCTACCTGTCCTATACAGTCAAAATATCTACAAGAAAACCCTAACATAATTAGGTGGCTTAATGGGGTTTATATTTAATCCTTTCATCCTATCATGTCCTTCCCTTCACCAGACCATAAGAGAGTATTAGACAATGTTTCCTTTAGCTCACTCAGTCTAGTTTTAAATGCTCAGGGTGTGGGAGTTTGTGTGAATTTACCTGCAGGTAACATCTGGCAAGTGCATGAGAAGATGGTGTGGGTGTTTTGGTCTTGCCATTTAATTTGATGGTTGAAAAACAGTGTTTCTTATCTTGTGCTTCTCTGTATTAAGTCCCTTCTCATTCTCTTTATCTCTCTTTTTTTTTTAAATCTGGTAACATTTTTGGAGTTGCTGAATATGAGCACACCTTAAACTGTTGGAATATGTCAATTGTAGTCTATTTTTTTTACTCTCTTTTTGGAGGGAACAGTTTGGATTTAGCAGCAGAACAGGGGAGCTGCTAATTGAACACAGACATACAGAGTTTTCTCCTTTCTCCAGATCAGAGCACTGCTTAGTTTTATTCGTGTGTCTGACTCCCGACTATACAAATTCAATCTCTTGGTGAATTTTGTGGTGCTAATCCTAAAGCATTGGCCACATAGTTGAATATGACTAGCTGAGAAAAGGCAATTTGCCTAGTTATCAAAATCAAAAACCCATCTGGAGTGAGCTTCCATCAGGAGGCAAGAGTTGAAAAGAAGGTTAGGCCAAAGCCCTAAAAATTACTTCAGCTCCACATCTGTGTGTCACTGGGGGGGGGGGGGGGGGGGGGGGGGGGGGGGGGGGGGGGGGGGGGGGGGGGGGGGGGG
>JAWWEU010000125.1:16443526-16493958 GCA_035583155.1 Acropternis orthonyx | reverse complement strand
CCCCCCCCCCCCGCCCTCTTATGGTCCTGTCTACCTATGGCCCGGACTGAAGCTCGTTTATACTACAAGGAAGTTGGAAAGAGAAGTACATTTCTGTGTTGGCTGGATAGACTGTTAAGCAGGCTGCTATCTGTGATTTAACTAAGCTCAGGTTTGTTCCAAGGCTAAGTCAGAATTTTGGAGCTTCAAGCCATTCTATCTTCATACCTGCTGGTCAGTCTGTGCCTGTTTCCAGCAATTGCAGATTTTATTTACCTTCATATCAAATGAGTCAATCATGCAGCTCTTGAAGAGAGGCTGCAAGTGCTGCTTACTCCCCCTGTGAGGAGGGCCTGAGCTGAGCCTTGCAGAGGCTGAGTGATCTGCACACTGATCCTGAATGCCTTAAATACCCTTCCCACCTCTGTAACTTGCTTACAGTTTGTTGTGGTCAAAAAGAGCTATGCAAACCTTTTCTTAAAGTTAAGGTTCCAGAGTATTTACCCATTTGTATAATATACCATGCCCCAGGTGGGGAGGAGCTGTGCTCTTGGGAAGTGGAAGTTAAGCACTTGCAGTTTTTAGGGAACTTGAAGGATCCTTTTGCTTCCTAGACTGTCATCACAGTGCCCCAGTACACTGCAGCATAAGAGTAGCACTGAAGCCTTGTCAAAGCTGAGATAAAATCAGAGCTTGTTGGAGACTATGGAGGGTCATCATCAGCTCTGATTAACTTGAGAAGTAGGATTATGCCATGATGCTTTACAGCTGGTCATTCAGCATTGCACTCCTCTGAACCTGCCCTGTCTGTGTATTGTCTTGGGCTTCATCTGAAAGGTGGGGGTTATGCCCCACAGTGCAGTTGACATTCAGAGGACCTTCTTACTTGTCTTTTTCCAGACAGAGTTTGGGGTTGTGAGACTTTCACCTACAATTAATGCTTGCTTTTATAGACTACTAAGCCTGTTAAGAAGGAACTATGTTATGTAATGGCAAGAAATAAAACAGACATATATTTTTGCCACTCTGAGGAGAAAGAAAAGTTGTGTAAGATCATTAGTTTTATTCAGATGGGGTTTTAATCTACAAGCTTTCTTATCAAGCTGGACTTCAAATTTCAAAGTCACTGGCTTTTATTTAGCCAGTTAAACTTAGGTTTTATGTGAACTCTTCAGAGTAGAAGAAAATTTGATCATTCACAGGAACTAAAGGTGGCAGAGCTAAATTGCTCTGTCTTACAGCAGTGAAAGGGCAAAAGGCAATGGTCACAGACAGAAGAAAAAGAAAATGTGTTTTAAGATAAGAAAACTTTCTCCTGTGAAAGTGGTTGAGAAGAATCAGAGGTTGTTCAGAGATATTGTGCAATCTCCCTTTTTGGGCTATCCAAAACCCACATGAACCTGGTCCTGGATAGTCTGTTGTAGCTGACCTGTGTTTAATAGGGAAATTGGACTAGGTTATCTCCAGAGGTCTCTTCCACCTCAGTCTTCTGGTGTTTTGTGTGCAGGCTGCAATGATTCTCTCTGAAGCATCTACGTGAGGTGGAAAGGTCATAATTTTACTACAGTAAGATTAAGGTAAGTTTTATTCCACCGTGAAAGAAAAAAGAGACTCAGGAGTACTGCCGTTTTTGCAGAAATTCATAATAATGAATTTTCTGTTCTAAATTATAAAATGTGTTGAGGAATTCTAGGCTTTATAGCATTACCTGTAAAAATAGGCTGATTTGGTAAGATTGTGTACCTGCATGGAAAAGTCTATTAAGCACTGCTGTGATTTGCCACAGCCTGACTCACTATGCATTTAATTGGTCTTCAGTTTCAAACTTGCATATTTTCAATATCTTCTTAAATGGACAGTCCTGTTAAAATACATGTATAAAAGCAGGTGCAACACTTGATTTGATAGAAGTGTTTTATATGTATGACTTTGAAATGGCAGCCTCAGCTAAAACCTATAGGCTACCTTATGAGAAAGCAAACTTCCCTTGATAGCCCATCTTTTACCTTGATGTATCACATTTAATACATATAAAATTAATGTCCTTTGCAGAGGGGAAAGCTAGACTATTTCAGGGATGCTTTGGGTTACTTTTACAGGCTACTTATTGTATCCTTTAACTGTAAAACCATATGCCCTATAGTTGAAAAGTCTCACTATGTACCCATTGGAGGGAGAGGCAAAAAATAACGTAAAACAGGTTTCTTGGACATGAAAATCTGTTTTGGAACAGACTAATGTAAGAAATGAAGTGCTGATAGTCTCAGCACTGGTAGAAACATTTCTAGGAGACCACACGTCCCTCTGAGGGTTGGCAACTTGGTGGAAGCACAACACCTGTGCTTCAAGGCATCCTTCTGTGAATGGATGTGGTGAAATGAACATGGCTTAACCTGAAACATGGAGCAGTCTGGGGAAGTGACTTCACATACAATGATTGCAAGGGAAGAGAACTATGGTTTGGAAAGTTCAATAAATTAAAAAGAGGTTGAATGGGCAGACTGTAAGCAAGCAGAGTACAGTGCAACACTTGCAGCCAGCAGTGTTGTGTTTTGTAAATCTAAACTCCTCTTGCAAACAATTGATTTGCATCTGTGGTAAGAATGTCACCATACCAGCAAAGCCTGCTGTGGAGTTGATGCCTTTTCACCTGAAAATTCCCCTGATGGAGTTCAAGTGCCCTTCATGTCGGTTTAGAACTTGCTTAACTTGAAGCATCAGTAGGCTTTAACTCCAGGGGTTAAAATTAGCATTGATGGGCTCTTTTGTTGCATTTGCCAAGTGCATAGGTATTAGAGATACTTAAAATTGCCGTTTCTTTGAGTGCTAGCAGAAGATTTGTATTTTGTCCTGCAGTGGATGAATTGAGGAGCCTTAGTTTAGTGGCTCACAGAAGCAACAAGTATACAGAAGTGCATTATGGAGTTCAATTTAAAATACATTGGAATTCTATTAACCCCAAAATAGAGGCCATTCGAACTGTCAGCTGTGGTGTACCATTATTATTGGACTAGTATAGCAGTGATGTTCCCATATCCTATGGATGTTTTCCCTTCTGTTCTGATTGGTTTTGAGAACAGTACAGGCAGAGAAATAAATGTTTTTAAGAGTTTGCGATTGTGTGTGTCTACTGCATGAAAGATTAATGCTGTCTATAAGGTCAAGTGCGAGTTAGGGGTCTGTGTGGGGTTTTTTAAATAACTGAGAAGGACAACTGTAATGAAAGGTGATACTTTTACATCTTTGATTCTATCTGAGTGAGGTGGGGAGGAGGTTAAGGTTTGACTATGCATATATTTTTAACAGACTTGGTAAATTAATGCAATAAACAAGTGTAAGTAATTAATTTAATATGCTTTCTTCCAGGGACCAAGCTATTCATTAGAATTTTAGTATGTGAGGGTTGGAGTTGTTTCTTAGCTTGGAAGAAGAAAGCTTTACAGAACACAGCATGAGGCTGTTCATTTATACATTAATGTCATTAGCTATGAGCTCTGCTTTGGCAGAGAATTTGTAATTAATATAATGTGGTACAGTATCTGACTAAGGCAAGGTTCAATTTAAGGTGCTCTGGCAGCACTGACACACGATTATCTGTTTCTCTTAGTTCACTTTATAGCTTCATAGGATCATTGACGCTGGAAAAGACTTCCAAGATCATTGAATTCAACCTTTAATGGAACACCACCATGCTAATTAAACCATAGTGCCATATTCAGTTGTTCCTTGAACACTTCCAGGAATGGACCCTTCACCAGCTTCATTGCCCTTCTCTGGACATGCTCCATCATCTTTCTGTCTTCAAAATGTTCTTTTAGCTTGTTGCCTTTTGTATTAAATTGCTAGTTAAAGCTGAATATGTGGGAACATTTTTTTAGTAGCCAGCTGCAGGGTATGATGTCAAAAGCACTCTACAGCTACTTAGTTTTAAGAAGTCAGTAGGCAGCTCTTTTGGGGAGTGGATAAGCTTTACTTTGCTTAGGAAAGCAGTAGAAAGTTATCACAAATCTTGCTATAAACAGTGGGAGAGTTATGTGTACACAACCATGTTGTTATGATTTCCAAAGAAAAACCTTGTGAAATGGTTTATAAACACTTAATTTTTTTTTTTTTTTCAAGAGAGAAACTCAGGACATGTAGAAATCTGTTTTGAAATAAGCAGGAGTTAATATCTTCAGAAAAATTTAATTCCTAATTCTGAGTAATTGCAGCAATGACTTCAAATTATAAACCAAGCGTGCTTGCAAGGAAGTTGACTTTATGACATGAGACAGGTGGAACAACATCCAAGTTGGGCAGGGACGAGGTGAGAGAGAACTGCAGCCAGCTGGGTATTACTCACTGGTGTTTTATTTGTTATAGCTACCTCACTCTGTTATGAATTGTCTTCAAGGTGTCTGGTCTCATGTTTTCAGAGCCACAGATGGCAGGAGGAACCATGCAACTGATGAAGGCCTAGACTTGGGCAAGAGCTACCCACAAAAGCCAACCACAGAAAGCATCGTTCTGTATTTCAAAGGGTGTGATCTGGATTAACGTTCTGAAAGTCCACATTAAACACTCATAGTTGTATAAAATAAGACTGAAAGTGAAAATGGATCCCAGCTGTTGCAGCTGATCCATGTATTTCTAAAGCCTGCAGGGTACCCTCTTTTCACTTAAGTAGTTGTGACTGTCAAAGATCCTTGCTCGTTTTTCTGCAGGGTGGAAATGTGATTCTCTGTTGGGGTCATGCTTTGCATTTTGGTCTCTACATAAATGAAGTGCAGTGGTTTTCTTCAAAACTGGGAACACTGAAGCTTCTTTAAATGTGGGCTTTGATATGGTTTCCTTTTGGAATATATTAGCATAAGGGTTTTATACCAGCAACTCTCAAACCAGGAATAAGAAAACCCACGAAGAAAATCTAAATTGGGGTCTCTTGTATTCTTTCTGAATTTCCATACATAAAATAAAGCTATTGATTTTGAACTTCCTAGCGGTGTAGATGTATATGCTTGCTGGCACCAAAGACATCCTCTTCTGCCAGACAGCTACAGAGAAAACTTACTGTCTAGGAAGAGTTTCATCTAAATTATTTTTAAACTTGTTGCCTTTGGAATTAAACTATGTTAAAGTTGAATATTTGGGAACATTTTTTTAGTAGTCAGCTGCAAGATGCATGATGTCAAAAACACCCTTCAGTTATTTAGTTTTCAGAAGTCAGTGGACTGTCGTTTTGGGAAGTTTTCAGCCCCAGAAATTAAACCTTGGAGAAGAGGACCCATTCCTTTACACTCCAGTTTTTATGGAAGTGTTGATTCTGAAAAGTTTCTGGCTGAAGTGACCATCAGGGAAGGTGTTACCTGAAGAAGTTGAAGTTTATTTCAACTGTCTTTGCCAAACCTGGCTGTGTCAGTTTGGCCTGGCTAGCAATGAGTTGGCAGTTAAAGGAGCTGGAAGAATGGTTCAAATGAAATTTAGAGTAACAAAATTCCTCAGTAAGAAGAACAATTATGTTAGTTTTTCAATAAACACAAGAGTGGTTACAGTGCTAAATGGGCTGTAAAAGTATTCATCTCTAACCTAACTTCCACTTTACTGGTCTTTTGCTTCAGTGATATTTTAAGTTTTATGATGGATATAGATATTTCTGGTGTTGGCTGAAATGAATCATCCTTTTAGCTTTCTCAGCTACTTACTGCTCTTGATGCTAAGTGAGAAGATATATTGTGTGTTTAGGTGATAACTGACAAAAATAGGCACTGAGAAAATTGATAAATGCCCCTTTATGTTTTTCTTAATCCATATGATTGCATAGGCATTACATGCCATTAAATCCTCTCATTAGGTGAAACATGGAATGGCATTAAGATGGAAAGAAAACCTTGCAGTCATTTTTAGATCTGCTGTTACTCAGATCCACTTTAGATCAGCAATGACTGAGAGGCATTTTCACATTATATTCTAATGATGTGTTTTACAGCATCTTGTGCTAGACACAGGTGGGATGTCAGAGGAGGCATCTCTCAGCCTTTCGGGGGCCGTGTCGCCAGAGCTTGTCTGAAGGAATAGGTGTGATAACAAAGACAGATGGTAGTTTTGCTCCTTCTGTCAAGTAACTCTTCCCAAGCTGCTGTTATAGAACACGTTTGTATTTCCATGATCCTTCAGAAGACAAGATCAGTATTTTGCACATCGGCCCTCTCCTGGAATTGAAATGGGACAAATAAGAAAACAGCAAGCTGGGGCTCACTGGTGCAGGGCATGTGAGCAGCTGCCTGCTTTGAGTGAGAGAAAATAAATGGGGTTTGTGTTTACAAATCAAATGTATGCAGGTGCTTTAGAATCCATGGTGTTGTGGGTGATGGATTTCAAGGGCATGGAGAAAACTCTGGTGATTACAAGGAGACACTGTGTGCATTTATATATATAAAATGCATATAATATCTCTTTTGAGATACTAAAACAGCTCAAGAAATGAGACCTGTATACTGCTTAATGTGACTTACTCTTCCAGGAACATATTTTCAGTTTTTGGAAGTTGTACCAACAAAAGGGTTTGGCGTCTGAGTATTAGACTGATTCTGAGAATGTAAAATTCATCAAGACGGCTTAACCCAGGCCCAGCTCTTAGTTAACCATTTGCAATTACTTTAAGTTTCTTGCATAGAATTCAGTTAGTGGAATGCTCAGGAAAATCATCTGTTCTACATACAGTTCTTTGCTCATTAAATATGCTACACAGTGGGGTGTGTTTGTTTTGTGGGGTTTTTTTTTCTTGTTGTTGTTTTTTGTTTGTTTGTTTGGGTTTTTTGTTTTGTCAGCTTTTTGGGTTGATATTTTAACCTTGATGTCCTGCATAGGTTAATTTTGTTTTACCAGGATGTCATGGTTTTGAATTTAACCCCAGAAGTGAAAAATCAGGGAAAAGCCAGGGTCCAGTACATATAGCACAGGACTAGTAGCAAGGCCTGCTTAATTCCAGACTGCAGTGCAGTGCAGGTGTTACCATGGTAACTTCTTAAACATCAAAATATTATGTGGGTGCACAGAATTCCCCAGAAGAGACCTGGGAGACAGTCAGTTGTGCCCATGTGAGGTACAGGCTCTGAGTTGTATCACAGCTGTGTGTCTCACTGAAAGTCAGGGGAATTAGAGGCTGAATGACCATTTGAAAAGTTAACTCATTGATAACACATTTTCTGAGCAGTTACTGCAAGTGGATTGAATAGTATATGTAAGGGGTGGCCTGATCTGTCCTTAATTAAAATAGCAGTGGAGAAAGAAAGTGTTTATGGACATTATCTGAGCCTTTCATTGTTCAATTGCCTCTGTATTTCAAATTACTTCTTGAAGACTTTCTGAAGTGGCAGCTGTTGAGGGAAGGATGAATGTGTCCAAACCTGTGCCAGGGAAGAGATTCATAGGCTGCCTCAGCTGACTTGCAGTCAGTTCTCACTGTGGTGTTAAACAGACTTGGATAAAGGATGGAGATGGCTGATGGGAAAAGGCAGCACATCTCTCCTCTGCTGACTTTAACCCTTTAAGCTGTTTGTTTTCGGTGGAATATGAGAGTCCTTGCACATGAAGTCTGTTTGCTTTCCCAGAACACAGCAAAGCTGGCTCCTTGGCAACTGTTACTGGTTTCATTAACATTTGAGATTTTTATGGGGCAGAACATTTTGTCCCAGTTCTACTGCCACTTGACACCTTGGTGACAAGACCTACAAAATCCAGTTCTGTCTGTGTGTGCATACATCCTGTCCTAAACTGGGACTGCAAGGATTATTTCCTTCAGTGTAGCAACTGGCTACTAAGAAACTCCTTTCACAAGGATGACTGCTGTACATGCTCCCACAGACTCTCTCTCATGCTCTACCTGTGCAGCTCTCTAAAGCAGGCATAGCTGGTGTTGGAATAATACCCAAGCTTTTCCCTGGTACTTCAAGAGGATTTACTGCAGTCTCCCTCCTAAACGGAGGTCAGACCAAGTGAAATCCAAAGATGGATTATTAATGACACTTGCTAGGAGAGAGCGGAAGAGGAGAACAGAGGAGACAAAAGGCCACCAAGTTCCCCTTACGTGAACTCTGTCAGACCAATGAACAAAAATGGTCAGAGATGTGTCAGGAGGCTGAGTTAATGGATGGTGTGTTTTCAGTTGTTACAATTCTCTGGAATGGCTGCATGATACAGTCACTGTAGAGATGATCTCTGTCTGGATACCCAAAGGGCCCATGAAAAAATTATCCACAAGTCAGAAGTTACCTCTGTGAACCCCATGGGAGATGGTTTATAGGCCTTTGGCCTGGTGAGCTCAGCATGTAAAGAGCTGGCTGGAGATGACTGTAACCCATCATTTGCTGGTCACCTGTATGGGAACCTCTGACCCTTCACCTTCCCCTTCAAGACTGTTACATCAAATGTCATGGGAGGACTTTAAAGCTCAGCATTTTTTATTTTTTTTACCATGCTGACAGAAAATTGTTTGACCACTGAATGTTGTGTATTTAAATCTGCTGTATACTGGTCCAGGGACTTGGGTTTTGGCTTGAGTTCCAGATCTGGTTGCTTGCAGGTGATACAAATTCTGAAACAATGAAAATGAAATGATGCACAGTGTCCTTCAGGTACTGATGCCTTTTTAAGTGTAGGTATAAGAGTAGGTTAGAGAAGGAAGGAGATTGAAGGCTAGAGTATTTTGGGTTATACAACCAGCTTTAGCTTAAGTGTCTTAGGCATGTTCTGGCAAAAGATTCAAGCATTAATGTTCCTTTATTGATTAGTATCTGAGTTCCCTATACCAGTTATGTGTAGGTTATTTCAAGTGTCAGTTCACAGATAAGTTTTGTTTGCGTTCATTTTCATGCTTGCACTGTGTCATAATTTTCATACAGTTACAGGAACAAACTTGTTTGAACATTCCTATTTCAGTGTGAAAAATATTTTCTCATGAATATCATCTTTTTGGCAAACATTTATGTGAAAAGGAACTGCTGTGGAAACTGTTCTGTGTGCTTGGGAAGATCTTACTTTGAAATCCCATCATACTGCAGAAAAAAAGGTTTCAGTATCAGACAGTGTACAGAAGGCCTATAGAAATACAAATTTCACCCAACTGTGTGAGATATTGTTAAATAGCACTGTAATTCCTAAAAGATTCATGGGAAGGAGGCCAAAGTTAAGGGCCATGTTTTTCAACAATATCTGAGGAAACATTATGACTTGTTTGAGCAACCAGGATATGCTTCGTTTTCATATGTGTAAGTCGCATCTTCTGTTGCAGTGCTTTAGTAATCGGGAAAATTTGGTGTTGGTTTCTTGAGAGGGAAACAATTCTGACAGGTTAAACTGTTAGATGCTAATTTTAGTAATGTAAGCACTGTCTTAATGATGCTCTAAGTGTATGATATGATGACTGTTGCTGAAATCTTCCCTTTAGTTTTCAGTTTGTCGGGTAACATCATTATACTGAGGGAAAGCTGCATTTTGTTTGGGTTCCTTGAAGGCAGTTTTCTCCTCTTTGTTTTTGATCCAAGGTCTGTAGGAGGTCACTGGAGACTGAATGGAAGTGTGCTAGTACAGAGAGCTGCAATGCTGTAACTGAGCATCTGTTGCTGTAATGTGTGAATGTTTGGCATTCTGGGAGCTGGGACACAGATTGTTACTAGCTCCTTCCCAAGGTTATTTCAGAAGCTGACAGAGCAGCTGGAAAGGTCTGCGCAGGTTTAACTCTCCAGTGGCTCCCAAGTGCACACTGTGTTAGAAGCTAAGCATTCATCAACAAGCAGTTTTTTCCCAGTATAACATTTTTTTCTCCTGTTAACTTGTGCTTGAACTCAATACTAAATCGTTTGGTCACCATCTGAATTAATTACATACTGTGGGACATGTAAAAACAGAAAAATAGAAACCTGCAATAAGTTCTGATGGGTTTGAGTGATTGTTTTTGAAAGGGAATTGTTGAACAGAACTGAGCAAAATATGTTTATTGGGAGCTAACATTAGAACATAATCAGATATTAACTGCCTGGGAATGAGCTGTAGGATGTAAGGAGACATGTTTTCCTCAGTTATCACTGTGCTATCCAACTAGATAACTGAGCTTACAGTTTGCCATTCCTCCTACAAAAGGCTTACTGCATAACTGCACACTGTATGCTAGCATGTTGTGGACTGTAACATCTTGTTTCTTTCATGTTTGATCTGAACTTCTTAGCTGTTTGGTAAACGAGTTCACACTTGGTATAGTGAAATAATAGGAGGAGGAAGTATCATTCATAGGGGAAACAAAGTTCCACTGTTACTTAATATGCTATTAGACCTGCCTTATTCCTCTACAGTTCCAATATGGTTGTAGGATGAGTTTTTGAAAAGCTGCTATGTGAAATCATGGAGACAGATGAGCAAACCAAGTGAAATACAAAAATGAATGGTGACTGGTTTTTATAACTTTCTAAGACCTTATGCTTCATAGCACTTTTGGGACTTGGATCATTTTTATAAAATATGTTTTGAAAATAATTAAAGAATATACTGATAGTGTGATCATGCTCTGTTTCCCCGAATGTCCATTGAGTTCATCATTGAGTGCCTCTTATGCTTGAGCTGTCACAAAAATATTTTTTTAAATGATTTAGGCAATAAACCATTGGAGTTTTGAAGGTTCTAGGAGGATTTGTTTGTTTTTTTTTTTTTTTAGTTTGGACTATGTAGAATTACTTAAGATTAAACATACTTTAGATATGAGCTTATTTAACCTCAAAGTAATCAAAGTGTATGCTGAAAAACGGTGTTTGCCTTTTTGGGGGGATGTTTTTATTGAGGTGTAAAAAACAGAAGAGTACCTGGTGTTGCACTAGGGCTGCTTGCTGTGCTCAACAAAGAAGTTGCTTATGGATGTTCTCACTTTGCCCTCTCAGATGGTTTGTGTTGATCATTAGGTTATAAAAAAGTCTTAGAAGATGAGCATATCAAGGTGTTGAGGTGTGTACAGAAGTTAAGAGCCACTGTATAAAAGAGGGTGGGGCAATCTTTCTGCACTGTCATGGGTTGGGTGGTTTCTATCAGTCCTTATTACATGGCATCTTCAGTTGCTCAGTTTGGTTTGAGGCAGGGTTGCAGTATGCTCTCTAATTCAATGTACAAAGGGCTGTTCACCCTTTAGTCTAATACTGAATATGCAATATCTTATTTGCAATGTGGTGGGTTTTTTGGTTTTTAATCCTTAGATAATTTTCATCTCTTCTGATAGTAACTGTCTGAAACATCGTTTGGTGGAAGGGAATGAACCCTGGCTGGTAATTACTCTTAGCTTTTGGCCCTGTACCTTTTACAGAAATCAAGGCTCGTTTCCTCTGTAGGTGTCCCACAAACACGGCACTGGCTGCAGCAGAGCTCTGTTCCTCACGACCTGGCTCATTCCACTTGTCCTGTAGGCATTCCTGTATCTGATGGCAGGGTTTCCATCCCACTGTTCTCCATTTCCCTGGTGTCTCTGTGGAGATCTGTGCTGGCCAATAAGAAGCATGAGAATAGTGTGATGTTGCAACTATATTTGCAGTAGAACTGTTTATTTTGCACTCTTTCTGTCTCTAGATGACTAAGTTTCTTTCAGTGCTGCATAGAGAAGCATCATATGCTCATTTTGTGTCAAGGGCTTGTCCTCTCCTAGATACCTAATGAGGAATAAGTTGAAAGGATAAATAAAATTCTTCGGCCAGTGAAGGCTATGGTTTCTAAAACCTGAAATGTAGTGGTTGTTCTCTGGTGTTTCAGATAGGTTTGTTCACTGCATTTTTTTCCCCCCTTATTTTTTCATGCTTTAGGCTCTGTTCCTCCCTGCTTTCCCTATTCTTAAACCTTGCAGATTGCCTGTAAGTGTTTTTTTTCTCTTTTTTTTTTAATGCAAAAGGGTAGATTTAGGAAAAAAAAAAAAGATGAAACACAGTTCCTGTTGTTTTCCATCCTGGCTCTGCCAAAAGGGAAATATAAGCAAAACACACATTTTCAGGTCACACAGATGTGTAACTTGTGGGCATGTGGGGTCCAGCACCTTCTATAATGAACAACTCCACTTCTCTGGGCTTCCATTTTCCCTCAGGGACTCTGAGGTCTCCCTTGCCAGACTGAAACCCATTAGGTGCCTGTGTGTTCTGTGAACATATTGTATTGATATTCTTCCATAAATTTGGAGCTAAAACAAAGGCTGGGTTATTGACGTGTCTCAGAAGAAATTCCTATGTTGACTTAATGCCATGCTTAATGATGTAGAATTTTTTCCATTGTACTTTCCATGATTTAGAAGGAAATTCTGAACTTGATGTCTTTTTTTATGAACATGATAGAAAATAAGAGGTTTTGTTTGCTAAGGGTCAGGTTATATAAAAAAGTTGCACTGTTTTGGTGTGATTCTTCTTGTACATGTGTACTTTTACTGGGTCAGATGTGGGTGGCCTGCTCTGATAAGATCAAATATCTGAGTAGGCTGCTTGTGGACTGCTCAGTAAACAGCTCAAGTACTGTGTCTAGAAGTGCCATAAAAGGCAGTCATGTAGTATTTTGTTTCAGTATATTGTGACATCTTTGTTAGTTTCTTTACAATAATCTGCTTGCCCTTACCATACTGTTAGATTTCTGTAGAATTATTGGAAAAATGCCTATCTCTGGTAACACTGGAAGTATTTAATCTCTCCTGATCAACTTTTCATCTTGTCTGTCAAGACCCATGACCCATCCTCACCTTACAGGGACAGCATGAGCCAGTTTACCAGGATACTAATGCAGTGCTCTCCTCCATGACAGCTTTCATACTGCCTGTTTCAAACATGCACTTTCCCTTTCGCTGCTCCCTGCACCACACAGAATGTTCCAAACAACAGGCAGCTGTATTTTCAGACCCTGAAAGGTTTCACTGTTTACATGTCCTTGGTGATTGACATGATAACTTCATGGTTTCAGGATAGGTGAAAGAACAGGTAACTTGGTAAGCAGCTTTTTTACTGAGGGAGCAGAGTACCAAGAAGGTGTTTTGGAAAACTCTGAGAAACCTCGAACTACTTTTACATGTATTGGGCATGTCTCTTTTGTGTTGATAAACCCACAGGCAGAGTTGGCATCCATGATGTTGGACCTTGCTAAACTACCTGGGTTAGTTCAGAACTCAAGATTTTTGGGATGTGGCTTGGGTTTGAAGTGTACATCTCTGAATAGGACATGGATATAGAAATTACAGAAGGTTTTACTGTATTCCCAGGGTTATGGGATATTCTTTGAGAGGGTATTTAAACCTCTCTCAGTGAGCTGTCTGTATATTTGGGAGGCATTGCATTCTGAGGGTTCGATAATTGATTTGTTCCATAGATAGTTTGGTCGCACTTTTTTTTTGGGGGGGGGAGAGGGGAGTGTTGGGGGTTTTTTTGGTCTTTGTTTGGAGGGTTTTTTTGAGTTCGGTTTTTTGGTTTTTTCGTTTTGTTTTAAGGCACATGGAATTCACAGAAACAGGGCTGAAATAGGTCTTTTAGCTCTGTGTTTGACAAGTTGCTCCTCCACAGTGATATTAACACGTTGGTCAAGAAAGGAAGCATAAATTTTTCTTCCTGATATATCAGTCCAATACACTGTAGATCACCAGAATTTGTTCTTTTTCTGCCACAATGCAACACCTCAGTTGATGCTGGGCTTGAGGGAGAACTGTTATTGCATGTTAGAAGTTACACATTAAACAAATGAACTTGAGAGCTCCACTTTGGTGCAAAACTCTATTACAAAGAGCTCCACCTCCAATTGAGATGCTTGATTGTCAGGTGTTACCACAAAGCTGAAATAAAATACTCATATATATATATATATATATATATAGTCAGTGAAAAATAATCAGTGTGAAATCCCTAGCTGTTAGCACACCTGATGGCTTCCCTGGGTGTCAGAGATAATGCCTTCCATACTTGTAGTGTGTAAGTTCTGCTTCATGCCAGCAGGTTCCCCATATAGCTTGGGGTACTAGGATATCCCAGTGTTCAGCTGACCCTCGGACAGCCAAATAAGGGGTGGAGTTGGTCCACCCAGCAGTTAAGGTAGGAGGTCTGAGGTTTGCATAGCCACAGCTTGAAAATTATACTTCTTGCTGGGTCTCTTACTGCATGCTTCCTTGACACGACCCCTTTTTGAGGGGGTATTCTGTCTGTGACAGGTAGATAGAAGATTGATGAGCTCTGAAGCCACTGGTGGAAAATGGAGGAAACACCCCAACTTTTGTTCAGTGTCTTTCCTTTTAGAGCCTGGTGTCTCTGCTCCTATGTAAGCCCTGCAGTTAATTTTGCTGTGGCTAAAGATGCATTTTGTTTGTTTGTACAGCTCTAAATGATGCCACAGCAATAGACTTAAAAAGTGGAGACTGAAAGGTGACTTTGGTATTCCAGTGGTGTGAGTCATGTGACAGCTGGGTGAGAGAAACTAAAACAAAGCCAAAGCTGCTTTGTAAGAAAACAGACACAATTTTTAGCTATTTAATGGCACCAGCTGAAATTTGGTTTAAACTGATTTTAAGTGGATTTAAGCAGAGGGGGTTTAAGTGAAAATCAAAACTCTGTCACACTGTGGTTAAGTTGTAACAGTTTACCTTTGGTTTGCTAGTATGATGCTTGCAGAGGTTGTTGTTTCCCTTTATTTTATAAGAGAACTTGTATTGTTTTGGTGTCCTTGCTGTTTTTGAACTTTCCTTCCACCACTTGCACCAGTCTTAGGTTGCCTCAGATGCCTGGGTTAACTGGGGCTGTCTCCAGGGAAGGTGCTCTGAGCCACCATGCCTGAACAGGCAGGGGGAGCCTCTACGAGGCTGGTGGAAAACAAAAATTGGCTTCCCGAGTTTAAAAAAACTCACGGGATGCAAAAGTTTGGGCTGAGGCACTATAAAGCTCTGTCCGGGCCAGGATCACATCACAGGAGTTTTGGACCCTTTTTAGCCAGCCATTTACTGAAAACTCAGAGAGGAAAATGATGCTTTGTTAAGTTTTTGTACTAACAAAAGTGTTTCAGGAGATGCACCCTGGGGGTAGCAGCTACCAAGAATTAAAGATTTAAAATCAAAATAAAACAAAAAGAACCCAAACCAATTTATTGGTACTTTTAGAATAAAAGTAGCAAAACTCAATCAACCCCCTTCTCTTTGATACAAAGTTGTCTGCGCCTTATGTATGAAATGGCTTAGTGTCATCCATGGAAACAGATAGGAGATAAACATGTTTGCATCATTTGGGAAATGGATGTTATCATCTCTGATTTTTCAGATGTCTTGATTGTCAAGCACTGAGGCAGGAGCCAGGATGGAAATCGAACTTACTGGTTAGAGTAGTAATAGCCCTCCCCATAGCTGTGATAACAAAGTTCTTTTCTGATCTGAAACAACAGCATGCTGAAATATTAGAGCTTCCAGATGGAGAAAATAAATGAAATTAACTTAGAAGCTTGTGATTTATAGTACCAGTGGATACAAAGCTTTACAAGATTGTCATGTTCAGAAGCTTGTAATTAGAGTATCAGTTTTCTTGTGGGAAACTGTTTCTTTGTAAAACTGAAAGGACAAATTCCTTACTAGTTCTATCATCTGTTTATTTTCCCTGCTATGATTCAGACAAATCAAAGGTTATAAAGTTAACATTTCATAGTTGAAAATCTGTGACTCAAGCCAATATAAAAAAATAAATTATATATTCAAGGAGAAATAGCACTCTGGACTGTCATTATAAAACAGAAGTCTTCAGAATTGTTTTTGCATTTTAATACCATAAGCTTGAAATTAAGTTGATTGACTCTATCTTAAAGACTGCCCTGTCTAAGCAGTCTAGTGAGGAAGAGGAGAGATTGTTAAACAGCACCATGTCCTTAAGCAAATGACTATTTAATACCTGGATAGGAACCTCTGGCTCCTATAGTCTCTTTGGCATAGCAAATGGGAATAATAACCTAATTGAGAATTATAGGCGCCACAAAATGAAAATGTGCACACTCTGTTACTGTTCTGCCTGAACCCTTTGCAAGTTCAAGAAAGTCATGATTTCTTCAGAGCTGAGAGATTATATCCCTCTTATTGCCTTCAGTTCTCCTGTCTAATCTGTTTTGCTATTTGTTCAAAGTTTCATCCTGTAGCCAAAATTTTGTCTCCACTATAGAAGCTTTTGCACAAGTCAGATGTTTTATATAACTGATACTATTAAACATGGCAGTGCCTCCAAAAATTTAGAGGATTGTTCAGTATCCAAGAAGAGAAAATACCAGACCAAAAAAAAAAAAAAAAATCAAGTGTAAAGAACTGTAACTTGATGAAAAATCGTTTTCTGAGGTGGGTGCTTCCTCTTGCCCCTTGAGAACTGCAGAATAATGGAAAAGAGTTTTAGTTCTAGGGAAGAGGAGCTAGTCAAGGTTGGCACACAAGCGAAAATTTATCAGCTGGTATTTACTGCTTCCTCCCGCCCACGGCTTTTGCCCAAAAAAAAAAAAAAAAAAAAAAAAAAGGGCTGAGGGGCAGTAAGGTCAGCTGAACTGCTAGAAAGGCAGAGTGCTGGGAGCTTTTTACTAAATATATGTGTGTTTAAACCTTAACATCTTCACACAGTGCTCTATAGGAAATGTACAGTACCAATTAATGGTATTTAGCATTATTGGTGTCTGAAGAAAGGGACTGTACTGCACAGCATCATTTGTCACTTAGATTTTTGAGCAATTATGAGTGCTCATGAAATTGACATAACATATTTAGTAGTATTGGTCACCATGTAGAATTAAATTTCAATACATTTGTTATGCTGGATTTCCTTGCATGCAAACTTCTGTGTAATGGAAATAGGATTAAATACTTTAGTAAAGGACATCAGTGTAGTTGCATGTGTTTTATAAGCAAACCTATTCAATTCCACTGATGTAGAGATTACACTGTTGCAGCATAATTCTCTGGTGTTAAATTGAGAATTGCTGACATTTAGCCTGTAGAGGTTTCAGTGGGATTTCAGATCTCACTTAAATATTTTTGTTTTGTGTTGTTGTTTTGGAGTTTTTTTGTTTGTTTTTAATTTCAAAATAATGTGCAATTTAAAATCTGGAAATGGTGGCTAGGATGCAAAATACCAGTTTTGATTTTTCAAAGGATTTCTGCCTCTGAGCTGTTTTGTCAGGCCTCATCTAGATTTGTTATGTTCCATTTGTATATATTAAAAGTCTAAAGAAAAAAACTTTGATAAATTTTGGTTGTAAAGGTAAAGCGACTCTGGTAATTGGAGTAAATTTTACCTAGTTTGTGATGAGTCCAAATGTACAACTTAACTATTTAAACCCCAACATTATTTGATGACAGTGATGTATACTTGCACAGTCTGCCTACCTATTAGCGTAGCATTCTTGATATCCTTGCTAAGTTGTTTCAGAAACTGAGAAGACTCTGGGAGCACAGTATAAATCAGGTTGTAAATTAGTACCTAGACTAAGTATAGTTCAGAGAGATTTCCCTGGATTAAGTAGAGTGTGAACATTGTCCCATATTGGCATACCCAGAGAACATTTCTGAGTTGTGTGGAGTTGAATACCTGAGGGTGGCTTGTTTAGGAGATGCAGATTTTTTTCAGAAGCAGAAATGGCAACTCTGTGCCTGTTGACAGCTTGGCTTGTAACGCTCTGCCTTCTGCTCTCTCTGTTCATATACATGGAGCGTGCTCTGTTTGTCTGTGCTTATCTGTCTTATTTGGGGCAGATGTTTGGTGCCTGCAAGTAAATTTTGCAGAAGAGTTTAACTGAGAAAGGGGTTAAGGAGAGGCTGCTGGAGTTTATGCCTGAGTTAGGTCAGCTGTCACACATTTGGGAGTACAAGCGTGAGCCAAGGAGAACCTGCTGTGCAGTTTAACAGCCTTTTTTTCCTACCTTCCCGCTCTGATAAACTCAAGTAGCTCTCACTGAACTGCAGTTAAGTCTTGCATCTTACTCATATGCCCCTGTGAGTCTGGCTGGGTTGAGACTGCCCTTTCTATAACAGTTCATGATGTAAGCTCCAGATACTGCAGTAAAAAGAAAAACAACTGAACAAGCGGATGATGGATCCTGAGATGAGATCATTGGGCAAGATAATGAACAACTCCTTTCAGAGATGAAATACTACTGTAATTCCAGCAATGTTCTGGCTATCAGAGTTGAGTTACTATTGCCTTGGAGGTTTTGCAATCAGCCTGCTGGAGTGTAGCCTCAGGTCTGCTAAAACACTCCAGTTAAGTGACTGCACTGATGCAGTTATGCTCGTTTATCAGATGCCTTCTTTCATTCAGACAGAGACGTAAGAGGGCAGTCTTCTGTGCAGGGGATAATCACAACGGGACAGCCAAGCCAGCACTCACAGAGGAGACCAACAAATGTGGAAGGATGAGAACAATGCTCTCATGAGTGTCTGGCTGAGTGGCAGTGCAGGACAGGAACTTCACCAGCTTTATTGCCCTTCTCTGGAGCTGCTCCAGCACCTCAGTTCTCCTTCCTGGTAACTGAGGGGCCCAGAACTGGACACCGCCTTTGAGGAGTGGCATCACCAGGGCTGAGCACAGAGGGACAATCACTGCCTTGATCCTGCTGGCCACACTGTTTCTGGTACAGGCCAAGATGCCATTGGCCTTCTTGGCCATCTGGGCACACACTGGCTCATGATCAGCTGCTGTTGACCAGCACCCCCAGGTCCTCTTCTGCCAGGCAGCTTTCCAGCTGCTCTTCCCCCAGCCTGTGGTGCTGCATGGGGTTGTTGTGTCCAAAGTAAGCTAGCTTGCTCAGTTTTCAGCATGTAAGATGGGTTTGTTGAGTGTTTGAGCAAAACAACTGTTAAGACATATATTGTACCTAATTTAAAACACCCTTGTGAGTAGCAGGCACCTGTAAGGTTTGAGAAATTTGTCTAGTTATACTTGTTCCAAGTCTGTCTTGTCTTCACCAAATATTGCCAATTGCTGTATTTTCTTTTAAAACAAGCTTATTGGTAAATACTTTCTCTCTGATTAAATAATATAGTCTTGACTGGATGTTGCGTAGTCTTTCTGCTCAGCATGCCTTACCAAACGTTTCAGCTCTACGTTGCTTCCATTGTATTCTACTGTTAATATAGTTCTCGTGCAAGATGTTTTTTTCCTTCACGAGAAAGCTGCTGATGCTTTTTTCATTATCTTCTCATTTCTCATAAACCATACTTCAGAGACTGCAGGAAATTTCTAATTATAGTATGACACAGCATGCAGAAGTTCTTTGGAAGCTTCAAGAGACAGCTCAGATGATTTTTCAGCCGTGCTCTGAAACATTTTTCAGGCTTCGCTCCTTTACCAGTTACTTACACTTGCTTTGTTATGTAGGTTTAATCTAAAGAGAAGCATGAATGCAGGAGCACTGACTGTCTTCTGTCTTAGGGATGGGACAAGCAAATTGTAATTTTGAAAATAAAGTGAAGTGAGCAGTTCAGGTATCCATGATGCAGGTTTACCTAAAGCCTGTGCGTGAATGCCAATCTTAGTGTGGCATTTTATAAAGCATAAATCGAAAGAAAATAATTCAGCATACTTGAGTGAATTCTAATGTCTCCATTTTACTATCTGCTTTCAGAACTGTGGATGATCTGGCCTCCAGCTTGCTGAGGCACAAATTACACTACTAGTTACTGAGGAAAAGGAATGTCCAGAGCATTGTGATACTGGTCATCTTACACCACAAGATAATGAGGTTTTCAGAAGTAATGCTTGAACTGTAGGTCCTTTTAAAAAGATTTACTTTACCCTTCTATTTTTTTAAAGCTGAGGTAAAATTCTTCTTTTTTGGAGACGGTGATATGAAGCAGATTTGGGCTGTGACTCTGATATTGGTGTTTTGTCAGTTTTCTTACAGTGAAAATGACAGAGATAATAGTACAGGTAAAAAGAGAATTTTCAAAATTTTACACAGCAGGTCACTGAACACTGCCTTTGCAAGGCACTGCTGCTGTACAGCTTAAGATGTGTTTCATATTCTTGCTCTCTTTGTGTGAGTTTGCTTTCTTGGTTTGCCTGACCCTTCTGAAGTTACTCAGCTTGAAATGGCCACCCTATTTGTGATGCCACCAACAGATTCTGTTAGTTAACTCACAGTAAAGCAGAAAAACAGCAGTATCACATTCTTACCTGTGCCAGCAGCTCAGCTCTAGTACCAGGCCACTGGTATCAGAGCTCTGGAGGTGATCTGTGTGATGATGCTGATGGAGGGAGGCTTTCTTTTTGTGGAAGTAGTGCATCATAAAAATTACATGTGACAGCCAGTAGGGAAACTTAGCAATTGCAGAGGCCCTGTGCAAGGCTGAGTAATGCTCAATAGCATTGGTGAAATATTGCTGCTGATAAAAACAAGAGGCCCTCAGGCTGATCTTGCAGATACTTGTCTGTATATTCTTTCTAATACAAAGAAGTAATTTATCAACAGGAATAGCTGCAAATGTAGCTAGGAGAGCTCTGCAACAAATAAACCAGAATCAGTGTGTGGATGTGAATGTAAACGTGGAGTTCAGTTTAATTAGCAACTACACAGTGAAGGATGTTGGTGCAATTATAACCTGTAAAGCAAACTTTGGCCATTGAATGAGGTTTTTCACTATCTGGGAGAGGTGGGGTCATAACTTAAGCTTCTGTTTAGTTAATACCTGTGAAAGCTAAGACAAAGCACATAATAAGAGAGAAGGGAGTCTTGCCAATGTTCTCTATTCTTTGGAAAACAGTAAAGGAGGAGTATGTTTATTTTTTTGGTAAGGGATTTGGGCTGGGAGGAAAATTAGCTGTAATTTTCCATTAAACATTGCTTGAAGTGGAAGAGCAAAGAAAATAGAGAGTAATGTCCAGATCATATAATGCAGACAGTAAAGTTTTTAGGTTATTTTAGGTTATAAAGGATTATTGTAATTAGACTAGAATATTTTCTAGGTAAACCCCCTAAAATCAGCTGTTGAACCAGGGTACTATTGTGTTCCCACTGACAAGGTAATTTTCATTGTAGGAATCCATGTTAATTAAAAGTGAAAGGAGTTCTGTAAGGTATTGTGTTTTGGAAGGGAGCTTAAATATGGTAGATTAGAGATCACCTAGAAGAACTCCCAGTAAGATGGTCATGATGTATCTAGAAATATGAAGATGAAGAATGAGTGGAAACACTTTTGATGGATATCTGAAACAGTAGATCATAGTTGTTAAAAAAAAAAAAGGGTGCAAAGGAAGGCACCATTGAAGAAGCTTTTTATGCATCTAAAAGATAGAAATTTGTATCTCAGCGTTGGAAGAATTTGGAGTATTGGCTTTCCATCCGAGCTAAGGCCAACTTTTAAACTGCTGTCAGTACTATCAGAACTGTGACTCTTTGGCCCATCAGTGAAAAACTTGTGTAGATGTTCTTCCTGACTATAACAACCATGCTTTAGTGCTTGGCTGAGCAGAGCTAGCCTGTTGCTCCACTTGCCCAGCAGGCCTGGGCTCTGAGGAAGAACCAAGATCCAGTTTGCATTTTCTTAAAGCAGCTCTGCATGTTCAGAGTGAACAAGATTATAAACTCTTTGTCATTGAGTAAATGGATAACAAAATTATGTCCAGAACGTAATTATGTTGTTACAAAATGAGCTTTTATGTTAAGAATGGTTGTTTACCTGTGCTGCTCTTGTCATGACACAAACAGTGGAGAACCTTATCTGAAAAGCAAGTGCAGAAAGGCTGCATTGTCTAGTCCATTTTAGAGTAAGGGTAGAATTACTGTGTAGAACTTTGTTTTAGCTCATGGCACAGAGTGTATGTATTGTTTTTAGTTTCTATTGCAAGCATTTTGCTTGTTTTTGCGTTGTGGCAGAGTGGCATGTGACTAAGAGAGCAATATACATGTCTAGGAAATAAGTGTTTTCTGTTACCAAAAGTTCAAAAAGCAGAAAACTAAGAGTCTTTACTGAAAAAATCATGTCCACATTTGTATTTGGTTTTAAAGTTGACTTTTCTGTGTGTGTCGAGCAAAAAAAAAAAAATACACTGCCTGTGTTGACAAGGTGGCTAGAGCATCCAGGAGGAATGCCAAGCTGTTCGGTTGTACAAGTGAGTAATGTCTTGGAACAGTTGGCTTTGACAGTCTTACACTTTGTTAAGTGGATTTGCAGTCATCTAATATTTGCACACCTCCTTTCAACACTTAAAGCATCAGCTTCTATTTTGTCACCATACATCTAGGACTACTCTTTGAGGAGGAAGTTTCCCCTAAGCAATTTCAATGTCCTGAAATGCTAAGTGAGACAGCTGGGGCTTTAATGAGAAGGACATTTCTTTGTTCACCACTAGCTCTGTCACGAGAGAAAATTTGCATTCTTGTTTGGCCAACAAGAGTCTCATTATAATGTTTTCCAGACAGAAAAGAGCTGAATGCTGAAGCTCTGCTTTAATTAGGTGTGCTGCATCTAGCTGAGCTTCTTTAACAGGCTTACATGATGAAATACCAAATAGTTAAAGGGATAAGGTAAAGTAATGACTAGGAGTTATAAAGAAGAACTAAGTCTGATTTCTTTTAATCATGAAACGTTTTTCATTTTGAACTTGAGCATCTCGGCCCTTGTGGCTCAGTTCACCTGTCTAATAAAATAAATGGTTATAATGCTCCTGAAAAACTTGTTAGTGAAAAATAGTTGACAACAACCTTACAAGACCTATTATTTTTCCATGTGTTGCCACAGCGGAAAACATGATAGTGTGATGGGTACAGATGAAATTCTTGGAAGATCAGCACTTAGATGTTTACTGCAAAGACAACTACAGTTACTGTGGGTTTGATCACTCATAGCAGCTTTGCTTGGTCAGGATGTGCTGGCATTTTTAAAACAAGGGAATAAAAACACTGCTACTGGTACTTCAGACCTGTTGTCTAAGTAAGCTGAATAAACACTGGAGCTTTCCGGTTAGTTTGCTGTGAGCAAAGAATTGCTGGATTTAGAAAATAAGGAGTACTGATGTTCTGGATATGCTGTGATGTTATATACATCTCCTTATTGATATTTTTGCTAAAGTGTGACAGAACTTGAAGGGCATTTTGCCAGTGCTGATATTTTGAAGGACATAGTTACATTAAGAATAGCATTCCTGATATTTTAAATCTGGAAATTTGTTAGGGTGCTGTGACAATGCAAATTTTGGTGATCAGAACTCTCTCATACTTTAGTTTTCACTCTTAATTCTTCATAGTGCAGTTGAAAATGATAAAAAAAAAATCCAAACCAAAAAACCCAAATGAACATCAGTTGTAGCAAAAAGCATAATTGAAATGCTACATAAAATTAAAGATTCCTAAGAATTTAGAAACTGTGTTGCAATGCCATGATTTGATTTAGACCTTTCCAGACTCCAGACAGTGGACTGCTGCCAGTCTATCATCTTGGTCATCCAAATTTTAGTTTCAGAAAATGTGAAGATGATGTCAAAGAGGTGCTAATTATTACCCCATGGACAGCTTTGGACCAGCTCTCATGGTGCTGTGGTCCCAGCGGTCTGCAGAAGCTAACTGGGAGCTACTGGCTCAATACAGAGCTTGGTCTAGCACCCATTGGAATTATCAGGGCTTTTTTTATTTCTAAAAGTCATTCTAGGTACTGTTATAGATCAGTTTTAAAACACAGATGATCTCCAGTAAAGAAGGAATCATGAAACCTGGTGGGTATCACTGGGTGGTAGCTTCCTTCTGCACCCTGTTTCATGAAAAAGTCTATTTTCTGTACATTTCACTTTGGACATAAACTTTGCAGTTAGCTGTCATAGTAGAAGCTGAACATAACTTAGGAAGCTTAAAAACATACAGTGTTTCTACATCAATTTTTTAATTTATGTTGTTTATTAAAGCTATTAAAAGTCACCATATCTTAACCACCCTTCATTTGTTTCTGCTTTAAGGAGACCTTTTTCTCTGCCTATTAGTAGTTTGTAGAAAATATGTAAGAAATGGTTGGCATACCTGATGTGTTTTTTTTTTTTTTTTTAATGATTTTGGAATGAGTTTTCCTACAATGTGTGATTTAATGTTTCAATTATAATGGTAGTGCTGCTATTTCAGAAGACCAAGCCTACTACAAATTACAAATAGTGGGGGGGGAAAAAAAAGTGGGATTCATGAAAGCTGAGAGCTCTTGAGAGCAGTCATTTTGTGAGATAAAAATCTCTCCTTTTTTATTGTTGTACAAAAGTTCTCCTTGTAAGTGGTTACCAGGAAAACTTCAGAAGGGTGGAAAGACCCCTTGCTGGTTCTAGGACAGTGTTTAACAGTCGGGTGTTCCTCATCTCCTACAAACATCTCAAATCTGGTATTTTTAACAAAAAATTTCATGCCAGTATTGTCTGTGCGTTCTTAACCCATGAAGAAGCCAAAGACAATGTTAAGGAAAGTACTGAATCAAAGGTATCAACAACCCACTGTGAAAGATCTCAACATCAGAGCAGAAGTGGTTTTTGGTAGATAAGTAGGCTCTTCCCTTTTTGTACCAGTAGTGAAAAGTTTCAGGAGGCTTTGAGAGGGCAGGAAAACACTGAATTTTCATGAGATTGAGCTTGTTGAACCCAACCAATCAAGACTTGTTGAAGAGAATGAGCCCAGAAAAAAAGGTGAAATTTTATGTTGGACTTATATAAAAAGTGAAAAAGCTTGGGGGGGGAGAAATTCTGTGGTTATAGCATGAAAGACACTCTAGTGCTTTTTCCCATCAAATGAGGTTTTTGCAAGGAACAAACACATCTTCATGTTAGGGGTCACAATGTATTACTGTCATCTTAGGAAAAACTTCACAAAGCCACACTTTGAAGAAGCTGGGCAAGGGAGATGGAACACAGATGCTACTGTAGGGCAAGGTTTCCCTGAAAAAAGGGAAAACACCACGATCAAGGAAGTTAAGCAGCACGCATTCAGCCTTTCTCTTAGTTTTCTGTTCTCCTGGTAGTGAAATAACTGTAGTAGCTATTTAAATATGTACTGTATCTTTCCCTCATGTCCTGAGGAAATTGGAAAAGGGTAAGGAACAGAGAAGGATAGTCCAGAGGAAAATGAACAATGGAACAACACAGAGGAAAGTCACTGTCTGCTTAATGTCACTCTGCTACAAACTGTTGAGGGCTCAATAATTTGACAGAAATGACAGAGCTGTGATCAGTCCCCACTGTCAAACTGGTTCAACACTGGCAAGGCAAACTGAAGGATGTGATCAAGTAACACGTTCTGTCTTGTGACAAAGCTAAGGTACACAGAGTGCTTTGCAGTTGTACTAAGAATCATGAAAATACAAAGAAAACATTCCCAGATCAAAGTGAGGACACATTTTTTTATTTTCTTAGAAGCTGATTGTAGTTTTTTTAACTTTTTTTGACTTTTACATATGGCTGAATTTAAATCCCCTTACATGCCGGTAATTTGCTCAGTTTATGGATCTGGAAAATTTAGTTATGTGTGGAGTTGGGTGCCACGCATTTCTAGTGATAGAAAGGGAAACTCCAGTCTGAGTATTTTCAGTACCTCAGGCTGTAACTCTCACTGGTGTGTGTTCTCAGTTAATAGGGCCTTCAGCACTTTATCACAGAAATGGAGGACTCGTGCACAGTTTGTACCACTGAAATAATTGTCAAACATGTTCATGCTTGGCAGCTCAACGTTAACTAGTGCTGACCTGTCCCAGTGAAGTAAACAGCTGGCTTTGCTTGAGGTTCTGGAAACGAATATTTTATTTCAGTTTTTTTACAGGTTCAGAAATAGCAATTAAGTGTTGGAAATGTGCTTGAGGCTATGAAGTGGTCACTTTGATCCAGGATTGCTTGGTGTTTAGTCTTGCTTAAGTGCTGGAGTTTGGTATGGCCACTTGCGGGGATGGCTCAAGTAGAAAATATCTATTTTAGGTAACAATCACTATTTTCAGCAGTGGACCTGATCATCAAGGCACAGTTTTTTTCTTAAGTCTATTTCAGTGCTTGTCTTTCCTGCTTGATCACTGAATTTATTTCACAAGTCACAAATGGTAAAATACTTCCAGAAGTGATGTTACAGGTTTTGGCCAAACTGGAAGCATGAGTTGTATGGAAAAAGACAGGAGCTGATTGCCCTGAATATCCCAGATTGGCCTGTGAATGTTTGGTTTGGTTGAGGGAGGATGAGAAGAGTTGGGCAGTCTTGAGGATGGGAAGAAATGGTGTCTGTGTCATTAGGATTTATGTGGGAGGGTGAAATGTTGTACTTTTTCTTCCTATATTTGAAGAGTAACATAACCCTACTATTTGGCTTTGCTTTCTGATTAAAAATCTAGCATGAGGATAGCTCAGTGTGCATTGCTGCCCCAGCAGGTACCCTGGTCATCCATTACCATATGGAGAAATGTCAGTCATGCTTTATTATATTTATTTTCCTGTGTGGCAGGCAGGCACAATCCTTTTCATTCGTTTTCCTAAGAGTGCCTACAGCATATGCTCTTCATTCACGTGTGGAGTGTGAGTGCTTTCAGCTTGGAAGGAGTTGGTCCCTCTAAATCTGAACTTAAAGTTTGCTTAAGAAACACTGACATGCAGAAGTTTGGGACCAACTGATAGGCCTTAGTTATTTTCATGCAGCTTGAGAGACTGTAGGTACATGAGTTGTATAAATGAATTACACGGCTCCCTGGGATTGCTGCTTCTCTAAGGCAGCAAACTTGTAACTTTGGGAAAGAATAATGATATCTAGATAGAATAAGACTGCAGAGTGGTGTGAGGGGAAAAAACAAACACTGAAAGAGTCCAGGTGATGATGTACACCGCTGAAGCATGGTCTGAGTGCTTTATCATGTCACTAAAAACTCTCCCTTTTTAGGTTACTGTTTATATGCTTAATGGAAACAGCAAATCTGGCTTTGAAATATTTTTGGAAATCTCTCAGGCTTTCTTGTCATGTATTACAGTCATGCCTTTTTCCTTGGGCTTGACAAGCACCTCCAAAAAACTCACAACTGCCCAAATCACTGGAGTCTTTCCACCCTGTTCTTGTAAGTCAAATAAAATCCGTTTATTTGATGGAAAAGCTGTTAAGTAAAAGTACCCAAAGCAAATCAATCTTTCCTGAAAATTCTGGAAAAAATGGAATTGGATGTAAAGGCATTGCTTATTATTGAATTGTGCCCACCCTGCCCATATTAGAAAATCAGTTACAGGTTTTCAGGAGTCACCCTATTTAAAAGTGAGTTAAATTAAATTGTTTACTTTTCTGTCCAGGTCATCTCTTTCCTGTCCATTGCACTCCATTGCAGTTATCACTGGTTGCACCTCATTCACTCCAAACTCATCCCAAAATGTGCCATACATCATCTCTTGCACACAGTGTTTGGGTTTTTCACTAAAACTGAATAGCCAATATAAAATAGAGCAAATGCTTGCCTTCAGCCTGTAAAGGACATGAAGAATTATTATATGACAATAACACTCACAAAGCAAACCCGCAAAATTACTGATTTCTCAGCCTGTGCCATCGAGGGGCACCCACAGAATACTTGAAAAATGAGACAGTGAACTGAAGTTCCATAACTGTGTACTGGAAGACTCTGAGTTTGTCTTATGATCTGCTACAGTTTTTCTGTTGACTGCTCCTGGTAATGCAAATGCTAATGGCTTTTCACTTTTGAGTGATAAAGGTGAAACAAGGACAAAGAGCTCTTCCCCTCAATTCTGCGAACAACATTTTCCTACTCTGATGATCCTGTGCCATGGTTTGGGTTTTTGTTGTTTTGTTTTTTTTTTTTCCTGTCCAGGAAATGTTTAATTGATTAATGTAATTACATTTTACTAAAATAAACTGTGACTCACTTGTATTAGATTTTTGCTTCCTACTTCATCATATGGAAAAAAAGCTTATCATGCACCCTCTTAGTTATGCACTTTACAAGTCTTGTGTTTCTTACCCTGGTGATGACACATGTTAACAGTGTAATTAACAGAAATATTTCCTGGTACAGAGAAAGGTCTTCAGCTGGTTTACAAGAGTGTTTAATGTTTTGAGTTCATCGAAGCCATGGTGATGCATAAAGTGATTTTAAATGTTTGTGAAATTAGTGTTATAGCAGCAACAGTGAAGTGCAGTTTGGCAGGAGACATCAGACCCACCCAGCACTGCATTTCTGACTGCAGTATTGTTCCACGGTAATAGGAGTGCAGAAATAACAGGCCTGAGTGATTGCCAGAGGGGCTTCTGGATGGTCAGACAGGGAAGTTTCCTTGTCAAACATTTGAAAGGGATGTTTCTGAGCTTCAGGAATAGTCAGGAAAAGGAACTTTTGTCTGTGCTCTCATTCTGTCTTGAAAAAGTGATCTAAACCTCCCAAAGGTACAGATTATGGACAGCAGTCTCTATAGTGAGGGTCTCCCAGACAGTAAGTAATGCTCATCAGTTGTGGTGATGGAGCACCCACGGTCTTTAAAGCTGAGAGTCCCTGTGCTGTAAGGTGTAATAGGCACCTTCACGCTGTGGATTTCAGTAATTTTGTATTGTCATATGGTTGCATCTCCTCTTTAGGGCACTTAAAGCTGTGCCTGCTTAATAGATAGATTGATTTATCTCTGGCCCATCTGTTTGTGTGTTATGCGCAATTTGGTACAGATTTAACTTGGATGCTTAACTTTTCCATGTTCTTATTCTTTTCTTTGCTCTTGTATTTCTTGAGGGTGCTTTGGCCACCTGCAGTCAGTTAATAGTTCATTGAAATGGAAAGGATTAAAAAATGTGTTAGGTAACTAACACCTTGGATGTTGCTTGGATTGACTCTTAGAACGTTGTAAATGGGTTTTCCCTCTCTGTCTCTCCCACTAACAGTGGGGTGCAGTGGGTGGTTGGCTGGCAGAAGTGATGGTTTGTTAATGTGGTTCATAAATACAATGAAGATGGCTTTGGGGAGGAACGGAGCAGAAGTATCAGCACTGGGATATTACCATCAAAGCAGCTGTGAAATGGAATGTTTCTGCCTTGAGCTAAACTCTGAAAGGCATTTAATGCGTGTGACTGAGCAGTAATAAAAATGGTTCTACTTTCTCCTCTAAATAATAGTCTGTATTGTGGATAACTATTTCTTCTTTAGGAGCTCCTTCTCATGTCTGTCAGTATCACTTTAATAACCAGGATATTGCTGCAGGTAGATGTCCCCAGATAGGTCAGTGAAACACTGGTATATGTTAGTAGGACTTTGTGCCCTGCTGCAGTTATAGCTGGCCCTGTGTTTGTGAGCTTTTTGGTGATGCCAAATTATCGAGGTCCTGTTATTCATATTAGCCTGGTTCTCAAAACAAGAGACATGTCTAGATGTGGTTTATTTTACTGATGCAATTTCCAGCTCAGAGTTCGTAAAGGCAAAATGATGTCCACTTCTCACTTGCTCTTTTGAGACTCTGTTTATCCCACATAGCGAGACCAACACTGGGCTACTTTTTACTCCCCTCTTCAAGGCCATCTACATACCACCAAGTATGGAAAAAAGTGAGTTGTCTGATTTTTATGGTCTGTGTAAAAATTGGCAAGGCATTATTTACTTGTCCTCTATACAGTTACTTGAAGTGATATTATATGTTTCCTGATCTGTCGAGATGGGATTCACAGTCCAAATTGCTCTTTGCTTTCAGTGAAAAGAGTGGGTGACTTCATCCTGTTTCTCTGCAGCAGAAAATACAGAAAATAAAATCCTGTGCCAGAATCTTTGAAAACTGAGCCTGGGTATCCAACAGTCACGTTATGCATATAAGGTTCTTGTTGCTTCTTAATGGAAGCACAACATGTTGGGCATTGTAGCAACAGAGAGTCATTGTCCTGGAGAGCTTAAGTTGAAACAGATGTGTTAGAAGTGGGGGAGGAAGAAGAAAGACACAGAATAGCAGCATGGGTTGCACAGATTCGCTTGGCTGGCAGAAACTTGGACTAGAATTCAAATCTCATGGCCCCTAGCTCATTGCTTTTTTTGGGCTGGATCCTGTTCTCTGTTTATATCACTCATGACATCTGTCTCGTTTTTGAGACTTGCCAGGTAGGGTGAAGAAAAGAAGTTAATGGGACATTACCACTGCAGTATCCGTAAGTTCCCAACACCACAATTACGTTTTTTTGAAAGGGTAAAGTAATAGTAGTTTGATTTTTGGGTTGTGGGGTTTTTTGTGTTTTTTATTCAGCATCCAGTTTTGCTGAAATATTCCAGTTACAGGACTGATTTGTAGATGACTTGTATGCAAACATCAGTAGGAATCGTTTTACAGTCTGAGCTGCCTTTTCCTACTCTGAATTTTTCAGCTCCATTATCATGTTAGCAGTGTAGGAACTTGCTGGGAGTGGTGGGGAACCGAGTCACAAGAGTATTGTGTTTTCTGTTGCGTCTGGTCCCCAGAGTCTGGCAAGCAGGAAGGCTCGGGTTGCTATAAAGCCCTGGTCTGTGTTTGACAGCTAGGTTCTGGCTGAGAACTGGCAAGGTTTTTGGCAGCCTCTCTGAAAGGGATTTGAATCCAACAGTGGGTTTAATGGTAGATGTAGTGTGATCTGATTCCACAGAAAGTTTCTTTTCTTGTGTAACCAATTACATTTTCTTCCTGCTTTACAGTCTGTGCTGTTTGATTACGATTAGATGGATGAAGGGGGCTTGGGTAGGAAAGGGGGGGTTGGATGAAGTAGAGTATTATCATCACCCAGATCCTCTGTCAGTTAGAGGGAGAAGGTCACGATTTTTTGTCTGATATCAAAAATTCTACCTCTAAAGGTCAAAGAGATTCACAAAATACAATAAATTTATTGAAGCGTGAGGTTGAGACTTCCTTGCCTGGGGCAGGGAGAGAAGAAATGAATTATCAGGAAAAAGAGTTAAAAAGAGGACAAGCTTTTAACTTGTGTAGAGCTGGGAACTTTCAGTGAAAGGCTTGGTGTAGATGAGGCAGATGATGCTATTCCTCTATCAGCCATCGTTCGCATGGCAAATGCTCCTTTCAGATCTTCTTGTAAGTGGAAAATTTCTGGTTATTTGATGATGCCTTGAAGTCTTTCAGAACTGCTTTTTCATAAATGGAGGTTAGCAGACTTCTAGTAGTAAAAATAGAGGGTCAGAAGGGACATGTGAGGCTGCAGAAATGGTCAGGTGCATAAGAGGCCCTGAAGGAAACATGAAGGCATCAAATGCTGAGAAGCCTATAATTTCTGATTGGTATTATTTATGTAGTTATTTATTCTCACCTGCTAGCTGTTCGGTTTTTAGTACACGTTTTTATTCATTAGTTGCTGTCCCCCCATACCTGATAGAGACAGTAATGCACAGTGTGAGGCAGGTGTGATTCACCAATAGCCTCTCTCAGATCACTCCCTTGTTTTTCAGCATTTGTTGCAGAGTCTAAATGCTGGAATTGTGTACTGACTTAGAAATTCTCCTATCTCCAAAGGCTGAAAGGTGTCAGCTTCTCTCACAGAGAGAAAAACTGCATGACCAAGGCCTTCTGGGAGCAGCTGTGAGTTTCTTAATTCTGGAAATACCAGGTCTGACTTTAGTTTCTCCATTTTTGGACCTGGATGTCTGTCACACCACTTCAGTTTCTTCCACACCATAGAAGAAGATGGGGAGCAGCAACTATTGATCACCATGTGTAGCTTGCCTGTGAGGGGCAACAGGTAATCTCTGTGCTTGCAGTATGTGCTGCACAAATGAGATTAAATTAAAAACAACAACCCAATACAACCTGTATGCCAGGCCCTTCATATATGTATTTAATACAAATTTCACCAGCTGTGGTTGAATTGCATGATGAAATAGTGGGGTCAAAAAGTGAGGGGTCTGCATGTCATCCATCCTGGATTATACTGCATGAAGCAGTAATCCCCATCATTTTGCTGTGGTGACTTAAAAAGCATTATTCTGAGTACTTAAGGAAGGCAAGTGTTTTTTATTCTAGAAGTAATAGCCTTAATTACCTCATTGTTACAGGAAGTGACCCTTTTTATTTCTGTGGCTGCTTGCCTAGAGGAGGAGGTCATTTGCCATGACACTTTGATAAAACCTCTGAAATTAAAAACTTTCTGAGTACACAGGTCATCAGACATGCATTAAGTTCTGGAAAACATTCATAAAACTAAATGAGGCATGTGGAGATGAGTGCAGTGGCCTTTATTGCCAGGATTAGGTATCCAATTATGTTGCTTCATTTGAGTATCTCATCTCATGTAGCTTCTGCTCATGGCATTGCCTTCACTCACTGTGCATCTATTTTGTGTAATGTTGAGGAAACTGTGACAAGGGCTTAAGATAGACCTCTCTGGCAAACAGAACACAGATGCTTTAAAATATTCAAACGTAAAAATCCTGTTCTTGTTGGCAGGTTTATTCTTGGGTAAAGGGTCTTGATGAAGAGGGGACTGTCCATAGAGAGCTCCATGGGGAAAAACAGATGGCAATGACATTTCAGGAGAAACCTGAGAGCTAGCTGAGGTGGTTTTTTGTTTGTTTGTTTGTTTTTCCTGTTGAAAGGTTTTTATTAAGCACCTGGAAGGCATAAGATGCATCTCAGAAGTACTCTGAGTCAACTGAATGGCCTTGAAAACAGCTTGTATATGGGAAAAGAATGGACAGTTGCTAGAATGGCTTTCATGTATGGGATAGCAGAAAGAGGTCCCTATCCTTTTGATCCAGAGGAAGTTGCTGAGTGGCAAATGGGGCTTTTTGACTCTAGAGATATAAGCCTTATTTTTGCTATTAAAATTAAATGGTTCAAGAGCTCTCTAGTGTTTTGAAGTAAGTGCCACCGTTTGAGATGGAGGCTTGTGGGTCAGTCACGCCTCAGGATGCATCCAAAAGGATGGAAGAAAAATTACTTTGAACTGCTGTGTTTTCTGTTAATGCTCAATCTGTTGCTAGAACTATCTGTCACTTCAATCTCCTTGTTGGAATTTGAAGACCTTAATTGGGAGATCTGAGAGCTCCCAAAGCAAATAGTGGAGCAGAGTAAATGTTAAGCAGCTGTCAGTTAAGGCTTAAAAACTCAACTGGCTCTCCAGATGATTCAAGGAGCTGTAGCTGCGTTTGTTCTTGCTCTCAGCCCTGTGCTACAGTACAGCAAAGAGATGATCCTTACCCCCAAAATCTCTGGTCAAGCTTCAAGATCTCATAGCTGACTTAGTGCAGAGTGGGAGCGAGGACTGCTTGCAATGTGTTGTCTTTAAATCCATGTGATTTTCACTGTTTGTTCTGATGCCTTTCTGAATGCTGTTTTCAGAGAAAAAAGGGGGATAAACACAGCAGGGCAAATGTAACTGGAGTAAGTTTTGTAGAAAGATGCTTTGGTAATGAGTTTGGGAAGGGCTGGATATCATATTACTTAATAGTCTGCCTTTGCAGGCTTCCAACACAAGAAGGTTTTCTCTCAGTGTTGGGCAGAGCATTCCAATGAGCCACTAGGAAAGCTTTACTGTGCCACTGCTGGACTGAAGCAGCATTCAGGTTTTCCCTTCCTGCAGTGCATGTGAAATGCATGATGAAGAATGGCAAACACGACAGCTTTGAGTGCTCAGCTTCCTAGTACTCAAGGTGCAACCAAGCTTATTGTGATGAAACTGATCAGGATTAGCAATCCACAAATATGAGCGGGATTGCATCTCATCTTTTGGCTCTACTCTGCTGGTTTAAATTTGCCCCATATAGTGGACACAGTAAGACCAGACTTATGGTGCTGGGAAATGATGTATCATGCAGTAAAGCTGAAGAGCAGCAAGAACTGTTGGTGAGACTTGATAGAAAGCAAACAGTCCGCTAGCAAAAGGCATCTGAGCTTTAGCTGTCTGCACTTCTATTTCACTTTCATCTGGTCAGGACCACAGTGGAAGGGAAGCAGGAGATAATCAAGCCCAAGCAATCCATACGTTGGTGAGGCACTGAACAGTCCTTTAACCATTTTTGACCTGGGTGTCTAAGTAGACTAGTGGGAGAGATAAGCCTTAATACCTGGTTGAAAGAAGTCCAGGCATTTACTGATACCACCAATAAAATAAAATTTAAAAGACCAAAATGAAAGAAAGCAACAGCAGCCTTAATAAATGCATTTTCAGTGCTAGGGTAATAAGAATACATCCATAACTTTAACAAAAAGCCAGTGAGTCTCCAAGAAGTAATTTGAGGAAATAAATAATGTCCACTGTAGATGTAAATCAGTGGTATTAATAGGTTAGTCAACGGCACACTGACAAGGTAAGCTATTCAGAGGGGTAGGAAATGATAACTTACATGAAAACATTTGTTTTCAGATGTAAGTAGTAAGATGCTGGATGCTATTGGCCCCAAAATCTGTCCTTGAAGGAAGTGGTGGTGGATTTTCCAGGATCTTAAATTATTGCAGAACATCTCTGTTGCAGGAAATGTACTAAAGCAAATAATCTGGGGCTTCACTAAAGCTCTCTGAATGTTACTGAAGTTCTCCTGGCATACCATGTGTTAGGGACAGGAGGTCCAGATTTTGTGCAAGTATCATATATTCAAGACACCCCTAATGTGTGACAACTGCTATCATGATGATGTAATAACACTAGGAAGGATACTTGCACCTGGAAGAATGTGAAAAGATGAGATTTGCACAATTGGGTAAATGGTATGCTCTGTTTATAAGGGATTGTGCAAATCTTGACAGTAGCAGTCTTGACACAGTAACTTTACTGGATGAATTCAAGGTGTTTTAGTGGTCCTTTTTGATGCATTCTTCAAAATAATTCTTCAGTAATATGGAACAGAGTAATTTGTTTCCATCACTAGTGCTTACTTGAGCTCATTAATGAAAGCTGACCAAAAAGTGCTGTCTGTGAGTTTTTTACTGCCTTATCCATGTCTTCAAGACTGAAATTCCTAATCTGTCCTTGGTGACTAAGCCTGTTGTCTTGTGCAGGAGAGTGTTTTGTGGGCAAATTTTGTAACAATTGTCTTTAGCTTTAGCTCTCTTGGTTTTGGTTGTGATCTGGTCGTGTTCTTTACCTCTGTTGCCCTTTGCACCTTAAATGATGTAGTTCATACAATGGGGTTTGCCACTCTTCAGAGCTGCAGTCCAGCAGGTTGGGACTGACTTCAGGGGATCTGTGTTTGTGTTAAACATTGGTTTTGTTAGATTCCTCCTTTTCGTGTGGCACCAGTGTAAACTCCAGCACAGTGGTTGTGTAACTCTTCTCCACTAAAAAATATAGACATTTCCTACTGAAAGTTGTTTGAGACACTGACACTCTACCCCTCCATGCTTGTTCTTCACAGATGTAACATAGCAGTGACTGACTCAGAGGGTGATGTTTTGCTGCAGATGGCAGCAGAAGTCATTGGTGTGGTAGATTTGGACTTGAGCATTCTCAAATGGACACAAATTGTGCCTTGTGCAATAACTGTACCTGCACTTTTACGTGCTGTAAAAGGTTTTTATTACAAGACAGCACAGGAAGAAGTACATGGTCGCCTGAGGAGGGTGTTGTCTGTGGTGTTTTCATATTTCTACTCAGACATCAGCCTTGACAGCTGGGTGAATAAGTGCCCTCTGGACAGGGTGAGCAGACAGCTCATTAGAAATCATGGAATTGCAAAATACAGACACAGTGGCACATAATTTCATTGCTGAGGGGTTTCTGAATTCTTTACCTGCTGGCTTAGCTGTATTAAATTCATCACATCTGATGCAAGTTATTCTCACAGTCAGATTCACTGTGGGGTGCTGGTTTTCCCTTGTGAATTTACTGCTGCTTTATGGGGTGGATGTTTCTGTTTTTCCATCCAACCTACTGAGAAGCAATGTAAACTGGAGCTTCTGTTTGTTGTTGATGAGTAACATTCACTGCTTAGTGACTTGAGAGGATTGCTTGGCCAGTGGTGAACTCCTGTGAGGTCTTATAGCTTGTTTTTTTTTCCTACTGCTTAATTTTAATGCTTTTTTCCTACTGCTTTTCTACTGTAACTGCTGATACATTGCTTATCAAAGTGGAGTTGCGAAGAGTCTGCAGCTTTGAGTAGGTGAGACAGTGCATTTAAACACCAGTTAGCAGGAGCATAACTGTAATATTTGTGTATATATGTTCTAAGTGTATCACCAAAAATAAATCCTGACACCCAGTAATTTTTGATTTACTCATTTCAGCTAGGCCGCTGCAGCTGCTGAACAGACAACTGAGCAGTTTTACATAATGCATTGTAGAATGTAAGTGTAGATGTCAATTTTTAAGGGGAAGAAATGTTGTTTTGCAATGTCAGTGTTCCCAAGAGAGACAGGCTAAAAAGCTTCTATTTCTGTGTGAATTTCAGCTTCTAGGAAGATCCCATTATTTGTTTGCTTTTTTTTTTCTTTTAAAAAAACAAACAACATTATTTTTGCGTGGCATCAAGGACTCTGCAAAATGTCCATTGTCAAATTTAAAAGAAAACCCACGCTATCGGTGTATTTGAAGGTTGAACTCTCTGTATAGGAAGGAGCAGAACTAAAACATTCTGTTCTAAACAGGATCCAGAATTTGTTGGCTTGAGCTTTGACTTAGAACAGTAAACCAAGACTCACTGTTGGAATGATTACATTAGGAAGGGTATTCTTGTTTTTATTTCTTCCTACCTGCTGCCACTGTTGTACGGATATGTATGCTTGTGTTCAGTTCTTCTGACCAAAGACACAAGGTCAGTTACCTTTTGCCTGTCCTGTGACTCTAAATGAAATTTGCTTTATGGTTGGGAAAGAGTAGTATGTTTATGCAAGTAAGGACTAATTCCAAAGTAATCTTGGAGCAAAATTAGAAGATGTTTAGGAAATCAAAGCCAAGTGGCGTAAAATCAGATCTAATCTGAGATCCTGGCAACAGCCTTGTCAGAGTCAAGTCTTGTAGTCAGTGACTGCTTAAACAAAAAGATTACTTTTAAAGCCTTGTGTTGATGGTCTTGGTCGTCTTGTTTCTACATTTCTGCATTGATCTCCTACAACATAAATCATCACTATATCTAGGGAAGATCTATTCTGTGTCTTCTAACACTTTTTAAGTTCTAAGGATTTAATATAATTTGAGGCATGTAATGCATGGGTGACTGTCTTTTCCTTGATCAGAACACAGTTGGAATCAGTTTCCTTCTTTGCGTCCAGAATAACCTTGTTTTGCTTTGCTTAATATTTTCAGAACAATTCTAGACTCAACAATCTGGACCTGGAGGAAGTAGACCAGATAAAACTGTTTGGGCTCTTATAAGAGGAGGAGAAATTCTCTGATTAATACTGACATCCAACCTAAACACTTTTTCTGTGCACTTGCACAGAAAAGGAAGAGGGAAATTATTTAAATTTTTTTTTTTTTTAAATTGAGTATTATGGTTCTTCCATGTGATTTAATGTATGATACACACATCTTAAGAGTCCTACATTAGTCCTAGTTGTCTAGACTGGAAAACAGAACATGTGGTTAGGAATTATGATATTGAATTCAACTATTGTTGCATGTGAAGTTCACCATCCAAGTACAGGGATGGAGGAAGTTGTAAGGCAAGGAAAGCAGAAAAATATACAAACTGGTAAGGAATATTTTGCTGCAACTGGGGCAAGTGGATGTGAAAATGGCTAGATGCCCATGGGTTCTTTGAGATAAAGTGATTCCCAGCTGGACAGCTAGATTTTGATAGATTTGATGATATGGAAATTAATCAAGCATACTTTATGAGTACAAGTTTCCTCCATGTGTAAGGAAGATCTTGCATTCTTCAAACAATTTCAGATGTGTCAGGTTTTGGTCCTGTCTCTGAGCACTTGCATGTCTCTGCTTTATGGTTATTAGTGTAAGTGACTTTACTTATTTTTATAACATCTTGCAGAATCTGTCCCTATGGAAACAGTGGAGATTCAAGCTACTTTTCAAGGTGTCATGAATTATTTCTAAGTGTGACTTGTCATTTTCTTGCTGAGGACTAACGATACAGAAGTATATTTATTCAGTGAGCTGTGGTTGTCTTTTCCTCCCTGTGGCCTTAAATTTTGCTGGAACTTGTTCTATGAAATTCCAATTCTTTCCTTATTGACAGCTGTAATATTGGATCAACAAAGGAAATAGTGGTAAGCAAGTACTCAAAAATATCCAATAAAAGTTAAAAAAATGAGAAATATTGCATCTTCCAAAATAATCCAGGCACTGGGGGGATATGACAGATTTCATCTGTGAGTTAATGATACAGTGAATTGATTTCCATGAAACTGAAAATGTGAAGTGACTGTCCAGCTTGTTCTACTGAACGTAATCAGTAGGAATAGGATGAGAATGTATTTCCTGAAATGCATAGTGAATTTGGTACTGTCTTATTTGTTGGTATTAGACAACAGGTGCTGCAGGGGCAGCAGATCCCTTCTGGGTTTAATTACATGGGAAAAAAAAATAAAAAAGGTGGTGTCTTTTCCTGCCTGCTTATACATTTGCCCACTTTGCCCACCAGACTGCACAGATGCCTGCAGAGAAGTTGTGTTCCAAAGACTGTGTGTATATACACACATGAACACATGGACTAAGAGTGAGTCTCTTAGAGAGGGACTCCACAAGCTGTGCAAACCCATCCTTGACAGATCAGAAAAGGTCTGGAGAATAACTCTGACATACTAAATGAAATTCAGTATTTTTTTGCTGTTTGTGTTCCTGCAGATCAGAACAGTCCAGCAGGTATCTCCAGGTGTTACTGTCACGCAATTAACTTTAGCAGTAGATTTAAAACAAATAACATAGTATGCTCCCTGCAGTGAACAGGTGAGAAAGTGAGGCTCAGCACAGAGCAACAAAATCATTTTGCTGCTTCTAGTGGTGTAAAAGGCTTTTTTAAGGACAGGAGGCTTAGCAGGGCACTGTAAGCAGTTCAGTGGTGGTATTAGCTGCAGATCCATTTCTCCATAAGATGAACAAGGAAGAGGGAACTTAAGGTATTCTGTGACCACAGTTGCCCAAGGAGCATGTTTGCCCAGAGAGGGGGATTAGCTTTTGAACTGCCTGCACCTGGACAAGGGTATTCCATGCTTGAGCAGGCCCAAACTGTCTGGTGCAAATGCAGATATCATCCTACCTGTTTGATTGCTCGGTAAAGTGTTTCTAGTTTGTGTCCTTCAATGTTTTGGGAAAAACAATGTGTTTTTCTCCAAGTGGGAAAGATGCAAAATCTTAGTTCTCTGCCATGCAAAGATTAAGTCTTTGAAGTGTCTCAGTCTTCTCAGGTTTGGTATCCAAGGGCTTAGATGGGAGCAGTTTCACCATGGAAAACCAGCTGGGTACCTACAAGCACCAGCCCAGGCTTTTCTTGCCCTAAATGTGGAGTTGGGATAAACTGTTTCCAGTTATAGGCCTGTTCCTACTGGCTTTTCCCTAATGTGGCTAATGAATGACTGCATATTACAAGATACACATGTAGAAAAGACAACTCAGACTAAAGAATTCCAATGTGTCTTCAAATGAACCCATAAAGCTGCAAATATGAGTTGTTTAATGATATAAATCTCAACTTCACAGAGGTATCACCTAGCAAACCATAACCACTGCAGAGAGAAAGAACATGAACAAGTGGCCACCCATAAGCAAAGCAAAGAAGGAAATCTGACTGCAAAGGGCCTCCTCGTTGTTATTGTTGTAATCATGTATTGATAACCAGACTTCACACGTGCAGTTGTTGAAGGACATGAGTGGCTTTGCAGCTCAGCTTGTGAAAGCACCTCTGTTGGGCACAAGGCTGTGAGCTGTCTGCTGTGCACGAGCAGGTCTGGCACAGGACCAGGGGGTCTGTGTGTACCCACCGCTGCAGCCAGCAGTTCCAGCCTGCCCTGCAGCTCGTTTCCTGTGTGTCTCTGTGCTTAGGAAGTACGCTGTGCCACTCTCCTTTCTCTACAGTAGCTGGAAATTTCCCTGGGGTTACTTCTCTCTTAAGAGAACAGTACAGTAACAGAACAGTAATTTCCTATAATTTAAACAAGAGGTCTTCTGTCTTAATATGGCTGTTGTTCAAATAAAGGCACAGAACTGCACAGACAAAAGTTTATAGAAGTGCTTGAGTTCAGTTTTTATATCATGCTGATGACTGTGATGCATGAAGTGAGGCTGCCATATGTGCAGGCAAGGTCCTTGATGGTGGAAGGCTTTCCAAACCATTAAAAAAATGCTTTTTCTAGTATGTCATTCTGGCTGCTCTCCCTGTGAGCCTGCATTTGGCAGCCAAGCAAACTGAAGGCCAGCGTAGGTATCCTGCTCTGCATATGTTTAATTCTGTCCTCCTCCTCACTGTGTAAAGTTTGTGCATGTTTACTTGCTCTTCCTGAGCAGTCATGTATTTTATACCCTGTTTACTCTTAAAAAAAATAAACATAAAATGATATCGGCACAGAGTCAGCAAAACTCGGTGGTTTCTTCAAACTGGCATGGTTGTTGGAAGAAACTGCATTTTGGTGGTCTGTCCCTGATGCTGAGGACCTCTGTTGGCCAAATCTCTGCATTTGGCAGAGAAATCATAGGAATGATTTTGCCTTCTCTGTGTTTTATCTCCGTGGATTTCTTTTCCAGGCAAGGAGCATGGACCACTGGCTTGCTTAGTTCTCTCTTCTGGCTGGCTCTCTCATGGAAAGCTGGGAACCTGAGGAAAGCATCTTGAGTATTCCCCTTCATTCATAAACTGATATCTGGGCTGACTTGCTGCAGGTCTCAACCCTTCTTGCAGCAGTAGTGAGAGCCAGAGTTCAGATATGTGATTCAGTATGGGTAATGCAATAGCTGAATGATTTTGTTTCTTGTAAAAGTAAAAGCTTCTCTTAGTGCAGTGGGTATCCCACTATCACTGCTGTGAGCTATGACATGTCATCTGCTACAGTAATGACGTGGTCTTCAGACCTCGTCTATTGAAAAACCACATAAATCTGATTAATAGATCAGAAAACGGATTCCTTTCAAAAGGCTGTAGGTAATTCTTGTAGTAATCAGGATTTTTTAGTGCTTTCACATTGGGTGGAGCTGGAATCAGCAAATGCAGAATTGTAAGAAATGGGTCGTGGGAAGGAAGTTGGTGGGAGTGTGTTTAGGTCTGTCCAAGATGCACTCATCAGGTGCTGGCATTCTGGGTCATGCAAATCATTTTTGCAGCTTCTCTAGATCTTCCAGTTCCAGTCATTAGAGGGAACACCACGTGTCTGGTATGTGTAGTTGAAAATGTGAAGCATTTTGTTATGTGTACAGTATGCAGGCTTGAAAGTACAGTGTTGTGCCATTTTCAACTATTATTAGTAGTAATTTTTTTCTTATGATCTCATTCTGGGACAGTATTAGAAGCTGCTTTTTGTCTCATGACGGGGATGTGAAAGAAGAGACAAGGAACACAGCAACTAGGATTTTCCGAGAGAGGTTGTGTTTCCACCTAAAACCAATACTCTGGGTTCTGGTGTGCTGAGAGGGAGGACGGAGGTTACACGTCATTCTGCGTCCTCTCTGAGTATGGGGAAAAGGAGAGTGCAGCCTCACGCTCTCTGAGTCACCCGGGAGCAGTAACGCTATTCAAGGAGCAAACGGCAGCTCCCGAAACCCAATTACAGGTGGAGTTTCCACCGTAAATTCCCTTTCCGATTGCTGCTGTGCGTCTGAATCAGAGCTGGTCCCTTGGACCCTCCTCGTACAGGTCCATGGATGAGTAAAATCTTTAAAAGAGAGCGCCGTGCTAAGTTGCAGAGATGCAGGCACTTCGACGCGGGCGAGTGGGGACGGCTGCGAGTGTGTTCAGCCGCTGAAAGCCGCATCTCAGGCAAAAACTAAACAGGGGGAAGGGGGCGGCAGAACTCTCTTGCGTGGGATCCCGGAGTGTCCGGTGTCCACGGGGTGGGGGGCGGGGAGCCCTGGGACGGCTGCGGCCGGCAGGCTCCGCGTCGCCGGCATTGCCAGCGCCGTCTGGGAAGGCGACCGCGTTCCTCCTGCCCAGCTGCCAGCGAAACCCGAAACCCGAGGGGGCTGGCCCCGGGAGGCCGTCCCGGCCCCTCCGCACATCGCGCATCCCGCACACGCCTCGGATATCACGCATCTCACACGCGTGTTGCCCATCAGAAACACACACATTACACACCTCCCACGCACGGAGACACACACATCACGCAGCACACAAACATCACAGACAGAGAGGCAGCCGCTCCGCTCCGCCCGCCGCCGTGGGCTGCCCCCGGGCGGGCACCGCGGGGCTCCCGGGTGATGCTGGCAGCCCCGCCTGCGCACGGGTCTCCGGAGCGGCGGAGCCAAGGGGGAGGAAAAGAAACTTGCGAGCGCAGCCGAGCCGCAGTCAGGTGTCGGTGGTGCCGCCGAGCGTACCCCGAGGAGCCCCCGCCGTGCATGGGCGAGCCCCGCGGGGGGAGCCCCGTCCGCAGCATCGCAGCCAGCACCGGGGTAAGAGCCGCCGGTGCCGCTTTGGTCGGGGTGGCAGAACCGTGGGGGCTTTGCAGGGCAAATCCCTGCTGCAGGCCGGGAAGCGGTGGCAGCAGCTGTGTGTGTGGCTGTGTGACAGCTGTTCTTGTCTGCCGGGCGTGTGTGCATAGGCATCTTTAAATGTTACGTGCTGTTGTTCATTAACAACGCCAAATAGTTCATAACAGGATCCCTTTTTGTTGGTTTCAGGGGTGCAGAGTGTGTGCATGTGTGATCTGATTACTTGTTGCCTGAAGTCAAAGCCCTTTGTGCTTTCGGCAGCCCTCATGTTAATGGGTGTCTTGGGTTTGTGATGGTTGTCTTAAAAAAATCTTCCTCCTTCCACACAAGTATCTGTAGCAGGCTTTGAGACATGAGGTGCTCACTGGGACAGACTTTGCAACAAGGAATTTGCAATCACAGAAGAGTTAGGGAACCTTCCATGGATTTTTACAGCCACCGAGTGGATTTTATTTTTACAATGAGGGACTAATTGTCTTCCTTTTTTCCTTCACTGGGAAGGAAACTGTATGTAATATTGGTCTCTGTCTCTCTTAGCAGTAGCGTGCATGTATGTTGTCAGTTTAGGAGTTTTCTTCTTTCAGCAGGGTGGAGAGTATTGAATAATTCATGTTTGATGACATTAAAAACGTTTTTACAACAGATGGCTGGAAATAAATATCAGGCTTTTTGGGTTTTTTTTTTGGGGTTTTTTTGTTTGTTTGTTTTGTTTCTTAGAGTAGTACCTTTATCCTAAATAGGTAGAAAAAAGAAAAATTAATTTCCTATGTAGCATAGTGATGTCATAACACAGAATTTATCTAACATTAATCTGAATTCTGTCTGTTAAGTAGCATGGTTGCTGGGAAAGAGTGATGATAACTCTTAGTAGATCAGCAGGTATTAAGGTGGTGTTAGGTTATGTTTTCCTGTTGTGCAGTAGTTTTGTACTTACAAGGTGACAATAACTTCTGTACATTCGGGGAAAAGGCTATCCCATGAGGTAAGAATTAAGGGAGCAGAACTTATCAATACGAGGATCTTTTCTTAGCTAAAATGAATTTAAGTGGCATCTCTTACTCACAGAAGGCAGAGTTACAGCCAGAGGTAGAGAGAAGGAAAGATTGGGAGTCAAGTGCTTGTTTCCAGTGCCATGAAATTTTCATGTTGTGGCAGGTTTTGTTATTGCAAAAGGCATCTTCTAGTACGTGATACAATGACTTATGTTAAAAATAAATGTGCATAGAGCTCATATTTGTGCATGGGATCCAATGTTATTAGTCTGCCTCTTCTTTGATGGCCTGTCTCCCAGCTGTTTCCCTCCCCCCCCCACCTTGTTCTTTACTTAACTTCGTCTTTAATGAAACTGTTTAGGTTTAGTTTGGAATAATTAGAATTGCACTGCAAAAAACCGTAAGCAACCAAAAAACCTATAGCAATTAAGTTAAAAATATAAAGCCATGTAGAAAATTCAGCTAGAATGTGATTCCGTATGGAAATCATGACTTCTTTACACTGTAAGGCAATGTGCCTCTGGGCTCAAGTGGGGGGAGGCTGTGGGTTATTTCTTTAAGACATGTGCCTCTCCTGTGTTTGCAGGCTGGTGCACGAAGATCATTTTTATTGGTGGCCCTATAGCTAGGTTCATTTTTCTGAAGATGGAGTTTGCAAAGACAGAAATTAGAGTCTCTTTAAGGAAACGGCCTCACAAGTAGTAGCTTGTAAGGTTATGTCTTCAGAAGCATCTAGAATAAAATATTCCTGTGAGCTCCATGTGCAGCTAAAGCATGTGAGCATCTCTTTCGATTTGGTTCAGTATCTGGGTTTTTTTAACACACCACGTGGAAAAAAAAACAAAGAGGGAGTTGAAATTCATGGTAAGTAGTTTGAAAGTGATTTGCATCTGCTGCCTTTAGCTGTCTTCTTTGTAGGCTGCTTTGTGTTTATTGTGACCTGATGGCCTTTGGAAGTATGCTTTATTCCTGGAGCTATTACTTACTGGTTTTATCTGTATTGGGCAGAGGGAATGTTTGATGTGATTTTTCTTTTTTTTTTTTTTTTTTTTTTTTGTTTTTTTTTTTTTTTTTTTTTTTTTTTTTAACCTCCTGGAACAGAGTGTGACAACTTCATCATGTTAAGGGAGCATTTGTCTTGTAAACTTTAGAGAGTGAGTGCATGTTAGCTTCCAGCTAGGAAGAAAAAGAAAAGGTTGTCTTGTCTTGGTGTTCTGAACCAACAAAAACATTGCAGGAGTGTATATGGTATAGGTTTTCTTTGTTGACTGTGTGGAACTTGGCTTTCTGTAATGTGGAAGACACCAGGTAAGGTGAGGAACTGATAGAACATAAATAAACACACAGCTTTTAGTGTAACTTGTTACTCTGCTGCTAGTCTTGGAAGGGATAGAAACTTAAAAAGACAACAGAGGTCATACTTTGAGCTTGGATTCTTTTTCTTCATAAAAAGACTATAAAAAGTGTGAGTGGTAAGATTTAGTCTATGTTACTTTCTATTATTATGCTAAAGCAAGGATTTCAAGTTAGAACTTTTTTTTTATAGTTGTTGCCTGTGTTTATTTAGAAAATCTTTATTTGGTTGCACTTTTTTTAATTGAAAGCACTCAAAGTATGAAAATAGCAGACAACTCAAAGTTGGATGTACGTCAGTAACATGGCAGACACCAAGAAGCCTTGTGCTGAGACAGATAAAGACTCTTCAGTTACAGAGGTGTAATCAAACAATGCTGAAATCCCAGCCTTACAGCAGTGGGAAGAGCACTTGGTGGCATTTGGTACTGTGGGAGCCAGGAGAGGCTGCCGTGCCAGCGTGCTGTGTGCGAGCTCCCAGAAACTGCTGGATGGTGTTAAGAAGCAGCTCCCTTTAGACCCTGTGGTGTCCCAACCCCAGCAAGACATCCAGCAACTGATGCCCCCAAGCCTTCTGGTTTTGTCATCTTTGCTTTCAATAGGTACCCCTGGGATGTGTCCATGAACCAGCTGTGGCAGCCAGTGTGTAGGGGTCTGATCTTGGTGTGAGGAGCTGCATGCTGAGAAACTCATTCCTATTCCGCAGCTTCCTGTACGTTTCCTGACTTCTTCCTGCTGCTTCACCGTTTTGCCAGTTACATTTGTGTGATGAAAGTGCAGATAGTAAGGACTGAAGCTGGACCTTGTTTTTATATTGAGTTGATTATAGGATTCAAAATGAACCATAACGGTCCTTGATTAGCTTCCATTATAAGCTAGATCATTTAGTTTTGAAAAATACCCTGTTTTGAGAACAGAAAGTCACTCTCAGTACTTTGCAAGATACTGATTTGATGTAATTGCCATCAGTCAGCTTCACTGCTAGTTTTTGACCACCATCCTTATTAGCTTTAGCTTCATTTCTTCATTGTTTTCTCCCATTCTTTATTTCTTCCGATGTTTTTTTCAGAGGTTCCCAGTTTTCCAAAATGCTTCTAAAAGTTTGAAAACCAGCGCTGGAGGTAATGCTTTGGATGATATACTGTGAAATCCAGAGGCTCAATAGTCTTTATACTTTTTTCGTGTTAAATAGCCCTGTGATGGCACCAGACATGGAGCTGTTGTGTTGAACCGGGATTTCAGTTTTTCCTTCAGGAGGATGCTCTCAGGTGCAGTCAGTTCTTCCCAACTTGTGCACCTGCTGAGCAAGACGACATAGCCTGGTGCACAGACAGATAGATGGCTGTCTGTCTGTCTGCTTTCCTCTTTGTGATTAATGGCTTCCTTGGTATTTATCACCTGCACGGCTTTTCAGTGTTGGTCTTTTTTTTGGTGGTTCTTCTTTTTTCTTCCCAGTCATTGGCTACACTGCAAAATAAGATGGTTGTTCTGAGACTAGAAACCACCTGCAGTGTGATGCTTTTTTTGTTTACGGTCATGGTCTTTGATTTTTCTGTTAAATGTTTGAATTAATTTTGTCTGCCTTGCTCAGCTCTTGTTTCACTGGGCTCTTCTAATGAAAATGTCAGGCTCCATCAAGCCAGAGGTCTTGAAGGAACATACAAGCTCATTGCTTTTAACTTCAACAAACTTCTGCTATTTGCTGTTTTACTTGTTAGTTTGGAGGGGCTCAATGAGGCAAACCTCAGCAACACATGTTGAATTCCTTGGTAATGTGTATACAGTTTCTTGCCATGAAATACCTTTAATTTTCCTATATTTAGTTCTCTGCAATTTTCTGTAATTAGGATAGTAGCTTTCTATCAAAGACATTTTTCATGTATGTTACTCCCAGGAATTAGCAGATGTGTTCCTCTTCTCCTTTTCCCACATCTACCTTTGCTTTTAGAACAGGAATTAAGAAAATGGAACTTGTATTTTAATTGGATTGGTGTTCTTGACCTATCAAATTGAACAATTGTTAAGGGTTAGTAAAATGTGAACACACAGCAATTTGTCTGTGTCTGGGAGTTAGTAAGATCCCTCTGGATATCACTAACTAGGAGAACCAGACATAATTTTGGGCAGTTAGTGGGGTCTGGGCCAAAATGGGTTGGCTATTTCCTTATTTTGAGCTAGTTCCATGTTTTGCAAGGATGCAAAGTGCTCCTTCAGTAGGCAGAGAAAGTAGCCTTCCAGTTAATCCTTACTCAGTTGATTCGACCTCAGCTCCAGCAACAGCATCCTGGATTTTCCATAAGCTGCCTTTCTAGCTCCCCCAGGTACTACATGCTCTGTTGTGAGCAGAAAAATGCGAAGAAGGATAAAGGTGGCATCAGGGGACGAAAGTTCTGGTAATTGGCTGCTTAAGCTGGAAAAGGTCTTAAAAAGGGTGACAAGAATGGTCAAGGACGGCACAGCTTCTGTGCAAGAAACAGTGCAGCAGGAAGCAATGTTTCAGCCTGGAGATGAGATGGCTCAGAAAACTGCATTAATGACTGGCAGGGCATGGGTGTAAGCAGAGACCAGTTCTTCCTTATTTTCCAGTAGAGGAATCCCGGGGTACATCCAGGAACGATTGTGGCAGGCTCAAAGGAAATGAAAGGAGGTAGTGCTGTGCACAAGGTACAAGTAAGGTGTAATTAAGATGCTTGCCAGAAAATGTAGAGGTTAGTAAAGGGAAAACCCAGTTTTAAGGGGTAACTAGCTGAAGGTATTGCTGTGTGCCTTTCTTAGTTCTCTTGTTTGTCTCTGAGGTTTTACTTCAGTCACAGTTGGAAATGGGATGCTGGACTGGATGGGCTCTTTCTGTCCCAACTGTAGCCATCCGTTTGTTCGGTTTTGACCCTTTTTTGCTTCAGCGTTGCTTAAGTAGGGGGAATAAAAAAGGTCTGATAGTCTGCTTGGAGCTTGATGGAAAGGAGTTGAATGGCCCCAGCAGACCATTGCTATACATGAAGGCTTGCCTTCTTCAGGTAGAAACGTGTGCATGTAAGGAAGGATTGTTGCAAAGCAAGTTGTGAAGAATCCTGGTGCTTGGGATTTTCAAAGGTCACAACTTTGTTTCCAAGCAGTGCTGTAGGAATGCGTAGGTTCAGTCTTACAGGATGAGCATTTAGAAAATGAGTAACCAGGAGTGGGTCACATGAATTCAAGTGGAGCAGAGACCCCCTGAAGCATGCTGGAGCTTAGTCAAATAAGTCTTTCTCTGCATGTGCAGCTTGACAGCTGGCGCTGTAGAGGTGGAAAATGAAGAAGCCGAAGAGCTACTGTGCTCCAGCAACCCCAGCGTGCTCAATGACTGTTTAGTAAATGGGAGAGTGCTACAGTCAAGGGTGACTTAAAGGATGCTTAAGGCCCCTCTTGAGTTGCTTGAGAAATAATAACGATGTAGAGGCTACAGGCAATTTACTTTACTTCTCATTCTTCAAATCCTACTCTGTGGATCAGCTGGATGTGGCGACTGCCCCCCACAGCCAAATTGGTTGTTAAAGCTTTCTGGTTTTTTATTGGGGAGGAGGGGGAAGTTTCAGTAAAGCCTACATGAACTGTGCATTGTACAATAGCTCCAAGATCTTGTTGCTGCTGTGGCCATGTCTATTTAGAACTGCCTACTTGAATTTAGTTGATTATTACTGTAATAGAGTTTTAATCACATTCACCTTACCTACTTGGGCATGGACTGGGAAGTAATGCAGCTATCAATATATAGCACAGAGCATTCTTAATGCTTCATGTTGGAGCATAACAGATTGCTGCAGTTCAAAGATAAGTATGTGAACGCAGACATATATCTAGGAGATGAAGACAGACTTCTAGAAATCTATTTATTTAATGACATAATTGACTAATTTCGAAGTGTTGTGCTGCTGAGTAATTTGGGGTCTTAGTGGTGTTGTTACAGATGAGATAATGATGAAGGAAAAAGCTGTGCTGTACTTTTGCTTATATCTACAAACTACCTACCATGGGATTTTGATTGTCCAGAAGTCGGAGCAAGCAGCCCATTTACCATATAAGCTTTTACATGGTGGAGCCTCTAGACACTTCTTTCGAGGGTTTGGGTTTCTGGTTGTTTGCTCTGTGTTTGTGTGTCTGTGGTGGACTCATGTTGAGCTTTTACCTCTTATCAATGATTGAGATCAAAACTGTGTGTCAGATGCATGGAGAGTCACTGTGGTTATCCACTGCTAAGTGGTCTTGCAAAACTCAAAACCAGAAGTCCTGGATGCTAGGAAGAAATCTTTTCTCTGGCAGTTGCAATATTTATGCAGCTGTTCCCACAGATGTTTCTTTTTTCTTGGCTTTTTTTTTCTTTTCTTTTTTTTTTAAAATTGCTCCTAAGAAGTAAGCAAACTGAGGGAGAAATGTTCAAGGGATTGCCTGGAGAAAGAAAACTTGCAATGCGTTTTAGTTTGGAGGTAGTGATGTACCTTCTTTTAAAAGGACTGTGAATTCTTACTGGATGCTTGCAAGTACAAAACTTGCTTAGACTTTGTAGAGCTGAATAGAAGTGTCCTAAAATGGGAGCTTTGCAAATGGTATTTGGGAGTCAGAATCTGATTGTGGTAATTAGGGATCTTAATAGCTTTGCTGGAACCCAAATTGACCCGACTTCATTGTCAAATTTGCTGGCTTCAGAAGTGAATAGGAAAAGTACTGGTCAAAAAGTTTGTTCTGACAGAGCTCTGCCCTGTGACTAAAAGTGAAATTTCAGAAAGAAAACATCACAAAAATACTCCCCGCTCGCCAATCAGTAACTGAATTCAAGACTGAGGACGAACTGTTCGTATGTAAGACAGATTTATTCACTGTTCTAAAAAGAAGAAAATACAATTCTGTTACATGGCAGTGAGAATATAGCTCAGGTTAAAATTGTTCAAAAGTCAATAACTTAATTGGAATGTAAAACGTTATTAACATGTGATACATGGTGGTGAAACCCCTTCTTCTAGGAGAATACAAGACTCAAACTGGAGTTGGTTAAGTTCATCATCGATAAATGTATAACAAACGATATTTAGGAAAACATACATTTATATAAATAGAGATCTGTGTCTTGATTTCTTAGGTTGGGTTTTTCTCTCAAGGGACACGAGTAAGTAAGCAGGAAGAAGTTGTAAGAAGGCATGTTGTAAGTGGTGCTTTTGAGTAAAGAAAACTTCCAAAAAACAATATATATATCTGTCTGTAAGCTAAAGAGATGTGGTGCTTTTGGATTGTTTATTTTTCCATGTAACCTGGTATGTGTGTGATGACTGCTGCCTAGGCTTTAACCAGCCATGCTTCAGTACTGTTTCTTAAGAGAAAATCAGACCTGGCTTTGTGTATTCTGTGAAAATGAGAAAGCAACCTTAATCTCTGCACATAAATATATCAGGTGGGTAAACGTCAGGGAGAGAGTAGAACTGTTTTGGGTGGTAATGCAGGAGTAAACTGGTGCAGACTGTGCACAACTGTCCTGGGATGAAAAAAAATTCTAACAGAGGAAGGAGTTCCTGGGAATACTTGTTTGGGGATGAGGGGAAATATTAGAATACCTGTTTTGATGGTGTTTATTTAATAGCTGTTATTGTTTTGGTTTGACTCTTGGCAAAATGCCAACCACTTCCCAATGTGACAGAGTTTCAGTTAAAAGAAGTG
>JAWWEU010000125.1:16424118-16443426 GCA_035583155.1 Acropternis orthonyx | reverse complement strand
ACTTGTCCCTAACCACATGACCCACAGAAGTGGGGCCTAGCTAAAACTAAAACCTTAATCTGAGTTTTTTGGGATTTGTCAAACCCATCACAATAGCTAAAAGCAACTGTATTTCTGGCTTCCTTTGGGATTTTAGAAGTTGGGCTTAATGAATAGGGAGATCGTTTCCTCTCCTGCCTGTTGGTCGTATGTGACAAATTGCAAAAAGGTAGTCTATTTCTGAACATTTGGAATATTTTACACATATGATGACTTGTGGCAAGGCAAAAATATAATCAACATCAACATTCTCCTAGTAGGACCCTTACTACATTCTTTGTGATGAGTCTGTCCTGTAGTGAGCCAACTATTAATTCATTTAATAGAAGCATTTAGGTTGGAAAAGACCTCCAAGGTCATTGAGCCCAATCTTCGGCTGAACACCACCATGCCAACTAAACCATAGCACTAAGTGCTACATCCAGTTGTTTCTTACCTCCGGGGATGGTGAGCCCACTACCTCCTTGGGCAGCCTGTTCCAATGCTTAATCAGCCTTTCAGTGAAAAAATTCTTCTGATTTCCAACCTGAACCTCCCCTTGAGGAGCAGCTTGAGTCTATGTTCTCTTGTCCTGTCACCAGTTGCCTGGGAGAAGAGGCTGACCCCCACCTGGCTCTCTTTTCAGGCAGTTGTAGAGAGTGGCAAGGGCTCCCTGAGCCTCCTTTTCTCTGGGCTAAGCACTTGCAGCTCCCTCAGCTGCCCCTCACAGGACTTACTCTCTAAACTCTTCACCAGCTTCGTTGCCCTTTTCTGGACACGCTCCAGCACCTCAATGTCTTTAAGTGAGGGTCCCAAAGCTGGATACAGCGCTTGAGGTGTGGCTTCACCAGTGCTGAGTATAGGGGGACAATCACTGCCCTGGTCCTGCTGGCCACATTGTTCTTGATACAAGCCAGGGTGCCACTGGCCTTGGCCACCTGGGCACACACTGTTCAACTGCTGTTGATCAGCACACCCAGGTCCTTTTCTGCTGGGCCACTTCCCAGCTACTTTTCCCCCAGCCTGTAGCACTGTGTGGGGATGTTGTGGCCCAAGGGCAAGACCCAGAACTTTGCCTTGTTGAAGGTCATACAGTTGGCCTCTGACAATCGATCCAGGCTGTCCAGATCCCTCTGCAGAGTCTTTCTGCTCTCCAGCAGATCAACATTCCCACCCAACTTCGTATTGTATGTGAAATTACCACGGGTACACTTGATCTCCTCATCCAGATCATTGATAAATGTATTAAACAGGACCTGGCCCCAATATTGAGCCTTGGGGAACTCAGCTGGTGACTGGTCACCAAGTGGATGCAGCACCAGTCACCACCACTCTCCAGGCCCAGCCATCCAACTAGTTTTTAAGCCATCAAAGAGTGCGCTTTTCCGAGCTATGGGCTGCCAGCTTTTCCAGGAGAATGTCTCTCGAGAGTGCGTTGAAGGCTTTACTGAAGTCCAAGTACACTACACATTCATAGCCTTTCTTTCATTCACTGGGTGGGTGATCTGATTGTAAAAGGAGATCAGGATGGTTGAGCAGGACCTGCCTTTTCTAAATCCTGCTGGTGGGTCTGATCCTCTGGTTGTCCTGATGATCACCAAGGTTGAAAGACCTGTAGTTCTTTGGATCCTCCTTCTGACCCTTCTGGAAGATGGACATCACTCTGGCCAACTCCAGTCATCTGGGACCTCCCCAGTGAGCCAGGACTGATGATAAATGATGGAGAGTGGCTTGGTGAGCTCCCTCAGTACCCTTGGATGAATTCCATCTGGTTTCATAGGCCTGTGAGTGTCTAAGTGGCACAGCAGGTCACTCCCTCCTGGATTTCAGGGGGTCTATTCTGTTCCCCATCCCTCTCTCCCACCCCAGGAGTCTGACCTCCCTGGGGATAACCAGTCTTTATGTTGAAGACTGAGGAAAAGAAGGCATTAAGTTACCTCAGCCTTTTCCTTACCCTTGGTGACAGTGTTCCCCTCTGCATCCAATAAAGGATGGAGATTTTCCTTGGCCCTCCTTTTGTTGTTAATGTATTTATAAAAATGCTTTTTATTATCTTTCACAGCAGTGGCCAGATTGAGTTCCAGCCAAGCTTCTGTCTTTTTAACGTTCTCTCTACATGACCTGATGACATCCTTGTACTCTTCCTGAGCTGACTGCTCCTTCATCCAAAGGTTTTTTTTTTTTCTCCCCATGTTCCTGTGAAAGCTCTTTGTTCAGCCAGGCTGATCTTCCCTGCCAGCTCATCTTTCAGCACATAGGGACAGCTTGCTCCTGAACCTTTAAGGTTTCCTTTTTAAAGTGTTTCCAGCCTTCTTGGACCCCCTTTGTATTTAAGGGCTGTTTTGCCTTTGGGACATGTAAATTCTGTTTGTCACCACCAGGACTGGTGCTGGGTAAACTGGCCCATGATTGAAAAAGCCAAAGTTCCACGGATGGCACTGATCTTTAAGCCATGCAGTGACCAGGTGGGTTCCCCTATTACTTTCAGCATTCTTCCCCGATAACAGAGTGGTTGAGGAAATTGATACCTATGCTCCTGTCCCTTCAACCAGTTGTCCCAGTGCCCTGAAGTCCTTTTTAATTGGCCCTAGGACTTATCTCCCCAACCTCATCACTGCCAAACTGGACAACCAGAAGTGGTTAATAATCAGAGGGCTGAATCAGTCCAGGCAGTCTACTAGTAATAGTAATCTCTTGCCTAAGTTCCAGGAAGACAGCAGGGTTCCCTATGGGATGGATATGGTTAGGGTACAAGGGCTCTTGGTTCCCACTGTAAGGGAGCTACCTACAACAATTGCCCCTCTTGCCCTCCCTCTCACCCTCCTTCCCCCTCTTTCCAGCTTTACTGCTTTTGAAGAATTTGCTGGGTTTTTAGCATTGATGCTACAAACAATAATTACAGCTGCTTGCCATGATCATTCAATTCCTGATTTGGTCAGCTGTTACTGGTGGGCTTTACCACATTGAGAAATGGTTATTGAGTCTGCCCTGTGCAGTACTTTGTGGGCCTTTGTATGGGAGTAACCATGTTGGGTCCCTTCAAATGCTGCCTTCTGCCAGGCATAAGAGGAAGGGGACACTTCTGGGAAGGAGCAGGGGCAGCTGTGATAATGATACTGTTAAGCTGGGCAGTTTCTCATAGACATGCTTAAGTATCTTGCTCTTCTCCTGTTTGTATGTGCTGAATTCCCATGTGTGCTCTTACATGCCTGCTGTCAGCCTGGGCTCACAAAGCTCACAGTGCTCTTAGCTGACACCAGGAAAGGACTGAACCAGCCAGTTGAATGTGCAGCACGTGGCACATTCAGTGTAAAGACTATTTATCACATAATGAGATTAAGCCTCTGTACAGCACTGCTGTACCATGCAGATTCATGTAGCTCCTGATAACTTCTCCTTGGCAACTGGAAAAGTGCAGAAGACAAGTTCAGCATAGGCGTGACCCTCTGCTAGCGTTAGAAATAAAGTCCTAAATGCTGAGACTCCCTTCAGATGTTTGCATCCTGTTGGATGGTGTCACTGTTGGGGCCCTGCTTCGGAGATCTTCATCTCCCAGCACCAACAGGAAGGCAATGAAACGTGAGTTTTGCCATTTCTTGCTTTCACAGGGACTAATAAAAATTGGTATCCTAGCCAAAAGGATGTATTAATTACTGTTAGTGTATATATAACTATGTCGTAAGCATTTTCTGCCTTACTTAAGTGTCTAGTAAGTAATGAAAATTACTGTAGAATACCTGGTGGAAAATAGCCAGTAAAGGAAATAATATCTAGTCCGTGCTGTTAGACCAAACACCAAATGAACCCAGGACAATGAAATAATAAAGAAAATGTCATAGTAATACAGTGGTAGGGGAAAAACTGAAATAATGGGTTACAAGCAGTGCTACTGAGAGATTTTGGAGTTTCTTTTCTGAGGATGTGAAAAACAGGCAGTTATCACTGAAGTGTTGCTGTGGAGTTGCAGGGAATAGGTCCAATTTCATTTTCAGACCTCTTGTCTGATAGTGCTGCTGGACTGCTAAGTTGTGGACAGAGCAGTTGTGATGTACTGATAGGTGTGGAAATGTGGCATGAGGAGCTAATTATTTCACCAATGCCTAGTCAGAGCTGCTTGTGCTTCCTGAGGCAAGGGCAGGTCTGTGCTGCTGGGCTGTGCACTGAGCCTCCAGTCTTGTTGGAGGCAAAAGAAAGGGTCTGTGTAGAAGTATTCATAGTTTGGAACAGATGTTTTGTAGGAGGTGATGCTGCTCAAAATGCACAGCTGGCTCAAGTCAGTGGGGTCCCATAAGCTTAGACTTCTGAGAACAAGTTAGCTCTGGTAACTGTGCTCAGCATTGTGACATTGTGATGTACATTGTTAAGGAGCTGAATACCTTCCTCCAGTTTATAGGTGGGTGCCTTAGTCAGGCTGGAGGGACTGTATAGAAAGAAACCCAAAATTGAGTGTCTGGGGCCTGTGATACCACACAGCTGTGAAGATAATATAAGTTAGGTCATACTTTCTAATGCCATAAAATAGCCTGCAGCTCTCCATACTACATGGCTCTTGGGGGGCAAAAAGAGCAGTGGTACGTGTGGTAAAAGTTTTTTCTCTGAGTGATTCTTTTTTGAGCTGCAGGAACATTGCTATTCTCTTTGTACTTTTTTCTTTGAGAAAAGGTTCAGAATTTTCTTTTGAATATTGCAAGTGCCACATGATGGACTACTTTGTGTGTGACAAGTTTCCTCTATCATGTACCTTAAATAGAGAGTTCTAATGTGAATACAGTGTCATGTTCCTTCATGATTCATATGCTCCTTCTGTCCCTAGCTGGGGTTCAGAGGTCCATTGTGAGATAGGGGTTGTATGCATTTTAAGAAAAGTGGTCTTGGTACTCAAAAAATGAACTTCCTGTGACATCTACACTTTTCTCTCATGGAAAACTTCTCTTTGCAGGTTACTGAACTTGATTAGTTATTAGGGAATTGCCTAGAAGTGTGGAAACCAAAGAGCAGGCATGTCTCTGTATGGGGCCATTACTGACTGTTCATAGAGTATGTGTTGAATATTGTCTGTGGTGTGACAGTACAGCAAGTCCCAAGTGCTGACTTGGAAAACAGTAAGTGGTAGCCAAGTCCTCTTTAGGTTAGTGTGAGGTTAATATCTGTGCTTAAAAAGAACATGTGAAAAACATGAGCCTAGAAGCAAGCTGTGTGGGCTGCTGGAGGTCTAGAAGAAGTAGATGTGTTTGTTTTCAGAAACACACAAAAACTGCTTTTTGGCATCTGCTATAGATTGTGAGCAATGAAGAGTTGAAGTCTCACTGCAAAACCAAAAAGGTGATGTATTGGAAATGTCAAGAAATAAATCACAATGCCTAGAATGCCTGTTAAACAAGCTTTTTGGTTGGGGTATGTTTAAAAGCGAGGGGGCTTGAATGGTTCTTCTAGTCAATAAACTTGGATGACTAGACAGATTGCTTGGAAACTGATGTGAGCGAATAGTTTATTCTGAGACTCATTGAAAGTGGAACAAAAAGAAACTGTGGTTTTGGCTAGTCCATAATCTACAAAGTTTTTGAGGCTAATAAGGTAGGAAGAAGTAAAGTAGTGTGGAAATCAGGACATGATTCTGTAATTTCTCCTCCTTTAACCAGCTGCTAAAATTTTACAGAGCTTTCTAGAGAGCATTTTTAAGCTGCGACTTGTCTTGTTTTTGGAGATAGTAGTGCTGAAACACCTCTTCAAAGAGACTGGGTATTTAGCTGAAAACATATGTGAAAATATGTTACTTTTGACCACACTGTTGTTAAAAGGTCACTGAATTCCAAGATAGTGTTGGTGAGACAGGAGATTATCATTTGCCATCCTGGGACAAATGACCACAGAGTAAAATTGCTGAATGCTTAGAGTGGTCTGAATATATATTTTTTTACAGACCTTCTTTAATATACTGTATGACAAAGCACATATATATATCTATCTATATATATATCAGTTCCATTTGTTTAAATTGCATTTGGAATTACAAACAAGTAATGCTTTACTATTAAGTAGCCTCTGTCATTGAGGCCTTGGTGCTCCATTGTAACATTAGAATGGCTGATTGTTTTTGTCATGAATTTTGTGAAACAGTAGATGAGGGTTGAAAAAAAATTCTCATGGTAGGTCTTCTAGAGATGGGAGAATAATTCTGAAGTACTTCCCTCTGAAGCTGGGAAATGGCAAAGAAAGCTTTTTGCACCACTTCACTTTACCTTACCCAAGCTGGCACTTAGTGTGTTTGCTTCTTGTTAATAGTCATGCTTAATGACATCTAGTAGCACGAATGTGTGCCTCGCCACTGCTGTTAAACTTTTTAAGGCATTTTTGAAGAGGAAATATTATATGTGGACAGATTGCAAGTGTTCCTTTCAAGAAAATAAATTCCTTCCATCAGTCAGCAGACACGGTAGCATAGTGTTATTAATCACAAACATAAAGAACAACAAAGCAAAACACTGTGTTTTGTCTTGCTATAGAGTTTGGTAAAAATTTGAATAGTTCAGGGTGATGTTTTACAGAAATGCTGCTTTAATTTGAGCACTTGGGGGGGAGGAACAGAAATAAAACCATCACAAATGATCTTAAGTGTTTTAAGGCCTTGAGAATTGCCTTAAATATGGTGAACTTGAAACTACTGCTTTTTTTTTGAGCAGTGATGTAAATGAGTACCCCATCATTTCAGTTAGACATCCACAGTTTCCTTTTACCACTTAGGATATGTTGCAAAGTTTTAAAAACCACATAAATAGTCATAAAAAAACTTATAAAGTATGTCGTGAATGATTCAGTTGTGTCTCAATTAATTTATAGCAAAGATTTTCAGGATAAATTAGACTTTTTTGCAAACTTGCTGATTTTTTGAAGCTAAAATGGACAAGCTGTGTCTCAGAATTTAGTTGTTATTCAAGTACAATGAACTCTTGCAATCTTGTGTGATGGCTGAATACAAACATGCTATAGTAAGAGCAAATTCTTATCCGTCTTGACAGCCAGGTTTTTACTGGCCCCTTTATGGGTGTGCAGGGTTGGCAAATGAAAAAAGTCTTCTGGAGACAACAGAGGACAAGCTTCCAAGTGTCATTGTGTTTCTAAAGTACCCGAGAGCTGGTTGTAATTGCAACCTGTGTGTATGATGGCCCAGAAGAAATAATATTTTGTTGGTGTGTACATTCAGTGAGGTAATGTGCTTGGCACAGGTGTAACCCAGGGGAGGGCTCTGGGAATCTCATTAACAGATTTAGGGTGAGTGTGTTCATCAGATGTGATGAAATTGTGGGTCATTGCCACTGAGCATCTCCTGTCCTCTCTCTCTCTGTAGCAGTATGTTTTGCAGTTGGCCATGTTTCCTTTCATACAGGTTCTTAAAAATTGCCGGAGACCATAGAAAACCCAGCACCTGCTGTGCCGAAAACTGGGAACAATTAGGTGTGGATACTGATGTGCCTTCGGTGCTTTTTTTGGACTTACTGTTGTTCACTATGCTGTAGAGGATAGTGTCAGCAGCTCCAAGTCCATACTATTTACCAATATATTTTGTCTTGTCTTCCTTTCAAAGAAGCTATTTACCTTTTGACTTAGTAGTGTTGTTATCCTGAGTGTCAACATTCTGTTTGCATGAGGGATCCGGTTCATTACTTGAAGATACATCTGCTGTGGGCTCTTGGTAGCTGGTGTAATTTTTTCCCAAGTAAGGGCTCCCATTTATACTGTGTTCAGTATCTACTGAAACCCAATAAAAAGGGCAGAAAAAGTATTACTATGAAAAATGCAACATGTACCAATAAAACAAGAATCAGGTAAACATAGTATAGTTATCTCAGTATAGTATAAAGTCAGAAGTGAGCTGAAAAATGTGGAACATAGTTTTATGGTCATTTCAGTTGTTTGTGAAAATCTACAAGCTGAAAGAGGAAAACTTCTTGCAAGTAAAGTGATGCAGTTGATGGAATAAAAATTACTGTAACAGTTCACAGGTAGAAATGCTTCATCATTACTGCTGTTTTGTCTACCGTGCATACACAGGTTTGTTCATATGCTTAAATCTTTGCGTTTGACCTGTACATGATGTCATAATACAAAACAGTGTAAAAATGGGATGATAACTTCACATGCAGTGAAATTAACTATGTGGGAGAGTTAGTGAAATTAACTATGTGGGAGAGTTAGTGGAATTATCAGTTTTGGGTTTATGGAGTTGGCATCAAGATGATGAAAATGTTTGACTACTATTCAGAGCATCTTTTTTTTGAACAAATTCAGATGAAGGTGTAAAACGTGGCGCAACCCAATTTGTGCCGAATGGTCTTACACATGTTTCTGGCTCTGAAGAAATGGCTTGATATAGGAGTAGTTCTCACTGAACCCCTGAAGGGTTTTGCTGGGCAGCAGCAGAAAGGTACTGCTTGTTTTTTGTCCTCTGAACAAGGGGCTATTTACTCACTTAAGCGTGTTGTGGGAAGGTAACTCTGACGGTCTGTATTACTGCTAGTGATCCTGCTGATGTACTTCTCGAGCCACTGATTTACTTGCCTTAGTGAGCTCATCTGTGTCATCTTCCCCTTGAGGTTGTTTTTTTTTCCTCCTTGCTGTTTGCACCCTTCAAACATCTGTGGAATGTTTTGTGTTCTTGGCTGTCAGGGTGTCAGTCCAACCAAATGCTCATCTCCATTCCTCTGCTCTGAGCATCTGCCGAGTTGTCTTTGTTGCTTCCAGTGGAGAAGAGATGAACTTCGTAAACAAGGGGGTGATGTATTGATATGGTGTATTATTTTCCATATTGAATTGGAAAACAAGTTTGCAAATAGCTTGTTATATATCACCACTGCTAGGGAACTGTAATGGAGAAAGAGATCTATGTTTACTCTGTATTCCTTGGAGGCTATTTTTAGCAGAGAAGGCGAATTGTATTTTTCAAATGTGAATCTTGGAAGAAGTAGGCCAGAGTTACAGTGTTGCCTTTGTTTATTCTGTCCATCAAATACGATTCTTGCAGTTCTCCTGAGGATCAAATCGTCTTACAAACCTTAAAGGCAGGTTTCTGTCCAAAAGCAATCACCTCACTGCCTTGGGATGATAGGAAGGAGAATCTCAGAATAGTTCTGACAAAGTCTGAGTTCTACAAATTGTTCCATTGCTTCCAGATTACCGCTATCCAGGCTTTTTTTTTCAGAGGTGCTAGGAATGCTTACTAAGATTTTTGCTTTGCAGATTCAAGCTCGAATTGGCTGTTTGAATGGTAGGTTCTTCTGAAAATCTGGACCATGAGGTGAATTATGCCAGTATGTTCCCAGTGTCCCAGACTCGAGGTATCTTTGGGAAACCCCAGATTCCTCGGCAGTCTCTCAGGAAATGTCACACTGCTGCAAGAGCTGCTTCTGTCCTTCCTTCTTTACAGGAAAAATCATGTAAAATTCTCCAGTGAACCATAATAAAGATGATAAAAACATCTTTGTTTTGGAAGGCCATGTTGAAATCTTAGAACTGTTTTTGACTTTTTCATTACACTGTGTGCTGTGCTGCTTATCATGGGATTTTTGCCAACAGAAATTTCCCCAACCCCCCTATTTTTTTGTTTGTTTGGTTTTTTGATTGGGGGTTTTTGTGTGTGTTTCTAGACTGCAATTCAAATATCTTGGGATTAGAATTCAGCACATCTAATGCATATCTGCCAAAGAGAGGGACTGGAGGAAGTCATGTTTAAAATATTTTTCTTTCATAATATCCAGATGTGTCTAGACTTCCTTTGTCTATCAGCTGTGGTGACAACATCGGTTTTCTTCTTTTCCTTTCAATTCGTGTTCTTCTCAAGTGGGTAATTCAAAGGATAAATTGTGGCTTAGTCCTCCATGTAACCTGCGGCCCAGGGATGTGATCAGGTTCCTCTCAGCATCTGCTCCGAACTGAAGTCGAGTTCTGTCTGCATAGCAGAGCTGTTGTTCAGTATGTCTGTGTTGCCTTTTCATGCTGTTGCATTCCTACTTGTTTGAGTTGTGTAACTCTCCAGTTAGATATTGTAATGCACAGGGCTGGTCGGTGTCTTCCCAAAGCATTTTCCCACCAGAAGGCACTCCTTCACGTAGTTGTAACCAGTAGTGGAAGCTTATCATGTCCATCTGGTTTTCTTTGTAGTTGAAATACTGCACTGCTTGACTTTGAGAGCATATTGTAAACTATTGTCTAATACAACAAATAATATACTGTGTGTTGACTTGCAAGATAATAGAAAGTATGTGGAACGAGGAGTTGAAAAGTAGGACTCAGATTCAAGTTTGAGATGATACTGGGAAAGGTGAGGGGAGTTCTTGACAATGTGATTATGGTTTGGTACAGTCTAATAGGAACGTAGCCATAATTGAACTTTTAAAAGTCTTAAAATGAGCTCAGGAGCTGCTTTGTGTATTTGTGCTTGTACCTGGATTTGGCAGTAAATCACATGCGAAAATTTATTACCAGGTATCAACTTAGAGTGTTCACCATTGTAAATGTCTATTTCTTATTTTGTGTATATTTATTGTTGTTCGTTTAAAATTCTATATAAATTTTCCTTCTGTAATACTGCAGCAGTTACTGTCTGACAGCAGTCTATTTATTTATTTATTTTTCTCCCAGGATCTAAGAGCTGGTTGCAATGTTTCCTTCAGACTTTGGAGTGTCTCTTGTTATTTCTGGGTGCACAATAATTGTAAGCCCTGCATATATAGAGTCAGTGATACATTGGTAACTAGCTTTGTTTGCCCCTCACCCCAAACATTAGTTTTTTTCAGAGGTGGTCTTGTCCTCGCTTTATGATGGCTTTGGGATTGAAAAAGGTTGTAACTGGCCCTAAAGTTACCAGTCAGATTGTGGTTCCCACTTCCTTTTTTGTTCTCATGTTGTTCTTATTTTGTTTTTATATTGTCCTGGTATCTTGCAGAATTAGCAATGCGGGGCAAGTATCACTGGGTGCTTCTCTTTAATGCCACTTTCAGGCTCCTCCTACAAAATAGTTGGCAGATCCTTCAGTGTTGCAAGACTAAGTAAAATGGAGAGGTTATGGCCATAACTGCTTTGTGTGATCTCTTCTCCTCCTCCTGAGTGTTGTTTTTGAGTGAAAACTCCTTCACAAAATACTTTGATGTGGACCTCTGTTGTGCCACTTTGTGCGTAAATTTGTGTACCTGTGGCTGTCATAGATACTTTATTACAGGACCAGCAAATGAAAATGCTCTCCTGGGACAGTGATGGGGTTTTTTGTTACCCAAAATGTGCATTCTTAGCTCATTACCCTTCTTGGGAAAAATGAGCCATTTTCTTACCGTGCTGTTTACAGTGTGCAGGTCTCTCGGGAAGGGGATGGACAGCGCACGGACTGATTTTTCGCTTCTCCACCACTGTTTGAGAGTGGTGTAGCATTTCATGGCAGCCTTTGCCCTTAGATGCCTTATATTTCTCAACCATTGAACCAGGTGTGGAGCTGTTAAAGGCTCGACAGGGCTGCACAGCTGTGCCAGTGTTACGTTTGGATTGCCTGCATGAGTGTTTGTGCAGGAAAAGCTGTGTGACTGATCTGGGCAAAAGCAGCAGTAACTAAATGATTGCCTAGTAAATTCCTGAGAACGTATTTTGCTTGTACCAAAATATTTACAAAGGGAAGGTTCCTTTTCCAATTTTGATCAGAAGAAAATAAACTGAGGTAAGATTACAAAAGTATTGTTTAAGGAAGGGAGCAGGGCAGAAGGGGGTGGTTTGAAATGAGTTGTACACAATCCTTTTCCACCTGCAGTTTCTTGGATCCAGAAAATGAACCCAGGCCTCTTTGCCATTCATACTGGTTATTCAAAATGCTTTTTGAATAACTGAAAAATAAGCCACCAAAACATCCCATAAAAAATTTAAAAAAAAAAAGTTGGGGGGGGAAAAAAGCTATTCAAGCTTTACAGGTTGTTCAACAAGTTTTAAAGAACAATGTGAATTATTGCAAGTGAAATTTTTCCGTTACTTGCTTTGTGAGTAAAAGATGACATATAATATTAAAGCAAACATTAAAACTTGAAACTGCTTACTGGATCTTGTCCCATTCTGCCAAAAGAAAATACTGGCTGATGTCAAGCCTAGGGGTAACTCTGGTGCAATCTACTGTGATGTGATAATAGTGATGAAAAATAAGTAGTTCTGTTGGTGATTTAGCTCTCCATGACGTGCACTTTGCTTTAAAACTGACTGTATTCTTCAGCTAGTCATAGTAATTAATAATTTTGAAAAATATGGGCTGTACAGGATTTTGGATGCTGAGACACTGAAACGAATCTGCTTAGTTTTGGTGAAAGATTAGCCAGTTCCTTAAGTTGTTACTAGAGAGGGGGGGCATTTCAAGGTCAGAGAGGTAGTGTGTCACAAGAAGTTGTTTCTCTTTAGATTTTGCCAGGAATGGATTCTGGTATTTCCTTCTCTTGTCAACCAGTAAAGAATTGCATAATGGCAAGATAGATTAGCTTCAAATACTTGTTTGTAATTCCTCATCTGAGTTATGAATTGAGTAAACCCGAGAAAGGGAAATTACTGACCTTGTTTTGATTCATACCAGTTCCTTATGCAAATGGAGTTATTTAAAATCTATGAATGGTACAAGTTAGGTTAATTGAGCTGTATTTTTTGAATAAACAAGAACATTGTACTGGACCAATTAATGAATGAATTTATTTTTTGAAGAAAATGCCTAATCTGCCCAACCTGACAATGTTACTTGGCAGATATGCCATTTCAAAGTACAGTTTCTGGCACCATCCAACATTCCCATCATCTCTGATCAGGTTTTTTTAAATGACTTTTTTCAATTGCAAAATATGTAGAGCTGAGCATTGCCTTTTGATGCACTCGTAAGTTGTAATTTGCACCTGCTTTATAGACCAAGGAATTTTATAAACGTTGTGTGTATGTTTAGTAACAGAAGCAGAGATACAAAGCAATAACTTTCTGACTGTAAGTGGAGATCTTGCCTGTGGTACAATTCATGCTACTGTAGAGCATACTCTTCAAAACACTATTGTAAAAACTCATCTCAGAGTGGTTTTCTCCCTCCACACCAAATGAATTTAACTTGTACCTTTAACAGCTTGTGGACTGGCCATCTTCTCAGAGTTTGCATTTTTGCTGGTTGTCCAGGTTTAACCCCAGCCATCAACCAAGCCCCACACAGCCTCTTGTTCACTCCCCCACCAGCAGGATCGGGGAGAGAATCGGAAGGGTAAGAACTCGAAAACTCGTGTGTTGCGATAAAGACAGTTTAATAGGGAAAGGAAAAGCCACATACACAAGAAAAGCAAAGCAAGTAACTAATTCACTGCTTCCCGTGGGTGCACAGGTGTTCAGCAATCTCCAGGAGAGCAGGGCCCCATCACACGTCATGGTTACTTGGGAAGACAAATGCCTTTGCTCCAACATTCCCCCACTTCCTCCTTCTTCCCCTCGCTTTATATACTGAGCATATGGTATGGAATATCTCTTGGGTCAGTTGGGGTCACCTGTCCTGGCTGTGTCTTCTCCCAGCCTCCCATATAAAACTTAAAAAATAATCTTAGCCAACTCCTTCAGTAGCTGTATGGAATCTGTATCTGTGAACAGGATATCTGTATGGCTAGATCAGTAGTATTACCCATATTATGTGGTTTTGTCATGTGAATTGTCCCAGTGAAGTGTATATATGCCTGATAAGAAATATTTGGCACTTTTTGAACATCGGACTGTGTGTGTATGCCTGGAAATGCAGTGGTAATGGTTGAAATTTCAGGCTGTTGACAAGATTTTTGTGCCACTGGAGGCAGAAATAGCTGCTCCTTTGGAGAAGTTTGAAACATATTCTGTGAAGGACTAAAGCATCAACTCATAGCATGGATAGACAAATTTCTGAATAATCAGCAAGCAACAGAGCAAGGTATGGCATGAAAAATTCACATCCTGCTTCTCAAGTGTCAAAGCTACTTACTGCAGAGCTTACAGATCGAACTAGTTCCTATCAAACTATGTACCAAAGGATGGAGCTTCAGAAGAAGAATCCTTTCACCATTAAATAACTTCTAATGTGTAGAAATGCTTTCAGAATAGGGAAGAAAACCTGGGAAGCTGGAATTTAACTCTGTGCTTTTAATATTTTGGATTCAGTCCATGTTATGTTAGTATTTGAGGACAAACGAAGCACTGAGAAAACTACACATACATTCTGCCCGCAACACCCGTTAAAAGAACAAAGCCACCTACACGTGGTGGAAGCAATGCCACCTTTTCACTGCAATAACTGTAAGTAGTATTAGCAGTGGATATACAGGAAAGTCCTTTCTATGTTGTGACTATTCAAATAACAAATGGAGCAAGGTTTATATATTGGTGGCTGAGATTGAGGACTGCTAGTGCTTGTGCTTTCAATTTATCTCTTGGTTAAGTATCTTGTAGGCTTGTCTGTCTTCGGGGTGTTGGAAAAGTGATGGATTTAGTCCTTTGGTCTTGGGTTTCCTGTGGCTGCGAGTACTAAGAGGTGTACATTCTTTCCCCTTTTGTCTAATTTCCTCCCTTTGAAGTGGAGATCAGGCTTCCATTGGAAGCAGAGGTTGTCCAGATACACGACATATGAACATCTGACTTTATTTGAGGGTACATGAAAGGCTTTTATTACTTTCTTTTAACATTTTTGTTTCCTAATACCATCCTAAATCACTCTATGAAATGAAATCATAGTAGTTACCGCCTGGATTTGTTGTGTGTTGGAGAAAGCTTAATGCCTTATGTACAGGATCTCTCAAGGCCTAGCTGACATTTCAGCTGCATTGTCTTCCATATGTTTGGAAAAAACCCTTCATCATCTGCATCTAATTTAGCAGAGAGATAAAATGCCAGAAACATATTTTTGATCCTGATGAAGCATAATTGGAAGTACTTTGTGAGCAAAAGCATCACTTGGAGTTGTTCCTCTGTATAAAGCAGAGAAAATTTCTGAGTTCTAGCTGCTTTTATTTGTTTATCGGTTATGGTCCGCATCTCTTTGGTGTGGTCTGAGCCTGGAGGGCTGCAATGAGCCAAAGACAACGTTGTTGGGTCAGATGTGATTCCACTTGGCTCTTGGTGTAGGGGATACGAGCCCTGCTGCTGCTGCTCCTGCTGCAAGCATTTGTGTGATGCTCTGAAGTCCTGAATGAGCTGGCTGCTCCTGGAGGTTTCTTGCAGGTCTTAACAAAAGGCACTTGGTGATGTTTGGTATCTCAGTATCTTGTACTTAGACTCTTCAGCAGGCTTTGATGCAGACGGTAGGTGGATGACACTGCTCTGTTGCAATGCCTAGTCACAAACAGCAGCTGGATTAACAATGCTGAAGCACATGGCAAATTTCATCATCCTCAGAGGCCAAGTGAGTTGGTGCTTGTAAGCATTCGTGTGTTTTGTCCACGTGCCTTTACCAGATTACTGCTGGGGAAGCTGAATGCCTTCCACAAACAAAGTGTGTCTGACATCTGTAAGCTGAGCTGGTTTATTTTTCTCTAGGTCAATTTGAAAGTTCTGTGTATAAAGCTATTTTTTATTTACTTGAAGCTTCCAGGGCACCTGACTGTTGTGTTGGGAAGTACAATGTCAAATAAATGTTTTTGATGAGTCTTGCTGTTTATTCTTGACAGTTTTGAAGCACACCAGCAGATTTAGGCCTTAGGGATAACTGGAAACAAAAAAGTGAAGAATTAGAGAAGCTTTGCCAGAACTCATGTAAAAAGAGAAGTTGTTCCACAGGACAATAATCAGGGCATCTGCTCTGCACACTCCCAAAGTACAAAGTTCTTTGTGTTTTCTTGAAAACCCAACTGTTGCTGCTATGTCATCTATTTGCACTTGCTAATCGGTTGGGGATTTTTTTAAAGGTTAATTATATTTTTCTATTTGAAAAGGTTGCAATACTGTCTTGAGAACCATTATGTCTATGGGAAGATAAGTTGAAAAATCTCATTCCATTTGCGTCTGTTCTGATTAAACTCGGTTCCTAAATTTAGCTAAGTGATGAATCAAGCTTATAAAACAGACAACTTTAAGCAAAAATTACTTCCTGGGGGGTTGATACCTAGAAATTTTACCTTCCAATTTGAAAGAAGAGAGTTAATTATTATATTTTCAGGAGTAGATGAAAAAGTGTAGTCAGGGTTGCAGATACAGAGAAAAGTGGAGTCAAGTACGAAGTTACTAGAAAGCTAGATTAATTTAATTGCCTTACACTGACTTTATGCAGTGTCTGTCGTAGAGATGGTTTTAAGTATTACTCCTTGGGGAAAAATAGTCCATAACTTCCAGTTGTAAAATAATAGAAGTTGCAACTCTACTGAGCAGACTTGCTCAGGAATCGTATATGGAATAAACTGTAGTGCTGATTGATGTGTTTCTCTTAGCAGTCACCTCACATAACTCATCCTGTCCAGAGTACACCTTATTCTCCAAGAAGAAATCCTCAGTCTGGGTTTAGGGGAGTAAGGAGCTGCTTGAGTTTGTGAGGCACTGATTTAAACTTCATTTGGTTTCCTGCACTGATAAAACATGTTGCTTTTGAAATGCAGGATGGTGTTGGTACAGGTTATAGATAACCTGAAGGTTACAAGTGAGGCAAAACAAGTGTCCTTTCCTTTTTTCTAAAAATAACTATTTTTGAAATTAATATTTTGACACCTGCTGTAGATCACGGGGTGGGGGGAAATAATTATTCTATGAAAGGAATTAGATTTTTTTTTTCCCTGTTTTCCTTAACATATGTTTACCAAAGCTAGGGGAAAGATAAGATTTATGTATACATTACTCAGGGCTGCTGTAACTCACAGAAGAGCAAAATTGCAGGAACGTGAGAATGAACTGCTCCTTGAACGAAGTTTGAAGCTAGATATGGTACCATCCATGTATGAGTTGCATGAAATGCAGGAAAGGAAATAAGCTGTTTAGCTAATAATAGGAGATTAATAATATGGATAGGAATGCTTGTAAAACAGCCCTTGGGAATCCTGACATCTCTCTTCACAAGGACAATAGTGTATAGAAGATGTACTAGTTATTTAAAAGCAAGGAGCTACATTGCATTATATATTTCTGTTGCTGTTCTCCCTGGTTTTATCTGTTCACATCCTGGATTGGTATATGAATTATGTCAGTGCAATTCTATTTTCTGTCTCTTTAAACATATGAATCGTTGTTTGATACAATTTGATTTGTGGTCAAGCTTCCTTGATTCCTACTGTTTGGGCCATTGCATGGCAAGTATGTCCCTGCCAGCTTCATGGTGAGTTTGTTAGGCTGGGAAAGCCCTGTTCATCCAGATGTTGAAATGTGGGAAGGTCTTTCTGTTGTATTTCCTTCCTTGCTGTATTATTCTGTGTTGCTGTCTGATTGACAATTGGCTGGCTGATTGTGTGTGTCACAGAGCTGTTGCAGTTTCTTATCTCACGCTGACAATTCTTGAAGGACTGGCATCAGCAAAGGCGGTGAAGCTTAAAGAGCCAGAAGGAGAGTGACTGAAAGAGGAGTGCCTGGTTTGTCATGGTGCGTGAAGCTGCTTTGCCATTTGAGGTGCAAACAAGAAGAGCAGTCTGCACTGGGACCAAGAATGTACTCACCTGCTTGTCTGGAACAAACTAGTCCTGTGCTACCCTGCAGGCAAGGAGGGCAGGGATGGGGATGGCATGGTACTATTAACTAGCTGAGCAAACTAGTAGGTTACTTGCAGAGTGCAATATTATGTAACTTGGTCTGCGAGCATCTTAGTGTGTTAGTGTGATGACTGATGGCTTTCAGCAGCTCCCCAAGAAACTATTATTGTTCAAGAGTTACCTTGATGTGTTTCTTTCCTGTTGATTTGTTACAGGCAGCAGATTTCTAAAAGAGCTAAAAAAACACGGCTGAAGTGTGATGAGTAACTTACAGCACCACAAAAAGAAAGTATGTATCTTGGAGATAACCTGACATTGTTTTCAGAGCTATTTCAGGGCATTTCAGCTGTTCAGAGCATTCCAGAGAAATGCTGAAAACATTTCCAAATTAAGCGTTGTATCTTTCTGGTAGTGCTACAGAGATGACCCAGATCCGGGTTCATGTATATTCCTTGTGACTTCATGCTGTAGGGGATGAGCTGGGATAAAATGAGTGGACACAAGTCACAGACAGTGAAGTAAATTCTGTGTCTTCGGGTCTGTAAAAAAACCCAAAAAGACCAACCCCAACAATGAGGGAGTTTTTCCTCTTTAACACACACACTTGAGACATCTGTTTGTGGGGTTCATGTTTCGAGGTGTATTTGTCCAAGGAAGTAGTTGCAGACTTGTGGAATCACAGCCATTTAAACAGGGAAAGAACAAAAAGTCACCAAAGTGCCAGTGCAGAGCCGTGATGTCTGTATACTGAGATGGGTTTTTTGGGGGGGAGGGTGGCCAGGCTTCGTTGCTGTTCTGACTGTGGTAATGTGAAATAGTACGGCTGTCTGACTGTGGGTGATAACCTCCTTTCCCTTGGGCAGGCTGACGCTCTGCTCTGTGGATAGTGACTTAGATAAAACAGAAACTTGCTTACTGTGAAGGGACTTACTACGAGGTTTTGCTGGTTTGTTCTTAACATTATTTTATACTGTTAATGAGCTCTGTTATTCATAGCAGGAGGAATTTACATTCTCAGGATAACTCTCTTAAATTAGATGCTTGATAAATCTAACTCTGAAAAAACATGAACATGTTTAGCACAGTTTCAAAGTGGCTGAAGGTCCAGGACCTGCCATCTTTGGATTATTTTTCTTCTGCTTTTGCATCTTGTTTCTCTGCGATGTTAGTCCCAGTAAATAAAACTGTCTCTTTTGGTAGCATACCTAAAAACCTGGAGAGTGCCTGTTGCTGCTTTACTACTTGCTGGTGCCTTTTTTGTTTTTAAGTAAAGAAAACAAGGAATGTTTTCCTTAAGTTTTATATAGGTAACATGTACATGGCTCCTGTTTCTGAATCCTTTACTAGTCGAGTAACTTAGGTTAGTTTTCCTGATTTTTATTTTTTTGTGGACTTATGTCAGAAAAAGGTATATTTATGGGATTTTAGCTAGCTTTCAGGTCACTGAAGATAATCAGTTGCTTATTAAAATGTTCTTGACTCTAGTTCTGCTTCTCCCTCAGCTCACATAGGAGACAATTGCGAGGAGGAATGCTGAGTGGTGCTAGTGGTGCTGAGGAATACATGTGGTGCTAGTAGCTCAGAGTGCAGCTGCAGTGGGAGCTGTGGGTTGTGTCCTGGGTGGAGG
>JAWWEU010000125.1:16196080-16419950 GCA_035583155.1 Acropternis orthonyx | reverse complement strand
TAAATTGTAGTTCTGACTTGCAGTCTTTTTGTGAGTTGGGTTCTTTTTCTCCTGCTGGTTTACCTTAAACCAGCACAGTCACAAACACAGAAAATAAATATACACACACTAAAGTGGATGTTTTCAAAAGGGCCTGGCAGAATTTAACTAATTTCCATTGTAATTCACAAGAAGTTGAATACCTTCCTATGTTTTTTATAGGTCCTCTTGTCCTGTTTTATTTGGGCTATTTGTAGCTGCATTTGAATTTCTGTAAGAAAACAGTAAGGCTTACAAAGATTTGGCTAGTCTAGGAACACCTGTAGGATAGTTCTGACATGGAAATGAAAATCAGGTGCTAAAGAATATTTGACCAAAACCTCAATTTTCTGGCAAAATTATCGGGTCTTGGTTCTCACACTAATCCCAAAATGCATTGAAAAGTAATGGAACTCTTTCCCTTAGCTTCACCAGGCAGTAGATCAGGTCTTCTATAGTCTTTGCTGTTGATAACACTTCTCACAGCTTTTTATTGCCTAAGTAGTAACTATTTACTCTGTAGTATTAAAATTCTTTCAAGCAAAATATATTCAGGCTGTCCCTGACAGGACAAAAGTGGGAATGCGGAAGGCAGAAACAGCCAGATGATCTGTGATTAGAAATGTTACTGCCTGTAGTTCAAGAGGTTTCTCAGATGTCTTGGAAAACCCTTTGGATAAAAGTATGGTGTCTGTTCTAAAAGTTTGTGGAGGAAAGCTACTGGCAAGTACACTGCAGCAGCGTTTGAAAAAGAGCAGGACAGGAATGCTGTAAAATGTCCTTGCAGTGACAGAACTTGAAACATGCTTCTTGCAATGTGCATCTTGTAAAAATGGTTGCTAAGCACTAGCAGAAAGCCAGCTCTCTTACTAAGTATTTTTTACCTCTTTGACATGTTTTTTCCTTCCATGTTGACACAACAGATGAGTAGCAGTTGATTTGAAGCACCCTGATGGTAAGAAATAGGCCAGTCTTTTGCTTCCTGCAGCAGTTGCTCAAAAAGACATGCCTGTGTTGTAGCAGAGATTCAGGTGTCTTGAGGCATCTTACGAGCAAGATGAACACTGACAGTGTGTTCAAATGCTAAGTGGCTTTACAGAGTTGTTACTCAGCAAGACTAAATCAAGAAAAATCAAAAGGAAACTTACTGGTCGAGGCAGCATTCTGTACCTGAAGGATACTGATAACCTTAAACACAGGCACTTATGCTCTATGTAGCTTGTAGGAAATAAGTAGGAAGGAACCTAGACGTAGACATCACGTGGAAAGTGAGTTATATCTCTTCATGCAAATGTTGAAGTATTAATCTAATTTTATAAATAACCATTGTGTCACAAAGACTTTTATGAATTTTGCATATGTATATGTACTTGGCAGATATGTTCTTCAGTGACCACGCCAGCTGTTGCTGCAAAATTGCAGCCTTTTTACTGGCTATCTCTTGGTGTGCCTGACATGTGTGTCTTCTCCATGCAATGTAGTGTTGCCTGCACTTTTGGGAGGGCAAGAAATTCGACCTTGTGACAGGCTGGTTCTGGGGGCAGGTGTTGTTGTGGCTGCTCACATTTACCCATTTTGTGCCAGGCTGACATTGCACTTCAAAGAACCTCGACAGCATTTGAGCAATGGCAAAGATGAAGAGTGGCTGGAAGTGAAGGCTGGTGGTGGTTTGCATGCTTGAAATGTGCTATCTTGGCCATGAGAAATTTCAGTGAGAAGGAAAACATTTGACTTCGAACCACCAGGGTTTCTCACCAAACAGATCATCTTCGTGCAGTCCTGTGACTATTCTTGTAACTGGATTTGGTGTGCTTTAATGACTTTCTCTGATGATTTCCTGGCAAAATGCTGGGATCTGGGGGAGCTGCCCAATTCCATAATTCAAGTATTGAGTGAGTGGTAGCTGAGAAGAAACACTTCCCTGCTTTCCATGCCTGCCACCGGCACAGACCTTCCTCATTGGCAAGGAGAACGTAAGTGCAGTTATTTGCCTTCTGGACAGACTAATGAGAGAGGCAAATGCCTTAAAGGGAGCAAAAAAAGGTTGGATTGAGGCCAGTAGGGGTAGGTGGTGATGGTCTCCATGGACTAGGAGATGCGATGCAGAGCCAGTGTGTCAGGGAACATTTCTCATCTTGTTTACTTTGCACTCCCAATGTCCAGACAAGCTTGGGAGAGTGAGCCCACAGCCAGCCCCAAATGAATATATTGTATAGCATCTATTCAATTCTGGTCATTACCTAAACTGGACATTGGCCAAGTCAGTAGAGTTGATTCTGGCAGCAAGTACAACTTGTGTTTCCCCTTCAGAAGATGAGTTTGAGGAACATGCTCATTTAGTGCTTGAAAATGCATGGCTTTCTGCCTTGTCTTGTGAGACCGAGAGGACTTGGAGTATGTTGATGTAATTCCACACTTTGTCATGGGTTGTTTACATACTGTTTGCACCTCGCTGTTCTCTGCATCAGTGCCAGCACCCTGATATTGCTGCAATTTATTTTTATGATCTTAGTATTGAAACAGCTGTAAAAACAACTAGTGAAAGTGAGCCAGCTGCTGGAACTTCTGATTCCAAGTCTGGTTTGCAGTAGACAGATATTGAAAGGGAAGGAGAGATGCAAAACAACAAATAAACTGAATTGCAGGACTAAATACAATTCCTTTAAAAAAACCCAACCAACCAAACAAAAAACAAACAAAAAACTCCTGTCAAGTTAGATGGCTGAATTTTTAACTGCTGAAGAAAATTAAATCACTAATGAATGAAATAATACAACTTTTTTATACAGAGTATATCCAAGAGTATACTACTACTTTAAACAGGATCATACACTGTCCTGTGAGGGCTTGGAAGCTGTAGAATTGTCATCTCTCCTACACCTTGTTTGTTTTACTATCTCAGAAATTAGTTAGATATAAATTCTACCAGGGAAAAGAAGTGACGGTGTCTTAACATTTCCCCTGGCTCGATAAAATCCATATACTTTGTATGCTGGTGTCAATACCAGTGAGATGTTAATTTGTGAAACATAATTTTAAAAAACTCCTTTCATCCAAGTAGTTAATTGGCTTTAACTTTGGTATTTAGATTCTTGTTCATGGTCCAAGTGTACTAGGGATCCTCTGTCCTTAACACTGCAGTGATACACATAATTACTGTATTTGAACTCCTGGTTTGTTCCTGCCTTGAGGCTGGCCCAAGCAGCAGAGATTAACTGGAAAGAGGTTAGGAGTTGTGCACCAGAGAGCACAGGGTAGCCTGTGGGTAATGATTTCGTTTCTTTTTTCAGTTGCAATAATTTACCTGCTTTTCTTAAAATACTTGCTAATTCACTTGATAAGGATGTGAGTTGGAGGGCTGCTTCTTGACATCTACTTTGCTCCAGCCAAAAACCAGCAGCATCCAAGATATTTCTGCTCATATTTAAAAAATACTACTTACGGGTTGGACACATTTCCTTTTCTAGAGGCTGATCTCATAAGAGATAAGTGTGCCCAAATTCCTGAGTTGCTTTCAGTGCACATGGTGGTAAGCAGAGGTGGGGTACAAGTCAGTGGAATAAAGCCTGCCCTTCCCAGCAAAGGGAATGAAAAATATTAAAAAAGCCCAGATGACTTCAAACTGTGAGCATACCTTTATGAACAGGGTACTGACAAAGCAATCTATTAATTTTTTCTGATGGTAACTGAGTCTCTATTGGCATCTCTGGGTTGGAAGGGGGCCAATGTTCAGTGCAGAAGCTCACTGTGACATCTCATAACTCTGCAGCCCCAGAGGTTCAGTGTGCAGAGTGTGTACCAACTGATGGTACACGTGCTGCTCTCTGAAACCCTCGGTCAGCATGGGCCGAGGGCTCATCAGCTGGGTCATTCTTGTTAGGATACCATTGTAACCACAGGCACAAAAGATAGTATCTTTATCTGCTCTGCAGAGAGCCGGACAGGTTTGTATGTTTTGTAGGGACAATGGGCTCAAAGTAAATCTAAGAGTACAAGTGCTCTGGGTGACTCCAGGTGAACCCTAAAGAGGCAGGAGAAAGATTTCCTTTTTCTCAGAGGAATACCAAGTGATCCAAGTTTTGATCCTGCAGTTTGTGCTTTGCTGTGAGACCTCTGTGCTTGTGTTGTGGCCCATTAACCTCAGTGGTACAGGGCAAGGAAGAGTTTTAATCACGGGGATCAGATTCCAGGATCCAGCCCAAAGCAGGGACATGCCAACAGACTGTGTGCAGGTATTAAAAACAAAAGCTGTAAATGCACAGCAGAGATGGCAGCTGCTGAAATTGTTCCAAAGGAGGCTGTATGAGCAGTAAGAAGAAAAAAGCTAAAGGAAAAACGGGCTGAAAAACACTCCTGACTGAAATCTGTTGATCTGTTTACATCTTCTTGCTTGATTGTATTGCAGTATATTTTACTATAATGTAACACCATCCAGGCATAGTACTTGTATTAATTGTCAGAGGGATGGTCTCATCTGTCAGATGAATGTGCATCTCTATTTCTACTGTACCTTTGAAGCTGAGTGTGTACCTTGGCAATGCTGATGTGTATTCACTATGGTCACTAACAGTATCATTGCTGTATAGGGGACCAGAGCAGGAGTGCCAGGCTTGGACTTGCCAGTCTGCTTCACCAAAGCCAGAACATGAAGCTTCAGTATAGATATTCTTAGTCAGAAATGTTTTCTGCCTGCAATGTCTGGAATATTTTATTGCTTTCCCACCCTGACTTTTAGAAACAAGAAACATACTACCTGTGAAGTTGACTTTCCCAGGCCCTGACAGCTGTGCAATCTCCTGACTAGGCAAGAAAAGACTGCTAGTGGTAGTCTGGAAAGAAATATTCTTCAAGCACTTAGCAGACTGTGACATTTCACCATTGATTTTGCACACTGCTGTGTTTTTATACATAGTAATATTTTACTCTTTTTGGGTTTATGCTCTTTGGCGCACAGAGGTCTTGGTTTGATTTGTATTTCGACTGAAAATATCAGAATGTGCAGCTCAGAATCCCGAATATGTTGAGTTCTAAACTTAATAGGGGATCAGGAAAAGGCACTTGACCATGAAGGTTAAGCACATTACTACATGATTATATGTACAAAATCCATCAGGAGGAGTTGTGACTGCATAGAAATGGTTAAAAAAATAGAGTTTTAATAAGGCTAAAAAACCACATGAAACTGTCAAGTTTAAATCCTCAGTTCATCTCTAGTTTTGACACAGTTTTTGTGCCTTAAATTGATGGCTTGAAATTCTGCATGATTTTCAAAGTGTCTATCATAAGTGGCTGGACATACACTCGGTCAGGGGATTGCTTGTATCAGGTGATACATGCAACTGTTCTCGCATGTACAGTCACCATTCCATTAAATGGACTTTAGTAAAGTGAAACAAAAAAAGCGCCCACCAAATCTGCTTGTCTGGTTGGGTATATTAAGCCTTGGCAAAGCAGAGGCTTTAATGTGCCCCTGCAAGCCCCAAACCTGTCAAGGAATATTAAAGGGGGGAGGTCCAGTAGTGAGAGGCATGTTGGTTTCCTTAGTCTGAAGATGTACTCGAAGTTCATTCCTTGTTACTGCCTGTAATCCAGCAGAACTCACCTCAAGAACTTCTGCTTCTTCAGTGCTGGTCAAAATCTCTACACTTGAATGAAACTTTTGCCTCTTGCCTGCTTTTTAGCAGTTCATTATTATGATCACATTTTATAGGCAAATAATAATTCTTTCAGCTGATGAGGTGCTAGTATGAGAATAAGCAGGCAGATGGTAAATGCTTTTCTAACACACGTTTGAAGTTGAGTTGTCTTCCTTTTCCAGCTGTGTTGAAAAGGAGCGAGTTACTGCCTGGATGATAATTCAATTATTTTACCTTTTCCTCTCTTTGCTTAACAGGAGAGTTGCTCATTCCCAATATGGAAGAACACAATGGCTCTTCAGAGAGCCCCCCAGCGAGCCAGGGACGGCACATTGCCATTAAGTGTGGGTGGCTGCGGAAGCAAGGAGGCTTCGTCAAGACCTGGCACACGCGCTGGTTTGTTCTCAAGGGGGACCAGCTTTACTATTTCAAGGATGAAGATGAAACCAAGCCTTTGGTAAGTGGAAAGGAGAAGATACTGATGGGAGGTGAGGGAGAAAAATCAGTTAATGCAAGCAGAATTGTCTGGTCTTTGAAGAGCCAAACTTCTCCATCTCTGTCACTGACTCAGTATTGGATTTGGGATTTTGATTACCATGAACACAACACTGAGTCAGGCCTTGGCAGTTGATCTGGTTTCCCCATCAGATTTTTTTTTCTAAAACTTGCTTTTCCAGATCAGGTTTTCTCATTTCAGCATTTTAAAGGGAGCGAAGTATACATCAAGTAGCAAAAGTCAGTCAGATGAATAAGCTGTATTTGATTTGTGGCAGATGAATAAGCTGTATTTGAAACAGTACTGCTTTCTTAAAATTTTCTTTATTCCCCCCTCTTACAGTGTGGAGTATCCCTGCTTTGTCTTCCCAAGTGGGAAATCCTGTGAGACTGTAGCCTGAATGCATTGCCATCTGTAAAAGGGGACAGACTGCTGTATCCTGCCTGGTTCTGTTGTGGTGATTTGCTCCTCCTTACTCCTCATCTATTTTCCTATTTATTTAGCTTTTCCACTGCCATGTTTCAGCTTTAGGGACTGCCTATCTCTAGAGTGCCATGTCAGTAAGGAATGCTTCCTTTTGGGTCAGGGCAGGCCTGAGCCCCTGTGATTGCATGTTAACAAAGATCTTGTGCTTGCACCTACAGGAGTATGATAGCCTTATGTAGTAATAATTTCCTAGATGCTTGTGACTTGAGAAAAAGCTCTGACATCTGTGAGTTACTTCTGTGAAGATATGAAAATGTAATAATCACACTTGTATTTTTTTACGGCTACTAAACTTCTCATGGAATACCTTTATGTGGAATTTCACAGGGAGTTCTCAGAGAACTCAGAGTTCTCTAAGCCCCAACTAATCTAGTGTCCTGTATGGAAAAGGTCATGACACTTGGTCAAGTTTTTACAGCTTGCATTATAGTGCACATGTTAAGGAAAGAATTCAGTCTTCAGGTAATTGTTTCTATAGTGCAAATTAATGTCCAAGTACCAATTTCACAGCCTTGGTAGCTGTTTTCCCATAAAATTCTCTCAGATAGTATAGGTTCATTACATAACACACTGTATGTTTACAAATTTTATGTTAGGATGACTACTTTGATTATGAAATAACTAATAATTTCTGGGAAATACAATATATCTTTCACTATATATATTTTGTTAATCAAGTGTGTAAAAAGCAGCCATCAAAATAAAAGTGTTTGTGGGGCCAGATACTTGATTTTTGGAATATAACTGCTTCCTAGCACTTGACATCTGCAGTATGTTTGGATGCAAAGACTTCATGGCATGGCTTTTTGAGGGTTGGCACAATGGCATGTTGCATGGAGCTTTCTACAGCACTATGGGGCCCAAAATATCTTCTTGTCACTCTGCTACCAACCTATGGGATGACTTCGGAAGATCCTATTGACTTTGCTACTTCTCTTTTTTGAAATGAAGGTTGTGATTCTGATCTTCTGATACCTGTGATAGGTTAGGTAGCAGCTGATTAAATAACTAAAAGTTTATTTGAATTTTCCACTGAAGTCTCAAGTAAGTTCATAAAGACATCTAGAGATACAAAGTGGAGTGGGAGAAGTGCTGAGAGAGGTGTAACTTAAAATATGCCAGTAGGTTTGGAAAATGAATGGGCCTGTCCAAATTAAGATCAATCAATATCTCACCTTAGTGTATCTTTTGGAATGTTTCTGAAGAAAACTGCTCAACTGTCAGTTCCTGAAATATGTGCCAGGTTCAGTGCCATATACAGAAATATTTTTCTGCATTACATTGAAGGGTTTGCTGCATTAACTTTGACAAGAGAATCACTATGACCTTCTGGAAACCCTGTTGTTCTTGCTATGGAGAGCTAAAGCAAAGAACTCCACTGATAACATGAATCTTCAGTGCACAGGGATATCATTAGGAAATGGCAAGAGCCATTTTGTTATATTTGCCATGTAATATTGGATCTGTATCTAGGATAAATACAGTTTGTTCACTACTGGATTGTACAGTCTGTACAATGTACAATTCTACAATAACTCTTTTAGATAATAATATAATGGAAGAAATTTAATGAGGTTTTGTTTCAAATTGGATTGTAGTTTTTATTTTGCTTCCTAGTTAGTTGTGTTTGGAAGGAGGCAGAGAGTGGTGATTACTCCTCCTGAGGAATGTTCTAATTGCACACCTTGTGTGTGTATATATATATGTATATAAGCTGGAAGAACTATAGGTGGAGAGGACAAGAGAAGCCAGTGAGTTTGTTTATAGCCTTAATGTCAGTTAGAGAAAAGCAGAATTCAATTTCTGGTGCAAATTCACCAAGTATTCTAAGCACCAGTCTGCTTAACATTTGGGCTTAGTTCTGTTTTCAGTCTGTATTGCAAATTATGCCATGATATTTGTGTTTTTGAAAGTGAGGGAGATGTGAATGGAACTGAATTTCAGAAAGATATTATCATCTGTCAGACTCTATTCTCCAAGTGACTGTGTATAATGGGAATAAAGAGAAGAAGGAGCATTTTGTGTCTAAACAGTCACTGAATGCTTTGGAATTCCTGAAGCATGCTCATTTCTTGCTAGTGATAGCTACCACATATGTTTTAGTCAGTATGTGTACATCTCCATGGTGTAAACAATATTAAATTTAAAAGTCATTAATTCTTACTATGAGTATGGGGAATTGTCTCTGCCAACCTGTGCCTACAGGCACACAGAGCTGGTGAAGAACAAGAAAAAAGCAGTACACAGCTGTTAGTCTTTTAGTCAAGGTCAGAGAATTGTCATGGCTTCTTTATTATCATCAAACACAACAAACTTTCCCTAGTAATGTTTTATTAATAAGAATACCATCTATCTTTTGCTCTGATATCCTTGGAATGTCTTTGAGGATCTGGCAAAAATGGCATTTCTGTTTAATGAAGGTGTGGGTGAGGATAGCAATAATCTAGTTAATTCCAGAAACAAACAAACAAAAAAACTAACCAATTAGTGAGCAAACCATGTGAAGGAATAAAATCTTATTTCTCATAATTCAGTCCTGTCTTTACTTGGAAGGGATACTGGATTTTGGTTTGTTAATTCCTTTTATTGTTTTGTACTTTAGAAAGCTAGTAGTATGCTAGATCTGAAGGTCAGCTCTCCAAGCTTGACATGTGGGCAGCTGAAAGAAACCAGAATTTAGCATTCCCTGTTCCACAGTACAGCTGTTGTTTAAATGCAGCCCATGAAAATGCATTTCTTGCTTTCTTCTCTCTTACAACTAACTTCTGCAGCTGTGTCAGGGTTGACGTGGTTTTAGTTGAATATGGGAGGAGGGAAGTCTCTGCCTTGTCAGTGAGACAGCATGCTTTTTCTGTGGTTTTGTGAGCCAAAGAAGGGAGCTTTGAAGCACTGTCTTCTTGTTGCAGTTTTGCTGTCTCACTCTACTGCTGTTACTGAGGAAGTGAGTTTATGGGAGAAAACCTTGGTAAATCTGCACTGATGGAGCATCATTGGTATTAGGTTGTAAATGAGCTAGAATGGGCAAGCTCATCCAGTCTAAACAGCATTGTAGGTTTAGGCATCTGTTTAATGGTGGTGTTACTCAGCTTGGTTTATGGACTTGAATTTGAAGTGTGTAAAGACAAGACGTCTTGAAGAGCTATGAAGTAGCCTTGGGGAAACACTTGGTGTATGCCTGACAGCAGGCAGTGATCTGCTGTTTCAGTCTATATCCCATCCTGAATGTTTTGTTTTGTGATTTTTATCAAGATCTTACTAAGCTCTTTACTGTTTGGCTTAAGTAATGCTAAACAGTATTCAGTAGTTCAGGGTATCTTAGAGGAAAAGTGTGAATCTTGAACGTGGTATTTGAATTGGTCTTTGACTGAAAGTGAGTGACAGCTGCAACCTTAAGTACAGATTACTGCTTGTCTGTAAGGGAAGGACAGTCTCTGATGTACAATCAGAATATATTTGGAAGTATTGCTTTCTGGAGGAATCATAGAATGAATTATAGAATGGCCTGGGTTGGAAGGGACCTGAAAGATCACCTGTTTGAATCCCCCACTGTGGAACGGGGCACTTTCCACTAGACCAGGTGGCTCAGAGCTCCATCCAGCCTGGTCTTTAACACTTTCAGGGATGGGGCAGCCACAACTTCCCTGGACAAGCTATTCCAGTGTCTCACCACTCTGACAGTAAGGAATTTTTTCCTAGCATCTAATCTGAACCTCCTCTCAGTTTGAAGCCATTCCCCTTTGTTCTGTCACTACACATTCTTGTAAAAAGTCCCTTTCCATCTCTTTTGGAGGCTCCCTTCAGGTACTGGAAGGCTGCATTTAGGTTACCCTGAAGCCTTCTATTCTTCAGACTGAACAAACCTAATTCTCTCAGCCATTCCTCACGGGAATTCTATCCCTCTAATCCATCTTGGTGGCCTCCTCTGGACTTGTTGTCAAGTACCTCAGCCTTCTCCTCATCCATTGTTGCCTGTTTACCACTGTTATTTATTGGGGTGGGTACACCTTCTTTGACTTTGCTTTTCTGGTTGACATACCTGTAGAAGCCCTTCTCTCTGCGTCCCTTGCCAGCGTCAGTGCTTCCCATTTACTGCAACTTGTATACAAATTTAATTGGCAGATAAATTCGTTTGACAGCATGAATAGCAATCTTGACAAATCACAGATTTTTTAATTAAAGTTTCCAATGAATGTAAATAGAAATTATCCTGATAATTACATCATTTGAAATTTAGCCTGTCAGTAGGGAAACTCCTTCAGTATTAGTATTGAATATGATTAAAGATTGAGCAGCATCATGCTTTCTTATAGGTTAAAAGGCAATGGATAACTATTCTGTGTGGAGGGTGAAAACCTAATTGTAGATGCACTTTGGAACTGCATCACAAGAAATGGCCATGTCTGATAACTGCCTGGAGCATATTTAGTCAGGGAGATCAGTGTGTGCTGCGGTACTTGTCTCTCAAAAGCAACAAGAACTAGCTTTTGTGTAAATACTGAAGAGCAGCATAGCAAATGAACCAACCTGTGAGTAGATTTTGCTTCGATTTTTAAGAGCAGCTCCCTCGGTCTTGCTGAGAGAAGGAAAGGTGCTAGGTAAAGCACTAACTCTCTGCACCCTAGGCTTCATAAGCCTTGCTCAAAACTCCACCTTCCACAAAGCAAATTCAGGGACTTGATGTGAAAACACCAAGGACTGGCCGAACTACTGATGGTGGTTTTTTTATTTTTTCCATTTGTTGGTAAAACACTTGCTTGTTAGTCTAGGAAACTAGAAACAGTTTTGGGATGGACATGTGCTGCCAGGTGAGCCCTCGTCTGTGCAAACCTATTGTGAACTGTAAAGGAGAATTTAATCAAATGCAATTATGCAGGTGTCACAGCAAATGTGGGGGGCTGATAGAGAAAGCATGTTTCTTAGCAATTTCACTAGCCACCCAGTATACTGGATGAAATTAAATAGGATTTTCTTGACATCAGTAGTGATGTTTGCCAGTAATGAAAGGATTTATCAAAAGGCTTTTGGATGTTGGCTATTGGATGCATTTTTTTTTTCAGGATAGAACTTAAAAAACAACCAAAAAGCCTCCACAAAAAAAATCCATCAGAAAACACACCTTAAGTGCTTCACGTGAATGAGATGCAGTGGAGTGGAAGGATGTCCAACACACTTTATTTAGATGAAGGTTTTAAAGAAGTCAATCCGAAGTGTCAGCTCTTTATTTTCCTTCCCTTCATGGCTTTTGACTTTATGTAAGCTCACTAAAGTAAGGTACTGCTCACTGCAGTTTTGCATGTCATGCAAACTGGAAAGTGATTTTGTGTTAGCCACGTGTTCCTGGTGTAATGATACTTCCTGTTTTTTGAAATGCTTAGTTAAGGAAGAGAAGCCTCTGTGTAACGTACCTTTCTATTTATGACGTGCGTTTTTTTTCCTTTCTGATCATTCTTGAGCTCCATTCACTGAATGTAAGGTCTCACATGTTTTAAGTAGAAAATGTAACTGCTTAACTGTGTCATTGATGGAGTTTCATGTGAGGCAAGAAGAGATGTGTCTTGTCTGATTGTGAGTAGTGGAGTTTTGTGCTTTTTTCCTGTCTGAGACAGAAACAGGTCTAACATGGTGTGGTAAGAGGCAAAGCAATCCCAAGCCTGGTCTTTCTCATGTAGTGAGTGGCTACAGTGGTGGCTGTTCTGTGCAGAAAGTGAACTGAAAGCCCCCAAACTGATTTGGCCCTTTTTATGGGTTTTCAGGGAATGGCTTCTCAAGTGTATGTATAAAAAGGCTTTTGCAACTAAAGCAGTGAAATTTCTGGAATACAGGGATGGTTATTAAGGATAGGTCTTAGCTTTTGCATGCAGTAGAAAGTTCTGCTATTGCCAATATTGCTGTGCCTTTTTAAGTGTTTAAACCATTTACTGCTGCAAGTTTCAGCAGCTTATTTGAAGACACGTTTTTTTCCCGGCAATGACTTATGAGAGTGTTTTCAAAGGTCAGTAGATACCCATGGGAATTTTGTACATGAGAGATTACTGTGATAAAGATAAGTTTATTTGAAAGGTTGGACTTTCTAGTGCCATTATTCTGCTGGGGAAGGATTTCTCAAATTCACAGGACTGAAATGCTGTTCTCAGCCTGAGACAAATAACCACAAGGTCTATTGCTGAGGTACTCAACTTGGAGGTGATCAAATTCCAACTTTAATCCCCTTTTCTGCTTCTTTCAGACCAAAAATGTGAACTTGAATTTTCAGTTGTTCTTTGTTTTATTCCTTTGAAAAACTTCTGAGTTCTTTGGCTCGGCCCAGTAGGAGCCTTAAAAATTTACACAGGAAGAAAAAAATGTTCTCCTCCAGCATTAACTACATTAATTACAGGAGTGTCACTAAACACTGTGCAAAGCTCTGGGTTCTGTGCCAAAATCAGGCAGTTCTTGTTGCGTGCTTTGCCCCAGCTCATGCAGTTGGAAACTCAGTTCCCCTGCAAAGATGGTTTTTAGGTTTCAGTGTAATGCAAGGGGTGTTCGGTGTCTGTTTCAGTCAGCTTTGCATGCAGCAGTTTTGTCATTGCTGTGATTGTACTGGCAACATCTGCAAACTTCCCTATCTTGCTATTATACCAATTTGTTTAAATCAGTGCACACTTGATTCCTGAGGGCTTGTGGCTTTTCATTCTCCTTGAACTTCAAAACAGCTCTCACGTGCAGTCTTTGTCCTTCTTGCACTGCTGCCCTTCTCATTCTTCAGATCCAGCTCTGGCCCCCACTTCCTATAGGTCTTCTTTTGTCTCTGAAGACATTGGGTGGTAAAGTAACTTCCCCTCTCCTCTCCCAGTGCCTAAAACATTTGTAAAGGGCCAGCTGTATGACTGTTGCTCTCTAACATGGTTCAGTATCTCCATCCTATTTGGCAACTTGGAAAACAACAGATTAAATGATTGCCTTCGTACTGCCCCTGTCCCCAGCAGTTCCCAGGCGCCTGATTATATCTTCAGTTTAAACTAAAACTAAAAGTTCGTAAGTGTTTTCTGTGGTCAACCTCTTTAATGCATTTTGGCTCACGCCTGCCCCAAAACAAAAACAACAGCGGGCTTTGATGCTGTGCAAAGTTGAGGATGCATCTGACTCCTATTAGGCTTCAGAAAAGTGGTCCAGTGACTGAAGTTCAAAATTCACTGAGTTGAGACAGTTTTGTAGGTGGGAAATGTCAGCCTTTCGCGGTGTTTGAACTTGTGCGTTCCCCTGGGACTTTGTGTGCTTATAATCAAACTCAAAAAGTCAGGATGGTAAAGAAAAGGTGATCCCAACTGAGTCTGCCTGTTTGTGTGGCAGGCGGTACAGCCCCAGGTCCTCTTTCGAAGCCATTTGGGAACAATGAATACTTGTTTCCAGACTTCTGTATCTTTAATGAATCCAAACTGAGAAATTAGTTTCAGTAAATATTTTTATAATAGAACAAAGCAAAAATGCCTCGTGGCACTGCTTGAAAATGCTAGCACCATTGACCCATGTGTGCATTCAGAGCTGAAGCTCTCAAATATGCTACCATGTGTTATATAAACCGTGTGTGCAGTTAGACTGGGCCAACACCTGCTGTTAGATTGGAAAGGAGAGACGCTCTAATAAGATGTGAAGTAGCCAACAGTTTAATTTCACTTCTTGGCAGTCACTGCATCTCCTTAGGCCAAATGTTCAGGGAACTGCCCCTACCTTTCTGTTCATGGGACCAGGGAACTAGCTGGTTTGTAATAGCTTGCCAGCTCTGATGAAGTTCAGCCCTTAACATGCTTCATTGCATTTCATGGATGAACAGTCCTTCCAAATGTAAGAAACCACTACGTGATACAGAGCTGCTTTTCCGTGGTGGTGGGGCTGCCCTGTCTTTATGTGCCTTGAGTCCTTTTATGCTTACACCATCTTTCCCTCCCTCACTCCCTTCCTCTCTGTTCTTGGCTCATGTCTGGGTTTGGGACAGGGAAACAAGGAGAGATGCTGTCTGCTGCCTTTTCTCTACTGGCTGCCAGATGAAAAGTGCATTTCTGATGGATGCTAATGAATGTATGTGTAACAGGTTAACAAAGTTGGGTGGAGAGAAGTAAGGATGGTGTCAGGATGCTGGTGGTTAAAAAATACACACTGCCTTCTTGTCTGAAAGGTGCTGATGTAAACTCTTAATCATATCAGTGGTTTTGCGTTATGAACTCCACTGCAGTGCAATGCCTTTTGCCATATTTAGTCAGACAGCAATAGTCTGCTCTAGATGTTTCTCTTCAGCTTTCCTTGCTTAATAGCAGCAGTAAAGTAACTAACCTGAATCCTGCTGCACAGCACATGTGAGGCTGTAATGTGAAATTTTGTGAAAATCAATCTCCAAATTAATCTTTAAGTAATTTTAATGCTTTCTCTTTCAAGCCTATGTGGAACCTTAACCATTGTAAAAGTGAAATCTTTTTTCACACTCCATTAATTTGGGCAGCAGAGGCTAAGTGATAAGTTTGTTTTGTTGAAGGGCAAACACCAGAGGTAATGGATAGATATGGATGTTTTGTTTTGGAGCCTGATGGGTGAAATTCAGTAACATTTGATCAACTCATAACCTGGAGCTGCTGCTGCTAACTTCTAGCTTAGCATATACTATTAAGACCATGTTTGAGATGTGGAAAAGGTAAGTTGGTTCCATTGTCTCGTGTAGGTCATTCATAATGTCCCCATATAAAGAAATCCTAGGTGAGCTTGCTTATTTCTTTGCATATTGCTAAAGGACTTACTTAATAATGTTGCTGTAGTAACTGGGAACTGATTCAAGCAATATTTTTTCGCGGCATTTGTACTAGTCCACTGATTTCAGCTTGATTCAGCTGGACTGAATAAATGCTCTTCTGTGTGAGCTTAGGCTCACCACATGAAAAATGTGAATCCTATGCAAGTTCAAATACAGCAACATGGTAAAGATGTGCTATGTAGCATAAAGACTGTGGATAAAAAACCCCTTTCTTAGTGTCTTGCTTATTGGAGCCTTTGGGTTGCCACGTGTTCCCTGATGAGCTGAGCCAGACATTTCAAATCCCTTCGTACAGAACAAGTTTATGAGAATGGCCTTCACAGGTGGTATTTGTCTTGGCAGCCTCAGAATGGAGGCCAAGGGTTGAATGGTTAACAGAAGCAGCTAAATTAACGTCTAATGCTGGAGGGACATCCTTTTCAGCAGGCTTGCAGCACAGAAGTTGAGCTAACAAAAACTTTGTTACTGCTTGGACTGCAGAATAAAATCCATTAAAAGTCTATGCAGCTACCCACAAAGAGCTCCTGCTTTGGGTGAGTAATTGCAGTGTTTCCACTCTTTTACTCTTGTATAACAACCACAAGCAATTGAAGAGTACTTAGGACTTTCATAGACACAGGCATGTGTTTTGGAAGCTGGTTGACATAAACTGAGCATTGGTGTAGGGATCTGGTCCTGCAGGTGATAGAAAACAGACACAAGGGTGTGATTTAGGTATATAAGCTGATGCTTTAGTAAGGCACTATAAAAGAGAATTTTCTCACACACTGTATATGTATTTACCAAAGTACAGTGGGGATTTCTCAAGAATCCTGCATGATGGCTCAGCAGCATAGCCTTTCGTCACCTCAGCCGTAGGATTCAGCTCTGTTTTAGAACTACTCACCTGCCCTTTTCCTTTTGTGTTTCCATGTCTGCTGTGTCAAACTGAAGTAATCCTTGCTTCCTGTAAGCAAATGCAATATGACAGGCCTCCTTTAGATTGGAGGGATGACTCAGCCTTGTAATAGTGCTAGACAGGTGAAGGATAGGGAGCAATTAAAAGTCTGTATGCCATGGTCCTATATCAATTAGAGTAATTAGTGCGTTTTCTGTCTACGCTATGAGGAACACTGAAGCCACCCCTTAGGCTGCCCATTTGTCTTTGTTGAGGGCCAACTCCTTTTTCTGTCTCTTTAGTCAGAGATTTAGTACCTTAAAAATTGATTTTAAAAATCACAAACACTCTGGCAAGATTAAAAAAAAGTCAACAGCTTGAAAGAAATAGGGAATTGTTTACATCTTTTGCAGCCCAGTGAGAATAAGGCACACTTGCAGTTTTTCTTTTTCCTTTGTTGCCTTTTTCTCACTTAAACAATAAATAATGCTCAGCATCTGAAGAAGAAGTTTAGCATTTTTATGGAAAAAGGGTGTTGTTAAAACCTTCAGTCTGTCATCCTTATTAAAGTTATTATTTGCTAAATACTGCCTAGTGTTAAGATGCCAGATTTCCTCTAGGCTTAAAAGTGATACCTATTCCATTGTGTACCAGCAATTACTGAAAATATGTTTAGCTTTTGCAAGCTGAAAGCTTATTTAGCAAATTACTTATATCTTGTGTTTCTCCTGATGTTTTTTTCTGCAGATGAAGCTGTTGCTCAGTAAACTTTTTTATAAAACCGTTCATTTCTAATACAGAATCACTAACCATGGAGCATCTTGGAGTGAGCTTCACAGCTTTTCTTGATATCTTTGGTTGAATGCAGTATTACTTCTTCGTCTGCATACTCTTAAATCCAATGTAGTGATCTGGCTTCCTGTAGGTTAGATGATGTGCTATATAAACCAACTTTTACCTGTTACTGAAATAATCCCTTTCAACAGGCAAAATACTCCCTAGAGAAGGCATGTGAGAAACCATCTCATGAGAATTGCTAGTGTGATTGATATTTGTTACAGCTTCTGTTAGTACACCTTGGGAAAGGATAAAGAAAAAAGGTAGACAGATCAATTTATTTTCACAATTCCTTATATAATTGTTTCAGAGCAAAAACACTGGCATCTTGGATGAGTCATACAGAGGTGTTGGAAGAGAAGGAGGTGTAACAGTGTGAAGTTTACTGTGCTGTGACCTTCTTTGTGCTTCTGAAGAATGCCAGATCACTCTCAGGAGCATCAAACCAGCTTAGTTTCCTCAAATGAAGTTGTGTTAAATTCCATGCAGTATCCAAACCCTCCTGGTCAAGTATTTTTCTTGGAGTGAAAAGGTGCATGGGGATGAGGCTTAGCAAGATATGTAATAGTGGGCTCCTGAAGGTAGGTGTGTTGTTGGCATGGGAGTTCACAGATTAGTTTCGAAGCCTAGTGTTAGATATCATTCACTGTCTAGGCTGTAAAACATATGTTGCATTTAACTACCTTCGGATCAACAGAAGATCTTTTTCCTTTTGCTGCATGGGTTTGATTGTTATTCCAGGTGTGTTTCCTCATTTTCTTTCTGTATTTATGTAATGCAATTTATATAACCAGCACTATTTGGGATAAAGAAATACAAGTTGTAGCTGAAAAATAAAACATACAGATCCTCTGTGTCAGCTTTTTTCATGTACTGAAGTTTCTGGCTTTTAATTTTCTGGCCGATTGCCTCATTTTTAAATAGGTTAACTTAAGCTGAGGTGGAGGGTATAGAGGCAAACAAATCCTCTGTATTTTATAATGTGACAATAAGAAGTGCATAAGGTAAGTTTCAACCCTCTGGCTCATACCAAGGTGAAGGTAAAGTATTTTATGAGTAATCAAGCTGTTTCTGAGCCAGCTGGAGACAAGGATTTATATACCTTAAGTTGAGGACATGCTAGAGAGGAAATGGTGAGCTTTTTTTCCTTAAAATAGTCTCCAATTTCTATGAAAACACTTGTTGCAATAAAAAGACTTCAGTCTAGCAAACATCAGTGCTATCACTGGTGCCTGTGGATCAGTCTTCACTGGAAAGATAAGGCCCAGGTCCTTCTTGCTTCTCCTCTGCAAGCAGGAGCAGTACATTTTCCAAGGTACTTGTGACTTTCAAGTATGAAAACCCAGACTTGACTCTATGACCCTTGGCTTTAGGTGGTGTTTCTCAAAAGGCCTGTTTGTGATTGCAAGAAACAGACTGCAACCAATTTTAAAAACAACAAAAGTCTGCATGATGGTATTTATTTTAACCTCTTTAGTGTAATAGCTGATTTGGTAAACATGGTGATTATTTTGGTGTCCCTTTGCCACAGTGAAAAGAAGTATCCAATTAACTGAGCGAAGAAAACTCATCTACTGTTCTGAATGCATACAAGGCTGATTTAATTTCTCAATCTGAGAGAATTTAACATTGTAAGTAAAGCTAATTAAGCTGTTAAGCTGACATGAGGAAAACACAAACCCAAGATCTCCATTCTTGGCTCACATTAACAACGCAGCTGTGTATTCTTGGACTTTTCCACTATGAGAACTCCTACATAAGTAGGGTAGTTTTTCTAATGAAATGTTTAGTTAAACAGAAGGGAGGTCTGCTCAGTTAAATTGTTGCTGCATTTATTGGTATCCCAAAAGATGACAGCACTGGGACTTGTTATGGTTGTATCCTGTTAAAAACACCAATGTAATATTCAGAGTAGCTGTATATGTGTGCTCTTGTTCTTTGACTTGAAGCAATTTTGCCCTCGATAAAGCAGTGTTGCATATGGAGCCTGCACTACAGATGTGTCTCACAGTGTCTTGCGCTGTCGAGGGTCCTGCTCAATTTGCTGCCTCCAGGTGTAACTGAGTAACAGGAGGTCTCTGGTACACCAGCAGTACCTGTACTGCTGTTCGAGGACACCAGGTTTCACAAGTTTAAAGGGTGCCATTACTTGAACCATGCATCTTCACTGTATTTAAAAAAAAAAAAAATTCCCCTAAAATATCCCAGTATTTCTCAAATAGCTTGCTTCATGAGTATGTTTAAGTATCTCGAGTACACCTCTCAGAAGTAGGATGTGGTGATGCAGTGGTGTGATGTTCTCTGTAATGGCAGCCAAGTGACTTGCATCCAGTTGTCTGTCTCCAGTTTGCTACAGGACCTCAGAAATGCAAGGAGCTTTCCAGACGCTCTTCTCTTAGTTCAAAAAGCTTGAGTTAACAACAGGTATTCCTTCATAAGCTTTCAGGTTGCCCTAATAACCAAAAGAATGTATTACTGTTGAAGAGCAAGCTTATGTACTTGACTGGATAGAGTCTGCCAGAAAGTGTCCATTCTTTAGTTTTGCTTTAATTTATATTGCTTTTTTCACTGTGAGCAGTGTGCTCCTGCTCTGCTCCCTCTCTGTCCCATTGCACTGTGCTTTGGGAGAGGCGCAGAACTGGGGAAATATGAGACAGGCAAGGATGAAAGGCCCTTAAATATTGTTCACACTTGGCTTTCTCTGGCAACATCCGCATATCAGGACTTAGACCATCTGCAGGGCATCAGTGATGGATTTTCATCACCCCTATCCTGCCATCTCTCTGCGGCTGGAATGGTGGTACTGGTGGAAAGACAGCAGAGGTGCTGCCCCAGCAATAAAAGTGCTTTGTGGATATAGTAGCTCAAATGTGAGCTAGTCAAGTTGATTTTTGTAGCTTGAAGAGTCTAATTTGAGCTGGCAGCATCTAGAGGGTGCGCACAGGGGTAATTTCAGAGAGAGGTTAAATATGTGCCTGCAGAGCTGTGCAGGCTTTTTCAGATCAGAGGCTTGAATGTGGTGCTGTGGGAGTTTGGACATGAACATAAACATCTGACCTTGGGAGAGAGGGCTGGATGAGAAAATTTAGCTGTGCTGTGTAGGCTCAAGGAACGTAACCAGAGATCAAGGGAAGAGCATGTTAAATGTGCAGCTAGAGAACTGGACCAGGGTTTCACAGCAGGTGTGGGGAGGAAGAGATGAACTTCCAGACCTAAAGAGCTGGAACGATTTTCATTTGTTAACACCATTCTTCACATTCTCTGTTTTCTTCAGAGGATAATTATTTGCTTGCATTATTCTTCTTGGCTCATCTTGTGAGCACAGTGTGCATCTGCAAATAGCATTAGGTTCAGTATTTGGCTTTGTGGTGCTTTCTCATAAAAGGCTTCAGCCACTATTGTTTTTAAAATCTTAGGCAGCTCACAGTAGAGCTCATGAAGGTGTGCTCTGTGGATGATACAGGGACAGAAGGCTTTTTTGCAGAATGGTCTCTAAATCTCAGTGTGTAGACACTTAAATTAACATTTCAAAATGGAAAATTAATGCTAAACAAACCAGACAGTAAATTGAGATTTTAGAACAATGCCCATGCTTCTCTCAAATTGGTGATAAGGCCAGCAATGGGACAAATGGCTGATGAAGAATGAAACCAGCTAAAGGCAAACCCCCCCTGCCAGTTATCCAGTGAGCCTTGTCCAGCAGGTCCCCAGTGTGTTGCAAGCATCCAGGAAGAGTGTAAAGGCTTTTTGTGTAGGGTGACTGTGAATAATAGGTACTATCCAGAAAAGAATTGCTGCACATTGGGTAGTTTGTTAATGGATGTGTAGTCAGCAAGAAGGTTCAATGATAGGTTTCTAATTAACTGCTTACACAGTTAATAACGCAGTCACTATGTGCCCATCAGCAGTGAGGTGGTAGAAAGTCCCTCTGGAGAGGAAGACTCTGATGTTCTGCTTTGAGAGATACAATGGTCAGGGTTGGGAGAGGAAAGAAAGAGATGTCTGCAAGAGTATTACAAGACAGCCTTTTTGCTTGACCCAAGAGGTGATGTTGCAGTGAGGTAGGGTTTGCTTCTACCTGAATAATTTCAGAAACAGATTGCCTAAGGGGTACAATTACTTGTGTGAAATTTTGGGAAGTCCACGTAAATTGCTACACGTCTCTCAAGTGGTAGTAGTGTCACCAGGAGCAGGCAGTGCCATTTATTTCCTGCCTTCTTTAAGGCAGCACTGGGAGGAGAGGGGAAGGGGAAGGTTTCAGAAAGGATTGCTGAGGTCAGACTGTCTGTGGGTCTGGGTGGATTTTGGGCTTGAGGTGTCACGAAGCTGTGCTTCTCCAAGAGGATAGCTAACATGTTAAAGACTGTCTGAAAGGGAAGTGCTGAAGGTATGGTTTCAGCGGAGATGTGTTGGAGAGGAGTCTTTTGACTTCCTGTCTGCAGTGTAAGTGATGATGCATGATGCTTTGGAGCTCCATATTAGTGCCACTTTAAAAATGAACCCAGTGTTTTTTATGAGCTCTTCCTAAGGAAACCAAAATTTTTGGTGCAAGCTATTTTATATGTAGAACCTGGTAAAAACAATTAGAAATAATTTTAGAACAGAGACTTTAGGAACCAGGTAGGTAAGAAGCAAGCTTTGGGCTTTGGCCTTGTTTCTTTGCAGAAAAGCAAAGAGAAAGGCCAAGCAGTGAGAGTTTTGGATGGGTACACACATGGAGACTGTGTATCTGCATCTCACACTTGTTCTCTTTGGGATTGGAAACTGCACAGTCTCTGTGACAGTGTTAAAGCAGGTAATGCAGTTACCACCATTGCCTCTGTGACTGCAAGGTGTGTTGTTTTTTTTCGGGTATCCCAGCTCTACTTCACTGCAGACTTTTTTGCTCAAGCCTTGTATCCTGTAATGACTCTTGTAGTGTTGGTTACCAGTGTATCTACTTTTTTTACAGCACTGGAAGGGGAAAAAAGAGCTAGGGCTGTTGTAGTGGGTGGTAACAGCATCGTTATTTACATAAGCACAGGCTACATTCCATTTAACAAGTGCTTTGCTTGATGTCACTTGGGCACTTATGAATATTATAACAGTTTGAGAGTTAAATTACCTTTTTTTCCCCTGAGCTGCAACAGATGTCGCTTTAATGACTCTAGATAGAGTTTCATCTGCATAAATATTTGTTTAAACATTTAATCTTTGTTTCTTTTGCTGTCCTTTTGGTTTAAGGTTTTTCAGGTTGTGACAATGAAAGTAGCGTTATTGAGAAATACCTTAAATCCTGTTATAAAGTGGATCCTGGCTTTCTGCCTTATTAAAAAAAAAGGTAAACAAACCTACCCCAAAACAACAACAAAACTTCAAAAATCCCATAAAACCCACTAAGGTTGATAGTAGACTGATGCACAATAATCCTTACTCTAGACTCCTGTCAGAAATAATGGCATAAATGGTTCAGAACAGCCCCTGATGTTCCCTGCCAAGAAGGGACACTTCCATGGGACTCCTCACTTTAGAAGGTGGCACTGAAATAGGTGCCTAGGCAAGTTTTTATTGGCTCAAAACTGGAGTAAGAGCTGAAAAGACTCTTCTGGGTTTGTTTGTGGGGGTTTTTTGCTGTAGGGATGTTTTGTTTTGTTCCTTTTTTATTTAGCTGGGCAATAGTAGTTATAGTTGGAGGGATGAAACACCAGATTCTGTAATGGTTGAGACGACTTGCTGAGCAGCAGTATGGGCGGGACAGTGTGAGTTGTGGCAGGTTTTCTCTGGATTTCTGCATATGCTTTTCTGAAAAACACATTTATAGGAAGGGAATGAGTTTTGTTTAAGTGATACAGAGACACAATCAGGAATGGTGGGGAGGAATGTCAAAATAGATCACTACAGCTTTTGCTGCACACCAGTAAGGGACAGGGACAGTTTGCTGACAACCAGGAGAAGCAGTTTTGGGTGCAGGACACAACAGTTGCTTGTCAATCAGGAAAATCAGGTGTAAGGTACTTGCTTTGCCAGGGATAATTATTTAGACAGCTGACTGTCTTCAGTTCCATGCTGGCAAGCTCCTTTCTCTGAGTGGGGTGAGTAGTGCAGTGCAGCTGTTGCACAAATTCTTTTAATGACTGGGTTCTGAGGCAGCACCTCTGTCATGTGGGGCAACGCAAAAGCATACTGTGGGTCACACTGATCTGCTGGTGGTATGGATTTTACACTGACCTTGATGTGCTCAAGAGTCTGTAGTGACCAGTATTTCAGGCCAGAGCACTTCTCCTTTCTCTCCTCAAAGCAATTAGTTGTGACTCAGGTGTGTACTCCTCCTGAACTGCTTGGTAATTAAGGAGGAATAACCACTGGAAAACTGTGTGCTTCAGGTGAGTGTCAGTCCTCTGTGTATGCCTGTATTTGTCCTCAGTGGCTGAAACTTCAATGCCTTTGACACTTAGCTATGGTGACAAGTCCCATTTTGCATTCTGCACTCTGATGGAAAGCGTGCTCAGGATATGACTGTGTTTTGCCGCAGTGTTAGTCCAGGTGACACTGTCCTTTTGTATTCTTCCCACCCTTGTGTTGGTTAAGTAGAGTGGAAAGACAAAGTGCCCAAAAAAGCTTGAGGGTTGGAGGTTATTGGGAATGTTTGTAAGGAACAAAAGTGAGTCTGGTGTCTTGGGGGAGGGAAGGGCAGGAAGCCTAAGTGGGTAGACCTGGACAAATGTGCATCCTTAAATGACCTTCTGCCCTACCTAACATGACAGGTATCTGAATAAACAGAAGAGTTTCTGAACTTTAGTTTCAGTAAGAGTTACCTGCTGTGTGGTTTGCAAGATTTATGAAGGCTGGTGCAGTCCGCTGTGGGGATAAATTTAATAGCCCTAAAGGAAAAGCCTGAGTTCATGGTTTTTGGATATTTTCAGTTATCCACAGTTAATTTTAGTGTATGGATAATTTAATAAACACTTGTTAATTTAAAAACATTTCAAAATAGGAGTAAAAGCAGGTAAAAATAATATTTTTAATATGATTTGAGAAGAAGATTCAATTGTCTATACCAATTTGAAAATATACAGGAATCATTTGAAGGAGGCTTGTAGAATATTGAAAAAAGGAATTATATGGGATTGATGATCACTAATTTAGTTTCATTTGTGGATTAAGTCCACAATAGGATGCACACTTTTGTGCACTGTGTGTGGCACTGATTTTTGTCTAAGACAAAGCCATGGACTCTGTCAGAGGCCTGAAGAGGCATGCTAGAACTATTTTAAGGTAAGACCTTTTCAAAACAGTCAGCTGCATACATAGGAAAATAGGCAATTTAAGTCACTAGTGTTATATATAAAAATCAGATGCTGATTTTTAACTTAGGTTGAGATTGTCATTGTAGGAACAATTGCAAATGCTAGACTCTGTCTTTAGCAAGACAGACTAATATATCCTTCCCGCCACCCCCCCCCCCTTTTCTCTTTTTTTAGTAGTATTTTACAGTGAGTTCTAGGAATTACATTTTTATTGTTGTCTGCTCAGGACCTACTTTTTAGTGGAAAATAGAGAAAACATTCCTTCAGAAGAAGGAATGAACAGTTTCATGCATTCACCACTTGCATGCATAAGCAACCTGACCCGTCCTGTGAAAATGAGCAGAGGAATGAGATTCTCTGTTCACAAAGGACCTGGGGATACTGCAGAGTTAGCTACCTAGAAGAAAAGTATTCTTTAAACCCATGGAGTATATTGTCAGGGACAAAGAGGGTTGAGCTCCCTGTGGCTGCAGAGAACGGGGAGTGTGTCATACAAAGACTCCAGGAAAACTGTGACTATTCATTGCAGCCTGGGTCGTATTATCCACGATATCACAAAGGTGGAAATGGCCTGTCCAAACTTGATTAGGAACACAGAGATCTGACTGTGTGCAGAGCTTTGTTGATGTCTTGATGTTGTGTGTTCCTAACAGGGTGGTGAAAGTGTGCTAGAGCTGGGGAATATGAGTGGGGTGAGCTGATGCTTTGGGATAATACTCTCATTCCACAGCGTGGTGCCCGAAGGTTGTGGCGTGGCTGGGGGTAGTGACAGGTCTATCCCAGTGACCTATTAAGAGAGCCATAACCATTTTAGGGACAAGTTAAGAGGGCTTTAGTATTATCTCTATATTATCAGTAAACTGAATATAAGCACAGCTGGCACCAATCTGCAAACCTGCATTTTAAATTTGGTAGCTCTTCCCTAGGACATTTTTCTGTATGATGGTAGTTTCTTTGGTCTGCATTACTTATTTCACTTAACTGCAGGAGGGAACCATAAGCTTTGTGTGGGGTAAACTGAAATGAAAAATTGCGGTACTGTTGTAATTTCTAATTTCTTGCAAGAGCCTCTAACTGCCCTGTCTTTGAAATAAATGAGGAAGGGCCCTTTACCTTCAGCTGTGGGCAAGTAAAAAAGGAAAGACTTCTTATAACTTCCTGAGACTAGAAGTGATTTTTACTCCAGAGTGTAATGGTAAATTACATTGGACCTTACACATTGTCGGTGACTTGCAGGGAGCTGGTGACACACTGCAATAGTATGTGTATCAAGTGTTCACATATGGGCAATTATGTTAAGTGTTTTTCTAAGAGATGACATCTGTAGGAATTGCATAATAATAACTGGGATTAATGCAGTCACTTAACATCAGGTGGGGCCCAGGCAGCTCAGCTCCATCTGCTCTGGTTTTGCCTGCTAAGTTTATTGGTGGCTGAGTGACACCTTCAGTATCATATGAACTGAATGGGCTGGGAAAAATCACATGTATGTAATGCAGCAGGGCCACATCCCTTTCTTTGCCAAATATATCCAGTCATCTGTGGAAGCACGTGCTCTTCTAGTCATGGCTGAAGTCACAAATGAAAATGGTCCTCTTCTCATTTGCATGCTTTTATAGATACTAGCACTGTGATATTAGAGGCTGCTGGGTGTTTAGTTACTGTAGATTTTACCAGCTGGGCATGTACAGAGAATAATTAGTGTTGTGCAGAAATGCCTTTCACATGGTACTGAAGTAAAAGGGATATGACTTTGGGGTGTTAATCTGTGTGGTGCAGGAACCTGTCCACTTCTTGTTTTCTTGAGACTTCTTATCACTTTTGGTCACAGGATTTTTCACTTTTTTTGTGTAGGCAAATACTGTGCTATTTTATCAGACTGGGAAACTGAGGGCTGCTTTTCTGCTTAAAGAGAGGAACAAATGATATTAACATTCAAATTTATTAACTGTTTATTCTAATCTTAAAATTCTTCATAACCTTTATGGTAATGTTGTCTATTACTTAAAATGAAAAGGGCAGAACAGAAATGTCACTATTGTTTTATATTGGAGGTTTCTCTGAAATACTGGAATGGTAGTGACCTCCAAACATTTCTGTAAGGAATATATGATCCCCTGCTGAATTTTACAGATTCATTTTATCAAACCATAAACCACTGGGGTTTTTTTACTAACTCCTGAATGAGTTTTTTTGGGAGTGTCTCCTTTGTCCTATGTCATTAAACACAGAAAATGATTGAGCAGGTGACAGCTCCCCACAGTTTTGGATCAAGAGAATAACAGTCCCAATAAATTAGAGATGACTGTCACCGTTCATCATCCTCAGTATAAAATGGAGCTCACTGGAGTAGAAGGGATGTCCTTGATTGTGGTGATGAGGCTCATGGCAGGATTCCTAACATAACACAGAAGTGATGGGAAAAAAGTATTAAAAATGAGAGGATGATTCTTCTGTACAACCAACTGCCCTGTGTAGAGGCAGCGCAGGTGATTGTCCAGGTCAGATAATTTCTGGCCAGGTAAACTGAGGTCAGACTGTGTATTTCAGCTATTGCTCACAGTTTGCTGACTGTGGGGTGACTGTTAGTTTTGCCAGATAAATTTCAGCAGGTAACTGCTTGTGTTTTATAATGTAATTTTGATTTTGCTTCCATTTCCAGTGAACACCAGAAGCTGATGCTGTAAGGCAGTTTTGATTTTGCTTCCCTTTCTACTGCACACCAAAGGTTGATTTTTTGTTCTCACTGGCTAATACTCATTTCTTACTATGTTTACACTGACTTGTGAAAGACTGACTCAGTAGCTTGTGTATTTAGACTGGGAGTCAGATTGCCTTTTGCTTACTTAAAATTACTTATCTGAATCTGCAAATAAAACTTGGGATAAACTTGTGGAGGCATGGTTGATGAGTTTTCAGTGTTCAGATGGATACACTGATTATATGAAAAATAAGGCTTCTTTTGAGGGACAAGTTGCCTAGAAGTTCTGCAGCTCACTGCTTTATCATCTCAGCCCTGACGCTGCAGCACATAATTAAAACACCTCAATAAGTCATTAACGATGGAAAAAATATAAATCTTGAGTTGAAGAAAGCACACATGAGTATCTTTTTTGCTTTTTTTCCTAGTAAGGTGTACATTACTGATACCAGTGACAGTGATCAGAATCTGAAGCCTTTGCCGAGGATTTTATTATAGTTTTTTTTGTTGGGAAATTGATGGGAGTGGGAATGAGACAGAGCAAAAATGGTGGAAAAAGGTTTCCAGGAACCTGTGAAGCAGTGGAGGTGAGATGGAATGGTGGAACATTGCTACCTCTGGCCATCACTCTGCTCTCTAGTCTGTGCAGGCATCTTTAACAGACTCACATCTGTGTGTTGTAAACAGCCCTGCGGAAAGTGGCTGAAGGATTTCAGATGTCGTGACTGAGCTAGCAGGAAACTAAATTACATTCAGAGAGCCACTCTGTCATAGTGGCAGAGAGAGGAGAGACCTAGAGGGATGCTTTGTGTTGTGTACTTGGCTAGCATTATATGAGGAACAGCCAGACAGAGCTAGAGGGGTGCAGATCAAATAGCAGAGACTTGGGAAATGGAAGTTATTTTTTTATGTCGGTACCATGAGGTGCAGCACTGAATAATAGTGTCTTGATTTTCTTTTTCTCCGCCCCTCCCCCCCCCCCGCCCCGTGTTTGTGTCATGCTTTCATTAAAACATTATCAAGCTTTAGCAGCAGCAGAGGGCATATCATCACTATCTGACTTAGCCAAGAGTTAAATTTATTTATTAGGTAGAAAGAGTAATAATAAAATATGGAAAGTGTACAGATGTTGACAAAATAATAGGGTTTCCTTCCACACAAGATAGAGCTTGCCTTCCACCTTGCTTTCAAAACACCAAAACCATCTTTGTCCTCCAGTGGTTAGCAACCCCCTTACGTGTTTTAAGTTTTTAAAGGTGTGATTGGAGGCTTGTGGCAGTCAGCATTGGGTGGCCACAGAGGAAGATAAGGTGGGTACCCTTCACAAGGACTCCTTTCCCAAAGTGAAGGTGACAAGCTGTTAACAATGGTCCTGGTCCTTGTAATCTCACATAATCTCTTGATCTTGTCAGATAGGAGCACTTGGGCATTAGACTAATCGTGATCAGCTCAATATCAAGTGGCCTGAGAAAAACAGCATTCAAGTGTGTTCCCCAGTACACCCACTCTAAATCCTCTAAAAATTTCCAAACAATTAGGGATGATAAGCAGTTGTGTGATAAGTTTTTGTCTTATAGTTGACCTTTGTGGGCGTGATGGACTTTCTGATGATCTTCATCTTTTCCTGTTTAAAGGGAATTTCAGCACAGTAAGAGGTCTGTCCATTAAAAGGGCCCCGTCATGATGACTTTTTTCTTCCTTCCTTTTATTTACTTGGATGTGGTACAAGTGCACATGGCTTCTGAAGTAGCAAAATGAATAGCTCACAAGAGAGCCTCGTTAGTCTTGAAATTAAAATAATTGAGTTCTTTTAGCTTATTAGTGCTTAAGAATAGCCTTCTCTAAGTCCATTACCTCTGGGATAAAAGCCGTATTTGCAGCTGAATAAGCAGCATGTACAACATGACTTGTTGCTAGGGAAAGAGGCTTTCTTAGTTCTCCGCCAAGCAGAGTGGCTCGTGTAGTAGATAAAAACTGAATGACCTCAAACTGCATTCCTGAAATCCTCTTCACTCTTCAGCTGGCAGTTTGAAAATGTTTCCATAGGTGACTTTGGCTTTCTGGAGCTGCTCTTGTTCCCTTTCCAACTCAAGACAGCAGCAAGGGAAAAGAAGCCCCTCCTGCCTGTCAAGGCGAGTTCTGCAAGGACAATGCTCGCTGCAGGCACTTGTCTCATCCAAGTGAAATGCCCAGAGCCCAGTGATGCGAGGCTTGGTTGAAGATGGTGAGATGTGGGCAGAGGAAAAAGATGTCGGCCAAGAAAACAGTTGTGTATCAGTTAAAATGCCCTGTCTTTTAAATGGGCAGTCTCTCCTGTCCTCATCTCTGCAGCGAAGGGCCAACTTCATTGCAAGACACAAGAAGGCGGCAGAATTTTGGTAGCGAAACATACAAGAACTGATGGTGGGAAGTAAAATAGTTCAAAGCACCTTTGTGAATTTTTTGGTGAAACTTTTTCTCCGACCTCACAGCTGCTGGAATCTTGAGCTGCAGCTGGACAATATGCCCGTGGTGCTGATCTTGGATTTGGCACCAACACTGTGTGGACTAACCCAGAGCCCTTGGGTGGTGGTGGGCTTTACTTGTTTTTAATGAGTTGAACCCTGGTTTTGGTGGAGTCATTCATACTAGCCTCCATCAAGAAGCACGTCAAGGTTCTTAGAACAGACCAAACAGTGTAAAAGTGTGTTGAGAGAAGTCTTGCCAGAGTACGTTTAAACAAGGTGTTTAACTCTCTATCAGCAGCGAGGCACATAAAAATGCTTTTTGCTCTTTAACAGCTGAAGTTTGTAACAATTGCACAGAACACAGTGCAGTAGAGGGGAAACTGAGATGATACTGTAGTGATTAGTATAAGAAACTTGAATACAGCAGGTCAGTGGCAGTGCCTTTATACATCTCAGGTTTATCAGACAGGTCTCCTTCTTCCCCTGTGGAAATGAGGATAGTTCAATTTTAGGAATTAAGAGTAACAAGTTCAGGAGTTCATACTGGACAGGTGAAAAATAGGTGGTTAGCAGTTTTTAAAAGTTTAACTAAGGGCTTGGTCATGATTACTGACATCCTCTGTCTTACGAATGTCTGTTTGTTGCAAAGACATTGCATAGGACAGCAAGGACCAGGAGAGACTTCAACTCTCTTGATACTAACATGATATTTATACTAAAAATAATGAGGGACAGAAGCCCAAAAATTCGGACAGTGTCTATAATATGAAGCAGTGTCTTAGCCACCCTTTGGACAGATGCTGTACACATCTCAGTTTAATAACAGAGGGTGAGAATCCCACAAGGCTGATGATGACTGTCATTCGTTTGACTGGTACTCATATTTAAAAGGTTTCTTGGCCAGAAATGTCTAAAGTCTTGAATATGTGGTACAAAACAGCTGTGTATCACATAAAAGGCCCTGAAATTTGGTGACAAGGACTGTGTGCTGAATATTGGACAGGAGCGTTTACAGGCTTTGGTACTTGGTTTGGTTTTCCTGGGTCATAAAGCTGTTTATATTAGAAAATTTCTTCATCCTCAATTTTTTTTCTCAGCACTCAAAACTTTTTAAGCCTTTGTGTAAATGGGAACGGAAACCTTTATCTTATACTCGAGAGGGAGGTCATTAAAATCAAAATCTACTTGATCCCCTAGAGTGGAATATCATCTTCTAGAGTGGAGTATCATCAGTTCATCTTCTCTTCTTTAAAGGGGGGGGAAAAAAAGAAGAAAGAAAAGTTTCCCTGGAGCGGTCATTGATACAAACTCTTCTTACGAGAGCAAAAGATGGTTTAGATATGGGGGTTTCTAAATCAGAGTTGTGGGAAAGAGCCTTTTGTTTCTTAACACAAACCCTGCTAAAAAAATAGATGGATACTGTTGGTTCAAATGAACTTGCTGCTGTCTGTGTTTGAGTGACTATGATATTTATTGTCTTGGCACTGCAGTGAAGCTCTCAGGCTGGAGAGCTTTTTTGTTCTGTTTTGCCAAGTATATTCCAAGGAGTCCCACTTCTTTGACAATGGATCATTGGAGTAGAAACTATGATAAATTGCTTCATTCTGCATAGATCTAAGCCTCACTTCAGATATTTCCCCTGATATAGCCAGAAAATTAATCTAAAAGTCTTCTCTCTATTAGATTTAGGCTGTCACTCAGTGGCACTCTCTCAGTTGGACAGGTTTTTCATAGGATAAATACTTAAATAATGTGTCAGACAAAAGAGCAAGCATTTGTGATGGGGTCTGAGGTGTGAGACCGTGGTGTTCTTTCCCTGCAGTGGGAATGTTTAACCCAGGAGTTACATGTACCCAGTCTCCCCTGACCTGTCCTACAGGAGGGACTTCTTCTCTGGGTGCTCATTGGAAAAGGTGGGAGTTGTGCGTGGATTTTGTGCATGTAGGCAAATGTACACGCAGTTTCTGAGTTTCTGAGCGTTTTTGTTAGACATATGTTTCCCAGGACAGCTGTTCAGTGAAAAGCCTTGGAATGGCTGAAATCTTGCTTTTTTGTAAAGGTAGCCCTTTGTGTCAACCCCAGCCACTGAACTCCCAAAATCTGCCTATCAGTCCAGATATCTCATCTTAGATTGCTGTGATACATGTTCAGAAGCAATTCACGTGCTGTCTGCTTTGCTCAGGGTATCCATCCAGCTAGTTTAAGTGACTCAGCCAGTTTGTGTTGGGTATTTCTTTTGAGTATTGTAGATTTAAAATGCTAAAGATAGCAGAATTAGAATAAGAAAATAATGACGAGAGCTCCAAAGCTACAAATATGAGATGGTGTTTGTCAAAATTGATGCTAACATTTTTACAAGATAATTTGATTGATGTAGCAGCTCAAACAGCAGCCTTGATCAGGATGCTTTTGTGAACAAGATAATTTATCTCAGCAAATGTGTTCACATAAATGTTTTAAAATGAAAGGCATGATAAATCTGTCTGGGGCCTGCACACAATGGAGCTGCCAAACCTGCCACCTGTTAAAGATTTTAATGAACTGTTCTGTATTTAACAGGAAAAGTTGAAGTAATGTTGTCACTTTCCTTTGCTGAGACTTCCCTTATCTCAGACACTCTGAGATATCATGTGGCAAAGGCTTCTAAGTGGTGTTTTAATTAGAAATGCAGCAAACTAGTGAAGGGACCATTAAATTCTAAATGTGGCTTTTGTGCAACTCAGCCACAAGGAAGGGCTTTTTGTGCAAACCAACAGGGAGACTGTTTTTCTGGGAGCCGAAGGATGCCCAAGCTCGTGTTATGTCACTAGATTAATGGGAAATTAGTTCCCCTGGATTTTCTAAATGGAAGCTGATATGGTTCTCAGAGTAAACTAAAACTGTAGTAGGATGTTTTGCTTCTGTATGTGTGAGGGAAAAAAACCTTCCAATGCACTAAGACCTATAAGACATGGCTTGGTGGAGTGTTTTTCTGCAGCAGCAGGCACAGGGTTCATAAGTCTCCTTTTTGCAGCCTCTTTCCAGAAGGGAATGAGTTGATGTGAAATATGTCAGACTTGAAACATCTTCAGAAGGACAAATGCCATCCTCTGAGAGTCTGCAGAAAGTGTTATGTGCTGGTTTTTTACCACTTACAAATCAGTTGCATTCCCTAAGGGCCGTAGATTGGCGGTGGTTTGAAAGACCACAGCTTACTAGGATCACAGAATCATGGCGTAATTAGGGTTGGAAGGGACCTTCAAGATCATCTAGCTCCAGCCCCTTGCCATGCTTAGGGAAGCTAGACCAGGTTGCTCAGAGCTCCATCCAGCCTGGTCTTGAACACTTCCAGGGATGGGGCATCCACAGTGTCGCTGAGCAACCTGTTCAGTGCCTCACCACCCTCACAGTAAAGAATTTTTATTTACTGTCTAATCTAAACTTACTCTCCTTCATCTTAAGGCCATACCCTCTTGTCCTACATGCCCTTGTTAAAAGTCCCTCTTCAGCTCTCTTGCAGCCCCTTTAGGTACTGGATAGCCACTAGAATGTCTCCTCAAAGCCTTCACTTTGAAGGAGCCCCAACAGGATGCTTTTGCCTGTGCTCTTCAATGAATTTTCACTCGTTTTCCATCCAGAAGTATACTGGATGCTCACTATGTAACTTCTTGATTGGCCTTCCCTTTACTGTGGATGTGGAAAGCATTTCTGGCTGACTGAACAATCCACATCTTCTAGTTAAGCTATGAATGCCCAGACTGAAGCTCACTGAGGTTGTGGAAAGGATGTAGAAGGCAGAAAGGTGCTGGAAAAAAATAAAAGCAGTGGGTAAGGAGATAGAATAGCAAGGAAGAAAGCTGTGAACAGATTTGTGAGGTACAGTAATGAATATGGTAATGGAAAAGTAATGAACATGATCAGTAATAGCCACTGGTAGCATCACAGGAGTTGTAAAATTATTTCCTTTAAAAATAATAATGAAACATCATCGATTACCTTATTGGTCTATTCTGGCTTCAGTAAGCTTTGAAGCAGCCTGTTGAAGCAACCTTGAGCCAATAAGCTAAAGGGAGCATTGGAATTCAGGGGCATTTCTCTTTTTGTTTTGGCTGAACTACATTTTGTCCCATGGACAAACTAGGGTGATAGTTTTCACAAGTTACTATAAATTTGAGACACTCCCCCCTACCCCTTTTTTCTTGCCATGCTCTAATTGGTACCTTGGTTTCCCATGATGATCCCAGCCTCCAGCTGTAATCAGTATGCTTTGTGTAGCTGTGAGCATGCCAGAAAATGGGGCCATTTCTGGTTCCAGTCCAAAGTAAACCTTTTTACTTACAGATTGGTGGACTGACTGATTTGTCATATTTGCCCTGTGTTCTCACTTCCATTAAAACAAACGTGCAACAGAAATAAATGTGCATCTAGAAGTGCTTAAAACTTCAGGAGCTGTCACACTTTCCAAAAAGCAGATTTCAGAATCTTGACAACAGATGACTGGTATGGACTATTTTTTCTTAATAGCTGGAAGAAAGGCCCCTTTCCAACAATAACTCCAGCCAGGGAGCAGTCCAGTGGCCAGAATATTTAGTGTGTTTGCCAGAAAACCTGGAGATTTGTTTCTGTTCACCTGCTGTGTAAACTTTATTTGGTTTCTCCTCTTGTATAAACTGCAGCTCATCCTCTGCTTTTGCAAAGGCTACTGCGGTTTCTCTTGCAGACCGTGAAGACCTTCATGGTCATTTATATTTTGATAACTTATTAAAATAGCAACATGAAATCTAAGGTATTTATATTAATACAGTTGGGACAGAGCAGCTGCTGCAGTGCAGTTAATAATGTTGGCCTCCAGTCACCCGGAATCCATTTTTACCCCAGACTATCTGGCACTCTGCAAGATAAGACCTCCTCAACAGGTCTGCAGACAGCTTGTCATTCTGTCTTGTGGAAAAGCTCATAAATGATGGTTTGGTATTTAAATATGTAAACCTATAAAAAGCTGTAATAAACCCAAGTACACTCAGTTATTCTTGCTGTACATTTACTGAATGTTGTAAAATACCTTTGGTGTTATTCGGAGAAGTGAGTAAAAATCTAGATTATGAGAGTCTTATTTACTCTTAGTGAAGTAAATGCTCTTTTGAGACTGCGTAATCTTGAAAAATATTAGCTATTTTTAAAAGATGTCTTTAATTCAAAAGGTCAGCCTCCCTGCAGTCCCTGGTGGGGTCCAGGAGCAAGTCCTTCTGGAGTCTTTTGCATACAGAGGGAGCAGCTGTGTAGCTCAGCTTCATTAAGGCTTTGGATGTAGTCTCCAGTAGCATCCTTACAGCCTAACTGCTGAGATGAAAGCTGGGAAAAGGGACATTTTTGTATGGTTACCTTTTGAGTGTAGCCCCTTCTTGCCTGTTAGCCTGTGACTGTGATTTTCATCATGTTCCTTGTAAATCCCTCCTGGAGCAGCAGATTGGCCTTTCTGTCCTGGCTGTCAAAGGAGATAAGTACAGGAGTGATATCCAAGGGGAAACAATGGGTCTATTAAACCAGCACTGAGATGATTTGTTCATGGTGGACCTTGAGTGGTTGTTGCATTATCCTAGGTTGGTTTTGTGATCCACATCAGTTTGTGGATTTGTCATGACTTGAAATAGCGCTGAATTGCAAGTTGTGCAGTTGCAGATTATGAAGAGGCCATGTGTACACAAAAAACCCCTCACCCAAACGTGTGCAAGCAGAATTGCAGAAATGTGCTTGTCTTCTGCATAACTGAACTCATCTGGAGGTCTAGTGCTGTTCTGATCCATTAGCACTTCACCTAAACCAGCTCCTATGTAACCCTGCCTTGATTCTGTAGTTATTTAAACTGGGGAGTAATCTGGCACCTCTTCTTACATAACCAGTAATTTAAGCATTGTCCTCAAAACACCATGTTATTCATACAGTAATAAGACTAATAAGAAACAGCTGGATCTCATGCAAAAGCTATAAAAATAGGTGATTCAGATCAGTTATAAAGACAGGAAACTATCCAAGAACTTCAGTTTTAATGTGAGAACACTATCACAGGAAATATGAAGTAAATTAAGATACTGAACTAAAAGTAAAACCTGGAAATATCTACTGCACACAAATAGTACTGACGGAGAAATAATTTGTAATCAGGGAATCAGAGTTTTCCAGTTGTGTTAATTGCTTAGATGTTATCTATTTTGTGCAAATAGCACAAAAGGACGTGACCCTAGTCTCCCTTGAGATAGGATTGCTACTAATTAATGTAATCCCTTAGACAGGGACCAACAGAGTATCTTAAACAAATGTCAGAAGGCTAAATGAGCTATTTAATTTGTGTCATTGTGGTATTTGTACTGTGCAGTAGCACTTTCAAGCTGTGCTCATAAAACATTTACTGTGTAGATGAAATACAAACAATGTATAGATGTTAAAACAACAAGCAATATAGGCATTTGAAAACCTAGCAAAAAATAGTTAACCTTTGCCATTAACCTCAAATTTTTTCCATGTGAAACTAAAATTCTTTTCTTCCAATAAAAAACTGCAAGATGATAACTTGTATAAGACAGGTAGATTCCACTGGAGTATTCCTGCTAGACAAAAGCTAATGAGAATATTTGTACAGGAAGAGAAGAAAACTTCAGTGGAATTGTATTTGTTTCCATATTTCCCTGCCATCTTTTTTATGCTACAAAAGTTGCACTTTATGTGTGGTTTTTAGGAAATCTGCAGCAACTTCAACCTTTATTGCATATTGACATAGAAATGAATTGTCCAAGGTGGGATGCTTGGACATATATAGCTTTCCTGGAAAGAAACAAACCCTGTGTTTTGGGGTTGGAAAGGATTTTACTTTTTGAATTCAACATGCAAGTCATAAAGCAAACAACCAAAACCAAACAAACTGATTTCCAATTATCCCTTTTCTCAAGGCAAGAACAATTGTATGTTAACAATTCCTGATAAATACTTGTTTTTATCGATGTTAGAAGTGTTTCAGAGCTGAAGTCTTCAGTCTCTCAAGGCTGTGCTCTTCAGCTGTTGACTATTTCTTCTTCTGGACCCACGGAACAAAGGTGGGGTTTGTGTATTTAAAAATTATTTGTTTTATTTTTCAGTTTAAAAAGCCCAGTATTGTCCCTTTAGTAGTCTTTATAAGAGCAGAATAGTATAAGCTGTCAAAACCAGGACTGCTGTAAGGTGAATCGATAAGAAATGCTGAAGGAAGGGCTGGGAGGGGAGGTATATAACGATCCTAGATGATGAGGAACTTTTAAAGTTGAGAGTTGCTTCTATGATCAGAAGCAGTCTGAGCTTCTGTTGGTATCCACTTCCCTCCATAAGGAAATCTCACCATGGCACTAGCAGTTCTGGTCACTCTAAATGTATATATTTCTGTCATGGACTGTATTCTAATCCTTTCCATTAGCTGTGGGAATTAAATGAAATAGAGTGTATAAATTATGTCCATTCAACCCTTGAAGGTAAGGCACCTGATGTGCTGTGACTGCTGGTTGCCCACCTTTTCAAAAGAAGAAAAGAAACGAAGATGAAGTAAAAAGTTTAGGTTTAGGGTCTTTTTTTGTCCCTCTGAATCTTATATTGAAAAACGTTTGGTTCTCTATTTAATGACTGAATTGATTTAACCTGCTCAATCATATATAGAATCATTAAGTCATTTGAGTTGGGAAAGACCTCTAAGATCATCTAAAAGCCCAACCAAAACCTGATGCTGCCAAGTCCACCACTAAACCATGTCCCAAGTGCCACATCTGCATGTCTTTTAAATGCCTCCAGGGGTGGTGAGTCCACCACTTCCCTGGGCAGCCTGTTCCAATGCTTGACAATGCTTTCATTGAAGAAATTTTTCCCAGTATTCAGTATGAACCTTCTCTCCCACATCTTAAAGTTATTTTCTCTTATCTCTGTTACTAAGGAGAACAGACCAACACTCGCCTCACTTTCAGGTAGTTGTAGAGAGCAATAAGGTCTCTCCTCAGGCTTCTTTTCTCCAAGCTAAACAGCCCCAGCTCCCTCAGCTGCTGCCCACAGGACTTGCCCTTCAGACCCTTCACCAGCTCCGTTGCCCTTCTCTGGACTTGCTCCAGCACCTCAATGTTTTTCTTGTTGTGAGGGGCCCAAACTGAACGCAGGATTTGAGATGCAGCCTCCTGAGTGCCAAGTGCAGAGGGACAATCACTGCCCTGGCCCTGCTGGCCACACTATTGCTGATCCAGGCCAGGATGATATTGGCAAGAAAGCAACCTGGGCACACACTGGCTCATGTTCACTTGTTGACCAGCACCCCCAGGTCCTTTTCTGCCAGGCATCTTTCCAGCTACTCTTCCCCAGCCTGTAGAGCAATATGGGATTGGGATTGTTGTGACCCAAGGGCAGGACCTGACTTTGTGGCTTTGTGGAAGCTCATACAGTTGGCCTTGGCCCATCAATACAGCTGGTCCAGATCCCTCTGCAGAGTTTTCCTACTCTCCAGCAGATGAACACCACTTGTGACTGGCTGCCAGCTGGATTTAACTCTGGCACCATTCTCTGCATGCAGCCATCCAGCCAGTGTTGTAACCCAGTGAAGTGCCCCTGTCCAAGCCAGGAGCAGCCAGTTTATCCAGGAGAATACTGTGGGAAACACTGTCAAAGGCTTTACTATCTGGTCTTAATAAACATCCATAGCCTTTTCTTTTTGCACTGTCATAGAAAGAGATCACATTAGTGAAATAGTTGTCTTCCCCACCAGCCTGTCTTTCGACACCTGGGAATGGCCTGCTCCTGCATCTTTCAGATTTCCTCCTTGAGGAATGTCTAGCCTTTCTGGACTCCTCTGCCCTTCAGGGCTGCCTCACAGGGCACTCTGTCTGCCAGACTCCTGAACAGACCAAAGCCTGTCTCACAGTGTTGCTGTATCTGTCCAGACTGTCACTGGAGAGCTCTGTATATAAATGAGAGGTCATACTTGAAACTTTCCCCTTGTCAAATATCGTCCTTTTGAGGAATGATTACATAGTTTTGACCTAGATGTTCTCAGGACTTGAAGTCAGTGAATTTCCTTTGCAAAAGAGGTCTGTAAAGCAAGGCTTGGTCTGTGGTGTTCTGGTGCTTTATTGGCCTTTTTTTCCCTTGGGAAAATAGTTTTAGCTAATAATAGCTGAATTTCTTACTGACCAGAGCTACTGGAAGTAATATTTTCCTGTAGTAAAAATCTTCTGTAGTAATTCAGTAGTGCCCAGTTCCATTGTTGTCTATTGATGAAAATTTTATGATCATTGTGAAGGTTAATTTTATCAAAACTTCTGTGCATGCATGTAGTAAATGACCAAAGCTTGTGTTCTTGAGTTCTCAAACTCAGTGCAGTCTGAACTTTTTTTATACGCCTCCTTTTCCTTTGGAAAATACCAGGGGTCATTTCTGTAGGTGATATTGTGCAGAAAATCTGCTTTGGAAAGCAAAGCTGCTTCATACTAATCCAAGATCTGTCTGAAACTGTCTAAAATAGCAGGCAGAGTTTAGAGGCAGGAAGAGAGAGCATGTTGGGTTTTACTTTCAGATGTAAGGTAGAGGTTGGTGCTGGAAAACAGATTCAGAAGGGGGGGGGGGAGGGGGGAATCTTTCAATAATTTTAGGCATAGTCTCAAACATGTTGAGGAAATGCCACTCTTCTCTCTTGCGCTTACTAGAGAAATAAAAACCATAGGCATATATGAATCTGGGTTTGGGCAAATTTAATTTTTTGTGGTGTTAATAGCTTAACTTGGCATGAGCTTTCTCTTGTGGAACAAATTAAGGGAACTTTTTCTAGTGGCTGCTCAAGCCAAGATTGCTTCATTCTTGAGGAAAGAAATTTCTCTCAAGCAGAGAAGGGCACTCAACCATTAAGTGAAATGTCTGGCAGGAGGGAAAGATAGAAAAATCTTTAAAGGAACTGTAATCACATCATAGTAAAACTGCCATCTCTATTTCTCTTGTCAGAATAAGTGTTTTGGTGCTCAGTGCAAATGGTATATATGATATTCACCACCACAGAGGTGAATTTACCTATTTTTTTTGAACATTAACCTATGAGGTAGGTTTGAACCTTTCTTTAGTTAAAGGGAAAAAATCTCACTTATGCTCCTGTTCACGGAGTTTCTGAAAACTAAACAATTCTCATTCTTCAACAGAAACAAACTCTGGGAATGTTTTAGCATAGTGGGACAAGAAAATGTCAAATGTAAGGGAATTTATGCCAGAAAATGGTATGCTATGTATTAGCTTAATTTTATCCAACCAACCCCCCTTCCCCCCCTCCCTTTTTGTTGTTGTTGTTGTTGTTGTTTGTTATTTCTCTGTCCTTCTCTGTCTTCATTCCTGGCATGTTACACACCCCCTAAAATCTGAATAGCTGCCTCCTCTCAACCTCGATGTTGTTCTCTGCTTGTGCATATTGCAAAACTGTAAATGCTGCAAGAACTGCCAGACAAAGACGGTATCACCTCCTGCAGTAATTGTGCTTCTTCCAGAGCTTTGGTTCCTCAAGTGGCATAAAAATCCACTCCTACAATAAAAATTAAAAATACTCTCTTACAATTAAAAAAAGATATAATTATAGCTTGTGTTTACTTCTTAATTGTCCTGCTATTGTCATGTGTGCTAGGAAACCTGACACTGCACGTATTTAACAGTGACAATTCGGTGAAAGCAGCAAAACTACTTTCTTTACGTAGTGTTTGCCATTAAGATTTTAAAACGTACATGGGGATAAGACATCTCTGGACAAAAATAGTGCCTGTTGAAACTGAAGAACAGTAATTTTACAGCTTGAAAATGTGATTATTATTCAGAATATTGATAATGCTTGAGTTGAAGTTAGAACCTTGCAGGTCTTTTAGGTCTGCTCGTGGTAACCACCCTTTGCCCAGCTAGAGGCAGCCAGCTCCGCTCAGCACCGACCCAGGGTCTGGAGCCAGCTGGTGAACTTGCTCAGGCTCCAGTTTGGAACACAGATATCTCTGCGTAGGAAGTTAAATGAAAGGGCTGCCTTTCAGAGTTGCTCTGCCCTTTGGCAGCAAGTGGGATCTTGGAAATGCGTTGTAATGGTGGAAATCGAGTAGAAATTTTAGAAAGTTATGGCAGTCGCGCTGCTTTTAGTGAGCACAGTGCAGTTTTTATTATTGACCTCAGTATTAAGTGGATTTCTGCCTGTGGTGTAAATTTTCCTCCTCACCTCATGTCTTTAGGCTCCTGACAGCGCAAAGGGCTCACTTGGACATGAGATCTATTTTTGTGATACTTTTAAAGTGACAGCAGTGTTGTGAGGAATGGAGGATTTGTAGTTAACTGATAACAACCTGCGTGTTCACTTTATCCTTCTTTGCGGTGCATCACTTGTTTATGAATTCACAATACATGTACACGTCTGTATATACATGTAGAAATATACTTGTTCATATGTATTGGGTGTGTTATTTAATTTAGATTGATTAACAGGCTTCTGTGTGAAATACAGTGGATGTCTTTCAGACTATGACCTTGTAAATACTAGTGATGTTCAGAGCATTATCCACTAAATGCAGTGTTTTCCAGTTTAAGATGTCATCTGAGTTGAAGTGCACTGTTGTTCTTAAGTATGACAGTTAAGACTTTCCAGAAACAGCAGCAGTGACAAAAGAAACCACAGAACACTGCTGTGCTGTGTGTGGCCGTGAGTCATACAGAAGACACGTGTCCCCGGAGATCCTTTCTGCCTCTTCATCCTCCCCATCAGCTGCTTCTTTCCTGGCTGATGCCTGTCCTGCCTCTCTGAGAGTTGATGCTTCTTTACCAAGTCCTCCCTCTCTGAGAGAACCTTTTCTAGGAGCTGTGGAGATACTTAGAATGACACCACTGAGGAAGGGAGAGGGGTTGGTGTGGGGAGGAACAATTGGTCATGGGCTGCAGATCTTAGCACTGTTTCTGAGGACTGGTTGGAGGTTTTTTTCTGAGGGACACAGTCCAGCTGACTTGGGGAGCCTTTCTTGCAGAGAGGCATGAATAGCTGGGTTGTGTTTGCTCCGGGGCTGCACTCTGGCAGGGATAAAACCATGGAAATGGCTGCCAAACCATCACATCCACTTCTGCGTTGTGGTTAACTGGTTAACCAGCCTCTAGTAGCAGGCATAGAGGAAGAAGCTATGTGAAGATCCTCTACATTAACTGAAAATTAGCAGGAAAAAAAAAATCCCGGAAAGAGTTTTCCATGGAACAAGAAAAACAGATATCTAAATGCAGCACCTCTCTCTTTTGAAGGTCCAAGTAGAATTCAGTGAATCAAAAGCTGAAAAGGAAGGAGGGTCTAACTGCTGGTAGTGTGTACTTCTGAAGTAACTTTCTAAAGGGTGGCAGGACAAGCTATGAGCAAGCAAATAGTGCAGTTAAAGCCCTGTAGAACTGTATTGCAATAAATCCTGAAAACCTTATTTTGGCAAGAAAGCAGTTAACTTCCTCATGTATCTGCATGCTTTATAGTAAAATCCATCCAGAGATAGTGAAAATCATGTATTTGTCTTTGTAGTTGCCAGTCAGCATCATAAAAGCATGGGAATTCCTTGTATCATAAACTTGCTTGGGGAAAACCTGGCACCTCTTGAACACAGGTGGTAAGTCTGCTTCAGAAAATGAAGTTCAAACAAGGCTGGGCAAAGTGCAGGTAGGGAAAAGTAGTGGAGCAGAATGAGAAAGAGGGCACAGGGTTGCTTCACTGTTGCAATGTGTTCCCCAGAGTGTGCAAAACCAACATACCATCTGTCAGCTGGTCCTCATGAAGCACTTGTGGTGTGGCCATCCTGCCTCCTCTTCCGTGCTTCCTCATGAAGTCCAGCTGCTGCTGAATGGCACTGAAAGTGTTTCGGGGCACCAGCATGGGATAAAACATCTATTTCAGCAAGGCTGTTCATCGTGCTGTGACTCTAATCCAAAGTGGATTGATGTCATTCTTGCTGCACCACAGGATTCTGTCAAGCACTTTGTTAACAGAGTAGTAAGTTTTCTTAAGTTAAAGGCTTCATATATGCAGATTTTTGACTTGAACAATCATGTTGTTGCTCTGCTATTTAGGTGATCTTTGGTTTGAAGCCGCAGTGTACTGTAGAAAAATCCATGTGTGTGAAAACCTCATTTGAAAGTGGCCTTGATGCTCGGTTAGGGAAAAGCCAGTGCTTCTTGAGCAACCCAAACTTATCCTGCATGGTGAGTCATTCTGAATGCGCATAGAGAAGCAGAACTGCCCTGCGAAGGACAGAAGTGTTGGAAATTGAAAAACAACCCAGGCATACCGCAGCCGCAGCTCTGCAAAACACTGCTGACCTGGCCTGCGAACAGAATGGCAATGGGAGTGAGGAGGGAATTTTGTCAGGGCCATGTTTTAATCCCACTTCCCTTTTTCATGTGTTTCTGTATTTCTGCCACCCAGCTGATGCCGTGGTGTTTTGTTTTGTTTTTCTTTTTTGAAGGCAGAATATTAATCTGGTCCAATCTGGAGTCTTGGGTTGAGATTTTGGGGTTTTTTTAACAGTTTTGAGCAAGCTGTAGAGTTTGATGTGAAACATTGTGAAGTATTCTTGTTATGGAACATTTACATGCACTCATGCACTGACACCTAAGTCAAAACATGTATTTCCTCTGGAAATTACCTTTCTCTCTTATATGCAAATTATTTTCTTGTTAAGTGTCTAAGAGTATCTAATTGGCTTTCTCTTACTTCCCTCTGGAGTTAGATACTCAAGGTGAAAAACAGATCTTTAAGTTGTTGAAGCTTTGCAACTGACTGAGTCTGTACTCTTTGGACTATCCAAGGTGTAAGGACAGGCCTAATGTTACAACTTAAGGGCACAGAAAGGGAATAGAGCAAGGGGACTGATAGTGATGTGGGGACCCTGTTCATACCAAATACCCACAAACCAAGGCTGTGCCACATGAGGGGCCACAGGGGCTTTGTTATACTACAGATGTGTTCCTTGGGTGTTAGTGTTTTGGTGAAACCTACTGCCAGCTGCTGAGAAATAAAGCAAAGGGATGCTCCACATAGCCCCAGTACAGTTATGCAGATGGCCGCAAAACTCAGTGAGAGGGAGGTGTAGCTGTGTGGTGAAGGCAGACAGATGGGTGTGAAAGCAGACAGAATGGGAAGTGAAAGAGCTGCAATCACTCTCCTAGGCTTTCTCCCCTAGTCTGGGGAACCCAGGTGCATGTTGTACAGACAGAGCTGGTTTTTTATTTAAAAAAAACCCTCACAAATATATATATTTAAGTAGCTCACGTGCACTGATGTTTCCAATAATAGTACTGAAAATAGACTGTAAAATAGAATTGCCACTTGAGCACATGTTTGCTTTTTAAACCACAGAAATATGGTGTTGCTGTCTGGGTTCTCTTTATACTAACTTGGCTATTCTGTGTTGCGTTAGGCTTTTTGTTTTAGTAGATGAAATAGGTTTCATCTGTGAAATGAAGGTGCTAAGGTTAAAAATATTATAACTATTTTGTTCTATGTTCTCAAAAATTTGTCATTAAGACAGCTCACTATAAATACTAAAAGGGTTTTACATCAAAGAATCAGAAAGCATCACATTGTAATGAGACTGCAGCATGTCTGTTGCTAATGAGTTGACAGCAAAGTTGAATGCAGTTTTCATTTACAGTCTCAGAAATTGATTTTAGTTAATAGTGTTGTAGGCTAGGTCTCTTTAATTTTGTATTTTTGTTTAATTGAATAGCAAGACATACAGTTAACTTCAATGTGTTATATGTCTTTGCTGATGCAAGTTCCTGAGCCAGTGAGATTTACTCCAGCTTGAAGAGTACTCATACTGTGTACTGAGTTTTAGGTAAAACCCGGTTGATTTAAAAGTTAAAGTGGGCCATAGAATTGTGTTAGCCTCAATGGTCTATTACATGTGACAAAAATACATGTAGTTAAAAATGTTTTTTAGAGATTCTTCTCTTATAATTCTCGGAAAAAAAAGGTATTCCTTATATTTGCTGTTTTTTCTCTAGGTGTTAGTATGAGAAATTGAACTATTTTATGACTTATCTTTCACTGTTCGTATAATCATTTTTGTTTGTGATGATATTCTTACCTAATAAGGTATTTCACAGAAGGCTTTGGAGTGTGACAGCTATTAACAGGTGCTGCTTGTAGCAGGATTGAAGGAAAATAGCTCCTAGTAGAGCTATTGGACCAAGGCACTAAATGTTTTTAATATATTTGTATATGTATTGAGTGGGGAAATCTGCTCACAACTGCTCAGACTTGCTGCCAATACCACTGAGAATGCTGTTCCGTTTCATGTTTTCAACAGCAAGTATCATGGTGTTAATGCCTGTGATTCTGTATGATCTGATAAAATGCCTGTGCACCCCGTCTTTGGCTTCCCTTGATACACTGTACCTGCTGGCAGGCAGCAAGGTACTGACAAGTCCATGTGGGACTTAGACTCCCCATCAGCTGGTACAAATACTGACCTTGTGAAATGTGTGTTACCTGTTTCTTCAGATGACCTTTTTCCTGTTGGTTTGTAAGGTCTCCTTTGGGAGAAGACTAGAGCATTCTCCTTGTCTTGACTTCCCAATAACTGTAAATGGTTCTGCTTGTAATGAAGGTTACAGGGGATGGCAATGAATACTGGATATCAGAACTGAAGGGGTTTTGTGTACAGGGCTATCTTTAGTGCTGTTTAGATGAGGGGTCTAACACATATTTGGAAGCAGCATTTGGTTGAAACTACTGGGGAAAATGTTGTTCCATGTTGGACTCGATTATCCTTATGGGGATAAGGACCTTACTCAAGATACTTTGGTGTTTAAACTTGTGTAAGCTACAGTGGTTGTTTACTTTGGAGATGGAGGCCTCATTATGCCATAATTGTGGAATATTACTAAGTAGGTATCAGGTCCCATTAACAGTGATGTACCTAATGCATCTTATATTAGGATGTACGTAATACAATTCCTAGGAAGCCACATCAAAAATTTACTCCTGGATAGCCAGCCATCCCAGCATAATTTCATTAAGAATTGCCTGCTGATTGACATTGAAACAGTACTGGGAGGAGCTGTAATGTCTGAAAATGAAAAAGAGCTCTCAGAGGAAAGGGCTGTGCTATCCATCCCACATGTCAGCAGGACCAAAGGGAAGCGTGGGAGAGGAATAATGTCTTTGTCATAGCCCCAGAAATGTTCTGAGGATTGCAGGGATTGTTTTTGGTGACTGGTGCTACTAAATACGCACAGCTGAAGTTCCCTACCTGCCCTCTCAACTAGTAAAGATGTGATAAAAGTGTTCAATGCCTGTTACAGAGATTATCCAACACCTATCTGCCTGTAGCAAATGCACCTTTGGACAGGGCTCCTGCTGTGCCTGCTGTGGCTTAGCACCAGCAGAGCAGCACGGTGCAGCCAGTGGGTGGAAGTGGGATGTTTTCTTTGTACTGCTTCCCTGGAATGGTATAAAAGGACACAGAGCAGGAACTGGGTATGCACCCCACAAACTGAGGTTACTTTCTGTCCACACATCCTTTGGCTTTAGCCAAGAAGCCTAGATGGTAAGTTCACCTGCTTCATATATGCAACTTCATAGCTTTTCACTAACCCTTTCTTTTAGTCTTGGTTTTTCCCTGCAGCACAGTGGAATTAGGCTATGTGATAAGCACAAAAATCTGCATGGTATCAAATACCCAAGAGATTAAAATACCTAAAGCTGTTATTGAATACCTCAGTTAATTAAGGGGATCTATGATGTTGGCTTTTGGGATAATCCCTCCTCAATCTCACTTTGTACGTCAGCCACCCAGGTGCAACATCACAAATTCCTGTATAACCCAATACAAAAAGAAGCAGCATTAGTCTATCAGAAGCATTGTAGCATTTTTAATCCGTGTTTGTTGTTTTTTTTTTTTTTAGGGTACCATCTTTCTGCCTGGCAACAGAGTAATTGAGCATCCCTGCAATGAAGAAAGTCCAGGAAAGTTCCTTTTTGAAGTTGTTCCAGGTAGGATATTCTACTCCACATGAAAAGTCTTTGAAGTTTGTCCTCAGTGATAAATGGCCACATCTGTTGTGCCAGAACAGAAGCTGAAGGTGATTAATGTTTCAATTTAAAGAAAAAAAAAAAGTGGCTTAATTTGTTAATACGTTCATTCATAATTTTTTCATTCACCCCTGGCAGCATAGGAAAAGGATGTGTTTTTTATTTGTCATTGTAAAGCATGATTGTTCACTGCAAGAGGCTGCACCACTGAGTGGCACAGCAACAGTTACAAGTGTGTTTCGTAATTATTTTAGGTTATATTAGATGCTATGAAGTAGTGTGTCCTGTGGCAACATAGGAATCCATAACGCAGCATGAACAGCTTATCAGTGTAAGGCCTTAATGATATCAGTATCATCACTTAAGAGTGCTCCCTTGTCAACATGGGTGGATAAACAGCTTGTAACAACAGCAGGCATCGCTGCTTTGGAACCCTGAACTTATTTTCATTTGTGGATTTTTGGTTGTTTTTCACCTGGGGTAGACTTTCTAAAGAACACTGCCCTGCCAGTCGAGTGGTACTCTTGACTGAGTTGCATTGCTTAAATGATTGGCTACTGTCCTTGCTGCTTTCTCTTCTGGAGGGCAGACCTTGGCCTGTTTAGGAGCGTGGGTGACAGATATCTATGGGAGGCAGTCCTGAGGGGCAAAGGAAGTGCCAGGTCCTGCACTTGAATCACAACAACCCCATACTGCTCTACAGGCTGGGGGAAGAGTGGCAGAAAAGGACCTCAGGGTGCTGGTCAACAGCAGCTGAACATGAGCCAGTGTGCGCCCAGGTTGCTTTCTTGCCAATGGCATCCTGGCCTGTATCAGCAATAGTGTGGCCAGCAGGGCCAGGGCAGTGATTGTCCCTCTGTACTGGGCACTGGTGATGCCACACCTTGAGAGCTGTGTTCAGTTCTGGGCCCCTCAGCTCAAGAAAGACACTGAGGTGCTGGAGCGAGTCCAGAGAAGGTTCAGCGGAGCTGGTGAGGTGTCTGGAGCACAGGTCTGATGAGGAGCAGCTGAGGGAGCTGGAGTTGTTTAGACTGGAGAACAGGAGGCTGGGGGTGCCCTAATTGTTCTCTACAACTACTTGAAAGGAGGTGGGGATCAGTCTTTTTTCCCTAGTAATAAACAATATGGTAAGAGTGAACAGCCCCAAGCTGCACTGAGGAAGTGTAGACTGGATATTGGGAAAAATTTCTTCACCTAAAAGGGTTATCAAGCATTGGGACAGACTTGTGGAAAGGAAATAGGGGAATCATCACACCTGGAGTTATTTCAAAGGTGTGTAGATGTGGTGTATTTAGGGGCGTGGTTCAGTGGTGGATGTTGCAATGCTGGTTTAACAGTTGGACTCAATATTAAGGGCCTCGTCCAACATAAATGATTCTACATTTCCGCATCCACTCAGCCCACTGTGTTTATTCAATATATTCTGTTAATCTCCATATTACTTTTCAATTTATGTCCCCTTATGGCTATTTGAATGGGCAAATAAATGTTAATGTCTTTTGAAACTCAGCTCCATGTTCTTGGTCTTAAACCATCTTAATGTCAGGGCACAAATATGTTGTCAAGATGTATATAGAGATGTGTCAAGTTTTGGTATGTTGTAGGAGTGTAGGAAATATGAAGTAGGTCTCAAAGCTTCTTTATGAAAGCTCTGTGCATTAAGGGCTCGTATGCAAAGAAAGCCAGTGTGGTATTTTCACTTCGAGTCAATCAGATTTGAGAAAGTTTTTTACTGTAGTCTCTTTCTTACATGTTCAAAATATTGAAAGAGGATTATTATTAGCAGTGCAAGTCTGGGGTTGACTAAAATCTTGTTTCCTTTAAAAATTAAGAGAATTCTCCATACGTCCTGATTAATATGACACCTTCACCTGTCTGATAATGTTCACCCTGGGCATGCTTATTATGCCTCTGGTCTATGTGAATTTGGCATCAAGTGTGGAATACTTAACTGTGGGCCTGAGATGCGTGTGGTGCAGGCACAAAAACCTTTCTGTACAACCATGCAGATGGATCTGTGGCACCAGAGGGTCACTGCCTGCATGGGACCTGCCAAGGCTGAGCTGCAGAATGCTTCCTCTGATAGAGCTTCTGATTTTCCCTAGTGGTAGGAAATCTGTCTGATAACAGGATAGCAGGAAAGGGTGAGGCTTGAACAGTCAAAGATTCACGTTTTGAAGGCAGGCCCTTCTGTCTGTATTCAAGTACCTTCCCCAGAGACCACTTATTTTCTGTGTATGATCCTATCCCAAGCACCACTGATACCAATGGGATATGTACAGCACATTTGGAGGTCAGACTGTACTTTGCTGATGAGTTTGAATGCTTATACCAAAGTACCTGGCTGTTGCCTAACTTGTAGAATGCCTTCAGAAAATGCAGTGTTTCATCCTGGTTTTGGTTTACCAGTACACTGTTAAGTCTAACCCCCATCTGTGTTGTTTCTGCTCTCAAAATTTGACTGTTCATCTCTGGTTTTCAGAGTGTCAGCATGTTGGAGGGGACTTCGTCGATTCTTGTGGGGAAACACAAACCTTCAATTTGATGGAGTTCCTGGAGACACCCTCCGATTTAGTGTATGGGATAGGAGACTTTGGAAGTAAAGGAAGAGGGTCAGAGCAAGTAGACAAGGGGTCATAGTATGAAGTTATGAGAGCGAAAGGAGGGGAGATTTATGGACGGATGAGTAAAGTGGAAAGGGAACCTATATATGATGCTCCCTCAGAGGAATAAGAAAGGGTTTGGATGGAATCAAAGAAAGGTCTAGCTAATATGAGGATTGGAGAATTGGATTGTTCGTTTATTATTTCTTCATAATGTTGTACTTTTCTTCAGTTATGTGCTATTTACCCAGTTTGATGTCTCTGCTTGTTAAACCCAGGCCAGTTTGCAGTTAAAAGTTACTTACCATGTTTGTCCACTGTTCTTCCCTATGTTTTTCTGCTTCCCTGAGATCTTTGGTTTTCCCCCATTATTACTTTTGCTAAGCCCTTGTACTCACCCCCTGACTGGCCCATTGCTGGCGCAGTGCAGCTTCCCATATTTGGTCACGTTTAGTTACTCCCCGCCTGTTTTCCCTATTACGGTTATTTTACTTTGTCCATTCCCTTATTTGTCAAAGTCCTCCCATGTTCTGCCCCCAGAGTTTGAGTGGCACACCATACCCTATATAAGACGGTGTGCCTTTAGAATAAAGTCTTTTCTCCCAGGTTCCTTGTGGTGTGCTGGCTTCCTTTCCACATCGTCGGCTTCCAGCACGCGCGGCAGCGGAGGGAGGGAAGACCCACTCTCCTCAGCGCCATTCCTCTGAGGAGAGCGCCCTTTCTCAGAAAACCAAAGACCCCTCATGGCCGCATCAGCAACTCTTGCTTGATTGTCTTCCAGCCTGAGTCCTTATGTGCCAAGTCTCTAGCCCAGGGTCATCCTTCATGCCCAGTTTGAAAAGCCATGGCCAGTGTAGCTGACAGTGGGAATGCCAGCTGCTGAACTGATGGGCAATGCTGTTGAGAGAGCACAACTTCTCATGTGACTTCCAAAATGTTTGTTATGCCATCTTTCTATGTAGTCAAGTTAAAAAGTAATATGCAGTTAGTTTTTGGGCTGTATTCGTTACCTATCTGGAGCCTCCCTGAGAATCAGGTCAGCTTTTTTGTTTTGTTTGCTTGTTTTCAATTCTGAGTATGGGTTTTTGCATGTGTTTTAGGATAGCACCAGTATATTTATGTTCTCTGCCCTGCTAACAAGCACGTGGTAATAGTGACTCCATACTGGAGAAATTTTCCTGGTGTGGTGTTATGCCAAGGATTCATTACTGAAAAAAAGGTTTTTGGGAAGTGACGACATTTCATGCCATAGCACTGGTCTCTGCGGGATGAAATTAAAACTGAGAGTCAGACTGTGGAGGCATCACAGTGTCAGGGTGTAGTGGAAGTGTCAGCTGTATTTTATGCCAAGATGAAGTTGAGTGTTACCGCTGTTGTCATGTCACTGCTGCTTCTCAAGGCAAGTATTGTCAGCCTTCTGTAATGGAGCTGTTTGTCATCTGTATCCTCTTAGTGACTCACTGTAAGAGTCAAGTTTTATAGGCTGACAGCACCAAAACTGGAGCTCACTGAGTGTATTCAGGAGAACTGTATTGTAGCAGAGGTTCTGTTTAGCCTTTGTATGAGAAATCAGCTACATAGCAACAAGATCTATTTGCACATTTTATTGTTTTAATTTTGTCATCTTAAATGAATATTGTGTTAAATGTATGGTGCTTAAGCTCACACTGCTCTTGTATTCTGTTATCCCTGTATTAAAAGTTGAAGCATTTGTAGTTATAATCCCAAAAGCAATAGTGAAAAGTCCTCTTTTTGTCTATTATGTCTGTGGGCGGCCTGAAATCTTGTGTGCGTGTGTTTGTTTATTAGTAATACATTCAAATTATTTTGGGAATGTATGTGGGAGTAGGTTTATACTATGAAGCTAATACTCTACTCAGCCATATCTGAAGATGAATGAAAAAAAATGTCTGTGGAAACAAGTATCTTGCAGTTTTCATGCTGTAATTAAAATACAGATGCCTTTAATTTGCATTTTGAAAACATTCTGTTCATTTCTTAAGTCATTACATGGTTTAATACTTAAAATGGTTCTTTTTTTTTTTTTTTTTTCCCTTTTGCTGTGCTGACTAAGTTAATTTACAGTAGTGAAACTGTCTCCTGTATAGCACAAGGCCCATGCCACACTTGTGTGTGGGAGTTTTCTGTACCGGAGTCAGAGTGACCATGAAGTGCTTAGTGATGTCTGCAGTTATTATCTCTTGCATTCAGAGAAATGTTTCGTAGTCAACAGAAATCAGAAGAGAGTTTAAATTAGCACCTTTTTAGTGGGAAATACACACATACAGCAAAGTTGTGTGATTAGCTTCATTGAAGTGGTTGCATTGTATTTGCTGATTGTTAGGAGTTTTATATAGAAGATAAAATCTCATTCTGTGTGTTTGTTTCCTTCTAAAGGAAACCTGAGCTTTTCAGCTCAGTGTGCAGGTGTAATGGGGAAGGCATTTATGTTCACACAGGACTGAATGGGGTGACCTGCCTGTGTTTCAGTGGACTAGGTGTCAGCCAAAGGTATGGGGGGTGCAGAACTGTTGTTGTTGCATGTGGGGTGGTTTGCAGACAGGATTCCTGCTTGAGTCGGGTTGCTGCACCTCATTTGCACCAGGAGGAGCCAAGCACAGATATGTGGGAAGTGCAGACTGGTCCACTATTTTTTGCACAAGGCTCAAGCACCTTTTTTAGAGTCCCCTGGACTTGCCAAGGGTTGCTGCCTGAAGGCATTTTGAGCAAGGGCAGTATGAAAAGCCTGGCAGTAGGGGCCTGCAGCATTCCCAGGGATGCCTGGATGCTCCTAGGAGCTCCAAGAACTTGAATCCTTGTTTCCTGATGGACCACCAGCTCAAAATAATATGGGACTATGTAGGCAATTGACCTAGAAGAGATGATGGTTATTGAATGGGCAAAGGAATGTGCTTCATCACTGACCGGACTTTGATCCTGGAAACTAAACCACTCATACTGATGCCTTACCAGTTGCTGTTATTTGCGATCCTTGTGTGCTGCCTGATGTCCTTCTCTGTTTTACAGCTTGGCCTCACAGGTAAGAAGCCAGATCAGCACTCCAATGGTATTTCACCATTTGAATGTTATCAAATCATTTGTTTCTTTGTCCCTGTCCTGTATTACATGCAGATTCCATGAGAAAACAGCACTGAAGACATGGACATAGGACCACGTTGACTAGCATGTGACTTGTTTGTGTGAGCTGGTCCTAAATCATGAGTTCCCCTAGAGACACAAATATCCCAGATATTTCTCTGATGAGTTTTTCAGTTGCATGAGTTTGAGTATTTAATTAGCACTGTTTAAAACTAAAACATATAATCCCAAATATTGATCTTTGCTATTCCCTGTGGAATCTTTTGCTTGTAAACTTGGTACTGTGCTATATTTTTCACTATTATCCAGCACGTGCACCTGCATGGGTGAATTTGCCCCTTGGTAATTCTGAGTTACCAAAGTCTGTTCATACCTCTGAAAGCATTCTCTGTACAGCCCCAAGTTATGTGTCACGGTTTCATGCTTCGGGGTTATTCAGGATGTTAGGAAATAACTGTTATAGTTCAGCAAAGTCATTTGTAGTCTTTGCTGATGCTTTTTTCTGCACTTGTGTGTCTGCTGATTTCTTGTGCCTATGGATTCTGAGCTATCTCCTTCCTATCAGGGAACATCAGATCTTATCTAGAGTCATGGATGGTGGAGACTGCAGAAGGCTGGAATTACCTTCAGCACTGTCTGCTTTTGTTTGTTTAAGGTCATTTTGTCAGTCCTCACAGCTGTAGTCAAGGAAGAAGTCCAAACATATTGCTGAGGAAAACTACTGTTTTAATTCTGGTTTAGATGAGCTCTCTCTGTGCACAGCTCGGTATGGTGGTCATTTCAGAAAGCAGTTTTTCAGTCATACCTGCAACAGAAGTTTTGGTTCCCTTTGTGGTACAAACTGAAAAAAGGCTAAAGGGTTTGGTGAAATGAGACAACTTCTGCTTCTTCAAGTAGAACTACAAGATGTAAATCAAGATATGATATATACTTAAAATACTTCAGCTACCTTCCCAAATGCTTCAGCAGGAGAGGATGTGATAGAAGAGCAGTTTCACTGGACTGCCATGTACAAGCCTGTCTCAGAACTTGGTTTAGGTACTCCAGCAGTCTTTACTTCTTTGGTACTGTTCAAACATTTGACTGCTTTTGCATCAGAGCTTTTTTTTCCCAGGTAATTTAGAAGTCTGCAGTAGGTTTTACAAATTCATGTTAGGAAACTGTTCTGTGATGCTGTTGTGGAGAGAGCCCTATGAAGTATTTTTCTGTTATTTTTGAGGACTCGATTTGTTGCTGCTCACAGCATGTTTGAATCTCATCCTTCTGGTGTGAAATTGTTATGCTGTCCTTTATCAGAACACTGAGTGGAATTTCATCAGGTTTCTAGGCTGACTTTGTGGACTTGTGAAGTCTTTTACTACAGAGCATTTCCCAAAAGCCTGTGACATTATTAGAGTATCTCTGCAAGGGAGTGAAATATTGATTCCCATAACTTTGAAATTTTTAGAATTTTTTTTTTAAATTAGAGTATAAAAAAAAGTGGCATCCACAGGCCTTTTTTCTTTATTTCTTTCTGTATTTAATTGATTACCATATGGTAAATGGAATTTCTTGTGAATTAACTGTTCCGGTAGGGAGTGTGAGGTGAGTTTGAAGGGTTTTTTTATTTTTAAAGTTTCCCTTACATGAAAGGTTGGATAACAAACTATTTTACTTCTACTACTGCAGTAGGCTTTCACTCCTTTAAGTCAGCTTAGCTTTGCTTGGGTCTGTGGACCTGTGACTGAGAGTCAGGAGGGGTCTGTTTAGCCTGTGTCTATGTCACACTGATTTCACTGTCAGTGAACAGGCCCTTTAACCTCCACAAATGTGTTGTGAGGTTTGAGAAGATAAAGGCCTGCCAGTCTGTTGTAAAGTTACCAAAACCTCTTCAGTTCCCTGTTGATACGCAGTGTTTAGCAGATGAAGCTCTTTGAGGCTTTCGCCATGAGTTCTCAAACATCTGAGATGGGAAGGCCACACTAGGTGCTAATTCTTGTCACCTCCTGATTCAGTGTCTTTAATTAAGGGACCATGAAGGCCTCGAAAATGTGTGTTTGGTAAGTTCACTTGCGTGTCTTCTCTAAGGGGCACACATTAGACAAAGTAGGAGTTACAGATAAATCTTTTTTTTTTTTGCTAAACAAGCAATTTTCTCTGTAGTGCTCCTGTGTACCTTAACATGTTTGGATGCCAGATGCTTACTCTGTCTTCTATTTCAATATTCTTCTGTTTTGATATGAGTACTTCACAGTCCTCTGTCATAGTGACAGCAGGACTTCTGTGGGGTGGGAAAGGTTGGACTGTGCCGTGAGGCACCAAGCAGGGCAGATGATTAGCTGACATGTTTGACTGTGACTGGTATAATTTGACATGGTGTCTCTGGGACAGAAACGTTTTGGAAGGTTTTTGAGTCTGTTGTTTTGAAATAGAACTATGTGCTTTCTGTAAGGGTATAGCCTTGTAAGAAATGAGGGGCAAGAGTTCCCTGCCTTATCTTCTCAGGAGTAATTGCCATGTCCTAAGTGAGGATACACTCAGATGTACAGCAAATAGCTTTCCTTGAAGGATTAGCAGAGTATTGGGAATATAATGTGCCAAGCAAATTCCCTTCTCTTGACTTCAGGAGAAAATTGTTTGTGTATTAAGAAATTTTCTGCCCTGCTGCAAAAAAAAAAAAAAAAAAAAAAAAAAAGCCTTTCCACAGCACACGTGCACACACACCTGAGCACTGAGTTATTCTCCCTGCCTTTGCTGTTATGCAGATTCTCTGTATTCCCTTCACCATCAGCACAGCTAGCATAAAATTTATTCCCTTTTCTCTACGATATAAAACCCAAAAAATGAATTGTTAAACCAGTCAGATGCTTTGACTTGTTCCCCATGCTGAAAACCTGTCTCCTGGTATGACCCGGGTGGATTTAATTGGTGATGCCATGAAGATGAATGCCTCCCCCTGCATGTGCTGACAGCCAGCAGTGCCTCTTCATTAGTCGTCAGGAGCACAGGACCTCAAGGGCATTGCTGATACTGCCGACTGAACTAATTGTACCTCTGATATCTTTCTGGAGGAGGCAGACAGGCTGTTTAATCAAATGGGCACCAGCCTTCCTGAGCACAGATATCTCCATGTAATCGCGTATTGTGCTAAAGCAGCTTGTAGCGCTGCTCATTCCCTATTAAAGATCTCCTGAAAGCATTGCCATCCTTACTAACAGTGATTTCTCAAAAACGTATTTGGTAGAGAGCCACCTTTCTGCGCTTGGACACGTTGGCACTGTCTCATTCTTATCCTTCAAAGGATGACTCAAAACTGATTCTTTTAAGTGGCCCTTGGAAATGCATGGAGTCAGGGAAATGAAGCTGGCTGAAGCTTTGGTGTGTGTTTCTCACAAGGTTAATGGTGAGGGTTCAGTGGCAATGAACTCCTTCCCATCTCAAGCTGCAGCTCTCCTGATGTGGAGTTATTTGATGTCCCTCTAACAGTTTTGTCTCTTTCACAGTTTTTGGAAAAGCAAAACCCAAACAATCCCCAGTCCTACATTCCTGTGAAATGAGATGGCTGGTTGTGCCACCAGGCTGTTGTGCTGCCACCATAAAATCTGCTAATTTCAAGCTCAGTTCTGTACAGGTCAATGCATGTAATACCCCTTTTAACCATGTTTTTGTACCTCTCTTGTCATGGCTACTGAACAGCACTGGAGGAAGGCACCAAGTTCAAGACACCTTCTTTTTCGTTCCAGTTCCAGCAGTGACTCCTTCTGTGATATTAGGCCAAGTCCTACCTTTCTGTGTCAATGCATGTTTAATTGAGATGATACCTGTGGTGCAAGCCTTGCATATTAATGATGTAACTCTGAATTAGTGATAACCTATATACTGGGGTTTTGGGGAAGAGGGGCAACACAGGATTGTGGCACACACTTTGAGTGACATGAGTAGTTTTGCCTTCTCTCCTTCATATGAAAGATCCCCTCATGATAGTGCATCTGTTTAAAGATCAAGACTGGTGTGACTCAGACTTGAGCTACTAAAGAACTACCAGAAGATGACCTGTTTATCATGCAAGGGGATGAGGCACATTTTCCCTTTCAAAACATGAGGTCCCTTTTCTGGTAGAACTCAAGCACTGGTATCTAGCAAAGAAGAACCTGCAATAGCTGATTTAAACATAATTTATTTAAATACAGAAGTATTTGTTCATTAATTTTTTTCAACATAAAGTTCTGATAGTAAAAATTTCAGCTATCTGCTTCTGAAGTGAATGAATTAAACCTAGATGCAAGAACTGTTTAAAAGAAAAATAAGAGCCCTTTCTAAATACATTCTTTGAGGTATGCAACATGTGCAGAATAAACAAATTTATTCTCACTCCAATGGCTTGAGTGTGTAACTTTGTACTGAGTGAAACATGAGCCATCACACATTTTTCCTATATCAACCCCATTATCTTGAATCCCTTCTATCTTTGTGAACAAGTGCAGACTAGGTTTTAAAAGTGTGTGTTTATACTGGAAGAAGCAGTAATATTGCCTACTTTCTGAATGCTATTTCCTGGATACAGTCTGTTTTGAAAATATTGACAGATAAAGCACTTCTGAAGAGTCCTGAGTACTTGTATCTGTCATTTTATTTTGTGTAAAGTAATTCCACTTAATCATCTCTTATCAGTGGCATTAATTTCATGTGCCAGGAGACTGCACATACACTGTAAATTTACCAATACTCCATAAAAACATATACCATTACTAAAGCATGGTATATGTAGCTGAAGTCAAAATGTTATTTTTCACTTGTCTCTTAATTTAGACATGGACTGCTTTTATTGATCCTGCTTAGCATGTGGTGCTTGTGATCTGAGGTCAGCAATATCAGTCATTTGGATGAGCTTCTCTGTGATCCAGCGGAGTCATTCTGGAGGTCATCTGCTACCCAGAAGGGTTTGAAATACAATGGCAATGGCATCTTTAAAAACTTATGTGGCAAGAAAAACAAACTTAGTGTTTGGATTTGTGGTAAGCTTCTTGCACCATTGGTGTTCACCTGCACCAGATTTGCTCTTAGTGGGGATGTAGCTCATGTCATGAAAATAACATTTAGGGACATGGGTCTTTTAAATGCTACCAGTTGTGATCACAGCAACAACAAGATTTATTTTTTTTCTCTGCCTCAGCACTGCAGCTGACACTAGTTATTGCTGATCAGTATCAATGTTGGCAAATGGCTTAGGTAGTGCCAGACATGCGGAGATAGTTCCCACAAAGCCAGGTGGTCTGTAGGAAGTGAGAAAGGTACCTGGAATGAGAGGTTGTTGCTCAGACAATTTGTGCTAGGGGTGTGGGGACCAAACTGGTGGGTGGAGGGCAATACAGGCCTTTTTTCATTGTTCTGTTAAGGTGTGAGAAAATCCCTGAGCTTCTATGGTGAAGAGACTCTGGGGCTGAAGATAAGTTGCACCCCCACTATGTGGCACGCTTTCTTGTTTGGTTGGTTGGGGGTTTTTTGCTTCCTGTATGTCCCTCTAGTGGTGACATCAGAAAGTCCTGTGAAGTAATGTACTTTTATATGGGTTGGGTTACACTGTTCTGGGCTTCAATTTTCCACTTCATTATTGCTTTCAGCAATACTCTTGACATATCATAAAGCACAGTTTAAAGCACAGTTTGGAACTTAGATTCTCAAACAAATTCTATGAAGTGGGAAGGAAGTACTGAGAAGAATCAGAGGCAGTGATAGCTCAAGCTTCTTTGAGCAAAGATTGTATCCAATACCCATACTGATGACATTGTTTTGATGAATTGTCATAACGATTATTTCACTGTCTACCTCTGCTCAGAGAGTTGAGGATCTACCGGCTTTAGTCAGTATGCAAGGATTTATAAGACAATAACACCTTTATTACAATTGTCTGTGTGCACTTTCTGCATTTCAGTTGTTAAGAGACAATCTGTACTTGATTACACTAAGTAATGAAAATAGCATTGTAGGAAGAAATGAGAGAGAAATGTTACGGAGGAAATCTCCAAAGCACAGACATTCAAGATGTCATTATCCAGTGGAGCGTTCTGTAGTACAGATGCCTGCCAGTCTTCTCAAGTAATAATAATAATAAAAATCCTATGCTTGCTGCCATTTTCAGTAAGAACATCTGCAGCTGCAAAAGCAAATAAATTAAAATGCATATATACCTCCTCTGTCAAATAGCTGGTGGTATTCCACTGAAAGGGGCAGGAAAGACAGAATAGTTGACTTGCCTGAAGCTGTCAGGACAGCTGGTGCTGAGTGTGAAGGCAGATCTTACCTGCTTGGTACACCAAAGAGCTTGTGCCCCCGATACGGGATGCAAAAGTACACAGGCAGTGAGCTTGTGAACCCCTCTTGTCTCTGAAAGTAGTGGGAAATGCAAGTTCCACTTGGATTAAATGATGGTTTAGCCAAACATACTCAAAATATGGTGCTTCCTAATGCCTAGGCAGTCTATATAGAAATTGGATTATTTTCCTAAACTTTGCAGATCTTAAGGGAAACATGCCTCATGTTTTCTCGTGTGCTTGGGCGCGTTGCTGCCTGACCCTATCCTCCACCCTGTGCCTGTGGCAGTAAGTGACTCGCAAGTCTTTTGCTCTTCATCTAGCCCTTCTGCAGACTCTCTCATCTTCCCCCTTTTCTATTACTGGTGCTTGGGGAACACTGATTGTTATTTAAAATAAAACATCATCTTTCTTCTTTTTCAACCTTAGAGGGGTAGGACAAAACTTTTCAAGCTCATGGTAACTGCAAGGACCTTACTGGTCTTTGTTTTTTCAGCAGAAGTGTCAAATTTAAGGCTGAAAAGTAGAATTTCTACCTTTTATTAGCCAGTTTCAGAGTTATATCGTGTACTAGTATGTGGTGCTGATTTATTTCTCAGCATGTTAAAAGTCAGGTTAGGCTGACTCCTTCCCTTTAACAGGAAAATGTTTCTGTGGGATGTGAATATCTCTTCCTAGGGTGACATCTCATCTCTCCTCATGGAATCATAGCTTGTATTGCTACCTCTGGAGATGGAAATCTCTGCTAATTAAAATATGTCTTTTATAAAGCTAATGGGCAAAACTGGTTGTGAAATTGTGATCTTCTGTGCTGTATTTCAAATCCCTGCTATATTCAGAAATTCACTGAGTGATTACACTGTATTTTCTTGAAGAAATAGCAAGGGAGATCATGTGGTTGATCTATGTTTGTGAAGAGACAGCCTCAAACTACAAGCATATGTTTGACTGTCAGGTGTTAATGAAACTGGTCAACAATTTAGGTGATGATTAATGAAGGAATAAAGTCGAGGAGCACTGCTTGATGGTACCGTGTTGACTTGTGCTGCAGACCAAGCATTCTGTCTGTGGGAGGACAAGATCTCCTACCCAGCAGCCAGCATTCCCGCTCCGTGGTGTCCATTGCTGGCATGCTGTCTTCGGCAAGAGGTGGGAGCAGAAGGGATGTGGTGGTAAAGTATCAAACATACATGTGCCTTGTGTGCCACAGGGGCACAAGCACTGGAGGAGAGGGACAGGGGTGCCTCAGACACCATGTGTAGCTCTTTCATTCTGCTGTGAAATGACACACTTCACCAGCAGCGAGGGGCCAGCCAGGGGCTGCCAGACCATGGTGGAATAATGTGCCTGTCAGGAACTGTAGCAACATTCAAGCTCTTAGTAATGTTAGAGTGGTAATAACAAGAGGCTTACCCAGGCTGATGAGAGAATGAGCTAGCTCAGTGGAGACCTTGCTGAAATTGGATAAACATCCCCAAACAAGATTAGATACACCAGAGGCTGGGTTCCTTCAGAAGGACGTGACACCTGCAGCTTCATGCCTTTCAGTTTGTGTTGTGACTTACTGTTGTGTGCAAGTATGCACCTCATTTTCTAGGGGCAGAGAAGAAGAGAGTAGGGGCTTAAGGAAAAACTTCAAATAAACTCCCTAAATCACCAGATACATCTTTGCTCAGAGAACAAAATTCTCAGCTCTAAGGATAAAATGTCACAGAGGTGGGAGGGTGTATTTCTAGCAGCAGGCAAGCCACACAGAAAAATCAAGATATGAGATAAAATAATGAGCGGAGCTAAGGGGAATGAATAATGGAATTAAGCAGTGGGCTACTAAAAAGATGTATAAAGGAGAGTATTTATATTGGAGAAACATTGAATATTTGTGTCATACCCTTGTTATTTTCTTATCAATGGAAAGTCAAGTTAAGTTATGGTAAAGGCAAAAGGACAGTCATAGCATAAAACGTTCGTACAAGCTATCTGTTTGAGATACGGCAGAGGAGCAGTTCTGAAATGGTGAAAGAGAATCCAGGCAGGGAGGGCAGCCTGCAGTTCATTATGGGCCTGGGATGGATAAAAGCACATTTAGCTTCCATCTGTTTCATTTTGGATTATGCTGATAGAAGGGTCATAGCTTTGTCAGTGATAGATATCTGAAGTTATTGCCATTTTTAGCATTTCCAATTTTTTTCCCGTTCTGTTTATTGGTCATCTATTTTTCTTTTTGACACATATTGCCTGATATGCTGCAGGTGGTGATGAGCTACAGGTGTTAGATAAAGTGAGGCTCTCCTTGCTGTCGCTCCCTCTTTCACTGCTGCACATGGTACAGAAATGATGAGGAATGGAAATAGTTAAAGGATATGTTTTGGCACCTTCCAGATGACCATAATTTTGTGTTCCTGAAATCATATGCATAATTATCTGAGAGTTTTTGAAATATTATTACAGCATGAGTGTAGCTTGAAAGTAATGAACGTAGCTGTTCAACTATAGTCCAATACAAGAAATACTGTATTTTCTCATTACTAAAGTATGTCCTTTTTTTTTAATCAGTGCTGCCTTATTAAAAAAAAAAAAAGGCATTGAGGTATGTCTTACATAATTCTCCTTTAATTAAAAATACTAACATATTGTGAATATGTAAGAAATTCACCAAAAACTGAATTATAGCATTCAGGCCTGGAAAGCGGCAAGAGATCAGCATCATGGCCATGTAAGAGAGCCTGGCATGCTACTTTAGAAAGTTGTCATTATGGCAGGAGCTGGGCCCATGTGTTTCCTTCAGAGAGGTTTGTTCTTTTTGTGTATCTCTGGAGGCAATCTCTGTGGACTGAAGAGCAGTATTTTGCCACAAATGATTGCAAATCCATTTACTGGCGTTCCATATTATTAATCTTTGTAAATACTTCTGATACCTAACCAGACTTTATTGAAAATGCTGTAATTGCTGTATTGACTCTAAATGCATATTTGTGATTGTCGTCATTTAAAAGCCCTGACAAAGGTGAGTTAGACTCCTGTGTACTAAAACCCATTTGAAGAGTCCCCCAATGCTTTTTATGTCAGTCTTTTTAAAGTCAAGTGGATGTGCAGAGAAGTGGGCTCTGTTGAGGAACGTGCTGTAATAGGCGTGTACGTGTATGTGGATTTATTTTGTGTTGAGTACAGCTTTGTCCACACATGCACATGATGGGAGAAGAAAAACATGCAAGTCGTATCCCACTTGAAATCTCTTGGGACTGCTACATACTGCAGTGATAAAACCACAGTTCAGATAGGTTTGGCAGAGAGTGTCAACACCAGAGCTGGGATAACAGGTTTATGTTCTCAGAGTACCATTAAGTACTGTTGGATCTGCAGCTGTTTTCTTAATGCATCAGCTCTCTGTAATTCCATGACATGTGTGACTCCCCCTCAAACCATGTGAGTCCTTGGTATAGTCCTCATGTCTGAAATAATGCACAAATGCATAATGCTTTTCCTAAGGTGTTATGTGCTTCTTACTCTATAAGTGAATTTGAGACAAGTGTAATGCTACTGGAACTTAAAATTGTCATTTTAATTGGTCCCCACGCTTATTCCTTGATATTTTTTTTTTTGTTTTTTGTTTTCATGTCTAATAAGAACAATAATATTATTGTTTTTTAAAGCAGGCCATTCATACAGTTCAGAGTCAGCCCTGCTGCTCAGCAGAACTCCTTATCTCTCTAACAATAATGTGAAAATTATAATGGTGAGATCAATATAATGTGAAATGTGTGGCAGTTCTTCAAGTAGTGATCACTTCACTAATTTATATACTTAAGTGATTAATCTTGGCCAGCTCTTACACAAAAGGAGGTTTGAATCTAAGCTGGATTTTTTCGGTATCTGAGGCAGTGATGCATGACCTCTCTCTGTGCTCTGCAGCAATATTTTGTTCTGTGACTTGACAAAGAAACCCTCTCCTACTAAACAGACCTACTGAATAATTTCTCTAAGCTTAAAATTAATCTAAATACTCATAGACCAGCTTCTCTAAATTCATTTAGTGTTTCTGCTGAGGTGGGTGATGAATTAGTGTGTAAAGACCTTGTAAGCAGACTGAACTCTACCCTGATACGGTGCCAGGCAATTAGCTGAGAGCACCACTTGTTTGCTGCAGCTTCCAATTTCCTTCGGATTTTGTTTCCTGTGGCAGCAAGCAGTGGTATTGTGGCCAGGCCTTTGGCTGTTCCTGTACTCAGTGACTTTTTTCAGCTCTCTCTTTGTCTTGCTAAGGGAAAGAATTGGAATCCCCTTTTCATCCCTGATGAGTCTTTGCTTCCTCTCTTTTACATCTTCCTGCCTAAGAATTAGCTTGAGTTTCTGCCACAGCAGAAATAGCTGAGTTTCTGCCCTCGCTGTGGTCTCTGAAGTTGGCAATGCCAGTCCTGTTCTGGCCACTCCAGCCTTTGCAAACCACTCTGGTCTTAGTGACCAAAGCTTTTGTGCAGCCTCACAAAAAATGCTGCTCCTGAAAATCTTGCAATGGGGCACGTGGACAGGACTGAAAGGGATTTTGCCCCAGCTTTCATCATCAAGAGCAAGTTACAGTGTCAGCACGTACAAAATCCGATACCATTAAGAGTCCACTCTTAGTCCACTAAGAGTTTTCAGGGAGACCTTAAAATGAAGGGAATTTTATGATCCATGCAGCCATGAGGTTAATAAAGTTCATGTTTCATTTTTATTGCCTGTTTCGTACTGAGATGGGTAATGCAAGCCAAGTGCATGGCAGTGCTGCCCTCTGCAGCCTCCCACTCTGTGGCCACAGGGGCCGTGGGGAGTTGTTTTAGGGCAGTTCCATCCCTATAAGGCTGGAAAGCTGCCCACTCTCAGCAAGGGGATCTTAATGTTGTCACCCCCCCAGTGAACTTTTCGATGGCAGGCTGCTGCACATCCCAGTCAGCCTTTCCCGGGGCTGCTAAGCAAGATGGACTTTTCAAGTTTCCCTGAGATGCTCTAATCTTTCGCTTGTGTTAATGATGCTCCTTCCCAATGTCAGGGTAGACATGTGGAGCATCTAGTGGGGTGACTGGATGTGCAGTGGGTGTGGTGAGTGGGTACCCTCACAGGTAGTCACAGCTGTATCTCGTTCCCTGCTTTTCTGTCTCAAAGTTTGCACTTCTTGTGCCTGTTACCTGTTCTGGAAACCTATGGCAAGAAGACTTATTGTTTTATAGAACCATATTTTTGTTGTGTGGAGTACAGTTCTTTACCTGAAAATAAAAAATAGGTTTGGAAAATGGGTGTGATGCCCTTAGCACGGTTTGTTCATTTGTCTGGACTGTGCACTAGGATGATGTTTTGAAGAAGAGGTGGGATTTCTATGTATTTTTCACAGCAGTAATCTTGAGTAGGCTGAAGATGAATGGTTGGTTATGTTGTGATAGCTTTGAAAAAGCCAAACGAGCTTTTCCTGCTCTGCTTTTAGTTCTGTGTTGGATAATCAAGTCTGTTTAATTCATTCAATGTGTTGTGTGAGCAAACAGTGTGGCATTCTGTCACCAGATACACATGGTCACCTCACCTGTGTTTGTTGGTGCACGTAGTTATAATGCAGATTTGTCCTGCTCAACTTAATGTGCCTCATTGAGCTACAAATGCTCTTTTTTAAAGGAAGTTTTGTGGTTTGTCTTACAGTGTATGTGTGAATTGAAGTCATCCTGCATTTTCTTCACTGTGAATGAGAAGAAAGTTTGGCCTTGGTACAATTAGTTTAAACTTATCCCAGCAACGTAGCCAACTTCCTAATAAATCATGTGAAGTCTCATGGTTGTGTGTATGATGACTTGGAAGAACTGAGCCAAGCCTTGACTTGCAAGCAGGGGAATTCAGTTTTAATCTATTTGTCATCTCCTCAGTGCATGTTTCTCAGCAGAAAAACATGCAGTGTTTCTTGACTTTATTACTGTAATTTTTTTCTTGTGTGACTATTTTATGCTCAGAAATTAAACATGAGCAATGATAATCTTTTTGGGAAGCCAGTAGGGATACTCCAGAGATGTCTTAAATTCAGTAAGTTGAAATGATCAAGTCACGAAGCTTGCAGAACTAAGGTAGGATGCTGACTATAATTTTTATGTTGACTTTATTGTTCTGTACTCTCAGTTGTGAATAATGCCCAGCTGAGAGAGACAGAAAAACATGTATTTTGGTGGCTAAAATAAAGCCATGATGCTGTGTACCAGAAAGACAGGAAGGACTGATTCCATGTATTTATCAGCTGTGTCAGTGTGTCTCAGCTGTGCCAGCAGTTTACCAAGGTGAATCATCCCATTAAATAGACTCCACTGAGTATGAAGTAGCCCAAACAAATGGAGAGTTTTTCATAGGCATCTCTATATGTTATATCAGGTCCTGGAAGCAAAGCTGGCAAGAAAGTATAGGCAATGAATGCTTAATAGGATTTCCCACTACTATTATCTCAAAGCTGACAAGTTATGACAGGCATTAGGTGATTTCTTTATTTGTGGATAGACAGGATAGACCATTTCCTCTCTCGACAGTCATATAGATCTGTCTTTAATTAATTTGAAAACTCACTGATTTGTACAAACAAAAAAGTTTTCACATATGAATGTAAGTTTAAATTTCTGTGGCCTGCTCGCTTTCTCCTCACTTGATCTATAAAAAAATGCTTTACAGTTGCATTTCTGGTAGGCACTTGTAATCCAAAATGCTCTCTGTGCTGCTTTATGTCTAAGAAGACTAGCTTAGTGATACTAGGTTAATGACACTGTAAGTGTCTTGTTGTCCAGGGTTATGGACAATTGGAGAGCATTGGAAGTAGTATAGGAGCTTGAAAATGGGAGAGCATTTGAGGTAGTATAGGAGCTGCTGTAACCATTTGGCGTGATGAACAACTAGGGTTGGAAAAAAGCTCAGTCTGGCTGCCAGACTGAATTTCTAAAAAGTGTTGGCAGACAACAGGTATAAAGAACAATTAATCCATGTGTATGAGGAAAAAAAATAAAAATCAATGTTAATTAGAAAAAGCCCACCTTCTGAAAGGTGCCAGTAGTTCAGCCACATAGCAGATGGTAGTAGTTAATGGAATATAAGTACAAACATTAAAAAAATGTGCTAAGAATAAAATTATAGAATCAGATGGTATTAAAGTGGATTTTTTGTTAAAGTCATGCATACAAATGCTATAAAACAGCTAAATTAATTCAAATTATTTTTCTACACTTGTCCAGGTGTTTATATGCTGAACATATTTTGCATTGTAAGGAGTAGCCAAATGGAAAATTATGCAAGGTCTTTCTGTTACGTTTTCATAAATTGTGATCATCTCCTGCATCCCCTTTGGAAAGTAACTGTTGTTTATGAGATTGGACGGGCTGTATCTCCTCTCTGGGAAACAGTTCTCTCCTGTCCTTCAAGGCTCTTGGAGATTTGAGGAAGAGCTTTAATGTTGTGGTGTTAGAAAAGTTCATCTGAGGTACAATACACTTCAGATTTCCTTTCCGTCTGCAACATGTCCTAACAAGCAGTGGGTTTTTGGTTGAGTTGTCCTCCTTGTGTTGCTGCTCAGCAGATGGTTTTCTGAAATGGCTCTCAGCTTCAATGGGCAGCTTCCCCCCCCCCGCCCCCAGCCCCTTCCTCTGCTTTCAGGATGTGTGCAGGAGAGCAGAGAGGCTTCTAAACTGTAACATAAATACTGCTTCATAACTACCATAGAATTTGGGCTAGTGACTAGCAGTGGGAATGGGACCAGCACTGCCTCATGGCACTAAAATTGCTATGCCAAAAGAGAGTGCTAAAAAAAGACCTTTACGTTTTACATCTGTCTTGCAGTATTTTCTGCATCTAGGTCTCTCTAGGAGATCCTGGAGGACATGCTTTCTCAGCTTCTAGCCACGTCAAAGCAGCCATTCTGCTAAGTATCTCCAGAAGCAAGTTCCCTGACAAATGCCAAGTGTTTCAGGCTTTTGGTGTTCTGCTCAGCACTGCCACATCTTAACTCTGGAGCTGGCGCTGTCCTGCTCACTTCAGTGAGCCCTGGTGTGGTGCAGGGTAGCAAGCCAAGATGCAGTGGTGTCTGAGAGTCACAGCAATCAGCTGCAGGGTAAAGAGTAAATTTGAAACAGTATTTTTGACTGGATCAGAAATACTGTTCTCAGTTCTGAAACATTGCTTCTAGTTCATTGCCGTAATCTTTCTGTTAGTGCTTGGAAAAAGCTAGACTTAGTATTCTGCACAGACTTGCGCATGCACAAGAGAGATGCTGCACACAGTGGTCGCAGCATTTCTGTGACTGATTGTACTATATGAATATAGATTTTTTTTTTAACCTAGGATGTGTTCATGTGCAGCTCTTACAGAAAAGCCTTTCTTTAATATCTGTGTATTACATTTTTTTGATATTAAATAATAATTAAATGTTCTACCTTGTATTAATATATTTAAAAACTAGCTTATGTTCAAGAGGATGATTCTCTTTACTCTTCAAAGGGGAGTGTACTTGCACAGTTACTAAATGTTAAGTGTTTGTTGTGATACTTGACCTTAATCTCTGTGTAACTCTGTGAATACTTGGAAGTCTGGCCCCAAATGGCTTTGAGGCACCTAAGGAGTTGTTTTGATTTTTGTTCTTTTCCTATTCCAGTATTAAACATGCAAATATTCAGTGGTTAGGGTCAATGTTCCAGCTAGTATACTGTGCTAACAAGTATTTCACCTGTGTGATGTAAGGAAAAGAAATGTAATTCTTAAACTGAGGTTAATTTAATAATCTTTTGTAAGTGTTTTACTTGTAGTTTTTGGGTTATCATGTTTTCATGTTATGGCTAATGATGCTGCCTCAGGAAGACTGGCAAATGCTGTAGTCAGGCCTGTCTCTCACTGGCCCCATTGCACAGGCAAGTTCATGTCATAACAGAAAAGGAGGAAATGCAGACTTGTAGTGGGAGACTTTCTCTCCAGATAGACAGCCTTGGGAGAGAGGAGAACATGCAGCTCTGCTGGGTGCAGGCATGGACTTGTCAGGAGAAGCTTGGGATGGACAGGTACTTGATCTGTGTTCAGCAGGGCACATGGGATTGAAATCTACTTCAAACAGATTACCAAAGATTAATTAAAAATAAGCTGAGTGGATGGTAGAACTGGAGGGAGAATGACAGTTCTCTGAGGGCAGGCACTGGGATCAGTGCCAGGTCCTGCCCCAGCTGAGCCAGAGCTATCTTCTCATTCTTTGGTGTATTTGCAATGTAAATAAAGCTATGTGTTTAAAAAAAAAGGGGGGGGGCGGGGGGAGGAAAAAAAAAGGTGTACTGTAGTACCTTCTATAAAGAAGTGCACTCAGAGCCAAAGGTGAGCCTGACTTGAAATTGGTTACCTCCCACTTCAGGTTTCAGAGGGATGGGAATAGAACTTGAATGAATGTGAGGGCCATGATGTGACAGTTTCTGGTCTCTGAACCACTTTGCTTTACATGTAGTTTTGTTAACAAGTGGACAGATTTATAAGAGCTTGCTTTGGAAAGTCAGTATTTATGATCTGAGAAGCTGCAGCTGTGTTGGTCTGTGCTGCTACACCTAATCTATCAAGTACATCAACATGTTTGGCAAAAATGATTTCCAGAGAAAATGAATCTACATTTTTATCAGTACTGCAAAGCTTCTACATATTATTATTGAAATAAATTTTCCCCAGAAGGGAACAGAAATTTGTGACAAATTTGAATGCTGTCACAAAATAGTTAGTGGTTTAGCACCTTGCATGAGAGTATTTGGCCTGCTTGTTCTTACGTTTGGCTGGCAGTATTTTAATACTTTCCTAAGAGACAATGTTATAACTAAAACATGCAGTTTCCTTAATGCCGAGGGGCATAACTTAGTCAAATGCTTTTGTGTTGATCCTGGTTGTGACTGCCTCACTGAGTCCAGTAATGGTTTGCAAGAAGCAATCTCTCAAATACTTTAAACGTCTTATAAAGCATCTTCTCTTTTTTTGGACCTATTGGAGACATTTAATGACCTCTGTCTGGCAAACCACCACTTAGAACTTTGCAGCATTAACTCTGACTCCTGATCCCAGTGGCAAAATTCCCAGCAACTTCAATATAAACAAGAAGCAGCCTAATTATGACAGGATATTATGGAAAATACCATAATACATTGAAATGAGAAAGAGGATTTTAGGCTGAAAACTCGTAAGTATCAAATTTGAGTTCATCTCATATCTAGGTTTGAACAGCCTCTCTCCCCCTTTTCCCCACATGAATGTTTTTGGTGGGGTGGGGGGGGGAGGTGTAAAATCATTGCAGGGACTTGAATAACTGCATGTGGTCAGGAAGTCTGTTCCAGATTTCCAGATTGCATCCAAAAGCCTCATATGTAATAAGATATACCACAGCTCTGAGAATATGTTTTTAAGTGGAAAATCAAACAGTAACATTGAAAGTTAGTCTGTTGTTCTTTGTGTATCTTATTGCATTCTAGAATTCTCTCTAAGCTGTTCCTTGCCTATTATTTATGGTAATTAAAAAAAAAAAAAAAGCGGACTGTGAGGTTGAGTTACCTGTGAAATGTGTTGACCTTTAGATATGAACAATATCTAAGATTTCACTTTTGCTGGTTAGAAACTGATTCTCTTGAATTGACTTAGAACAAGGCTTGCAAAGATCAGGTCCTGTTTCAGTGATAAGCAACCCAATTTTAATAACTGAAAGCATTTACAGGGTATGTTTATATTCAGCACAAGGGATGTGTGTGTATAAATAGAGGTATGTGTGTATACTTGGTATAGTTTATTTATGTACATGATGGTATGTTTTATAAACAAACAACTTTCTCCTTTGTGAGGTCAGCATTTATGCCTGTTGATAAAATCCATCTGCGTGCTCATGGTTGTCAGTGTGGTTTCATCTTTCTAAAGCATTTGTCAGTCATAGAAATGCCACTTCAAAGGCAACATGTAGCTGTTCTTTGCCTTTTCTGCTTGTACCTAGAATTTGACAACGTTCTGGTTTTGGAAGAATTTGGTTTTGGGGGTTTGGGTAGTGGTGTGGAGGGTGTTGGCATGTCTTCTCTCGATATTGCAGACATTTTTCAGGGTTGCTAATAAGGAAATACAGATTTTTTTCCCCTATCCTGTATGTAACCAGCCAGCACATTTGAGAGTGTTCTGCATATTATGAAATCATATCAGTATGTCCCATGAGGCTCAGCCAGAGATGAACTTTGTGTTCCTTTAATGTCAGGAAGCAGAAGAAAAAGGGCATTCATGTACAAATGCTTCCCGCTCTGAGCTGACTCCCCTGCCCCACCTCCCCGATGATTTAGTGGTGGAGCTACTTAATGACTTCAAATGGCACTAAAATAAACAGCTGCTCCCAGTACTTCTAGCTAATACAGCCTATCAGCTCAACGATTCATGGCAGAGTGATTAGATTCACTTCATTACTGATGGAGTAACTGGGAGACGGTAGGCAAAGTGTTTCCAAGAATAGCAGGCAGCTAACATCAACCTGATGTTTCAGAAGTCCTGGGTGCTTTTCAGTGGATTTGTTTGGGGAATCAGAGGGAAGAAAACCTGGAGTGTAATAGGCTTCTAAGAAGCATAGGCAATAAATTTATGAGATGCCAGTCTAAGCTGGTACAGTACTCTTTAGATCTTGGTCATCTTCAGAAGCTGCTTTGTAGAGGGACCAAGTGAAGAAGACACTGTTTCAACCATGGAATTGTCCAGGTGAATAAGGTCTAGCAGTTAGAGGGAAGGCTTCAGGATCTCTCTTCTCAGCCTGTACTGCCTGGAAAACAAGATTGCTCAGAGTTTGGGAGAAAACTGGTAAAGAAATCTCTAGCAGATGTGTATGCTTCTGTTCTCAGAACTCAGGAATGCTGGAGCCAGCACTTAGATGGTTGAAATATGGATCCTGGAAGGATACATTGTGGCCTTTAAATGGTTTCTGTTAGATACTAAGTGAACAAAACATAAAGGTCAATAAACTGGTTGCTGTCTCTGCAGTCCTCGGACAGTGCTCCTTACGGTGCTGCCACATTGAGCTCCCCTCTGTCAGTGTCCCGTGTTTGTCTTGGACCTTCTTCCTCTTGCTCTTAATTTTTGCCGGGAACATCACTGTAGCCAAACCACCGCCACTGGTGGCCATGGGGTGCTCAGCCCTTCTCCTGCGGCGTGTGCAATTGCCATGGATCTTACTTAAATTGCTTTTATGCTGTTGCTGAAACTTACTGTGAAGCAGCGACCCACTTGTGCATCCCTTGTGGATCTGCTGGTGCTCTCAGGCTTTCCTGGCTGAAGCACCTTGTACGTGCCAAGCTGTGGAGAGCAGTGCCCACAAAGGTCAGTTGACACAATTAGCGGAGCAGTACCAGAGGCAACACTGACAGCCAGTTGGTTTATACCTTTTTACTTGCAGCAAGATAATCCTTGCTCTTAACATTAAGCAGCTAAAGTCATGGCTTGAGTCATGTAGCGTTTCAGTGCTGTGCTATTAACTGGGACTGAAAAAGCAGTTACTGGAGGCACCAAGGTGTTGACATTGCTTACAACTATAGTGCTGGTGAGGAGGTTTGGAGACTGTCCAGCCCCGCTGAGCTGACTTGTTCTGGTCAAACGCTGCTGCCTTCTGGTGCTGAGTGGCCCTTCTGCAGCTGTTTCTGGAGCACATGTCCCATGTCAGATTGCACTGGCTCGTAAGAAGCAAAAACCAACCATGTTTCTCCTTCAGGAATGGCCGTTTGATGGAGTGAAATAGTGTTGGCCACACAAATGTAAGAAAAATTGCTACTACTAAGGCTCTTCCATCTCTGTTTGTTGTCTCCTCTTTTTTTTTTTTTTCTCCTCCTTCTTCATGTGGACATCCTCTTCCTAATGCTTGGACTTTGTCATTCCTTGCTTATTAGTAGTGTAAATTTAGCTAGTGCTGTTCATTTCAGAAACAACACACAAAGCAGACCCAAGCTGGTGTATTTTTGTTGTGGCTGCCAAAAAGCAAATGCAAAGCCCGTGCTGACAAGACATGTCAAAGAGTGGGTCTCCAGTCTGCATCTGGCCTGGCTGGTTATTTGCTTGCTGCACTGTAGGAAACGGCTTGACCTTCAAAATAATTATTAGCCCAGTTATTCAGGTCTGCAAAAAAGTATGACAGCTGCTGAGAAACCTCCACCTCCAATATATTCTTCCTAACATTATTATTAGGCTGTTGTCTGATTTTTAGATCTTTTCAACTGTGTCTGCTTGTTATTTCTTCCAAGGAGACACATACAAAATGGTTTGAGTTTTTTTTTTTTTTTTCCTGGGAGTAGGAATGTAGCCTGAAGATGGGAGAATATATTTGTCTTCAGTGCCACATAAATGTTACCTTGATCTTTTTCAAGACAAATGTTTCTTGACAAATGAAAGTAGTAATGATTTAGTACAGGAGGTTTTCCTAAGGAAGTTGAGGTTTATGAAAACCTATTTTAGTTTCTAGGAGAGAAAGTTCATATCTGCAAATTGTGGTGCCAGATGGACGCTCATGTACCCCAAAGCTGATATTTCTGGAGGCCGGTTGAAGGTTTTACATTAACTCAGAAAGTAAATAAAGGAGAAATTGAACTAGCATCACTGGAAAATAGGTGAAAAGTTAATTCCCTGTAAGTTTTATTGTCTCTTGACTGTGAGCCAGATTGTATTCATGGGATATTTGATATACCTACAGATAATAGTTATGCGATACAGTCAGAAACTTAGATGTTCGCGCGACTGGTATTGAGGGCACAAAAGCAAAACAAGGCATAGTAGTAAAAAAATAATCCCAGTTTATGCTGCATTATTAAGACAAAAACTGTGAATAGATTTTTACAATTTCATTTACTAATACAGTTTTGCTTTTGAGAACTAAAATTTTGGAGGGATTTTATCACACTATGTTTATTAATTCTACTCAGTGAAAGATCCAGAGTCACTTTACAGATAAAGTAAGGCACATGCCTTGCAGCTGCATTTCCATAACTGTCTGGAATTGTTCCTTTGAAGCTATCAAGGCATTCAGTTTTGAAGATTAAAGATTATTTCCTGGAGTACTGTGCACAGTATGGGTTTTGTTACCAAAACCACTGAAATACCTGTTAGAGGTGTGTGGTATTTGTCACAACTGAAGGTGTGTGTAGTGTGCTCTCTGTGCAGCCTTGGCGGAGAGGTTACTGTGTGCCCACATTTGGTGAACAGAGAGCTGAGCCTTCTCCATTAGTTCTTAAAAACTCAGTTCTATTAAACATGAAGGTTACTGGATGTCACCAGACTTGAGGCAGGGATAAATTGGTAAAGGAAGCACTTTTTCTGCCTGTGAGTAATACCTTTTTTGCTGTCTTATATGCAGTGGCCATCCAAGCCTGTTCTAAGCCTGGAATTAAATGATGTGATCCATAAGTATTTCGCTTGCTTGTGGCACGCATGCAACAAGCCATTCCTTTCTGACACAATGCTTTCCTTCAGCCCAGCTGCCTGTGAGGCATGAAGTATGCCCCAAGATATTGGAATGTGAGCACTGTATGAAAGTCCTTAAGATTTGTGTACCATGCATAGGGAAGCCCAGCCCCAGCTTGGGCATTAGGTACCCTGAACAATAAAGGATTTGCCATAAGGTGTGCAAGAGAGGAAAACACCATATAAGCTGGGATTTTCCAGTCTGCTGAGCCTTGTTCTTCCAGGCTTACTCATTAAGAGATTTATTATAAAAGAGATAAAAAGATCTATTGAGGATTTAGGAAAGATTTATTAAATGAGAGAGAAATACCCTTCACAGACACTTACTCACTGCCTCTTCTCCTCCCCTGTGCTGACTTTAAGGCACTGGTGTAAATAGCTGGATGCATGATCCAGCAGTGGTTTGAAGCAGCCCCATACTGGGCCCAGAACTGTCTGCATAGGCAATTTTAAGGCTGGGATTATGAAATGTAGTAGGTTTCTGCAAAGATCAAGAAGGTTTGGGCTCCGAGTGCAACATGACCTTTCATTTCCCCCCCCCACCCCTGGCAGGCCTTGCCCTGTAAAGGGTGAGGGTGATCCTAATGGGTAGTTGGGCGGGATTTGGTTGCCATGCCTTAGGAGGGATGCAATATAAATCATGCTTCTCTTGGAAAATAACTTGGATATGCTCACTTTTGTCTTTGGGTGGGTGCCAGCATGTTATTGCTTCTGAGAAAAATGAACAGCTTTATGTATAAATCATGGGAACCCTCCAAAACTTGTTTTGTGTTTGCACCAGAAAACTACTCATGATTCTACCCTGGCATCCTGGCAATTCTTTGTGGTAACCTCTTAGGCTCTTTATTTAAATGGCAATTCTGTGTGGCAGACACTATATGCATGTAGCTAAATTATAGATGTTAAAATACTTACGTTCATGGAGAGCTTCAGAATGGCTGAAAGTTAGAGGTAGATGGGAAGGAAGGGAGGAGTGAGTTTGACTGACCAACCTATTTGAATGAGTGGAAGCCTGAAACAAGCTGTTTCCTACTAGTATCATTAGTCATAAAAGATACAGTGAGCCTGTACCCCTAGCCCTTAATGCCATTCCGAACTACTAAGACAGCTTAAATATTGTTAGACTGCATACAGCACAGGAGACTGAAATCGTTGTCCCAGCAGCATGTCTCCAGGGCAAGGTGTGTTCTTGGGAATACCTCAGGGTCATCATCTTTATGGTTAGGTTTTTGTGGATCTTTTAGGGATACATGGATGCAGTGTTTGTGTGCCTGAGTCTTTCACACATTCGAAGCATGTGCGCTCTTAGACCAGACACCCCTAAATACATGTGCCTGAACAGACACGCACACTGCAGGCACCAGATGGAGACTGAAAGACAACTAGGATAGAGTTAATAAATCTGTTGGGAAATTTGTTTGAGGAAGGTCAGGATGGAATGGGCACTTCCTCCCAGAAGAAGCTAGGAAATTGCAATAGCCAGAAAAAGCCCACCGTTGTAAATGCAGCCCTGGGATCTAAAACCTGGATAGTAATGTCATTTGTAGCTTGCTGGAGAGCTCAGTCAACACAGAGCATGCCAAGATGGGAGGCTGAATTATCTATAAAACTGCTTGTGCAAAATGGTTTTCTTTCTGCTTCCGAAAGTACAGTAAATGCGTTAAAAATATTTTTTTCTTTATTATTGAAGCACCAGTAACTGAAACAGTATCAGTTAAAATTCTCATTAATGGGAAGACAGCACTGTCATGGGTGTGCTGCTTCGATTAGTTGAACTCGCTCTGCTCAAGAAGGCAGTGAAGCCAGAAAGCTTGGGAAATAAATGGTAAGCCAGACTCCTCCTGGTTCCTGTGTAGAGAAGTAGTTGCTCCTTCAGGCTATTAAAATGTCTCCAGAGAATCAACTGTCTGAAGAGACTGGCAGTTAATAACGAGTGAACTTGAACTCAGAAGAGGCAAAGAGATAAAATTGTCCATCTGTGTTTATAGTGTTATGTCTTCTGATTTGTGTTCACAGTTCATGTTTTCTGTAATGTATGAGGACAGAAGTAGTTCACATACATTTCTAAAGACACTGAAATATGCATGGACTGGAATGCAAAGATGATTAAAATATCACGATTTGCTACTTACTATAACTAATTGGTCCAGTCCACTGCATGGCTGAATCCCTCACTGACATTTATGGAGCCCTTCTAATAAGGGTTTTAGTGGAAATGCTGAAATTGAGAATAAACATTACATATTTCAGTAACATACGTGTTTTAAAGTCATGATCACAAAATGAAGTATTGTGCATTTCTTTGAAAGACTGACAGAGACTTTTTAAAAAATATTTTCGTAATGCCTGATACCCTTTTTCTGCCAGTGTTTTCAGTGCAGAAGGACAAGAATTTGAAAGTGTTCCTCTATTTACTGTCCTCTGTTACTTTTCCCACTGCAACCCAAGAAGGTTGGTCTGCCTCTCATGGATAAACAACAGCAACAAAAAAACCCAGTGTCTGTCTGTTGTTTATGAAAAATTTGGGAGCGAAAATACTGATTTACACATGGTCAGATTCTTAGTGCCTGTGCTTGAGATACTGTTGAAGTTAGTGGAAAGTAGTTTGCGTTTTCAAATTACAGACTACTTTTAATTGTCATTTGCCATTAATTTCTCTCTTTTTTTCTTTTTCTTTTTTTTTTGACCATTCTCTTTATTTTCTTCTATTCAGGATGGCCAAATACTTAGCAATCTGGAGTTGCCTAACACTGGAAGATGTCAGTGGTCTGAGACTTGATCATTTTCCATGTATTTAAACTTTTTGTGAACTCTGTGGACAAGGCTTGGAAGCAGTGCTGACATGCCCTGGCATTAATTTTGAAAACTTAAAATTATTCTGGGCATACAGCATACTTGTTATGCCACCTGGTGCAAGCCAGACATGAAGCTATGCAATTCAATGAACCAGTTCTGTGAAAAGGTCACAAAAGCAGCGTGTGCTTTCTCTACAGGCTAAAGAAGCAGCAAAACCTGAAGCACTGCTAAGCTGCTGCCTGCCTGCACCTTTGGCATGTGGTGGGATTGGTGTGGATATGGCTCCTGCTGGCATTTTTGCAGGTTTGGTGCTGTAAACTATCTGGCCAAGGTTACAATTTCCCCAGGACCTCCAGCAAGTGTTCTCGGTTTCTCTGAGCAGCCAGAAATCTGATGTAGTGTAAGTTCATAAGTCCTTTTGCCTGAGCAGTTAACTTTGCAGGCACTACCAGTTGTCTCTTCTTTTATGGGGACTGTATTAATGCTTAAAGAAAATGTAATTATTTTTAGCTTGAAGTATTTCAAATGCACTATGTCATCCTGTGTTTTTATATGTAGTTGAAGGTGAAAAGCCTGAAGTATTATTTTCTAGAGGCTAGAGTAATAAATTATAAAAACCTATACAATGTTTAGGCATCGGGAATAGCATGGCATTATACAGCAAGAAGCAGAACTGTGGGCTATTGAGTCTGCCACATATTTAAGGTCAGACAACTTCTCTGAATTCTTTTTACATTAATTCCTCGGTGAGAAGTGCACATGGGTGTTTTCCCAGTGCTCTTTGAAATTGGATTAATACCACTTAAGGCAGTGCTGTTGTCTACTCAGGCTGCTCAAATGAATTGTACACCAAAGTTTAGATGGAAATTCTTGCCTTTCCTCTGGTGCCAAGGGATTTCAGCCGGTCATTGCGGCTTTAAAAATATTTATTCAGTATTACACAACACAAAACGTCCTAAAGACTTGTGCTTCCTGGTGTGGATGTACATCCAGCCTGGCTGGTGCTGGCTGGGTGAGCGCAGTTTGGAGTCCACACGGGCATCACTCGTTCCGCTGGAGTTTCTGTGGAGCTTGGCCTTTCTCACTCGAATTGGCAGTTGTTGTCTGCATGAACAAATCCATCTCTCCTTTTCCCAGACCACATCCTACTGGCATCCTGACAACACGAAGCTAACAAAATGAAACATTACACAGAATACCTCTTTTTTCTGTGTGCTCTGAGAGTTAGGGATTTTTACACAAACTCCAGATTTATATCCAGAACTATTCTTGTAGTAGAGAAACTTCAGCCCAGATTTGTGTCAAGGAATGCTGGTCTGATGGGCATGGTGGGCAGGCAGCCCAGTAGGCATCAAGTAGACGTTCTGGGACATGGGAGGCCAGCTGCAACCCAGGCTGTGTTAGCATCACATAAGAAGGGTGCCTGGCCCAGTTCAGGCTCGCCAGAGCAGGGAAGACGGTGATGTGCTGAATTAATAGAGGGATAGCTAGAGCAGTGACAGAAGATGTGAAGCTGAGGAGGGTGGCTCTTATTCAGCCTTGAGGGTGTAAAGGGGACTTCATGTTGCTGTCTGCAGCTACGTAATGGAGGGAGGATATAGAGAGTAGGGAACAGATACAGAAATAGGCGCCCCCCACCCCCAACTCCCTAAGTGAGCATTAGTATATTGTTGACTGCTTTTACAGCAGGTTTTTGATACTGTGAGTAACAGAATAAAAGTCTTGCCTCACAGGAGTAAGGCCAGGTGGATGCACACACTATTTTTTGCCCCAGTATAAGTGCTAGAGGTTTATTTTCCTCCCTTCAAAGCAGACTGAATCCCACAGCAGCTCAGTACTTTCCTTCCTTCTTCTACTTTGACTTACCCTTTCTGCAGAAGAGAGATAACTCCCATTTGCATTCAGAGGGACAGCCTGCTCACTGGGCTTCAGTGCTCCCAGGGATCCTCCTGGGTTTGTGCTGTGTGCCAGCTGGGGCTAGCTAGCAACAGGAATCCATATGGGAGGAATTTATATTGTCTGAGAGGCCTGAACACTGAAGTACTGTAAATGGTGTTCTCACACACTGCAGCTAATTCCCACAGTTTCCATTGCTTTAGGCTGTTGCTTCTGATGAAAAACAAACAGCCTAGTCTGGGAGCTGAGGAATGCAGTCTGCAGCGCAGTCAGCACGTGGCCGCCGCTGGAGTGTACAACTGGAGCTGCAAAGGGATCTGTGTAATGCCTGTACAAAAGAGGGGTGTCCGAGAACGCTGCTCAGCCCTTCTCAATGTCAGGGCCACAGTTCTTAGACACTCTGGGAGCTTTATGGACTTGGAAGGATAATTCACTTCAGTGGCTGGATGCTTTACCCTATCAGCAAACTGAAGTGATTCCTCACAGAGCAAGTTTCAACACAATGTGTGCAGTCAGTAGAGCAGTTTTCCAGTGAGGAATGAATGGAAATCCTCACTATTACGGAGTGTTTCCTGAATTTCGTAGTGATGACAGGGGATAGGGAGTTGTTGGAAGTACACTGAGGAAGCACAGTAAGCATATCATGTGGCTTTGTGTTACATTAGAATGACCATGTGTGCCATAACGCTGCAGCTTCTCCTTCATCCTGTTGCCTGCCTTTTGCTCAGGTCCTCGTGTTCCTCTCTCGACCCCTGGTCTTTCCTGCAGTTTGTTGCTAGACTGCCCCTTGCAATTTGCATGCTGTGTTTTCTCATGAAATGGATGATAGAAAAAAATAGTCTGGTTTGGACACTAAATGATTCTTCTAGTGTGCATGACACATGGTTCCAAATGCTGATATTGGTGATTAGCACATGTTTATCACACCAACAAGTAACTCTCTGATTCTCACACTGGACAAACTCAGCCTTTTTTTGAGGCTGCCCTTGCATAGCAAAATATATTGCTGTGTACAGTATCTGGGAATTTTTCCTTGGCTAATTCTGCCAGATCTGTGGACATGCCCTCTTTATTCTACATTCTGTCAAACTGACTTACTGTGGTTTAACATGAAAAGTAATGGAATAATTTTTTCCATGAGCTGCTGGTGAACATCAGCCAAGTCATTCCCACAGTACCCAGTCACCTGTTGTGAAGAATTAACAGTGATTTTTTTTTTTTTGTTTTGGTGGGTTTTTTTTGAGGAAAGACTTTCATAGTTTACTTAGATGCAAGAATAAGTTTGTGCACAAAGAGGTTGTTGCCAGTGCTACAGGGACCTTTTAATTCTTCCCTGTGCAAAAATGAAGATAACCAACTGGAACTTTAAAAGAGCAAATTGTATTGTCAATGGAATTTCAGACAGGGCACATCTGCTTTGGCTTATTTGAGTGCTGGGAAATAGAGGTAAATATGCTTTGTTATATAGAGTATCACCAAAGATCTTTTTTAAAAGTGAGTCATCAAGGTTCAGTTGAGTTTTCATGACCAGGATTGGGTGGTACCTGATCATCAATGGCAATGGCTTTTTGAGATCCACAGATGCCCAAAGACCTGCAGCATCTTCCTGACAGATATTCATGTGTTTGCAGAGTCTGGCAGAATGCTCCTTTTAGGTGAAAGCCACACACTTGTGTAGTTCATAGAGCTTAAGCTGAAATGTGCTCCTCAGCCCTGGGCCTGGGAAGGAAACCAGTTTCTGGGCAATAATGTGATGGATGTTTCTGAGCTGTCTGGGAATGCCCCAGCTAGCACTCTCCCTTTGCTCCCTCTGGGAAGTACTGTAGCTGCATGCATGCATGTCTCTGTAGAGGTCAGGAGAAAGGAGTGTGTGCAGTTTTGACTGCTTTTCCTCCTCTTTACTGCATCTGGGGAAAAGAACAGGGGATATTTGGGATATTTTGTTCATATTAACAAGATGAGATGTTACAGTTGAGCATTACCACGAGTGCGTAGGCTCTGACCTTGTGAATGCGACGTGAGCTCCCAGCAGGACATCATGGGCTTTTATGACTGGGAATCCCTGGGGACTGGGTATTCATTGCTCAATATATTTAGGAGTGTTTCCGCTGTGACCTCCAGCGCTTCTCATTTTGGCCGTGGTATTTGGAAATTTCATTTGAGGTCACAGAGGTTCCTGAGTGTTGTCTGCTTGGGATGGTTGAGTTGTTTCAGGATGCAGCTGCCACGGGCACTGAGCATTCTCTCTGTAGGGCTGGCCTCCTGTCCTTTTGTAGGTAAAAACAACAGAATCAAAAATACATTTCTCTGAGATGGAAAAACTTTGTGCTTTATACTATGCTGTCTCTGTATATGCATCTATAAATCCCATTTTAATTAGGAAGTGAATGTAAAAGGAAATTTTGAAGAGTAATGCCTTGCACATGTCCAGGATGTTGAGTTGGTAATAATTACAGTTCTGGAGTTGTTGTGGTAAGTTCCCTCTCAGGAAAAGATGATCCTGGTTTCCAAGTCCTGGTTTTCCTTGTAGCACCTGGCTGGCCAACCACCCTTGACATACCTGGCTGCAAACTTGGTACATACACAGGGGAATTGGGGTGGAGTGTGAGAGGGTAACTAGTCTGGAAACCTCTGCTGAGAAAGTAGCTGGCTGTACCAATGTAGTTGAAAAGTGCACGAATCTCTCTTTGTGATGGCATTACAGAGCACGAGACTGAAAGTCAGTCACCAAAAACCTGAGTATATCTTTTTGTGTATGCAGGAAATAAATCTTAAAAAATAGTTTCCCCAAGTTAATGAAGACACGGAGTAGATCAGGGACAGTGGTATGCTCTCCCCTAGAGCTGCTTCAGCTCTGGAGTTGTCATAGATGCAGCCATGTCCAGACCATACTAAACTGATCCTAAAAAAGGGGAAGTTATCCAGTTGGAGCCATTTTTTCCCATAAGCCTTCAACCTTTAATCCTACTAACTGTAAACAAACCCTGACCTGGAAAAATCTTTTCATTTTCTTTTTTTTCCCCTTCAAGTGTGGGAAGAGAAGTCCCACTGCTTAACCTTTGCACAACTGCATATTAATCTAATTTCCTAATCATGACCTAGTCATTTGGAAATTGCAAGTACACTTAATTTTATTTTTCTTTCTATATTTTTATATTATGTTTTTGTTGTTTCCCTTACTCTTGCTTTTGGTTCAGCACCGCTTCATTAAACTTCAGTCACAAATACCAGCTGGAGGGCACACAGCTTGTTGTCATTTCAGCTAATCAGCCATTTGTAGATCAGAAGGGGTTATTGCAAATGCATGTGAAAACTGGGGCTCTCTCCTATTGTTCCTTTCCTTCCTTGGGAGACTTTGGCCAATCCCTGTTTTTCTCTATGTTTGCCCACCAGGATATATACTTTTTTGAGAGCTTAGCACAATAATACTCTTTTTTTCTAGCTGATTCAAAGCACTGTGCCATCCTCTACTCCCTGCTGCTGCTCTTGTCATTGCACAGTATTTTGAAAGTCAGCACAGGGATTTTAGCAAGTTAGGATGTACCTTATGTTGTGCTTGTGCTTTCAGTCAGCAGGTACAATCCAACTATTGCATCTGATCACTTCATTGAAAAAAAAAAAAGATAAAATTAAATTGGTGTGAGAAGAAAATCGTGATTTGTATTCCTGTAAGAAATACCATTAAGTTGCAGTTAAACTGTAATGGCAGTAGTTTTGAGTGATCAGCAGCTGCCACTAGCTTTGACTTTAAACGATTAAGAGCAAACGTTCACATCTTAAGAGATATTGTAACCTTCTCACAGCAGAAATGTTCTGGGAAAATCAGAAACTTATGCTGCTTTAACTTAAGAAATAATAATAAACAAATTGAATTATAGATTAAGATGGGCAGTTGATAGAAATGTTTTTTTAGGGACACAGACATCTCCAAGATGGAGGGAAGAGGTGACTTTTTTTCCTCAAATGTCTTCCAGTTGTAAAAGGCTTCACAGAAAATTGTTTTAAGCAATATCAGCAAGACTTTGATTAGCTCAGTACCTCGAAGTCCTTGATACTGCATTGCAAAACATCCTTTCCCATGCCTAAGTTTAATTGCTGCAAATCCAGCAGTTCTCACGGCTTGTTATGAATTCTTTCCACTAAAATTGCTGAATATTGGAATTCAAGCTATCAAAAATTGCATCTGTGAAAGTAATGAATCTTACATCAAATCCTGAGTGATTTGAGATCACTTCCTTAATCGTTTTACATGTTCTACCTTTCCTTGCAACTTCTTGTGGGTTTATTTTTTAAGCTTTTTTTACTTGTTTTTAAGAACTTTGCTCTCCCATCTGCGAGCAATACCCTTTTTTTTCTGAAGACTTTATCACTTAGAATGGAAGGACAGTGTCATCTCAAACACAGTTTATGTTTTGTTACTTTGTTTGCAATAGAATGACACATTCAAAACTTTGAATGAGTAAAAATATTCCTGTAGGCCTTTCAAAAGTCATACATACTGAAATTCTTATGGCCACTCCCAAGTGTGCTGACAACGTGCTGTAAGGGAGCCTCCACTAGGCTCTAGTGGCTAAATCTGAAGAAAAGCAAGTTTAAGTGACAACAGAAACTATAAACAGCTAAATGATATTACAGTGGGTTTTTTCATCCTAACAGACATTGTTTTTAATAGAAATGGTAACATTGCTGAGGGCTATTTTAATAACTCAGTAGATGGCAATGTAGATTATCTCTTCACATTCACATTGCAGCCTATAGATACATATACTGAAAATTCAGTAGCCTAGTGGCTCCCAAAGGAGTTGGCTGCATAATCAGATCACTGTACAGCTGAGCAGTCTCTAAAACCCAAAGTTCAATAGATGTTGTGCTCCTCCAGAGCATATGTACCAGAAAAAGGAAAAACTTAGGAAAAGTGGTCTGACTTCTTTCAGAGAAATGCAGTGGTGTGGGAATATGCCTGTTCTTTCTGAGAAGTAAAACAAGATGTCCCTGAGAGGGGTTACTCTGTCCTGTATTGATTTTTTTTTTCTTTTTTTTTTTCTCCCTTAAAGTAAATAAAATCAACTTGAGCTTTTGAAAACTCTTATTGGAAATCTTTTTCCCAGAGGTGAAGAAAGTGCTTGAATGAGTTTCCAATGATCAAAAAAGCCCTTTACTGATATAAATTAGTTAATATCCACTGGAGTAGTGAAAAAAACCCAAATTGGTATCAAGCCTGTGAATGTATTATATTTCATTCCTTTGTCCAGCAAAAAGCAGGTGGTAGTTTTAGATGTCTTTGATTAACTGTAGGCTTGGCCTGGGAGTGTTCTGGTCAAAGGTATAGAAGGCTTTTAAAGCATTAGGGGTATGTTAGAATCCTTTCACAAGGCATTTGCATATTCTGTACAGGATCAAACCAATGAAAATTCAAGTTCATTTTACTTACAGCTACATTTGAGGAGAGCTGTATATGCTGTAACATATGCTTTCCTACACTCATACCTTCCTTGATTATCCCCAGTTATTACACATTATCCAAAGAAATTACTGCTCAGATACTTCCCAGCAAAGAAAATTTCTCTGTTAACAGACATTGATTCAGATGGTCAGCCCTACATCAAAGCTAGGACAGCTGATGCACATCTTCTTAGAATAATTATCTTTAACTCTATTATTGAACTAGCAAGCATAATAACTTCAGAATATTTTTGAAAGAACATACTATACAGGGAGCAAAACAAGGTACTTATTCCCCAGTGCCCATGTTACTTACCGTGCCACTATGCAAATGCATGGTTTCAAGTGATCCATCTGCCCTTCGTGCAAATAGATACCACATTAAAGCGGAGGAAGATTACATTTGTAATTGCTCGGCATTTATCTTTTTCTTGAAACATTTATGGTTCATGAAACATTTATACCTGTTTATGCTAAATAGGAAGTATAAAATAAGTGATTGCACAGGGTTGTGCTTTTCTGAGACAGAAGTACACAGATGGATTCAGTAAACTTGAAAATGAAGGAATCATTTACCAGCTCTCTTAGAGAGATGTGGACATCTTAGCATTACCTTGTGTTCTTCTGCAGAAAGGTACTTCATCTTCTCTAAGAGCTGAGCACAGTTGGATTTCATCATAAAGTAGCTAAGAATAAGTGCTTAATAAAGAAGGAATTACTGCTGGTGAAGCTGTGCATCAGCAGCAGTCAGTCCCTAATTTACCAGGTAACTTACTCCATGTTCATTCCCTTTATGTTGGCCTTTAGGGTATTACCTTTGAGCAGGAAAAAGAACTGTGTGGGGCACAATTAGAGGATCCACAATGGCAGAGTAAGGTGATTTATGGATTCCCAGCCTGCAGTGGGAGTGCTGACTTGCTCCCTTATGGTGGCAGAGCAGAGCTGGACCAGCCTTTTAGTCCTACCCTTTTACCTTTTAATCCACCCCTCTGTGAACTGCTCATTTCCAGGACCCCTCAAGATGCAACCCCTTCCTGAGCTGAAAAGAAATTCTTTCTAGCTCCTGTGGACATCCATTATGTGTTTCCTTTATGATATTTTGTTGTATTGTGGGCATGGGAAACTCCACCTGCTGAAGTGAAGGGAGTCTAGGGCTGAGCCAAGGCAGCTCTGATGTCAAGCAGTGTCTTGAAACCCAAGTCTAAGAGAGCCTTCAGAATGAAGCTGCTCATTGAGCAGTTCTGTGTAAATGCAAGCTTAGATAATGTCAAGTGACTTGGTATTTGCTGGTTTCCAGCTAAGTATGAGCAATGGAATGCTCCAAGGTGGGGTTAAAAGGAAAAAGTAATTTTATAAATTGGTTTTACAGGATCAGTTATGTTAAAAGGTGCTGAAGTTCCTCTTAAGGTTTTGATCCTCTTCTTTTTGCACCTTCCATAGTGCTATAAAGGAAAATTTTATCTTTACAGCTTGTGAATTACCTTAGTGCAGACCCAGGTTGTTTTTCAGCTTCTCATTACCTTTTAATATTCACCTGATCAAGTGAGCCACTTAGTGCCTAATTGCTTTAATTTGCTACTGATAAACTGAAGTGATGGTAACTGAGTTTGAAAAGCTCTCTGAGCAATTCTTATGGAAGACAGGGAATATCTGTATTAATAAACATTGCTTTCATAGACTATAGTTGTTCTTGTAGTCTTGGAGCATCTCTGATTCAAAGAGCTTTTGCACAGAATAACAAAAAATGAGAAAACTTGCTTACTAATCCTGTAATGGTCTTTGTTCAAAGAGGCAAGTCTTTGCTAAGAGAGGACTGCGCTGCTGCACAGTGCCTTCTCTGACGGCCCTGGCTGTTTCTTTTGAAAGCCCTTTGCCCTTCTCCATTGTGTGGCTGACCCTGCAGCATTCCTGTGTGCCTCTGGCCCTTTGAACAGTATTTTGAGATAAAACTATTCACTGTGATACACTGCATAGTTTAGTGTTTGGAAGTGTAACTTCCCTAGCTAGGAAAGAAAATATTACCCCATCAAAATGTACTGTTTTCTTACATAATTCAGATGACCTGCTCCATAAACAAGAGTGTAGGGTCACATCTGCTTTAAACATCAGTGTCCCTTTGACATTGCTGGCAATTATTTTGCCTTCACCGGCAACAGGATTGCTTTCTGTACTGCCAGCATTTCAAAAGTGTTTCATTAATGTGGTTCAGTGCCTGGGGCAAAGGCTTGCTGGCACCTCTGCCCTCCAGTGTGCAGGTCTGCTCTGCACAGTGCAGGTTCATCACACGTGGGTTGTGCCTCTGGTTGGGACACCAGGGCACACAGTGAGACTCTCCCATGCACGATGTCTTTGCCATAGACACTCTTGATGCCACCAAAATGTGGATTATGATACAGGCCTTCCCTTGCACAGAACTTCCCTTGGTCAGCCAAGCCATTCTCCAAGTTCTTTTTTCCTGTCTTAACTCATGATTGCAGTTTTTCAAGAGAGTCCTGAACAGATAAGACAAAAGAAAATACGAAGAAAGGCCTATTTAAAATTAAAGCAACGTTTTCCATCATTAAAAGTTATTCATCTGAAATCTTAAGAAAGGCTGCCTATAATCATATGGTATTTTCTCAAAACTAATGACTTTCACCAAGAAACTTGGCTTACGCTGTCCTGTAGAGCAGCCAAAGGAGAGGTAATATTTACCAGATTTGACATGAGAGATCAGTAGGAATGTAAATAGAGTAGTCCTTCAAAAGACACTACAGCCAGAGCAATCATCCTGCAGCTTTGATAAATTTGCTGACATCTGTTCTGGTGCCATTTCTCCTGTACAGACCTGCCACTAACCATGGAGATGAAAGGGCTTTAATTAAATGAGTGGATTGACACGTTAAACTTTGATAACATTGTGCCATCTGGGTGGGTTGTATTTGCAATTCTCTCCACAGCTTCTTACATTTAGGGTTTATTTCGGTGCTGCCCTGGTTATTTTCAGGAAGATGCACTGACCCCAGAGCTCTGGGGTTCCTTAGGCAAAGGCTCTAAGTACGTATAACAAGATGTATATTGCAGCATCTCACTTCTGAGCGGCATGATTTTTCTTTTATGATCCAGGTTTTGCTGTTAGGTCTCCTTTGCTGACACATCACTACCACAACTGCTTACAGTAGTTTTCAGGTAATACAAGGCACATAAAAAGTTACTTATTAACCATACCTAAACCTCAGTCAGTGGCTGGTCAGTAGAGGCCACCAATTAGGAAACATTTAAGATGTCCCTTTACCAAGGCCACAATGCTGATGCTGCATTGGCCAGCTGCTCCTGGTCCTTGGGCTTGGGAGAACTGTGTGGCTGGTGGAGGAGGCAAAGTCTGATGCTGGGGAGCCGCTGCCATATGAACGGGGATTGTAGCATGGGAGGCTGTGCAGGAGCTGGGGGCTGTCCACTGGCACAGCCACTACTGGGGAGGGTTTCAGGTAGTCCAGAACTGCCATGACATGGAGATCAATGGGAAAACCTACATTATTAACCTCTTCATTCCTTGCTAGAAGTGTATTGGTGGGTTCATACAAAATAGTCAGCTTAAGAAAAGACTGCTCATAATTAAGGTGGGAATGGATAAGTAAAATTTTGCAGTGCTTTAGATGCCTAATGTGCTGAGTGTATTCAGCTTACACTGTAGTATTTGTCATCCCCTCAACTTGTAATAGATTAGAGCAGGGTGTTTAATATGATGAGATGTGGTTATAAATAACGGGCTTTTATAGGTTCAGAGAAAATCTTTATGCAGTTTAATTGTGTAGACAGATTCAATTCCCAGGAAGGCCAAGAGGGAAATAAATCGATAATTTTAATCCAGAATCAATTTTATTTAAGCTTTTGAAACGTGCTGATCCAACTTTTTCACATAGCAATTGGTTTCTGCTGAAGTAGAAGGCGCATTGTGACTGGTGTGTTACTTCAACTGGGCTCCCCCTTACACAAAGCTGAAGTAGCTGGTAAACTCCCTTTTGGGAGCTGGTACTACTATACTGATATGGACCTGAGATAAGACTTACCTGTCTGCCAACATTTCTATCTCTGAGTGAAGTCATCTTATTTCTGCTGCAATATATGAGGTGATGCTAAAAGGTATTGTTGCAAAGTGCTGCCTGCTTCCTGCCTTTTCAGCTGCAGGATGGTGTCTCCAATGTTGCAGGAGCCTAAAGGAAAGGATTTGTCAGGACTTGAAGAGATTCAGATGTGTGAAAAGGTCTGACCCAACTGCATGGGAGGCTCTGGATAAAATCTAGTACTCTGGGTAGACTGCAGGAAAACAGCTTCAGACTCTTTCTCTTCCCTGATAATGACACCTGGAAAAATCAGTAACTTCTACTTTAGTTTTTATGTTAACCAGTTTCTTCAGAATACAAGAACTAGGAACAAGGTTGTCTTTGACCAGCTAGGCACCTTTTATCCCAGAGGTAGGAAGTTTTCCTGGCAAATGCCCACAACTTGCACCTTTTCATCTCTGTTTTTGCATAATCATTGTAACCACAAAAATTTGTTAAGCTGTTTCAGTTTGTTTGAAGGAAGGATGTCAGCTAAAACAAGTGTGTTTGTAAATCCTGATGATGCCAAATTCTAGCTCATCTAGTACGTGGAAGGACACTGGAGTTTTGTGAGTGCTCTTAGTCTGGCTCTAATACTATGCCTGTGTACACACTTTACCTGGATAGCCTTTGAAAAGAAAGCAATATAAGCATCATATGAAGAGGTCATGTGCTACCAGATGTAGGTATAAAGCCAAGGAAAGAGAAGAAGGATGCACGAAACAAGAGAAATTTATACTGCTGATAGTGAATGAACATCTGCAGTTTGGAACATGCTGCATTTGTAGTATTAGTGAGAAATTCCTGTATGCTTTTGAAGAATTCTTACTTACTGCCTCCAAATGTTATTAAATAGTTACTTCCCCTGGTATGACAGTGTGTAGTGTATAGATACATATAGAATACCCGAGCCAAGGCTTTGTGGGTGCTTGTACTTGTGAACTGTCTGTGTGTGCGTGTCTCACCTGGGGAGAATGATCCTCCTTTACAGAGTTGGGGTTGATTTTTGCTGAGTTCCTCAAAGTTCCCAACATGCTTGCAATAGACACAGATCCACGCGGGAGATAGCAGGCTTCAGGGTGTTTAACTTCTTGGGGCTCCGTAAGGAATACGTGTTTGTAAAGGGAAAAGCAATTGTGCTTTATCTCCTCTGAAAAGTGTGCAGTTGAGAAAAGTATAGGAAAAGGTTATCTAAGCAGTGTAGAACCATGCTGAGCTTGGAACTCCATTGGATTGGTTCAGGGGTGGTGATTGCAGTATAAAAAATCACATTCTTGTTTCCCAAAGGAGGAAGAGAAGCTGCACCTTGTGTTCCTGTCCAGAGGTGTCAGGGTTGCAGCGAACCTGCTGCCCAGGTCAGGGAAGCACAGCATGGGGGGAAGGCTCTAGTGAGTCCTGTCAAAGTAAAAAGCCCATAAATATCACTGTGAATCTGTCCCCAAGCCCCCCTTTGGGTGTAGAATAGATCCTTCATGGAGTGCTGGCAGCAAGCCTGGATGTTTTTCTGACAGGGCTCTGCTCTCAGCACGTTTTGATCCTGCCCTTTGGAAGAGACTCACAAGTTCTTTCTTCTCTAGCCTGGATTGACGAATAAATAAGGAGTTTTTTAGTAGCTGCTAAAAGTTATACAGTGAGTGTGACAGCTCAGCTCCAACAGCGAGCAAAAATGGCTTGTTCAGGTAGGAGGTTCTTTGCAGTGGCAAATTCCAGGATTCCTCAGGGATGCTCACTTTATACTGCAGCTGAGCAAGCCAAACTGGAAGTAAGATCATGGCAGTCCCCCATGTTCTCTGCAGAATAGGGGGGTTGTTTGTTGAGGACACCTCTACCCTGGGCAGAACAATTATGTAATTTATTATTTCTAGCCTTGTTAGTGAAGGAGTGTGTAGTAACAACAGCTAGAGAACAAATAACACTACATTTCTGTTTCTGGAGCTGCCTCTCAGGTCTCTTTTAGATATTTCACTGTTGCCTTATTAAGTACTCAGCTCTGGGGTCTCCAGCACAGGAAGGAGAACATCTGTTGAAGCAAGTCCAGAGGAGGACCACCAAGATGATTAGAGGGATGGAGCACCTCTCCTATGAGGAAAGGATGAGAGAATTAGGCTTGTTCAGCCTGGAGAAGAGAAGGCTTTGGGGTGACCTAATTGTGGCCTTCCAGTACCTGAAGGGAGCCTGCAAGAAAGATGGAGAAAGATTACTTACAAGAGCATGTAGTGACAGGATAAAGGGGAATGGATTCAAACCGAAAAAGGTTAGGTTTAAATTAGGTAATAGGAAAAAAATTCTTTACTGTGAGGGTGGTGAGTCACTGCAACAGGTTGTCCAAAGAAGTTGTGGATGCCCCATCCCTGGAAGTGTTCAAGGCCAGGCCGGATGGAGCTCTGAGCAACCTGGTTTAGTGAAAGGTGTCCATGTCCCTGGCAGGAAGGTTGGAAATAGATGATCTTTAAGATCTCTTCCAACCCAAACTTTTCTATGATTGTGATACATTCATTTTATTATCTGTGGAAAGGAGATAAAGATAGCTATTTGCTTACTGCAGCCTAGAGGAATAGTCTGTTTATGTAACTCCTTTCCAAAACATATTTTATTAGCATTCACCATAGCAATAACTATTCTCTTGTCTTAGTCCTGGGAGACAATAGTTATACCTAGTAGATATTTATTATTTTATTATTTACCTATGTGGGATATGGAAAGCGAGTATTCACTACTCTTGTCTCTACTTATAAACTGCACAGAAACACCTTTGTGGACAGAAGTGAGCTTTCTGCATCTTACCGTGTTCTCCCTCAACCCTTTCTCACAGTTAGAGCAATGCAAAATACAGAAATTTAGCTTTACCTTCCAGCCTGCTGTAGAGTCCATGTTTTTGGAATAACATAATAATCCCAGCTGTCAAGTTGCCACTGATGTGTCTGTGTGTGAGTTGGGAAATGGTGGTGCACAGCCAATTCTTGCACTGTCATTGCTATCCTCTCCTGGAACCTTTGGAATACATACAGGCTTGTATTACTCCCTAATGGGAGAGGAACACTGATCTCCTCATAGAGACCAAGTTACACAGGATGAGACAGGTCTCTTCTAGCATCGATGCTATAGCTCAGGAAAGCTGCCAGAGTTCATATGTCTGATTTTTGTATTAATAATATTTTATGAATTAGCTGTAAGTCACAGTTTTCTGTAGGATCTTTGAAGGCCACACAGATGATATAAAGGTAGAGCCTCCTTTATTGACCTGAGTATCAGAGGTGCTACTGATTACAGTAATTTTTACTGTGATGCTTCTCCAGCAGCAACAGGAGTGAAACCACAGTCTCATTTCATTGGTGCTGCTTTACAGGTGTTGGGCTGTGGCAAGTTTCAATCATCTCAGACTAGGATTGTGTTTGAAGGGATGACCCAGGGGGGAACAGCTTTAAAGAGCTGGATTCATAACTGTGGGATTGCAGATGAACTGTACCACCGTGAACGTGTCACTGAGCTGTTGGAAAAATTGCTGGGAAACAAACCCTGTGACTTGTAGGATGTGCTGTCTGTATTTCTCAAAGGCAAAAAGTTGGAGAAGTTTTGTTTACCATGTAAACGCAAATGGTATGCTTTTCCTGGCTCACCTAGAGGGTTGTTTTTCATGGCCAAACCTTAAAACCATGTTTATCTTCAGAACCTCTGCTTATTTTCTGGCTTTCTCTCTGGATTTGAAACCAAGCCATTGCTGTCACCAGCATTTCAATGTGATGCAGAGGGAGACACAGGTTGAATGAGCATATGGCCACTTCTCAGCACACGTGTAAGTTGATTTTGCTTAAGCACATGGGATACCAAAGTCCAGACTCGGTTATGTCAGACTAGATGTTAATGGTGCACGTAAGTAATGTGCCAGGTTACTACTACAGAGAATATACTTGAGTATCCATCTTGTCTCGTGAGCGCTCCTTGACTAAAACTTGGCATGATGGTGTAATAAGTTTTGAACCCACATCTGAGCTTTCTGAATTCCCCATTTAATTAGTAGATTTTTATTCCTTTTTTTCATAAACCAAGGAAATAACAGCTGGTGTTTGCTTATGTCAAGCAAACAGATGCATCACACAAACACTGTACTTTCCCAGCATCAAAACTGAAAGGGAGTTAATGTCTGAAGGGCAGTTTGTGTATACATCTGTGTTTATGAACCTGTTCATTTCAAATGTAACAAACAGATATAAGAGGAAGATAGAACAGAGTACAACTGCACAATAATTTTTTTCTCGTGTTTTCTCATATCTTCCATTCTCCTTAGGAGTAAGTTCTTTGGAAAGTAACATATTTTGGCAATTTCTTCTTGTAACCTAGTTCTTGGAGATGATTTCTCTAAGCTGCAAGGCAGAACAGCAGCCAAAAACGTAATTGGGCACGTTAAATAGTGTCCAGCTGAGAGCCCTTTCCATGGTGCAGCTGACAGAAGCTTCCATGAGAAGATCTCGTCATGTCACATTCTGAATTATTTGGGCCTCCCTGAAGGCTGCGTGAATATAACCAATTCAAACCCCAAATGCACAAACACGTGGAGAAGGATTAATTTCTTACATATCAGCTGAACTAGATTTGGACTGCAGTGAAGATGGAAGGAAGTGGAGGACAGCACTCTGGAAGATTTATTTCTGTCAGAATATGCAAAACCAAATGCTGCAACTCTATCTCATAGGAAATAACTTCTGTGATTGTATTGTCCTCTTTGCAGTTATGGTTGTGCATGTGACTGACTTTTCACCTGTCACTGAAATGTGTATGGCAATTTTATCCAGCTGAGTAACTGAAAGAACAGTTCAGCTTCTCACAGGAATGTCTAGTAATGCCTGTCATTGTGATGCTGGTTTTAGTAATTTTGAGGGACAAACTACACAGCTTTACTTTCAGTAGAGATTACTTTATTGACAATAAGAGACTTGTTGATAATGTGGAGGGCAGATCCAAACCTGGCCATCCCCATGTTTTCTAGGAGCTTTTAACAACCAAAAGTGTTCTTCTCGCACTAAATTCCCTAAGTTGGTGATTAAGGGGTACTTCAAAGATTCCCCTCATAGTGTTCTGTGAATATCTATACTGCATAGCTTCTTCCTTCATACCTAATTCTTTAATATATATGTGATCGTATTATTAAACGTGTGTCGTAAAACAGAGAGGATATGTTTGGTGGTTAAATTTACAGTAGCGTATGGTCCTTAATTCACATTTCTGGGTATTGCTCCCATTTTATATGGGTGTAGCCCAGCTGGCACCTCTGAAAACATTCCAGCCTTAAACTACTAAAGCTGAAGGGAAGAAGAGGTTCAAATTCCATTTAAGCACGCACTACAAAAAAAATAAAGGGCATTCTGAAGTCATATGAAGGATTAAAAATTATGCCAATGAGCTCAGTTGCAGTCTCTCCAGTAATAAGGAAGGACCTTTTCATTGGGATGTGAAGCAAATGCTTTAAGTGGTAGATCCCAGACCTCGGAGGCAGAGCAGAAAATTACTAAGCAGTTGGTTTCATCAGTTAAGAAATATAACTTATTTCTGGTGATAGTACTAGGGGAAAAAAGCAAAGTGTCTGGCAAAGCAGTTTCCCTCCTCTCGGCCAGCCGGCAGGGAAGGAAAACCTGTTGAGCGGTCTGGATGAAGGAGCTGTGGTAAGGATCATGACATTTGCAGGCAGCACAGTTGCTAAGTTTCCCATCTTGCTGTCCCTCCCCTTGTTCCCTGCCCACCTACACACACAGCTGGTCCCTGCCTGGGCATTCCTGGTGTCAACCATGTCCAAGAACTTCAGGAACGCAGTCCCACAGTGCTGTGGCCAGTGCCGAGGCAGTCACCAGAACACGTGCTGTTTACAAAACATTGCTCTGAAGATTCCTTGGTGCAACAGAGAGCAGAAGTGTGAGACAACAAAGGGAGCAGAAAGAGATTTCTTGCCTTTTCTGTGACCTGCAGGAAAGGTAGGAGGCTATCTGTAGCATACTTTTTACTGAGGAAATTCAGAAGTTGAGAGCCTTATCTTCGATGTAATGCACCTTGGGATGCTATTGACTTGTTTAGGTGAAAAGTGCATCTCACCTTTCACACACAGAAATGGTGTTCATCATCTTGAATTGCTGTGCTTGATCAGGAGCCATAACTCCATTGCCTTAGAAACTATTTTTAAAAAGGCCTACCTCCCAGAGAAGCTTAGGTAACTCACTCTCTTGCTTTTATACACTGTGAAGACTCAAGCTTTTGATTTGGAGACTGAACAGGTTTTAAGCATTAGTTGTACATTTGCTGGATTTTTTTTCTTTGAAGTTACCTGACCAGTCCTTCAGAATATGGTATTATGTTCTGTACCATGCTTTATATTTTTCACCAGTGATTAACCTTCATTTTTTGGTTGTGTTACCGTCCATAAGTCATGCTGCCCAGTATCTGCCCTGTTTCCTACGTGTAAACACACACAATTAGAAAACTGTTGCGCAGCAAAAGCAGCATTGCTGAGCTATGCAGACCAAATTGCACAGTCCACTTACCTAAGGATTTGAATATGACTGTGCTCTTGTGTTGCTTTTGATAGTTTTGCAGGCGGGCCAGTTGAGGCACCATAGCAATTAGAAGTAATAACTTCTAAATTTGTAGTGAAAGCAGTGATTTACCTGAGTGGTGATCACTTGCATTCAGAGTCTGCACCTTTCAGCCTTGGGCAGAGCAAGAGGACCCAGGGACTCTGAGGCTTGCAGCACAACTTTTCCCTGCGTTTCTGCAGTGCTCTCCCAAGCCCACCTGATTCACTTAGATATGTAACAGAGAGGATTTAGGACAACCCTGATTTGTAAGAAGAAATCCTATAGCACAAAGCTCTGCAGGTTTTGTCTCAAACAGTTAAAAAACAACCACGGTTTTCCAGGGCATCCTTGGACCCAGCCAGTGGTTGTCATTCTTGCTCATATGCTTTTGACCAAAACCACACAGTCATATGAGTTGGCTTCCAACCAAATTCATCTTGTAGTCTGTCCCACCACTATATGGGACCATCATACTCTGAGGGATTTAGGTGGATGTTGAGAAGGAATTTTCTCAGGAGGACAGAGAAGTTTAACATCAACAGTTCAAGTGGCAAATGATGCATACTTGCCGTGATGTGGTTCAGCTGTCTGCAGGGTGTGGCAGTAGCAGTCTCATTGTGAGTTCAGTAGTGAACTCTAGATCTTGGCAACTGTGGTCTAGTATTTCCACTCTTCTTTCCCTGCATAGTGTCAGCCAACATCTGACTCTTTGCAGAGTGGCTGACTGTTGAATGCTTACATCGCTGGCTTGCTATTAAACAGGGGAGGTGAATTAGTCACCAAAAACCACTGAAAAGTTCTCAACACTTTCTTCGCCTGCATCTTACCAGCACTGCTGGGCTCCAGGCTTTGGGAACAACAATCCAGGTTGGTGCAAACACAGACCCACAGTTGTCAGTGGAGGCAGAGTTGGTGTGTGAACTGTTCCAGGAGCTTGACCCCTACACATTGATGGGCCCTGACAATATCCATCCAAGGGTGTCAAGAGAGCTAGATGATGTTGTTTTGAGGCTGCTCTCTTTGAGAAGTCATGGAGATCAGGGAACATCCAAGAGGGCTGGAAGAAGGCTAATGTCACCCCCACCTACAAGCAAGGCTTAGAGGAGGATCCAGGAAATGACAGGCTCATCAGTAATTCCCAGTAATTTCCCAGTTCTTGGGAAAATTACAGAATGAATCCTCCTGGGGACTATCACAAGAAAAATGAAGCACATGATTGGGAAAAGCCAGCACAGATTCAGCAAGGGCAAATTGTGCTTGACAAACCTGATGGCCTGTTACAGCAAAGTAACCTGTTTGGTCCAAATGGGGTGAGTGGTGCACAGCATCTGTCTGGATTTCTCCAGAGCTTTGGATAATGTTTCCCACAGCCTCTTCCTGGATGTGTTATGGTCTAGACAAGTGGTTCATGTGGTGGGTGGGAGCTGGTAAATAGCTCCTTTTCAGACTGGCAGCCTGTCACAAGTTGGGTCCTCCAGGGATCGATATTGGGCCCTGCACTGTTTAGTATCTTTACAAATGATCTGGATGATGGGACCAAGTGCACTCGAAATTTGCCAATGATACCAACCTGAGTGAGGAAATGGACACTTCAGAAGGGAGAGCCACCCTGCAGGAAGACCTAGGTAGTCTGGAAGAATGGCCTAACAAGAACTGTATGAAGTTCAACAAGGACAAGCGTAAGGTCTTGCACTTTGAAAAATGTGATCTGGGAGTGCAGCACAGGCTGTCATCTGCCTAGCTGGGGTGCAGCTCTGTGGAAAGCAACCTGGGAGTCTTTATGGACAACAACCTCAGTAAGAGCAAACACTGCTGCTGTGGCAAAAGAGAGCCAACAGGATGGTGGGATGCACGAAGGAGGGCATCACCAGCAGAGAGAAAGAATCATTATCCCATTCTGCTCAGTGCTTGTCAGGCCACACCTGGAACACTGTGTTCAGTTTTGATCCCCACTATAGAAAAAAGATGTGGACAGGCTGGGGAGGATCCAGAGAAGAGCCACAAAGATGATCAAAAGACCGGGAAGCCTGTCATATGAGGAAGGGCTGAGAGAAAATAGTTTGTTCACCCTTAAGAAAAGAAGGCTTAGGGGAGGCCTTATATCACCATGTTCCAGTATTTAGAGTGTCTACAAAGATGAAAACGCCCTTTTTACAAGGAGTTGCATGGAAAAGGTGCGGGGTAACGGTCACAAGTTACTCCTGGGGAGATTCCAATTTCTATGATCACTCTGTGAACCCAGTGGAAGAGATGCAGCTGCAGAAAGCAGGCTGCTCAGACCTGGTGGACTAGTGGTGTCTGTAGCTCTCTCATTGCTATTCTGACTGTGTAGAATTGTGAATTATTGAGAAAAACAATGCTGAATGTGATACTTTCCTGACATGACTGCAAGAGGCTGTGACCTAGGGCTGCGTTCATATTAACAGCAGCGTTCCTGTTGATTTCGGTAAGGGAACGCGCTGCTGTGTAGCACTGGAATATGATGTATGAGGAGGGGAATATTCCTCTCCGGCGGTGACTTCACTGGGTGCAGCTGGTCCTCAGATGTGTTTTGAAGTAGTTTCTCCTTAGGATCAACTCATGTGAAGTAACAGATGGTGAAGTGAGACCAAATTAGTGAGAACCTTGTGTTCTGTTAATGCTCTTTTTCTCTATAAATAATAGCTGGGGAGTGGAGCAGGAATGAAGATGCTGTTACGTTTGTGGCTACCTCTGCTTCTATGTGGATGCTATAGGATGCCTTGCAGAATGTTTTGTCAGCAATAGAAAGGAGCAGAAGGACTTTGCAAGCCTTTCACAAGGGAAAAACCACTGCAGTTCTCCTGAAAATAAAATTGAAGCAATGCTCAAAGGTACATGAAAGGAAGTAAAAATGTGGGAGACAATTTTATTTTAACAACCAGTCTTTACTTTCAACTTCTTCCTATAAAAATCAGCAAAACAAAAACCAGTGTATCTCCTCTGATGTTCCTGGTGGTAACTCTCCATCCTTTTAGTGTTTACTTCCATCCTAAAATTTTCCTTTAAAGTATATGTATGTAAAGACTTTTTTTTTCTGTGTGTGTATGTATGTAAATACATATGTATGTACAGCACTACTCTAGCCTGGAGACATACTTCTGGAAAACTGCTCTGCCAGCAGCAGTTTATTTGTTCAGTTGAAGGAGTGATTTTCTTGCAAATTTACCCTGACATAAAAAGTCACTGAGTATAGTCATGCAGTGCCTTGGTGTAGCACAGACTAAAGTCATAGATGGCATCTGCTCACTGGTGTGTATTATCTGATAAAAGTCTGGATTTCTAGATGCTTTTACTGAGTAATGTCTACCAGCAGTAGTAAGGCTTAACTCTCTGTGGTTCAGACATCCTGGCTTGTTGTCAGGCATCCTTCACAGCTGAAGCAACTACCAGGAGACTCACTGTGACTTTACAAGACTTTTAAAATGCCACAAGGGACTGCTGCCCGCCATCACCTGCATCTTCACATTTCTTTGTGTGCCACAGTGTGAATGTGTCTGAGGCTGTTGTCCACTGACTGGAAGTTTCACATCTTAAATCTGCATCTGGCATCCCAGCTTGGATATTGGCAGTAGTGCTGACATCTTTGTCTTTAATGACGTATTTTTGTAACTTTGGTTTTCAGTGATTGTTTTCAGGCCACAATAATGAAAAGCTTTGCAAAAAATAATTCCTTCTGAGGGTTTTTTTTTTACTGGACTTGTAAATCTATGCCATAAACTTTCATATGCAGCATCCTTCTGGTCCATTTTATGCACTCTTCTGCAGACCTTATTAACTGTCCTGCAGGACAGATGCTTCTGTTAATCATCCTCTTGAGGTGTCAGTATGAAAACCTGCTCTTGTTTCCCATGCTAGCACTAACTCCACAGTAGAAGCAGGTGTTTGTACTATTAAAAACAAACAACAGAAAGCCTAAAAGCCCAACAATGTGAAACTTTGATTTGCAGCGGGACATATGGATCTCTGAACAGCTCAGAGACTAAGGAGATATACTTCCTCCAGGGATCTTTTATCATAAAAGCAGCTTAAGTGACTCACTCTTTCCTTGAGGATATTCTTAAAACAACTCCACTCAGTTCGTCTTTTAGTGGTCAGAAAGAGGATTTATTTTGTGCTGTCTTTCAAGACAGAAAAACAAAATCAACCATCTTTTGTAAAAAGTCAGTGGCCGTATTTCCAGGAGGATCTGGGCTGTGTTGAAGGTCTGCACCGCTCACTAATGCATGGGCTGACTGGCACTATCCTCACTCAAGCAAGTGCTCCAGTGAAAAATTCAGCGCTATTTTTAGTTCCCTTACAACAAACTGCTTTGATTGTAAGGCCTGGGGAACCGTGACACGGTGATCGTGAAGGGTCTGCTGGAAAAGGCAGCAGGACGGGACACACGGCAGGCTGGTAGACACGCCAGGGACTCCGGCTGATGCAGAGAAGCACACATCGCAAGCAGGTATTTTAAATCGTCTTGTAAGCGTCGGTCTGCCCACGAAATGAATCTGGCCGGTCAGAGCCAGGGCACGAAAGCGTTAGCTGGCTGGCTCTATCTGCTCCTGCCCTTAAAGATTTCATTCCACGAATTCCTGTCCTGACCGTCAGTTTTTAAGTCGTCTCTCCCCGTTTCCTAGCCTTTCCTGGGTCTCGGGCAAGTTGGCAAATGGCAGCAGCGAGAGAGAGATAAGTTTGTCCCAAGCGGAGGGGAAGGCGTTGTGCTTTTGCAGGTAGCGGTGCCGGGGTGAGTAGCCTGAGCGGATCCCGGTGCGTTGCCCGGGGCAGGAGCCGGCCCGGGGGCGGGCGGTCCGTGTGCGTGCCCGTGTCCGGGCGGGAGCCGGGGGTCCCGCCTCTTCGGGACCCCGCTCCGGCCGCAGGTCGGTCCCGGGAGGCTCGGGCGGCCTCGGGGCACGGTGGTCGCCATTCCTGGGCGGTGGAGTCACGGCCGGGACAGCGGCCAGCGAGCGGCTCCGGCTCCTCCCGCGGCAGCCCCGGGCCCTGTCCCGGCCTGTGAGGGTGCCAGGTGAGCGTGGGGCGGGCAGGAGCGCTCGCTGCCTTGCGGGATGAGCGCCCGGATCCCCGCAGCATCCCATCCCAGCGCATCCCGCCCGGCCCCGGCCGGTCCGAAGCGCCGGGGCTGTGGCACAGCCTCGCCGGGACGCGCTTTAAGGACGAGGATGCCGGCCCGGCGGGGATGCGGGAGCTGCCCGGTCCCGCAGGGTGGTGGTGCGGCAGCCGGGCTTGGGCAGGGAGAGCTGTGCGTGTGTGCGAAGCGCCGTGGGGAGCGGGGCAGTGCTTTGCTGCCCTGTGCGTGCTCCCTTTTGTTTCAGCTCGGCTCTGCAAATTCCTTGCCTCGGAGTCAGACCCAGACTTTGGAGTGAGCCTTGGTGCAGTTTAGCTGCACTGATGTGTTTAAAAATAACTACTCGTGTTTTACCCTTAGTTGATACCGTTATCTTAAAATAGCACGACGTGCTGCCTCCCTTGAGTTATTTGGTAGAGAACACAAGGAAGGGAAACCGCTGAATTCCCATGAACTCTGCTTGAAAGATCCTGCCCAGCTCCCAGTGTGCTGAGCTGCTGCAGCCCCCTCAGTGTACCAGAAACTGGTATTGCCAGCTGTGCCCTGTGCTGCTGTGCTCCTGTTCTCTGCCTCAGCCGTGCTCAAGGTGCATCTGAGCACACAGGTGAAGTGGAACTTTCACAGTGGGGCTTTCAGTGTCCTCCTGCTAGATGTGTTCATTTATATGTTAACTGTGCAAAAAGTGCTAGCAGAGTAGCTGTAGCATGTGTTGGCTTATGTTTGCATGAACTGTGTTCAGATAATTAGCTCATGATCAGCCATGTTCCTGTCAGATGAAATAGTTATGTTTTGGGACTGGTTTAAAAAAAAAATAATCAAAAATGAAAATTGAAATACCCTGTTTTGTTCTCTTGGTTCTGGCCAATCCAGGTTTTTATTCTCCAGAAATAGTCTTCAACACTGATTTCTGAGTTGCCAGTTTCAGCACTGGTTACTAATATGAAGGCAAGTAGAATGAAGAGTTAGTTACTCCATGGCCTGAATTCAGTAAACTGAGTCTGCATTGTCTAGAACTTATACTTGCTGAATGACTGAGATGAATTAGTTGAGTTTTCTTCTGGGAAAAAGTAGAAGTGGATGAGATTTTGTTAAAACTTCAATGACAAATGTTTTAGAGCTGTGGTAAATCACACTTCTCTGGCAGATGCTGTTACTGGTCAGTATAGATGAAAGCCGTGTGTCTGCTTATGGTGATTAAATGCACAAACTTTACTTAACTGCTGGAAAAGTAGACTGGATGTTTTTTAATCAGTGGTGCATCTTGCAGTGCACTCCATCCTCTGTGCTTCATGGGTAGGTACCACACAAACCATTTGTAGAAATACTCATGGTATGGTGTAGTACTGTATTTGTGTTTGCACAGAGGATACTTGTGCACAGTACAGTCTTGATACCTTTTAGGTAAAGTAGTACAGTACAGTTCATGGCTGGTATGTGCTGGAATCAGCCTGGCACAGGAGAAACAGGCTGTGACTAACTGCATCATTTAATTTTTATATTCTTGTACCTCTGTATTGGAAAGACATGTGGCCCTCAAAGCAAAAGACAAACTCCATTACCTCTGAGATACTGCAGTTCTTCTCAACTACCTACAAATATTGTCAGTTGCCCTGCTTGAAGACAGCTCAAAATAGCAGCAGCTGAACTGATTTTTGGTAACACAAATATGAGAGGTAAGAGAAAGGTAGTCTTAATGCTCCTGAGAACTGTTATGAATTGAGCATGTGTTTCACAATCTTTGGGTATAAAATCATCTTTTTCTCTTCCTCCAGACCCTTAAGCCTTTTAATTAGGTCAGGGAGTGAGATGCTGTGCTTATCAGCCATCACATCCTGAGCACAGCTGGAGGAGGTGGCACTACAGCATATGTTGTAGTCCCCCTATTCTGGAGCTGCTGATGGATATTGTAGAGCTCCTTTCCTCTGCTCTGCTGCCTCTGGCCTTCACTTTCCTAAATGTCGTTATGTTTGTACTTCAGTGTCTGTGCAGGCTCTGACACGGGGCAGAAATCTCATTTGAAGGAGGTGAAGTATCTTTGTGGCTTTATTGTTCCAATTGTGAAGTGATGGATTGCACATAAACACTGCACCTGATATCTCCTGTGGGCTATAAATCCAAGCAATGCAGTTCAAAATCAAAATGTGAAGTCCAGACTGACACTGTCATTTCAATGTCCGTTCAAAGAAATACTGGTTTCTGAACTACTGTTAAAGATGCGCAGTTGTCAAATTCATTCTCATGTCCCGTAAATGCAGAGCTGAAAATCACAGTTATATAGTCTGTTTCAAAACTGCTTTCTGGGGTTTTTTTTTTGGTGGTTTTCTTTTCCCTGTTCTTTATTAGCTAATTCAAGTAGAATTGGCTTATTAATTAAACTTCATTTTCTAATGAATCCTACTCATCCTTTTTAAGCCAAGTCTGATACAAAACCAAACTCATTTTAATCATTAAATGAAGTCATTGACTTTTCTGTCTGTGAATGTCAGATGGTAGCAGATTACTGAAGTAGTACTTAACCTGAACGTTACCCCTAGACCCAGCTCCCTCTTCGTCCAAGACATAGTTATGAAGTACATCAGTACAGTGCACGCAACAAGTTGCAAGTTCTCAGCCTTCATTCCTGCTGGTGGGGCAGCAATTATAGCCTGCTCTTGGGAACAGATTTTTATGAATAATGCAGTTTTTGATTTAATGATGAAAGTAAGTTTCAGATTTTGAAAACAACTGGGAACGTATTGGGGTCATTCAGATTGTCAGAAGAGCTGCTCTGCCTATGATGCTTCTGAGAACCTTCCACTTTTCCAGGCATGGAGGTGGATTCGAAACTTCTTATGAAAACCTGACCCCAGCTGTGGGACTAGCATTCTTGAAAACATGGCATGAATTTTACTATCAATGTACTTTTCAGGCTCCTAGAGACTTTGCTGGTTGGATCCCAGAGTCCTGGGGACAGAACTGTGGGTCTCTAATCAACGTGTCATGGGCACCTAAGCCCAGGAGAAAGAGACTTCTGACTTGAGGAGAGGAGCAGTGCTCAATCTCCAAGGGCCAGGACAGAGCAACAGTGGCTGCAGCACTTGCCAGCAGGCTACGGGTTTCCTAGCCCAAAGCTGTCCCCTCTTGTGACAGCACACTGCATAGCCAGGACCAAGCTTGTCTCTGCAAGTAACATCCTAACAACTCCACAGGTCATCCACACAGTTCCATCACCAGGAAGGGTGTCTGATGCAGGAGATGCCTTAAAGGAATGGGTGTGGTAGGTTAGGTAAGACTGCAGATTAATATTATTGGTGGTTCGTAAAGGTACCGAGTCAAACTTTGAGATACTAATGTTGTTGTTAAGCTGTTTCCTAGTGCTCTTCTTGGATAATACCATTTTTGCATGTAGCTGATAGGACCAGTGCACTTTTCAGCCCATCTGGCAGCAGTGTTAAGAGGTGGCCTCACTTGTACACAAAAATAAAAAAGCTCAGTTCCTGTAGATGGGAAAGATGTCAATGAATACCTGAATTGACATGTTACACTTAGCCATAAATAAAAGTGAAGCAGCAAGAAGCAGCAAAGAATGTGTGTTAAAAATAAGTATCATGTGCTTGGAGATGAGACAGGATGGGCTAGAATAGAAATAGAATAGAATATTTTATTTGGAAGAGACCTACAGTGCTTATTCAGTCCAACTGCCTGACCACTTCAGGACTCACCGAAACTCAAGAGTATTACTAAGTGCATTGTCCAAATGCATCAGTCCTGGGGCATTGACCATATCTCTAAGAAGCCTGTTCTAGTGTTTGATCACCCTCTTAGTAAAGAAATGCTTCCTAATGTCCAGTCTGAGTCTCCTCTGATGCAGCTTTGAACCATTCCCATGTGGGCAAATATAGGTAGTACTCATCTATCTGTGTTCTGAGTGTGTTTCCTGGAAATGTGGGGAAGAGCTAACAACATCCAGCAGTTATTTCAGCTACCCTGTTTGCATTCTGGTTCAGGCTTCATTTGGTTCCCTTATTCTCCCCATGGGATAGCTCCATTGCAAACGAGCTGGATTTGTAATGAGGAAGTATTAGGTTTCCAGTATTAACTGAACAAAACCCCAAAATGTTTCCTCTAACAGTAAAAATTCACCATGCGTGGCTGTGGATTTTGCACATCTGCTGCTTAGGGATCTGATGGATGGGGTCGTGTTACCAGAGGAAAGAGATAGTATATTTTGGCACCATTTATTTATGTTGTCCCATGGCCTGCCATTGAGATCTTTGTTTCAGTATAGAAGAAAAGGAGGGTTAGTGGCTTTGGAGGTCTGTTACTTCACACTACTAACATGATAACTAATGGAGTGATAGGTTGAAGGTTTAAAATGTCGGCCCAGGGTGACTTAAAATATGTGAGACATGACCACACAGTTGGAGCCTGCAATGAATAGTCAAAGATAAAATGGAAAAATCTATCCTTATTAAAAGTGGTATGTGCAATATATTTATTTAGGCACTCAGAATCAGGAGAGCTGTGGCTACTTTGAATAAGTGTATTCTCAGGAAACAGTTTTTCCATTTAAACTTAATTTGAGGAGATTTGAAAGTAGAATTCATTCTTGTGGTATTGGATTATGCCTTGGTTGTTATATTTCCCTCGTCTACATCACCTTGTCTTTCTCAGATCCACAAATAGCTTTTTCATCTTGGTTGCTATTGGCAAAAGCCTGTAAATTGGATTTTTGGACACATACAAGTGAATCAGAAATGCCATGGCTGGAAGTGTTGCAGTCATTATAAGGAAGCACTGAAGGGATACAAGGTCAATTGGCCAGATTTAAGCAAACTGCAAGGGTTTTTTTCAGAAACAGCATGGTAATGGTGATGACTTAGTGCCAGCAACCTCGCTGCTGAATCACAGTATCATCTGCCTCTCTGCAGCCTGTAAGCTGTACCTCATGTGCTCTTTCTGAGGAATGAGGTTGCAAACCTTACCCAGATCACACTGTATTGTTCAGTGACCATTGCTGGCAGGAGTGTATCTTGAATGACAATTTAAGTACTGACATCCTGAAGGGGACAAATGAACAGGGCTTATCTTTCTCTTTTTTTCTGCCTCCAAAAGATGGGATGATATACTGGGTAATACACATCTCACTTTGCCTTTCCCCTGGTGTACCCTGATACGCAGCAGAGCCTGTGTTTTGTGGCTGGGAGGCGTGAGAGCCGTTGCCTAAGAGCACAGGAATGGAATGGAATCAGTAGAGCAATGGAAAGAAGATGCTGAGATCCTTCATCATGAAAGTTCTTACGTTGAGCAGTCATTGTCTGGTCCTAAAAGGATGTGAGGCCACTGCTGGGATCTATTTGCTCTATAAAGGTCTTTAAATACCCTGAACAGTGTGTTGTTCACCAGGCAAAACAGAAAGGGCAGCTGTGTAAGTGCTTTGTCCTTACTCCTTCCAACATTATGAAACCTGACATAACACCCTGAGGTTCGCACACAGTGCAGAGAGCGCTGTTAGGGGAAGGAGACAGTGCTGTGGGGATTTAGGGAGAAATGATGACAAATTGCATAAACTTTTGGTAGCTTTAAGGGCACCCATATGAGCTGTCAAAAATATTTGCTGGGCTAGCTCTCTAGCAAGAGATTACCAGTGTTTACCAGTTGAAGTGTAAGGTACCCAGGCTCTCCTGGAAGGGTCACCCTCACCTGCCAGCCCTCCCTCTCTGGTCAGGTTGCGGTCCTAACTGCATTTGCATCCTTCTGCTTAGTGAAAGGATCTCGAGGCAGCAGTGGGTACTTGTGAAATGGTGCAGGCACTGCTATGTAATTACTACATCAAGAACTCCAAAGTATTTGCCCTGATCCGTGACTTGACTTGTGATGCTGGCAAGGTTTTAAGCCTGTGTGTGGTGTCTTGCTTTACAGTGGTATGTGTGAAATACCCTGGGAGTAAAATTTACAGCTAACCTTGCAGGTTGCTGTGGTAGAAGCAGCAACCTGTTCCCTGCCCTTGCACACATATTCTCCTGTCCCTCTTTGCCTTTTGTTTGCTCCCCTGCAGCTCAGGAGATTCTGTCCTTCAACCCTGTAAGAACCCAGTCACTGGGAGCTTTCAGGTTCTGTATTGAAAGGAACTGATTTCTTTTTTTAACACCAAAACTTACAGGAGGATTTAACTTAAAGCCAGTGATAGGTAGTAGCGAGACATTTTTACTTGTGCTTGTGTGGGCCCTCACTCTGTCTTTTTAAAACATAATACACCAACTTTTATAGTTAGTAGTTTCTGCCAGGTATAACTGATTGCAAATCACCTTAAAATAGGTTCCTTCCAGTTCACCGAGTACCTTGTGAAAGTATTACCTTTCTGATGACAGTCCTGTAAAATCTCAGTTAAGGTACAGTGGGAAAGCATGTTGCAGCTATTTAAATTACAACTTTTTTTCTTTAAACAGAATCTTTATTTGACACACTTCACTTCAGATACGACCTTTGTGTCTCTGCTGGGTGATTTTCTAAGTTTATGGCACATTTCACATTCCTGTAAAGCCTTTCACTGGCTGTTCTTAAAGTCTTAACAGGCTTTAATTAACTGAAAGCACTATGTCTCCCCTGTGAGGTCTGTAAATATTCTTAATTGCTTTTTTGCAGAAAGAGGAAAATGTAGAGAAATTTTAAAGGAATTCATGAGTGCTGCTGTGGAGGCAGGAGCAGAGGTTGTGCTTCCTGAACTCTCTTTGGTGTGCACTGTTTCTCTTTATTACATAAGCATGAACAGGAGCAGTAACCTAGCAGAGTGGGGCAAGATGTAGGTCAGGTTTCCTTTGTCAGTACATCGTCTGCTTTTTGACCTGGAAGCAACAAAAGCCTATGGATGAGGGAGTCTTTTCAAAACTGGCTAAAAAAGCAACAAGCAACCCCTGAAAGCCTCGGGCCCCTCTGAAGAGCTATTTTTAGGAAGCTAAATCAAAGAAGGATCCCCTTGGGGGGTCTGTACACAAAGTTTCCGTCTGGCTGCCTTTGGGTAGCTTAAAGTTTTAATGCAGTTGTCAGGCTGTCACTGTTTGTACCTGGTGAAAAACTGGGCTGAGTGGATGGTGCTGATGGCACAGCACAGATGATGCATGGTATTGGTGTCATGCAGGCAGGGGACAGATCCTGCTTTAAGGCTGCTGGTGCCAAGCCCAGGAGGTTTTGGGAAGAGGCAACATGCAGTGTTAAGGTGACTTTCAGGCCTGTTAAGGTCAAAGGGTGTTGTTCATTCTGTCCTGAGTAAAAGGGAAAAGAGATTTTGACTGTGTTGTTGCTGACTACTTTATCAGAAAAATGGCAGCATGTAGAACATGAGCAGAAAGTACCATATGTATTGGTAACAGTATGGGAACTGGGCATCAGTTTTAAGGACCACCAAAGAAGGAGGTTTAACAGGGCATCATTGTTGTCTTTCTGCAGCTGTGAAAATCAGCTGGTTGTGTCTGTCCCTTGAACCGTGCTCCACACCACGTGGAAGTCCTTTTTTACCCTTGAGGACCTGGTTGTTTACTTTTGCTGAAGGTAGAATGACTCTAATGATGATGTTGGAAAGACTTTGAGGCTTTATTCTCCATTTGAAGGTCCTAAATGCAGCATGTGCTCTCTCTGTTTGGGGACAAGAAGGGGCAACACAAGCTACTCTGTTGAAAGGAAAGGGAAGAAAGTGCTGGCACTGATGTGAGAGTCACAGTGCAGAAGTGCCATGGGAAGACAGTCCTTGCTGTTACTGCTCTGAAACTCTTTACTGGGAGCTGAAGCCCTACTGGCTTTGTACAAAGCAGGCTCTCAACTGTGAGAGTTGCAAAGAAGCAGAGAGCAGCTGAAGCAAGGAAGGCAAAATCTTAATTTTCTGAAGCCCTTGTTGTACCATTTTCTTTTACCCAGCACAGGGTATATAGATATAATAGTGAGTGCAGTCGTGCAACAACAAATTGGGTGAGCTGATTTAGGTGAAATGAGAATCAATGAGGAGTTAACTCTAGATTGTTATTGCTTTGATGTTTGCAGCTCACATTTTTTTCATAGAAAAGAATTCACTTTTTTTTTTTTTTTGTAAGGAACACTAGAAGGAAGGCTTAGACACAGCTGATGTTTATTTCAGCTGAGCAGATCAGGAATAAAAGCATGTCCCTGTCATGAGAGCAGAGCTGCTTCTCCCCAAGAAAGCCTGCTTAAAGCAGGGAAGGCTGGAGACGTTACAGCCATAGATTCCTGTGGCCTTTGAACTGTGCTGCTGCAGGATAGTTGTTGTAACAGCAGTTATTATCTTAAAATTGCTTTAAATTTCTGCCTTGAGGCTTTAATTGGGGAGTTGATAGAGAAGAACTGTGATAGATCATAAGGTGACTTCAAACAATATAAACTAAAACAAGAGCAGTTGCTGGTAACACTCATTTAAAAACAGAGGAAATGAGCAACAGAATGAAGAGGGGCAGGCCAACCATCTGGTATGTAAATGCTGAACCACTGTATTAGCAAACAGACCATGCCACTCAGTCATCTCAGCTGAAGGGAGTCTTGAGTGGGGAGTATATTACCTATGGCACGGGAAGATACTGCAAGGGGAAGCTTTCAGCCTCAGTTCACAGGTACCATCCCAGGATACCGGTTTGGTAGGTATTTTTCTGTATAAGAGAACAGTGTTGTGATTTTGCAGTAAGGATGCTCTGCCTTATCTCCTATGGCTATTGCTATTAAATTTGAGATGTGAGAGTGTTTTAGTTGGTTAAATGACACTTAAACCGATACAGCTGAAGTGATTTGTTGCTTGCTCTGAGTTTGTGCATCCTTAGCTGTCTGTTGATCTGTAAATCTAAAAGATGATTCATAAATCTGAAAGATTGTCTTGCAACATATTTTAGGGATGCGCTGATGTGTGGATTTTGGATACTCTATACTTCTGGGTAAGTTCACAGCTGCAGTTTAGTGTTTACAACTTGTAATAATAGTTCTTATGCACCTTGTAATAGATACCATGCCAGCAGTGCTGTGTTAACGAATCCACATTTACATTCCATGCCTGTTCCAGGGTGCTCATGTGGTGTTCTCCGAGGACACAGGTGCCTGGCAGCAGCCTGGCATGGCAGTGTGGCACCTCTCCTTGTGTGACAGGGAGCTGTGCATGGTCATGCTGGCTGCCTGCCCCTGCCCACCCTCCAGGTCACAGCACACCCAAAAGGAGGCCCTGCTGCAACCACAAAGCAGGATAAGGCATTGTGAGCTGGGGCCTTACAGCTGGACATGACTTCTTTGGGTGTTAAGCCTGTAGGAAATAATTAATTGTTAGCAAGCTGAATGCCTTGGTGTTAGTCAACCAGTTCCAGGTACTGAATATTTTGAAAATAACAAAATGGTTGAAATTTCCTTAATTGTGACAGCAATAAGTTGCTAATACAGGCAAGGGGCTTCGGTGTTAGAACTCTTCCAGCTTGGAAAAGGTTGTTTTCTTTGGGGGTGGGGAAAGCCCCACAAACCCTTCTGAGTCTTATCCCTTTTTCCTGTTGTCTGCATGTGTTGTGTCTGCTGTGTAGCAGATGGAACTAATGCTTTTCTTGCATCTTATTATGAACTAGTCTGCTCACTTAAACAGCCAGGAACCAAGGTCAGGACAGAATGGACCTGACCTTTAGTGTTGACAGCCTGTGTTTGACAGTTCATGATAGGATTCCCAGTGGGGAGTACCTACATGGGAAGAGAATCTTTTCTTTTCTTTTTTTTTTTTTTCCCCACTCTTCTCTAATAAGACAAAAAAATCATCATTTAACAGCCAAAGACAGTCTAGGTCAGGAAGGGCTTCTTGGCCATAAGCAGGCAAGATGCAGGACCATATAGGTGATTAATTATTGGCTCCGGAAGAGGAAATGCTGAGGTGTCATTGCTTAAAACTTTTTTTGGTGTTCTGTTGGCTTCCACTTTGGGGAGAATAGAAATGTAGCTTTAGTCTAGAAAATGTAATTTACTGAATAACACCCTGCTGGTAGCAGGTATGTGAGCATTTTCAGTACTGAGATCCAAGCATTGCAAAACTAGATGACAGGCATGTTCTTTTTCTGTAATCTGTAGGATGGACCTCACTCTTACGATAAAATCACTGCTGTGCACTGCCATGCTGTCCATCACTTTTGTTCATGTGCTCCTTTGGGTTTTGTAACTATTTTATCTACTTCAGCACCTACCAGCCCACTGAAGTATTGGATCAGTAGTTTGACTAATTCTGAGTGCCTTGTATATATTCAGAGCACTCAAAATATTCTCCTAATGCAGCTGAAACCACGCTGTGATCTGAATTGCATGACTAAACTGAAAGATTCATTGTTTGCTCTTAATATCCAGAGAAGTGGGTACTCGTATACCATGAAAGAAATACGTGTATCTGGACGTGTATAACACTGTGTATTTAAGTAGTCTGCCATATGTCTTGCAGACCGCTTTTTCATTTGGCCACTCAAAGCTGCATTTTCCAAAGTGGGATTTTAAAAAGCCTTAAACAGCACCCCCAAAGGGAAGGCCTCTTCTCCAGTGGCTGGCGGCCAGCTGACTGGGAGGCAGCCCCATCCCACTCCCCCTGCCCACTTCAGGGCACAGGGTAGCATGGGGCAGCTTCACGCTGCTATAGACGTGACGGGCTTTAACAAGATATGGCTCTTCCATGTGGAAACCGCTGTGGCAGCGTAATCTTTGTCCGGGACTGTTCAGGCAGCCGTCTGAGCTGCCCTGATGGGAATAAAACATACATGGGACCAGCGGTGGAGAGCTGCATGGATATGGTTTGCTAGTGGGGCTGAGGCAGGACAAAGCAGCATGTCTGAGCTGTCCTGGAAAACTGGAAAAGAGGTTGGGGCTGGAAAGGAGCAGCAGCAGTAACAGGCAGAGATACTCTGTGTGCTCTTTGGTTTTGCACCGGGTGAGTAAAAGGAACAACAGCAGCTAAAGGGATGTGGTGTTTGTGGTGAAGTGAAAAAGTCACTTTTCCAATAATTATACTGAAAGTTACAAGTTGTCCCGGGGTTAAACATCACCAGATGAAGTTTGTTGTATTTCTGATTGAATACGTTTGCCAACACTGTCATCTGTAATCATATAAAGACATTTATGTTTCTGCAGCATATACTGGACCCTGTTTGCAAAAGCTTGTGTCTGCTGAAACTTACCTGTAATGTGGAAATTTTAACTCAAGTCAGTTCCTCAGAATGAGCATATGGGACCTGTGGCTATAATGTACCTCCAGCTGAAGGGCAGACACAGTGATTTCTGATGAGAGATTTCCACTGTGTCTGTACTGGAAAAGCCTGCGTATATGTCATCATGTGCTATGAATAATTCCCAGTGCTCCTGACAGAAGAGAAGTCTTGTTTAGGAATTTCACATTTTCTAGGTAGTAGAAATAGAATTATTTTTCTTTCTTGGAGAGAATAATTTCAGTAAGTCCTACAGCAAGGCAGGATTATTTATGGGTGTGTTCTGGGGTTTTTTCCCCCATCAAAAATGAATCACGAGGTTAAGGAAAAAACCTCTGGACTTCCCAATATGAGATCAGAATTAGAACAAATCAAGAATGTGTTAAATCTGTGCTGCAGACGTGCAGTAGCTGTTACAGATCACAGTGGTATAGAATGTGGTAATTTGGAAAGTTGCCAGCAAGCAGCAGAATTAATGTTACTCGTAATACATTTTCAAAGCTTCTTGTATCAGAGACTTCATAAAAATCACTACATTTTTAACATGCTGTGAGAGAGATCTTAATGCAGCAGAAATATAGATGCTCAGATTTAGAAATGAATGAAGTGAAAAAGAATTATAGGGTGAAGTGGGGTTTTTTTTGTAAATAGACAGGGGAAATAACATACTAAGGTATGGTATTCCAGGCTGTTCTGATATACAGCTCTGAGGAAAAAGCTGACAGTGTAACTCAAGAAAGAAATTTGGATTTATTGTGATTGTCTCTCAGAGACAATTTTCAGGTGACCTGTGAAGAATTGGAAGGTTTATTTGTGGCACCTTTTCCTTCCAGTGCTATACTTCAGCTGTCAACCTTTTTACGTGAATAGAGCAGTTGGTGAGATGGGAGCTGTTAGAGAGGAAGCATGGGAGAATAACCTGGAAGGAATGGCCACAGCTGTATCACCTCCGTGCCTGTCTGGACCAAAGGTCAGGAGAGGTCTGTTGCTCCAGATGCAGGAGTTGCCCAAAACAGAGCTCCAGAGGCTGGGCAAGAGCTAAATGTGACAGGGTAATAATTTGCAGGGATTGCAAATGTGGTATTTTGTATCATTTCAGCGAAATTTACAAGTTTTTGGCAGGATGAAATTAGAGGTAGTTCTCATTTAGATACTTGGTGGTAATTTTTTAGGTCTGGATAGAAAATGCTCCTCCACTCTGATAATTAAATTCCTTATTTTTTCCCCCTCTAAATTTTCAGTCTTCTTTGTGCTGGCTTTGGTAGTACAAAATGCTCTTTTATGCTCTTTGCTACACTGAGTTGGAAAGGAACTGACTCCTCCAGTTTGTTCAGCCGACTGTGTTCATAAAGGACTTTGCTTCTAACCCAGATGCTGAGGAAAGCAGCTTTGTTCATGGGTCAGCTCTCTCAGCACAGTAGTTTCCTGGGACCTGCCTGGATAACTTCTTTGGTATCTCATGCTTCAGTTGTCTCATTTTCAGGGGCTGGACTCATATCAGTGCACGCAGGGAAAAGGCAGTAGCGTCTCACACCTGCCCTCTCCTTTAGCACTCTCGGTGCATCTGCATTGAGGTTAGTTACACAGTGTGAACTCTCCCATGGGATCTAGATCAGCTGAGGCCTGTCTCTCTGGAGAAAGCAGGATCCCAAAGTGTGTGAAAGTCATTCAAGCACAGATACCCTGAATGCCTGTCTTCTTGTTAGCATGGGTTTCTGCTCATTGTTATATGGTGTGGTGTAATTCAGTTACAAGGCTTAGCGCACAAGCATGGTGTCTAAAAATTTTTCTAGCTATTGTGAGGCTCAACTTGAATGCATGTGGTGTTGAAGGCAAGAAATGTCCTGCTTTGCTGCAGTGTTCACAAAAATGTATTTCTCTTTCTATTTATTAGGCCTTTCAAACCTTAGTATTATATAAGCCACATGTCTACCAAGTCTAATATTAATTGCTCGTTTTTGTCGCAGCTTGCTAGCACAGTACAGGGAGCATAAGGGAGGCCTGAGACAAACGAGGTCCCTTACAGCACCTGCACATTGTACTCTACCTGCCCCTTTCCTAGCACCTGTGGGTTTATATTCCTTAGTTCGTGTTTGTTTCACTGTGAACAGAGGCTCATATTCAGGAACTTTATGTTCAGCACGGCTTTCCAGGAGAAATGTGAACGTGATGAGCGTTTCTGACCTTTTTGTCCTTGGCCATAAAAATCTTTCCATTGTATGCAGCCACATGTACAGCAGGCTGGCATTTGCCTCCTTGAAACATGTTAGGGATTAACCTTTTGCAAAAGCAAATTGCAGAAAGCAAAACCTGCCTGCCAGTGCAGGCTGTCACCTCTCTCCTTGCTGGGGCGCACATCTGCCCCTGGCTGGGGGATCCGTTTGGTTTTCAGCAAATAAAAACATCTGCCTTGTCCCAGTGAAAGGAGCATTTTAATGAGGTTCTTGGAGACTTCCTGCACTTTCCCCTGAAATGTAAATTTACCCAGGGATGGAGATTATTTTGGAAGAGCAGAAGCACGAAAGTGTTGCCTTTGTCGTGAGGATGGAGAAAGTGGCCTGGTGGCTGTGCTAAAATGCTTGCACCTTTAATTAATGTTGACTGAGTCTGGTCAGAAGAGAATGGTTATATTATGTGCTGTGGCTGAGGGGATGTTGAAATACAGGCAGGAATAATCAGGCAGGTTTCACTCAGGGCTGTCATCACTGTTGTGTTTCATTTTGGCTTTTAAATCCTTTCCCTGCTTGTTAAAAGAGCAATTCACAGAACACCTTTCCTCGTGGAAGCTTGTTTTATAATCTTAGGTTTCCATTCCCAGATGAAGAACTATGGGAAAATGCAAGTGGAAGACTGCAAGAGTAACAAATAAATATTTTGCAGTATGTTAAATACCGTTTGTGGGCTAGGATGTAGTCTCCCTTTGGTGGAGAGTGATGGAAGCATTCCTGAGAAAAACAGGACCTAGGTTCCTGTTGGTGAATGGGTGGAAGAGAGGGAGAGGCGAAATGAGACCAGGAGAAGCTGTTACTGCCCAAAGGCAAGTGATGATGATGGGGGAGAGCAAAGGGAAAGGGGCTGTGCTGCAGATTGGCTGTATGAGCTCTGAGGGTCAGAATTGAGGGTCCAGATGCTGCAGTTTTGGTTCTTGTGGCTGAAGGTGACCTCCAAGAAATTCCCCCCAGAAGAACAGCTAGCAAGAGATACCACAAGAAAGGTTAGAGTAAGGGAATGATGTTGTTGTTTGTTAAGTTGACAGATTGTAATTTTTCTGCCTTTTCCATATGACTTTTTAAGCAAGACTAACTCAGCACATGGGTAAGATGTGCTTTGTACTTCCTCCAGCATAAGGAAACCAGGGATAATGGTGTTACAGGTGGGGTGACTCAGGACAAGGCAGGAAGTGCCAGGGATTGAGATCAAAACATCTGGGGCAGAGCTGCCCCACTGAATACCCCCTAAAAAAGAGAGGTCTTTGCATAGGGATGTTGCTCTGTGGCAGAAGCCAGGTGAAGGATGGACACTGCTGACTGGGAGGGAAGTCATTACAGTGTGGGTCACATCTCAGAACATATATTGCATATTTTCTATGTGTCTTTCCTCAAGTCAGCAATGAAATTGCATGGTTGAAAGGTGAGTGCAGCTGGATATCAGCTAGGGGAGAGGCACTAACTCAGAAGTATCCTAGTATAAGACTTCCAATGGGAAGACACCAGTTTGGGTTATTCAGCAGTACTGTGCTGTTACTTCCACCTCAGTGATTATACACTTATTTTCAGTTTGGCTGTTGAGTATACAATGAGATCAAAGCTGGGAGAGCAGAGACATTTGTCTGCATTATGAACAGAAAGATTTTAAGTCATCATTTGAAAACATTGACAGTTCAGGTCAGCTTTCATAGTGACAGGCAGCTGCTTGACACACATCAAGAAGCTGGGCTCCATTTCATGGGCTTTGGCCCAGACTGGACCTGCTGGCCCAGGGAGTCAGGTGCCTTTCTTGCTGCTGGGATTCTTCTGTTAAACCCAACAACACAAACATCTGTCTGGTTCTGTACAATGACAGACCAAAGAAATTGCTGCTGCTCTTTGTGCCTTGCATTTAATTCTCCATATCGTATTTAATTGCCCATCCTAATGGTTTGTTACTAGACTCACAAAATGTCACCTTGCTTGTAAAATAAGCAAAATACCACGGCTGGCAGCCAGATAGATCCCAGGTAATGTGTTGCCATGGTATCCAAACGACTTGGCAGCAGTCAGTGTGCCCATGGACAAGGTATCAGTGTGATAATGAATGTTTAAGTGTTTGCACTCATTTTACTCTAGTCAGTAAGATCAGTGAATGTGGAGGAGAGCAGACAGGAACTGAGCAATGGAACAGATGGTGGCTGGAGTCAGTGCTTGGTGATGCTGCAGGGAGCTGTACTCAGGCCATGGGTGCTGCCTGCAGCCACAAACAGACCTGTGCATTGCCCTGACCTCAGAGTCACTGCAAGCAGTGTTTTATTTATTCAAACCAAATTTCTGAGACCAAAAAACGGATTTTGTGTTAACCAACACTCGGGTGCTCTAGTAAAAGAGGGCCGGAAGACTTGCTTAATACTCCTGGTTGACTGAAGCTGTACATGAAGTTCATTTGAATTCACCAAATGGCGAAAAATAAGAGTAGATTTTATTCGATGTTTTCAACAAATAATGGGTTAGAAAGTGTTTCTCCTTTCGAAAAAACCTTACCTTGCTTCTGAAATTGTCAAGATTGCTATTAAAATATGTCATTAAATGAAAAAAAATTACATATTGCATTACCATATATTTTTATTGCTCTGAAATGAGCATTTGCAGGTTTTTTTATACCAAGGAAGCCAAAAAGCTTGTCATTTTCAGTCAGTGAAGTGACTGTTTGGCTTTCTTTGGCCAGCACTCCACAAACTCACTTATTCACATAGCTATAAATATCTTATTTTCATATCTACACATTTTGATTTATAACAGCAGCAGCTAAAGAAAATAACTGCTTTCCCAGTCTCCAGTAAGCTGCTGAAAAATATTCTCACATGTGTCTTTTCCTTTCCTAATTGAGTTATACACATGACAGAAAAAAACCTGATGATACGAAAATGTGTGTGTTGCCTTTGGGCCACAGCCTGCGATGGATATACAAAAAAAGGATTTATGTGGGGATCAAAGGTATTTGTTGAGAGAGATTTTCATAAACAACAGTAACAAAGGCAGAGGTCCCTCAGAGTGCAGTGACACAGAGCACGCTGCATCCCGAGCTGTGGAGTGAGCTAAGGAAAGTCAGTAGACTTTCCCACCCTCAGCCTCTTCTCAGCTAAGAGCAGGTTCAATTAGAAGCTGACCTGATTTCTTTAGCTGTCTGAACTGTGTTTTCCTTCACCTTTCCTCTGCTTGCCATGCAAATGTGTGTGAGGGACACAGAGCCTGAGGGACAAGAGAGTGTGTCCTCTCCTGAAGTCTCTGCTTATATTGCTTTTCTGGGCAGGGTGTTGCAGGAATCTCAATGACTTTGTTTAACCTCCTGCCTCGCACCCTCATTCCAGGAGTGTGTTGGGTTTTGCTGGCCGGACTGCAAATGCATTTCAAAAAACAAAAACACAATACTCTTGTGCATCACAGGTCACATCATTACTGTGGAGGGTTAATTCACAGAGCCTGGGGCAGGCTGGAGGGAGGGTGGGGAAAAAGGCATGGTGGTGCTGCTGAATGTAATCAATAGAGCAGAAAGCTGTGCTTGCAATGGAGCCATTTGTTTTCTCTTCCTTCTGGTTTTTTGGCTTTGTTTTAGATAAGCAGAGGTTTGTTTCTTGACTCTTCTTCTGAAATAGCAGGTGATATGATTTGATGAAAATGAAGTGGCAGTGTTTCAAGGACAACAAAGATGTGATGTCTTCTTTTCATCTCTGCATCCCTAGAGGGAAGGAGCAGCTATCTGAGTGGGTGTAAGGCTGTCTGGACAGCGCTACTGCTAGGCAAAGGCTTCTGCCACCCAGACAGAGCTGTGGCTGCTCCTGGTGCATCCCTTCCCTTGCTCCAGGAGAGCCAAGCCCCATGGCATCTGCTGAGGCTCTTTGTTGGTTAAACCCTGACTCTGATTTCTTATTTGTGCAGTCATTAGCAATTTGGCATCTGCTGGCAGCTGGAGTCTTCACCTTCTCATAACTGGCTTTTACTATCCTTCCAGTTATAAAGGCCTCTTGTGAAGGGGAGCTCCACGTGTGCATTACAAAAAGCTGTAGGCTGTGGGCCAGAGCTTTGCAGTGGTAGTTCTCATTCTGAGAGCTGGGAGTTAAATCCCACGTTTTCTTCTCCTCTGTGCTAATGACAACACATGGGCTGCACTGGGTGTTAATGTGGAAAGTAGCACGGGCTCAAGGCACAAAGTTCTGATTCCAATCTCAGCTCTGCCAGGGTGTTTCTAGGGGCAGGGGCTCAGGTGCTGCGTTCTAGTCCAGGGCAATCAGTAATGAAAATGCTTCACTTGGGTAGTTCCTGCTTTTCTGTCTCTGTGATTTCATCTGCCTGGATGCTCTGTTGTTGTCTGTGCCAGCATGAGGTTGGCTCCCCTGCAAGGAATCATGAGAAGAAGTGGCTGCCTTTCTGCTCTCTTATCAAAACATGCCAGTGGTGCTCAGCAACCTGAAGGCCCGTGTTTGTTAGTAAATCCATGCCTGTAGTAGCCTGTTGTTCAGTACCTCTCCATGCCTTTTCACTGTACTAATTGTGGTGGTTCCTAATGCCTTTTGCAGGTACTGAGAATAGAGTAGAGCTACTGTTGTTCAGCAGCCCTTTAGAAGTAAACCCTGTGTGAGGCAGTCTTGGATATTTAACCTGTTTTAGGGGTCTTGATTTAGGAAAAAAGCCTCCAGTGAAAGCCCATCAAGCTGCAGAAAGTAGCACTGCTGATGGCAGACAGGAGCCTGCCTGCTTCACTTGTGACTGGGTGTATTTCCTTGGGGTGTCACCAAGAACACAAGGTGCCATTAGAGCAGCTGCCTTTATGGAGGGATGAGAGTAAATGCTTCCTACAAAAGCTGTTGCCATAGCAGCTATGTGATGTAAGAATTGCTTCCTAATACAATCTAGGTATTTAATGTATACTATTAGGGTTAAATGCAGTACAAAAGAATCAGTTTAAGAGCCAACATGGTTGGGTCTTGTGCTAAGTCATGAGCATAACTGGAATCATGCCTTTGGGGCCAATTGTCCTTAGCCAACATCTCCATACCCATCACATCAGCAGTGCATAGGCATGTTGTGTTCAGAATTGCCTTCTGTAAGCTAACGTATCTACTTGTGCTAAAGTAATACCACAGGTTATTTTGACTACAGCCTAGGAGAGTGTGCAAGTCTGCACATTTTCCATTACTAGGCAGATTTTAGCCATAACAAGAACTTAAAAAGTTTTAATGTTGCAACTAGACCAAGTTTAGGAATGAGCTGTCTGAGTCTGGAGAAATGATGGAACCAGAAATGGGGATGAGGAGGCCAAGACAGAGACTGGTTTGCATGTTTTTCCACGGCACATATATGAGAAGATATACTCTGAAAGAAATGAGGCTTGAGCTGCAAATGCAAGCTCCAGCATGGTTAAATTCCTGAGTGGCTTTTTTTTCTTTTTTAATGCTCTGTCATGTGTGATGGATCTCTAATTTCTGCCTGCTGGGAGAAGGAATTTCAGTGTAAACTCTCTTTTCATTCTCCACTTGCCACATTAGCATGGAAAATGGTAAAATGTCATTTGTTTGTATAAATATTTTACATTTCCATTTTTCATTTGTATTGTTTTAAATCAAAATTCCTTGGAATTGCAATAGCCTAATTTTAATGAGGCCCTTTTGTGAATTTGTAATGAGAGGTTAAATGAACAGAGAAGAGGGGAAATGAGAGTTTTGTCAGGTTCTTGCACAAAATAGGAGTTCAGGACCATAAATCCCACTGGTACTTCACTGCATTTGAAGTCTAAGGGCTGCATGCAGTGCAGGGTTACATTCTGACTAAAATCCTTGTCAAATGATAAATGTCATCTGTAGCTGACTAATGGGCTATAGTGCTCCTTTGTGTGCCTGGTCCAACTTTGGGCTGAGGACCACGAGCACCATCTCCTGTTAACCTTTGTTGTCATGAACAAGACCAAACATCACCTTGCACATACACATACATTTCTAGGCCAGTTACTTTTCTTTCCCTGGTGTCTGTGCTGTAGTCAGTAATCAAGCTTAATTGTGGCCATTGAAACCCATAGCTGAAACAGGACCAGGTCAGAAATACGCCCCAACAGGCTGTGTGTGGAGGTCCCCTGGTGCCCATGGGCAGGGTAGACAGGCAGCTTTCTGTGACCCTGTTCAGAGCAGGTGAGCTCCCACCAGAGCAGGTAACAAGCAGAATGTTCACCGAGCCCCAAGACAGGTTCCTGCTTGGTACCTGCACTGAGCCACAGCCTGCTTCTTCCCCAGAGCTCTGTTCTCTCTTTAGGGCACCCATCTGCAGTCTTCATGGCTCCATGTATTTATCCAAATACTTTAAAGAACCTAACAGAAATTGCAGTTCCCAGTTAATGTTTGTCTGCAGTATCTTGAATTCAGAAAACTAGGAAAACACCCTTCTTTTTCCTCTCCATATCATTCATTTTAGCTTTGCAGGTGAAATCCATCATGTACAGCCCCTGTGAATAGTGCCAGAAGAAGAGTTGGTGCATGAGGGCCAGTGCACTGTCCTGCACTGCTCAGCAGCAATTAAACTGCTTTGCCATCATGGCCATTGGGTGACTTTGGAGCCAAGGGAAGTCACCACATTGCTCTGTAGCCTGCCCACTCCAGCTTAGTTCGCACAGACCACTTGCAAGTTTGGACTAGGAGACGATGTACATTATCACATTTCCAGCCCCACGCTCACAATCTCTTTGGTCTCACAGTTTACCAACTGTTTATTTTCTTCAAACATGTCAGAGGAAAGTGAATTTGTAATTAATTGTGTCATTTTTCTTGAGTAATTATACCAGTGTATGCTCAAGGTTATATGTTATAAAGTTGAATTACAAACACAGTACGTTGGGTTGGAAGTATCATCCTGGATACATATTGAAGTCACTGTGCAGTAATAACATACCTGTCACATCGATGTGTGGGGAACCTTAACAGCGTGGTTTGAAACATTTTTAATTGTGCTCTTTCTGCCAGAACTTAGTGTGACAATTAAATGAATCAAAATGAAGGTAAAATGTCTGTTGATGTAAAGCCTGGAAGACAACTGTGCTCGAAATGACAGCTTGGTGTATTTTAACATGTGCTAACTAGAACTGTATCTGAACAATGAGTACTGAATGAGTGTAAGAGGCAAGCTCCTTTTTAATAAGTGATAGCCAAAACAGCTTTCTTCCCTTCAGAGCTTTGGATGTTAGTGCTGTCTTCATAGCTGGATCCCTGCTGCCCTCTAGGAATTTTTATAATGAAATATTGTCAGCGGTACCATCATACCTGTATCACAAGCTGGGAATTCCTTTATTAATGCTCAGAAATAATGTTATTGAAAATACTTCAGTTTTCAGCAGGGACTGCTGAATTCTTTTTGTAAGACCTTCAGGAGTTCTGCAAAGCCTCTCTGTTACTGCAGTGTTCCTAAAGGCACTGGCAAAGAAAGCAGAAAGTTACTTGTGATTTAAATAAATGAATAATTAAATCACATTTTTCCTTTAGGCTTACCCTTGCCTGTCAGCAGAATAGAGGTTGTAGCATTGAACAACACTTAGTTTCAGATTTCCGGTTGACTGGTGGTGTGCAGAAAATCTAATAGAAATGTAATTATCTATCATTAGAAAGGTTTTCTACTCTAAATAGCCCTTAGCAGGATATTTAGCAGGTGGTGGGCATAACAGCTCCATATGTTATAATGAGAGGTAGATTGAAAGCAAATCCCAAACTGTGAAGGAAGTTTAGTTGCAAACTGGTATTTTGTGTTTCTGACCATTAGGATCAATATTGGTGCCTCATCATCCTTTTTCCTTTCATACGGAAGAATAAGTGGTGTGACAACATTGTGTGGGATCTGACCCCTGTTATGAAAATAGTGGATTAAGTAATTGTCTGTGGTTATTGAATGCAGTTTGGTTAACTAGGATTAGTACAGAGAGATATGCAATGAAAATGCTTAACCTTGGACAACTGAGTATCCTGAAAGGAATCCTTTCTAATGGATTACAAATTTCAGTTTAAATTAAGAAATATTGAAACATGTTTCAGGATAGATATTCAATTGGTTATTGAAGGAAATAATTAGTGTTTAAGAAGTGGGAGAAACCCCACCACACATGGTTGATGTGAACATTTGAAAGCACAATGCTTCAGAGGTGAGACTGACTGCCCTGAATCCCTTGCACAGGAGTGGCAGAGCGCAGCTTGGCTCTTGGCAAAGCCTGTCCTGTCGATACATCCAGGCTTATCAGGGCAGCAGGAGACAGCGGGGGGATCGGAAGGTAGAATTTGTGTGGTGTGGAGCTGAGAGATGGACCAGTTGCCAGGTTTCCAGACCCAGTTTCCCAGGATTCTTGCAGTGAAATAAATTCGGTGCTACACAGGCTCTTCTCAGCAGTAGGGTTTTCCAGAGGAGGTCCTGGCCGTGTGCACGTGTGGCTGCAGTGTCACTTGTGACTGCTGGATTTGCTCTCACAGGCCTGTTTGGGGCTGTGAGCTTTGCAGAGAAAAAAGAAAGAGGATCTTCTGGCTGCTGGGGTGAAATGGTGCAACATGAGAGAATCTGTCCTTCTCTATGGTCCTTAACTGTGTCGCAGTGTTCAGTAGGCTGTTGCTTTTTTACCTGAATAGTTTACCTGGTAAAGTGTTTGAAGGCATTGTTAGGTAGTAAAATTCAGTTTTACCTGTGATCTTAAAAAAAAAAAAATCCAAAAGAATACGTTCATCTTTTTTTTGAAGACCAGATGAGAAAGACTCCAGAGTTTTTCATAAAATTGAAATATTTTTGGAGTAATGTTTTTGGCTTAAGTGTATTCGTGGTGTATTCTTTCATTACCAATGATTACCATTGATATCAGTAGATGTTTGAGAAAGAAACAGGAGAAAGATAAACATTTTTATCATTAGTTAAAAATCAGCTTTCAAAAGCCTGCTGCTGGTAAATTTGGGCCAGTTTAGCCCTATTATTCTCAGTGAAAATACTCCACACTTGAACCTTGTGTTGGGGTTGGAATTGGCTGGTTGCTTGTCATGTAGTACCATGATGTGTCTGTCATCCTGTGTTACAAAAAAACTCTTGATCCAGAAACACGTGTCTATTTATATGTTGTAATCAATGAAACAGTGATGTCTGTGGAGAAATAAACAGCTTAAAGTCAAGGCTGGTGGAAGCTAATACAAATCCCTGTAGTGAAGTTAGGGATTTAATTTGCTATAGACTGATTTAGGTGAGGGAAGATACTGTTACCTACCCAGAGTTGGTCAAACACAATGAATTTATGCTTATTGCAGTTAATGAATGTCTTGAGAGCTGTTTGTCCTGCCCCTGACTTCTGTCAGTCGATGCAGTCTAGTGGCTGAGGTTGTTACAGGGGGGAAATTTGTTTGTTCAGGAGCAGATTAATCCCCAGCACCTTTTTGAGCAGCTGAGACAAACTCTTGTCAGGTGCTGAATTGAAGATGAGTACTCTGGGCAGCAACTGTAGGCAGAGCTGTGTGCCGAACGGGCCACAGGGTTGCTGCAGCCACTGACTCTATTGCAGTGGTGAGGTTTGTGGCCCACGGTTATCAGTGGTGTTTCTGTATATTTTGGGATTTCCATCCCCAGTTCCCCACACTGCAGTGTAGTATCACTGCAGTCTCTTGTTCTTGGGGTTGTGGATAGGTTTGGGTGTATTCCTGTCTCTTTCTTTTTCTTTTTTTTTTTTCCCCTCCTTGAAATAACCCCAGCACATGTCATTTCACACAGCTCAGTGGTTCTCAACCCAGGCAGGTTCTCTGTGTCCAGATTTCTGTTCACAGACTTCATATGCCAACATCACTTGGGACCTGCCCATGCTTTGTGTCTGAGTCTGTGCGTGATGCTGCCACATCTCACACATATTCTGTGATTTTGAAAATCCCAAGTGCCTCCTGCACCCTCCCACACTGCTGTGCTTCAGTCATGGTTTTGTTTTCAAGGGGAGTGCAAGGACCTGGGTCTGGTTAAGGGCAGCCCACTGCTGCTCAGCAGGTACAGCCTGCTGGAGTCCTCTTGTCTGTCCTTCAGGAAGCACTGGGGTCTAAATGCCATTTATTCCCTGTGCATAAGGAGCCAGATGCTTATCTTCTTATGGCACATACCTGAGGCCTTTGTTCTCACAGAAGTTAATGCTGCTCCTGATAAGTGTTGTTCCCTCCCGTTGTGTGGCTGGTGTACCTCGACAGCCAGGGAGGAGACAGCAACCATGGAGGGCACGGCCACTGTTGGTTTAGTAGCGTCGACTTTCCTGTTGAAACTGGATCCTGGAGCTAGAAATGGAATGGAGGTTCCACATGCCTCCACTGTTCAGCAGGCTCAGGGACAAGAGAGAACTGTGGTTGGTTCTTTGGGTGATTTGCAATTACTTTTATGGCTCTGTAATTGCATTCATTTCTCTGATGGAGAAGTTATGGGTTCACCTGGGGTTTCTGTTGCTGGAGACATTTTGTTTCTATTTTTGTGAATCAAATACTTATTTTTTCGCTTTCAAGTATAGACTGTGTACGGTGTGTTTCCAGTATCTTCAGCAGATAATTTGGGCTGAGAGTAGCTCCATCACTACATGCAATAGTTCATTGAGAAGGCAGCTTTATTCATATCAGTAACCATCATATGTGCCTCAAAAACTGGTGTGTCAGTACATTTCTGTTCTTGTGGTAGGCCAGTGAAAAGGCTGTGCTTACTTGACAGGGCTAAATTCTGCTTGTTTCTATCTCTCTAACCTCACAGACCACTCACGGAGCTTACTGTGATGAGGAGCTGAAGTAGCTCCTTATTTTCTAAGTCATCACAAATACTGAAATATTCAGAGACCTTTTCATTAAATATATCTGATTTTCTTTGACCACTTGCAGATCAAATGATAGAAAAAGTATTGAGATCGTGTGCAGTTTGGATAAAGGTCTTGCAATCAGCCTGTATTGCAGATCTGTACAGCAGCCTTGTTTGTGCAGGGCACTGAACTTTTTGGTAGTGCCACTGGTGAAAACTGTCCTGCACCCAGCAGTGCATACATGCAGGGTACAGAAAGGACGGCATATGGCTTGGGTAAGTGTACCCAGTGTCATCACCTGCTGTGCAGGATGGTGATGTACTTGCTGTTTATTGATTACTATTTCCAAATATATTGTCATCTGAAATTTTACTAATGTAATTTTCTGTGATTTGATGAGTCTTTCATAACTTTCTAATTCAGTGTAGCTTCCAAATCCTGGCCTTTGCAAATGAACAAGTAAATTACTGGTTCCTGAAACCTGGCTATGAGACTTGACAATTTCTCCAGAACCTCTGCCAAAAATGACTTTGTGAATGTTACTTGGTTTATGGAGTCCATGGTCAGGATCAGCAGCTCCTTTACCCTTAAATTAACATCTCGGGGACTAAAGATAGAGGAAGTGGGTTGGGATATAGGAAACTTGTTTGGCTAATTTGTTTGCTTGTTTTTAAAATAAAGCCTCTCTATGCTTGTCCAGGTGAGAAAGTGCAAGGTTTTCTTTCAGAACTTGAGTGTTCTTCCTCCTGTCCCTGAATGCAGCCTGGGAACAGTTTCATTGTGGTTTGTCTTCAGAGTGGATTTGTTTTTTAAATGGTTGACTACTACTGCAAATCCCACAGTGTCCTTTAACTTGCTCCTTTTTACCATAGGGTTTTTAGCTTATTCCTGAAACTGTGTGTGTTGGGGTGACTTCTATGGATAGTGTTTCATTCCTTTAAAAAAAACCCAAATGTGCACACACACAAAATACCCAGCAAAGATGATTTTGGATGGCAACTGCGTTTCACTTCCCTGCAACTGAACCCCAAAATGAAGTTCATTTCACTCAGCTGAACTGCTTCACCTCACCTTCTTAACGTAGAGAACGTTTGACCAATATAGTTTGTGATGCAAATGGCAGAGACCTGCTGATTCTTTTCTAAGCCTGTCTGTTGGACAGGATTAGCAGTTTATGCCAAGTGTGGTCTCTCAGCCTAACTCTTCTCTAATGGAATTGCATATTATTAGCCCAGCACTGGTATCAGTGTCCACCCCCTTTACCTTCCACTGTGATTCCACACCTCCATGCACACATCAGAAATGGTCTTTCGCCCTTGAGAAATGCTTTTATCCGTTCCATCCTTCCTAATTTTTGTCCAAGGAATGACTATGTTTTCAAGGCTAACAATACCTTTAAAATTAATTTGTACACAAGGACACTGAATTCTAAGGCTAAGTGACCCTAGCGATGGGATCACATCCAGACATCTGATTTTGAGGACCCAACCACCTTTGTTCATAAATTAACTATTATGAATGTACTCTTGTGAATTTACTATTGGATTGGGGGTTTGTATGCAGGCAAGATTTTCCTGTGCGCAGTGAAGGTACTTCTTTCTTGCAGTGTTAAGTGTCCTTCCAGCTAATCAGATACCCATGCTGGGAATGAGATAAGATGTAATTTTGTTTTGACTCCTTCCAAGGTCAGAGCTGTTGTTTGCATGGCTTCAAGCAGATTTGGTAGGCTGCTGATATCCATGTCTGTCTTCTTTTGATGATAAGCTTCCTTTGTCCCTTGCAGGGAGGGGAGACAGAGAGGCCAGCTGGAAAGAACCATTCACTGTAGGTGAATTCTGTGGATATCGGAGCAAAAAGCTGTGGAGCTGGCTGGAAGGTTGCTTATGACCTGAGCTGCAGGCAGTATACAACAGTAGTGCATTTTGAGCAGGAAAGTCTGTTATCACTTGTAAAATAGCCAGGATCTCTGTGAGAACTGCACAGCTAGACTGGACAAGAGGAAGGGCCAAGGTGAGCAAGGTCTGCGAAGCTTCTGGTGGTGTTCTGAGGTTGTGGTAAGCCATGCTGTGATGGTGATGGGAAGTGGCAGGAGCAGCTCATCTTCTGGACTGAAAAAGTTCAGCTGGGGACCTTGGCAAGTGACAACACATAGTCTCTGAGGGAAGGCACAGTTGCCAGCCTCTGACATGACAGGCTTGGTCGCCCGCTGTGATTTTTCTCCACTTGCATGCTCTAATACTGATAGAGACTCAAGTGGTGCAGTTGCCATCTCTGAGAATAGACCTTCTGTCTGGCAGGTTCAGTTTTGATTGGTAGTGTCCCAGAGAAATTCAGTTTGTTTTTCAAACAAACTCTTGTTCGTAGGTTTTACTGAGGCAGCATGCAGCTGCTTCCATAGGCTTAGAGTCTTATTTTAAAGCTTAGCAAAAGAAAATAAACTTACATGTTGGTCAGACATGCCAATGTCGCAGCTGTTGCACGCCAGCAGACAGTGGGGTGGAATATTTCATGCAGTACACATACAATCTTGGCCTTTGGATAAGCATTTTGGTACCTGGAGCCCTCTCAAGATGGGTTAGGAGGGGTGATGGGGTAATGAAGCAGTGGGACCCCTGGATTAAGAGTTTGGATGTGACACTTTAAAATGTAGAGAAAAGAGCAGCTGGAACAGGATGATTATTATACCCTCTGTTTGCTTTCTGTCTGCACCTTATTAGGATATATCTTCCATTGCACTATTTACCAAATTGATCCAACACCTCTTTACATCAGGAAAGGGGTTACTGTAATGAGCTCTGCATGACATTAAAGCTGAAGACCACTCGTAACCTGAAACTGGTGCAAGAGGCCATGATTTGCTTATTTAGTGGAGCTGGATAAGGGTAGCTTGACCATAGCACCTTGGGGTGTGCAGTGGCAGCGTGCTGGTGTGTAGGTGATAGCATTGCACCTTTTACAGTGAGGGTGTGAGTGATGATCAGATCTTTTCCTGTGCTCTTTTATGAAGCTCTAAGGGAGGTCTTCTCTGCTGCTGTAGGAAGGGGTAATTGCCATGAGATAATCTCCAGTTTCAGTGTGGTGCATCTCTCCTGATGGAGCATGAATGGGCTGTGTGGATCTGTCAGTCCTTACATGAGACTTGGGTTTTCATCATGTGATGGGAGGATTACTGTAAGTCATGTGCTGCAGTTGGTTGTCAGATTTCATCCTGCTTCCTTTAGCCTGGGAATAGTAATACAGTAGCAAAGTGAAGAGATTACTGCAAGTGGTTGGGTTTATGGGGTACCTAAGTTAAAGTAATGGGGCAAAGCCACTTCTTCATTGTTGGTTGACTGTTCACATAAGCTCATATATGTATCTGGAGGGTTGATCCAGAGTCATCTTGAGGGCCAGGTTTGCTGAATGGAGAATTGCAGGTGCTTTATGTGTCTGGAGCCTAAAAAGAGAAAGTTTCTTAAGTACTGCTGTCACCCTCCCCTCCCTTGGTTTTTCCAGAGTATGTGTGTCCTTGTCCAGTAACTCCTTGGAGCTGAAACTTCCACCCCCATTATCCCATCCCCAGAGGTCACTCCTCAGGTCCTATCTTAGGACACAGATAGGACAGCCTTTTGTGGCCTCTCTACACAGGTAACAGCCTTGTAGTTTATGGGTTACTTCTGCAGACCTGTGAGGTCAGGAGAATTAATCACACTAAAAAAAAAAAAAAAAAAAGGTGACTAGACCTTGTATAGAGTTTCTAAGTGCACAGTTGTGCTTACTTAGGGATAAAACACAGGAGATTAGAAATCATCTGAAATCTGTAACATTCTTAAATGTATTGGGTTTTGTTTTTTCTGTCCTTCATGTACAAACTGTCTGCACATCAGAGTCTGTGATGCCAGGTGTGCAGGTCGCTCAGGGTGAGCTTGCTCTGCCTGTGGCAGGGGTGAGAGCTCTTCTTTGCTGTCTGAGACTGTCCCTGCTGGCAGCACTTTCCCTCTTGCCTGAAGGTTTCTTCCTGCATCTCTCTCAGACAACTCCTGAAAACTTCATTCATCACTCATCTGTGTCATATGGATGTGGCTTTTTCTTCCTCTTTATTTTTGCATGTTCTGCCTTAACAAGGGTGGAAAATACTTTCTTCTTGCTTGAGCAAACATGTTGTCCAAGGAAGCAGCAGCTGCTGAAGGTAATGACTCATGTAAAGAAAGTAATGGCTTATGGTCATTTTTGGCCAGGCATGGATGGGTCTCAGTCCTGGCAATCTTGGGTGGATACACAAATAGAGGCATTTTATGAGAAAACAGTGTTCAGACTAGCTATTCATTTTCCCAGACAGATTTCAGGAAGTCCACCAGTTCATCACTGTGGGTGTATATGATGTGTTGATCTACTCCTGAGAAATAGAACAAGGCAGGGTGATGAATAAAAGAAAAACAGGAATGAAGAAGGATCAGGGCTGTAGGGCTGTATAGCTTGGGACACTGAAAGAAACAGAAAAAGTAGGGGGAAAGTAAGGAGTTAAATGGGAGATGAAATAAGAATTTGGTTATGTTTATCTGGCACAAGATGAAGATTGATAATCCCTAGCTGTTGTCTTAGTTTCTTGCTGAAGGAAGTGTTAATTTGTCAGTCTTTTTTAAAGCTATTTGCAAAATGAACTGTAGCAAGTTGGTATTTCATTAATAGTTTGTCTTCTGCTCTTATCAGTGTGTATGTAAGTGCTGGATTAAAACAAATTGGAGCACCTGTCCTTTATTTTCTCATCATCTAACATTTCTTGGCACAGTCTTTGGACTCTCCATGCTGTAAACTGAGTCAGCCCTTTGCTTGCAGCAGAGGATTACAAACAAGGACAAAGCCATGTGCTATAGCTACTTGAAAGCTGAGACCACCAAACTGTGCTAGAGTAGTGACTTGGTAGTTCCAGGGGAGAGCCCCGAACTCACCATTCTTCTGAGCTGTGTGTCAGGATGCCTTGTAGCTGCACCATCAAAGGAGGGGGGGGGAAACCCCTTGAGAATGCATCTTCTCCACTGGATTGTTCATATTCAAATAATTATTTTGTGTTGTAGCTAAAAATCTCTTCTAAACAAAGAAACATCGTTCTCTAATGCTAAGAGTTTAATTTTTTCATGACAACTTAGGTTTCAAGAGCACCATGCAGAAGGAGACTTTTCCTTCTTTATGGGCATCGTTGCTTTGGAAGCCTCAAGTTCTGATGTCTAGGTGGGTGTGTTGGAATTTTGCCCCACAAACAGGGTTCCATTCCTATCCACCCATTCACGTGTAAACAAATACCTTCATTTTTTTCACTGCATACTGGAGCAGAGCTGTTGGACTTGATACCGGAGTCTTGCTGAGAAACAGTGAAAGAATTAACCTTTCGGTGACCCAGCCTCTGTGGCAACAAATCTGTGTCCCAGACCTAGGAGAGTGCTGTATATTTTAGTACCGTAATGGAAGTTGCCCTGGAAGGTCAAGAGCAGAGATCTGTAAGCTTAGTTACACAGCTAAGCAAAATCTATTTCAGGGAGAAAAGCCATTAAACTCCAGAAATCTTATTAGTAGTCCTAAATGGTAGATTTTGCTATTAGTTTTTTGAATTGCAATCTTGGTATGTTTGAATTCTTCAGAGTTATTTGAGGCATTCTTCTGAGAATTACGCCTACGTGGTAAGAATGCATAGTGACATTTAGTTTAATAAATTGATTCATTACCTCTAGATTTGTTTACCACTTTAATTGTATAATTATATTTCCACTATCGTTTTGAATTAACTTACACTGTCCCCTCAGATCCTGCTGCCATTTTCATTTTATCTTCCATGGAATATTGTCTCATTTATAATCACTTCATCAGCATTTAAACAGTGTTTCGTGTCAGAATAACGAGCAGGGTAAGGCACAAGACTTTGTCCCTCTTTTGCTAATACAGTATCTGAAAGGTCAGGAAAATGGCATGACTTCTCCGAGATTCCTGAATAAATCAGTAGCAAAGAGCTCCGTGACTGTGGAAAACAGATTTTTCTCTTCCCTCCTGTGCCAGATTGTTGGAAAATTTACATGGCAATTCAGGCATACAAAGTGTAACTACTGCAGGAACTGACCACCGGAGAAAGGGACCAGCCTGGTCACTGCAGCACAGGGCTGAGTGTCTGAGCCTTTGGGACTGTGTTAATCCAGTTGTTGATCTGTCAGTAGTGTACTGTCAGCTGGAACAGAAGTTATTTCTGTAACTAGGACCCTAAGAAGGACGGCTCATGGATTACTGCTGCCAGATGCCTTTCACGACATTGATAGTTCATCCCTCATTAGAGGAGAAATCATCGTGTTGTTTTATGTGAATTAAGTTTATTTACTCTGTGCATATCAGTTATAGAACAAATATATCTGAATATTGAAAGGTCCATTTTCCTGCTCAGAAATATCTATCCAAGGGCTAAAACCTAATTCTCTGGGATGGTTCTGCATGAAAAGTGAGTCTGGTCAGAGACTGTAAAGAGAGAGGAGTTGTGGTAGAAAACCCACTGCCCTGCCACAGCAGACTCAGACAGAAACTCTACACTACAACAGGTCAGCACAGCATTTTTCACAGGCTGAGTAGCGTGAATACACAGATGACTTTTTTCTTAAGTGTTCTCCCTAAAGTGTCACAGAGTGTACCCAGGTGAGAGTTCACTTGGCTCACTCAGGTGTGGCCACAGCCAGCACAGCTCTCATTGCAGCCTGGTTCTTGTATTATTGACCCTGATTCCCAGGTGGGGATTTTTAGCTTGGTTTGAGTTGCTTCCTCCCATAGCCAGGTCTCCATCTGTTGGTACTGTAGCAGCTCCAGCTGGAGTAATGTGGCTTTTTGTCTTTTTAGCAGAGTATCTTTTGGTTGTTCAGCTCACTTCTCATGGCATTCATTTTGAACAAGTCTTCTCTGCTCAAAAAACGCCCCAGCTACTGGCCTACTAAGCATTACTCTCTCCACTTCAGTGCTGTGTAATCACAGAGTAACTGGAAATGCTGGGCATCAGCTGATGTTTTATTTAATATATAAGGAACCTGGTGAGATTAACTGGATTTGACCATCTGTTGATCTGCAAAAATCAAGTTGTTGTAAGTTTTAGTCTCTTTCCCTATTTAGAGGCCCACAATCAACTTGAGTTTTTCTTATTGTAAGATTTTATTATGGAATAGTAAGTTACTGTGTAGTTCTTCCATGAACAATTGTGCTTATAACTTCAGAGTGTAGCATGTGTGATGGGAACTGTGTTCCTGTTCACCTTGTGATCAATGAATGTTTTTACAGTAGACTAATCACAGAAGGAAACACAGAGAACACAGTTCCAGGGAATTTGCTTAAATGCTTGAACATTCAAAGTGACTTTGTATCCAATTTATTTTCTTGATGGTTTGGAAAATGACAGGAGGAGTATGCTTGCAAAGGGTCACAGAGATGTTTTGAAGATTAATTCTTTGAAAGGAAGTGAAAATTGCACTGCAAGGGCAGCACATGGTTGGGTCTCATCTAAGCATCGTTTTTCAAGTATTTTCCTTTACCATCTTTTATTTTTTATTCTGAAAACTTACGCAGATACTGGTACATAGAAGAACACTTCTGCATCTCCTGGCAGCCCTTCAGAGAAGGGTTTGATGTGAACTGGTTGCACTCTTATCTCCATGTGGGAGCAGGGGGACCTCCAAACTGCAGCCATTCCCACAGGCTGTTCTAAGGCTGCTGTTGTTGTTGGCCTTGGGCAAGGTAGCAAACATAGAATTTAGCTCTGTGTGAGTGCATAAAAGTGCCAGACTGAATGTTTCAATTTGGAGAGAATACTTCAATGGAGGAAGTGATTTCAAACTGGGGTCTGATCACATTGTGTCTGATAGATTGACGACAGCATCCAGTAAAATTTGAGGTGATTATGTGGCATGTGGGAGAAGTGACTCAACTTTCAGTAATATGGGGAACTTTTCTTTGTCTGGCAGCTGCTGGCTGTACCATAAAGTATTTGAAAAATAATTTGCACTGCTGTGTCAGGGTTACCTGGGATTTCTCCTCAGCTCTTAGGTGTGCAGCTGTGCCCCTACCCAGGGTGTGCTGCCTAAAAACACCCAGCTCTTGAGGGAAGCCTCCCTCTCTCCCCCTGGTAAGTGCCTTGGCACACTTCAGAGGCACTCAGCAGTTCAGCTTGGATAAGCATCAGAATTTATGTCGCTATCAGAAGACTTACATGTGGAAAACCTTAAAAGAGCTGATTCTCTCACAAACTTTCTGATCCTTGCCAGTTCAAGCTGTGCCACTGATACTGAGAGTCTTTCTAAGATACCAGAGTCACCTTTCAAAAAAAATTGCTCAGGGTTTAACAACTTCCACGTACAACTTGATATGGGATCCTACAGATCCCTCTATATTTTTGATAGGTGATTAATCTCGGTGATGCATTTAGTAATCTTACTGGCAAATATTTATCTCTTACTGACTTCTGTCTTACAAATTTTTTTGTTCCTGTTCTTATAAAAATACCTTCTGCCATATATTGCATGGTTTAGGGGCAGTTACTTGCTGTGTCTGTCTTCAGCACACTTAAAAAAGTATTCCATACTCTCCATGTGGAGATAACATCCTTAGTGAATACTAACCTGTCAGTGAATGAGTTACCCCTCTACTGAATTTAGAAACTCAGAATAAGCATAAGACAGAATTTTAAAGAATCCATCAAAAGAACATAACTTACTATTCCATAGTTTTTCAGCTTTCAGCATGGCTAGAGAATCTTGTTAAAAACTTCAGTGAAACGTTTTTTTCTAACTTCCAGCTGACATTAGCACACTCTTCTGTTGTTTAATGAGGACATAGAAAGTTGTACCAACCTCTTTATCGTGTGGCCTCAGTTTACAGTGCATGTATTTGTTATGAACAGTAAGTTTTTCAAGGGAACCAATGGCAGTTAAACTCCTGTCTCCTGTTTTGTCAACATAGGGTATTTGTATGTCATCATTAAGTCCTTATCCCAAGCTTTCTAACTTTTTCCTGGTTCAGACTTTGTGTTTCTTGAGAGGGTTGGTGATTACCTGAAGGACAGATGCTGTCTCTTCTGTATTAGCTAGTGTCTCCTGAGTGCGTGGCTTTCATGGTTAATGCATTGATGTTGTCTTTGTTGTCATTGATGGATTTTTGTTGCCTTTCCCATTGTCACACTTCGAATCCCTTCACTGATGTACAGAAATTTGCCAATAATCATGTGCCAAAATCAGAAATGCCTACTGGTTGCCTCTCAGGTTTGTCATGCACTGCTGTGACTGTACTGTATGAAGTTTTTCTTTAACCTTTTCTGCTTAATTGCAGTTTACTTCGTAGATTTACTGATATTTCTTAATAAGTAAATGGTTTGTACTTACTTCCAGCCAGCAACCATGTAAGAAATGCTAATATTTATTTTAAGCCCTCACCTGTGTGTGTCTGACAGCTGGTGTGCAGTCCAGAGCACAGGGAACAAGGTGTGAACATTTGAATTAGAAATGCACCCTTAAAGCTTCTCTGTAAACACACAGACTCACATGCTTGTCCATAAACTGGCAGAGAAAGCCAATGCAAGTGTGCCTATATCAACACTCAGAAGAGACGTGATAGCTCCACAATATGAATCATCTCATCCTAGAACAGGCTGGAAGAGTAGTTAAGATGAATCACCCTCTGGCAGTTCTTTCTTGCCATAAAAGGAGTGTACAGTGACTAGTTCAGATTTAACTATTGTCTCCTTCCTTAAAGTGTGTTTCAGGAGCACATCTGTGAATTGTTCTCACATGGAATGAGGATCCCGGGGGCAAAACTATAGTATGAGTTGAAGGTCCATTGGTTCACTTAAGGCTGTGACTGGCCTCGAATCTTTCATGGTCTCTCTCTGACTAGCCCGGTGAGGTACTTGTGAGTGAGAAGTGCTACTTAAATTTTGGGACTGAAAAACTATTTGTCTTTCTCCTAAGAAGAAATAGACCCACAACGAGCATTTCCCATGATTTGCATGCTGCTGCTGTGCCTGCTGTTGCCAGACAGTTCTTGAGTTTGTTATGCGTGTCAGGTTTTCTGTGGATTTCTTCTGTGAGAAGTTGGATGAGTGTAAGGATAGAGGGCAGGAGGGGCCATGCTCACCTGTCAGAGACAGGTCTGTGGCTGGCAGGAGTCTCACTTGATGTACAGTCCTCTTCCAGTGTTTCAAAGAAATAGTAGATGCAAGACAATCTTTCTTTTATATGAGACTGAGCTGTGAAAATGTATGGATATTACTTATATTTTTTTCTGTATGGTGAACCATGTCAGTAATTTCATCCCATATAATGTCCTTTAAACAGCAGTACTTCAAAATATACTGGGTTTCTCCTTGCAAGCATTTTCTGTTAGCATACACTGCCAGAAATGAGACCTGAGTGATCTTTGTGTGAAAGACATCCTGTGATATATAGGCTCCAGCTTCGAGGTGAAGGTATAGACATACCTAGATTAGAAGTAAATTCACTCTGGGGTCATTCTGTGCTTATGAGTGAGAAGGAAAATTATTATCAACCTGTATCTGTGTCATAAATACAACAAAACAAAGTTGAACTGAGGTTTCTGTTCATTCTGATTTATTCTGCAGGGTATGGAGATGTACAGAACACTAAGCCCTGTGCTTTTCAGATAACTGGTGTTTGATGGCTCTTCCCATGTGAAAGCTGCGTTTGAATTAGACATTTCAGAGACTGGAATGTCTAAAGGACTGGAGAGTTGAGCTGATAATTCTTTAAGTGGCACGCTTTTGTTTGAGTAATATTGCATTGATATCCCAAAATAGTGCTAAGAGGCACAATGTTCCTGGAGATGGTTGATTTTAGATGAGCTGTGGAACAAATGTCCTGAACTGATGACTAAAATCTGCTGCTACTTTAGATAAGCAAGATTGTCTTATTCTGAGACTTAACACTGTATGAGGTAATTGTCTTCTGCATATGTCTGTTAGCTCACATGTTTTACTGAATAACTTCTTCTTGATTTAGTTACTAAACAGCTAAAATATGACTTTGCATTATTAAATGTTACAATGAAATTACATGTATGCGTAACATGTACTTGCTTATTTAGGATATTCTCATCGTTTTGGTTATGGTGTGCCACAAAGAGCTATTATTTTTATCTGTGATCAAATTTAAAGTCAGATATGAGTTGAAATAAGTGGCTGCTTTCTGGAGAAATTAAATATTTCTGTGTTTGGGCCTAACTCAGTGCAGACTGGAAAGCACAGTGTCCAGGAGTAGGGAGCGGTATGATCAGTTCCTGATGGAGAAGGGAAACTGCTTTTCTTGGAAACTGTTGGAAACACATTATATGTTCTGTCTGTTTACAAAATAATTGTCTGTAAAATTAGAAGGCAATACAGCATTTTCTGTGTTTGGCAGATCACTGTACTTGTCAGCAGTGGCCACAGGCGACGGTATGAGACAGAATTTCAAAGACTCTCTCAATTTATGGCTTAGCCACAATTCACTATCTGGGCATACCCAATAGTTACCTCCTGATCAAAGTTCTTTTTGGCTGGCCTCTCTAAAGAAATATCACATGTATTTAGCCGTTTTGTACTGAGTTAATTCCCCACCTTGTGTTGTGCACACAAGGGCATGTTTAGACTGATAAAAGAGCATTTGTACCTGCTGAAGGCTCAAGATACTCCATATTCATGAAGAACAGAGAGCTTAATGAGTAAATGCTGAGAGCTGAAATGAGCATGTGCTTTGAATGTTGTTCTTGTTAGTCTCTGAGGGCAACCTGGGTCTTATATCTTAGCATGCTGGTGTTGCATCCTGAAGTTCACACACCTATGTATATAGGTGAGTCCTCCCGGTCCCTGTGTGAATTTGCACTTGAGGACTTCCATTCAGGTATTGATCCTTCCTTTCTTAAAATCATCAGAAGTTTTAATTTCCTGCTAGATCAAATGCCATACAAATATGTGTTGTGGAACTGACCTTTCAAAAAAATCCATTTGAAGTTTAGTGTTTGCACTTCAGTGCAATTCACGATGAGAGAGGCTGAAAAGTAAAGAGAGCATTTTAGTAGCACAAGGCAGTCATTTCTCCAGCAGCAATAGCTCCAGGACCTTGCTTTTTGCCAAAACAATGTCCTCACAGTCAAATTCTTCTAAAGCATCTTTCTACATGGTTGACTATATCTACACCAGCAACTGCATGGGGCTTTTTCCCTTCTCCCCTTAGAAGCAGGGATGGATTTATGTTTACAGAGACTTTATCTAAAATCAACCTGGAGATGAGCCAAATTTAAAGTGACATTATGATCATTTTGGTGTCCAACTTGAGATACTTCAAATAAGGTTCTTATTCTCAAATGACAGTAATTTATCTTTAAGGTGTGCTCATGCAGGACAGAGAAAATACGTTTGCTATAATAATTTGTATTTATGCTTTCCTTTTAGACTAAATTAGTTACAAGAGGTAACAGTGAAGTTGTCCACTAATTCTGGCACTACCACTAATGTTTGACCTTACGTGACCCTCAAACTCCATCCTTCACAGGTCATTGAAAAACTCATGTTCTTCACTCTATGTTGTTTGTTTTAGGAGGTCACAGAGGAGTTCTGCTGTCTGTGAGGAACCAGGCTATAGTTAAGAAAGCAAATCCTTCCTGGCCCTATCCCCAGGAAACAAGCCTTGACGATTTGATATCTTCTGTGTGTACAAATTTTAACTAAAAAAGCCACAGTATGTTTTTAATAGTTTATGGCATTAGGCAAAGACTGCTTTCTTTTTACTTTCTTGGACTCGTAATTTCAGGGGAAAGCTCTTTATGGTTGAAGTTTTGAAAACAGGGCACTATTATACCACTGTACGTGTATATAGACAAGTGTGTCATGCCATGTTTTTTTCTGTAACTGCATCAGTATTTTATGTCTCAAATCATAGTAATAATGAAGGACATAGAAAAGTGGATTTCTTATGGCTACCCTTTTTTTTTATTGTTGTTTATTTATATTTTCACATCTTCCTAAGGAAAAAAACCCAAAATAACTCATCCAGCTGAAATTCCATTGCAAGACACAAGTGCTAGTACCAACATTTTAGTGACAGGGAAGGGTAGGATGAAGAGACTCTATGAGCCAGGTACCACTTGGGATCTGTGGCTGAGGATGAGGTGGAAAACTGTGAAATCTGTTTGAAGCATGGCAGAAGCTTAAATTAGGAATAAAGGAAGGGCAGCAAAAGTAGGAGGGAAGAATGAGACATGCCTGAAAAGATTAAAGAGCTCTGAAAAAATCAGAGCTCTTATATTGTAGAGGGATGATTTGAATTCACATCTCTTTTTCTCATTAATGAGATCTTTCTGACACAATTAGAACCGCTGATGAGCAAGCACCACAGTTTTTCACTCAGGTGTTTAAGCAATAATTACAGCTGTGCAATACATACAAAACACTTAATTATGGCACTGGTTTTATGCTTTTATTTTGCAAAACACTAAATTTACAGACAGATATGCTGTAGTTGCAGCCCTGCACAGAGGAGACCCTACCTGTACAGAGTATTCATTGTGTTACACGTGAGGAATCCATTTCCTGAGCCTGATTCCAGGTACCCAACAGCAGCTGGTTCAGTGCTTCATGGAAACAGCTCATTCTATTGAAAAAGCCCTGCTGTCTTCCAGGCATTCTGCAAGCGGGGAAATTGTGCTGGAGCACGATGCCCACCAGGGAATGTACTCGTGTTAGCAGTCTTTTGCCATTTAGCACTTAAATTAGGCTGCAGCCTTTATGTTGAAAAGTTAATGTGCCTTCCCGCCAAAGCAACACACCCTTAGTGCAGAAAACTGCTGTTCAAGGTTACTAATGCAAAAGATTCGCTTGGATATGAGCAACAGAAAATCGTATTTGTGCTGGAGTCTTTAAAAACCAGTATCTTCTTTACTGACTTGTTCGAAGTTACTCAATTCCCTCTTCAGGAAAATGTGTTAGTTCTTTGTGAAGAGAGGAATTAAATGGTGCACCTGGTATGGTTTGGTAGTTAAAAAAAAAAAAAAAAGGTGAGTTTGCTAACCGTGTTTCAAAGCTGAGATTTCTCAGTGGTGGTAGCATTAGTCAGTTAAAACACACAGGTGATACAAATGTATCTCTGGTCATGTCTGTGTCCTTTTAGAAGACAAAGCAGCCTTGAGCCAAACAAGAACAGCAGATATAACAGGACAGTCCTGGGAAATTGTAATTGAAATTGTAGGTTGTGTGTCTCCCTCAATCTAATCTGTCATCAAGGCTTTGGAGGTTACACAACTGTGTGGTATTCTTCTGATGAAATAATAACAAATGCTACAGTTGTGATAATATGTTAATTTATTAACTTAATTTCTAGGAACAAGTTTGTGTGCTCAGTTTTGTCATGAAGGTCTTCAAAACATGGATCCTAAAATCTCAGGAGTCATCAAATAATAAGCTAAGATAATAAGCTATGATTGCTGAAATCTCTTTTATTTGAAGTTGGACAATGGGTTTTGTGTATCTGAATGAAATGCTAAGAGTTGCCAGGTTCTACATTTGGTTTCCTGTTTGGGGAGCTCAGAGCAAGATAAAAAAATGGAGCATTTTAGGATTTGATTGTTTAGCAGGCAAGGAGCCTGTAGCTTTCTCAGTGCAGCCTTGCATGGTGCTGGTTTTCTGTGTCCCTTGGCTCTTGGGGTTTCCATCACTGGTGCTCTTAGCTTCCCTGGTGGATTTTCAGTTTCACAAAGTCCAGTATCACACCTTCAGTTCATGGACATCTTTCCTCCTTCACAGTACAGATACGTTTTAGACAAGCTGCACCATGAAAGATGTCAGTAGGTTGAGTATTGCTGGAAAATATAAGGATGTACTGTGTACTTTCCATGGAGCAGGTCTCTCTTGGTGACAATGTGCAGCATATATCCTGTAACAGGCAATTCAGAAGCAGTGCTGAAGCTCCTGTAAATACAGAATATTTGGCTTTGATAGTCATAGAGTGTGGGTTGTCCTTTTTGACATGAGTTTTGCATGACCATTAAGAATGTCATTCTCCAGTTCGTAGTAAAAGGGGGCAGTGACTTGAACTTAGGCTATGCACTCGTTTTTTCATCCCCATTGAGTAAGGGAGGCTGTAAATTCTTGGTAAATTTTTACTCAGTCTGGAAGAGCAGGAACAATTAAGAAGCACATGGAGAATAAGGAAACTTTTAAGAATTATAAACAAACAAACAACAAAAGAACAAAAAAGCCCCAAATGCACACAGCTCTTGTCTGCAAGCTCCATCTTAGGCTATCGGAAGTCCCCAGCTGATATGCAAAAATTCATTGCCCCTGCCTTCTCTCCAGCACATCTGTATGAACACAGTGCTTAGTAAGCAATATGCGCAGTTCAAAAACATGGCAAGTTTGAAGTAGCTTTGTCTCTTTCTGATCTTTAAATTGGCCATGTGAGATGCAGCAGTTCCTAAGCCTTCAACACAGATTCACACTTGCTATGAACAAAGGTTTCTCAGTGAATGCCAAAGCCAATAAGACATTAAAATCTCATTAAAATGCAGCTGCATTCTGGAGCAGCTCCTTCCTTTGACTTTGCAAATTTCAGCCTGTGCTCTGACCAAGCTTTTTGCAGTCAGGTTTTTCCACTGGCCCAGCTGGAATGAACTAAAAATGCTTTAGTGTTTAAACTCATCTAACAGTTTGAGGGCAGTTTGAAGGACAAACTGTCCCATATCATCCTTGAAAGACACCTATGCATGATTTTCATCAGACTTGGGGCACAGAGTTCATGAGCATAGACAGTGCTAGCAGAAGAGTTCTTACGTTTTACTAAAATCAGGCTAATTATAAGTTTAACCACTATGATAGATTTTCTTATCTCACTTGGGGAAGATGGATCCCATAGTTGCCAGTGTTGGTTATATGGAAGGCAGACTTGGGGATTTGAACTGTCTTTTAGTAGCTCATCAGTATGTCAAGTCAGACTTCTGTGCTTAAAGCAACAGTGGTTAGTGTTGTGTTACTATCAAGGTTGGGTAATCATAATTTCTATTTTGTTCTTAAACAAGGAGTTTCATTAGGGGGAAAAAAAGGAGACTGAGGTTGTTCATCTTGTTCTCAGATGTTTATGTATGCTCTACAGCTTGCAGAGATGCTTTCTGTCTTGGATTAAAAAGTTTGAATACAAATGCTTTAAAATGAAAGTTGATAAAGGCGGGTTTTCCCGGAGAAATAGGTTAAATATGTCACTTAGTGTGCCGTTAATTTGCGGAAAAGGTGGAAAATTTAAGAACCCAAAGTGTAGTAAAAGATTTAGGATTCTATCATAATTATTGGTGTTTTGCTTGCAAAGAAGTAATAACTGGAGTCCTGATAAGGAATGAGAAGTTACACAGTCATATCATACACCGGAGCAGAGAAGAGCATGCCTGCTTCACTGCACATGGAGGTGGCACTTCCACATCGAGCTGCACTTGGAAGATTTATACAAAGCACAGATGAGCAAGTTTTTTGAGTTGCAAAGAATTTACATATAGTTGTATAAAGAGCAGCTTTTCTAACCTAAAGACTGGTGCAGCTGCGAGGCTTCAGGTGATACAGGGAGGTATGGGAGAAGAGGGCAGTGTTGTTCACTGCACATGTGCTACAGAAACAGTAGGTAGAAGAGAGTATCAGACCATATCACAGCCAGAACTGTTTGAAATATGAGCTAAAAAAGAATTAAGAAAATAAAGTGAAAACAAAGGACTCCTCAGGCAAGATTTTAAGAAATTAATGTCTGAATATCAGCTCCTCTGTTTTTTTGGAAGTATATGGCATCATTTTTTGTGAGGTGATGAGTAGCCAGGAGTTTTTATTTGGATTCCGTATGGAGGTGCATTTAGTGTATTCATCTGAAACATCAGAAGGCTAAAATTTTACTGTTTAGCATTTTCCTGAGGAAACAAATGTGAAGCATCCAAGCAGGAGGATGTTGCTAAAAAAAACCCATTGGGTTCTATTGTAAGGTCAGTCTGCCTTTCAAATTCTTTCAGTTCCCAAGCTGACTGTAAGGTTTTCAGAAACTGTGCCCAAGAGAAATGCGCAAGGGAGTAGGAAACTGTTTCACTTCAGAATTTCAAAATTGCTCCCCAATTACTTCTTTTTTGTTATTGTTGGAATGTGAATATTCTTGTAAGTTTGGTCATGACATTCTCAGCTCAGGAAAATCAGATTAATCCTAGTTTTTGATGTTCCTCCTGGGAGAAAATTCTCTTTTAAACAGTTGGTATGAATTTAATCCTTTCACATTCCATTCTCAAGAATGCTGAAACTACTGTTTGCAAGAAATCCAAGATGCTTTAAAAAGGACAAGGCAGTATTTCATTTGGAGGTTAACCTGGGTGCATTCAGGTAAAGCAGAGGTGTTGGGTGAGACAGGAAGGGTCTTCAAAGTAAAAACACTTCACAGCTCTGCCCTGCCCTCCCCGCGCAGCTGGTGCCAAAATGTGTGTGTATTCTCGTTTAATAGATAAAAAGCTGGAGAGCCTGGCACTTCAGGAATCAATCCCCCTTAAATGCAGCCTCCGCCTCTTGGTGCCTCTCCCAGTGTGCAGGGTGGTGCTGCGGGAACAGGCTGTGCCCTCTTTCCCCTGAGGAGTGGATCCCTGCAGGAATTGGCCTCTCCATATTTTAATTGTGGTGGTTTGGGGTGTCTTTTATTATTATTATTATTTCCAGATGCTGGCAAGAGTTCTTAAAGTCCCTTAAAGCATCAGCCCGTGGGTCACTGAGCCCCCCAAGTGGGCAGGATGGAGTGCTGGGGCACCCCTCGGTCATCCCTAGTGCCAAAGGGGCAGGAGGAGAAACCTGACTTGTTCACAGTGGAAGGGTCATCACGGTACAGTGCTGTTCCACTGCTTCCACTCCGTGTGGGTGTTATGGATAAATTCTTTCCTTTATGAAATAGGAATACATTTCTGATGCTGTCAAGAAAGTAAAACAGATGAGGGATTGATTAGGGCTGCAGGAATAGCAGGATGTGATGGCTCGTTGTAGTTTTGAGACTCCAAACAGCATAGATCCAATTCCTGTTGGCTGATACCAAGGGCTGGAAGAAACGGGATGTACATATCAGTTGTGTGAACAGCAGCGTTTCATCTTGAACATACCAGAAGCAGGGTCTTTGGTCAGGTAGCCTGGGTTCTGCTCCCTCCAGGTCCTGTGGCACCTGTAAAGTAACAATGGGAGAAGGATGGGGGAAAAAGCGGAATTCTTATTCCAGCCCCTTGAGCTGGCTGTTCACAAGCCAGCCACAACACACAGGGTGTGAATGCAGGAACAGAAATCTGAGCATCTTTTTCAAGTTGATTGACTTCATGCCACTATCTATGATATGAATAGATGTCTGATTTCTTGAGATTGTGATCTACTCATGCTTCATTATAATCATAGCAATAATATTAAAAGGAAAAAGAAATGCAGGTGGGGATTCTGAGCAGTGATTTTGAGAAGCGTCCTGCAGACCTACTGAAGATTCAGAGAGGTTCTTCTAGTTCTGTTCTGTTTTTTCTGGTATTTCTTATCTGAGATGATTCCCAAATCGTGAGCATTTCTTCCTGTCTGTCCCCTAGAGCTGGTTCATTTTCTGTTTAAGATACAGTCCCACTAAGATTTTTAGTACAGTAAAACACACATCCAAGTGCTATTGTATCCCCAAAAATCTTCTAGTGAGGCTTTAGTTAATGAATAATAACTGCATTTAAGATGCAAGTAGGAGAACCCTGCAAGATTCGATGTTGTATTTTGAAATAAAGGAGTTGAACTACAAAGTACACAGATCTAGAATTGCTATAAAATGAGAAGCTCCTTCTGTTAGGAAGGCTTTGCTTTCTCATAACAAGGTAATGTAACCAAACCTTATGCTTTCCCTCTCTGCAGAATTAAACACAGATTGATTGTGTATTGACTGACTGGGTGTTTACCTGAGTTAGTTTAAATTAGTGCTCTGGAATTCACACTGTAAATGAATGAGCTATATTTCTGGGATTAATCCACTCTATCTGGAGAACACCCTTCAATTGTCATAATGTGATAACTCAGTAAATATTACATAATCTGCTGAGTAAATGCTACATAATCTGCTGAATTTTAAATATGCAGGCTATTAAAAGAATATGAAGCAGTCTGAGAGAGGAGGACCATCACTTGTCATCTTTTTTGTTGTCTCTTTACTGAGAAAATCACATCACCACTTTTTTTTTTCCTCTTCCTGGATATGATATGTATTTGGTGTATGCATCTTTTTTGTTCTTTGTTGTATGGCACCTTACAGAATCCTTGTCCATTAAAATGAAAAAAAGCTACAGTATTATACAATAAGATAAATAATTTTTTTCAGTATTTATTAGCCACAAAAGGACTGAACTATGACACATAGTTTTTCTTTATGCTGTGTTTATTACTGTTATATTTGGTAGCTGTGACGAGATACTGAGATTTTATGCTTGTATCTTTATTTTTCTATCTTTTCAAGATAACGCCTCTAGATGATGTGTAAATTAGGCCAGTTTAAATAAATTGTGGTAACATGTCTCCTCTATGTGCTTGAATGAGAGATCCATCCTCATTCTGGTCAAGATGGTTATATAAAAAGTAGAAATAGGGAGTAAATTTCCAGACTGTGTGTTTTGTGCTAGGCAGGGTTGATGTGGAATGCTACCACTTGGGATGCCCTGTCCCCACACCCTCATCTTCCACTTCTTGAAAGGTAAAAATGATGGAACAGAACATAGAAGTAAAATGCATGTTTTGTACCAACCCTTGTGCTAGTCACCAAAAGGATTTAAAAAAAACCCACACAACAAACAGCCAGCAGTTTAACTCATCTTGGTATTTCTCTGGTGTTGACACTTCAAAGTCTTAAAAGAAAAAGTGTCATTCTTTAGCCTTTTAAACTGTGGTGTAATTTGAAATATATTTCTCATTACTTGTTTGGAGGTCATTTTGGGGAACGTACTGTATGGAATGGCTGGATTATGACTGGAAAAACAGTCTCTCTGTTTACTTCCAAGTTCAAATTTATGTTTTGAATAATGATGTAAACCTTAAGAAAAAGTCTCCTGTGGAATCTTCCCATCTCTGGGTATCTCTGACTGTTGCATTCATCAGGTTTCAGTTAAGCCCCCTTTAGAGTTGTGTGCCCTCATTCTGTGAAGCAAGGACTAGAGGAGTAGATTCATTCCAGACAGTTGTGCCAGGAAGTCATGACTGGATTTTCTAGCCCTTAAGAAATTTCTCTTTAGAAACTTAGCTATTTCTAAACATGGAGCATGGCACTCCTCCGAGGACCTTCCAGGCACAGTGTTCCTGCTGTAATGAACAGAGATATTTACTTTAGATATGACTAGGATAAAAAATGGGAATGTAAGAAGCTGGAAAGAGATAAACACAGGACTCACAGGATTTCTAGGTGCATTACATTTGTGTGTGAAGTACATGTGCCTGCCCTTGGCTCTGTGAAAGGGCTTCAAAATGCCGCTCTCTCTGGAGGGGTTTGCCCTTCTGCCTTGCTGGAAAGAGAGCTTGAATCTCCACGTTTTCTTGCACCAACACAGTACCCATTAGAATGGAGGTGAAGCAGTACTGTAAGTCTGAAAACCTGGAGCTGTGGCAAGCCAGGTCCTGGTTTTGACCTTCTTAGTGTGGGCCTATCCTTTGAATAAAGGATAATAAGGCAGCGTGTTCCCTTTTAATCTAATCCTCAGACCCGTCCAAGTCAGTGGGTTGTACCATGTCAGCTGCATGCATCAGCTGGCTGCCTTCTCCTTAGAGAGTCACAGCCACACTTGGGTGTATCAAATGTTATTGCCATGAATGTGACACATTGTGTTCCTGAAAATAAGGATAGAGTCATCCCCACTTGTTCAAAGCACCCTTATCTGTCTTTGCATTTATTCTCTCCACCATGGTACAGTAACTGCTGCAAAATTTCCAGTGCATCTATCAAGTTACAGATTAGTGCGGGCCCCTGTGGTTCTTGGAACAGCATGAGGCTGTTTTTGTTTACTGATGACATTTATCCTCTCATTTCCTTTTGGAAGCATGACAGCTTCTCACTGTCTGATGGGGAATGTACTTACAGGACCTTCCTTTCATGCAATGTCTGACCATAAACACTCCCCTCCAGAGTATCCATGTCTGCTTGCTGTGGAGCCACTGTCGGTGCTTCCAGCAGCCAGACTGGCAGGAGCTTGGCTGGGCAGGAATACTAAAGGGTTTCTAAGTGCAATTATCTTCTCTTGCAGGAGGAGACCGAGAGCGGATGACAGCTAATCATGAGACGTACCTCCTTATGGCGAGCACGCAGAATGACATGGAGGATTGGGTGAAATCCATCCGCAGGGTGATATGGGCACCGTTTGGAGGAGGTGAGTCAGTGAGGGAACATGCAGAGCTTCCGGATGCACGACGACACAGAAAGGTTCTTCTGTTGTCTCTCAGTCACAGCTAGAGTTTTAAAGTGGAGAATGGTCTAGATCTTTCCAGAAAAGTGGGGTAAATAAACCCTTTGTTTTCATTTGCAGTGCAGGTATTGGGCACGTTTCCATGCAGAAAGCTTAATTAAAATGCTTTAAACTGTCTAGAATCACTTCCCTTGATGCAGATATCCTCAGTGCTAGTGTGAGGAGAAGTTTTAACACAAGACTGGTCTTCTGTGAAATCAGCTTTTCTGCAGGGAGAGGCAGAGTAATTCCTTTGGTCACCAGCTGAAAGACCATCCGTGTGCTTCATAAATGCCTGTTAGGAGAAGCTGTCAGCGATTCTCCTGCCAGTGACAGCTAAGACCAGTAATAGTATTATATAAAGCTGTGCCTCAGAATATTAGCACTAGCAGTGTAGGATTTTGATTGGCATGTCCAATAATTTCAGTAGTACTGGATCAAAATTTATTGTTGGAAGTCTAGTTGTCTTTTTAAAAAGCTTCTCTTATGTTGAATGGACTGCAAATTATTGTAATAATTTCCATCATTATTATTCTGGTGCTGGTGTCTCTATTATTGTAATACAAGTGTGATTAGTACACTTGCAGAAAATGTCTGTATGTTAATCAGTCTATTCCTTGGAGCTCTCAAATCTCTTAAGTACAGGGATAGAAATATTTTCCTACTGTGAAAGAGCACTGGTATGGCATCAAACGATTGGTTTTGTCTGCAGGTTGCTGGAAAAATCAGGCAGGCAGGATTGTCTGTGCTGTTTTGTGGCTGAGAAGTGCAGTTATCACTGAAAATTGTGATTGCTGACTGCAAATGTCTTTTTCTCAACTGCCAGGTAGGCCACAGGAGTGAGGAGGGAGACACTGAAAGGAACTACCATTTTAAAGAAAACTTTTCTTGTAAGCCACCCACCTTCCTTTGTGCTTTTTTCAGGTCATACAGTTTTTAGTGAGAACTTCAGCCTTGCTGAGAGACTTGGTCAGCTAGGGCCTGCCTGGCACCCCTGAAACATGACTGCCTTGTTTTTGGCTCCTCCTGAGGAATTGTGCCCTGGAAAGATGGTGCAAAGCAGTCATCTCACTGGGACCTGGCCCTCTCTATTAAATAAGCTGGCACAGTTCTGAATCTGGGCATGTAGGTCTTATAAGAGGATGCTTAAAAAAAATTAAAGCACAAAAAACGGAACCCCAAAACCCACAAAATGAAAGGTTTGTCTTAAAAGGCATGATCTGCTACAGGCATATTGAGTTGGTCTGGGAACAGAGAAGGTGCAGGAAGCACAGCCTTCTGTAATTAGGCTAGGTAAGAAATCTGCCTTTTTATTAGCACAAAGATTATCCATACCCAGCTTTCTCTTTGCAAAGCAGGGCTTGTGTTGAGTGCCTCAGTGTTCTCCTGCTCCAGTCCAGCAGCAGCAGAAACTGCTGTGGCAACACTAAATTCGGGGGTTAACAGAACCAGGTTTTTCAAAGAGTGTCTTTGTGGTTTTTTGCACTTGTCTTCCAACACCACAGTGTCTTTCTGTGGCCGATAATAAGGAAAGGCAGCCTTGCTGTTCTGCAAGTGGTGAAGTCTCTACATGTTACACAGGCAGGGAACTGAGATTAGGTGAAACTGTTTCTAGCCCAAGTCCATGCACAGAGCTGCAAATAGAAACCAAATCTCCCATGTCCTGACCCTGTGCTTTCTTCACCAGCTCCTCATTTGCTTTTATAGGGCAAGAACTATTTCTGACTTACAGCTGGGAATCCTTCCAACCACTGTGAAAATCCTCAGGACACCATCATTGTTGTAGGAACTTAAATGCCAATTACTGAAGGAGGCACCTCTCTGAAGACTTTGCTTGCTGATTTGCATAAAACAAAATGGGTGCAATCCTTGCATTACTGTTTCAGTTAATTTGTAGTTAAAACCCTTTGAAGCATATTCTTGTTTTTCCTATTGGATTTCTTGAGGAAATACACTGACTCAGGGCGGTTTGTATTGGAAAGCAAACAGTTAAATTCCTGGAAAACGTGAGACTAGATGGAACATAATTTGGGGTTTAGTGTTCATGGAGAAGGTTTGTGATAACAAGGGAAAAGCAAGTATCATGGGATTTGTCACCATTAAGAACCCTGGTTTTAGCATGTCCCCCATTTTGTTAACTACTTAAATTGATAGTCTGAGCTATTTTAACAAGTCTAAATAAGCCCTGTTAACTGTTCTGTAATTATGTATATTGAGACAGACTCATATATTTATTATCCTTTGGTACATGGATGTTGCTACAGCTGCTGCAAGAGTCTGACCCTTCTAAAGACAGGCACTTCTGGCTTAAGTTGTCTTAAGAGCCTGCTTTTACGAGCTGTAGCTGCTGAAGTTAAAAATGGTTTTATATTTTGCAAAAGCTGTAAACAAGATAGAGGAAAGTTGCAGTCACGTGAGGGAGACTATCCAGTAACAAGTAATTACTTGCAGTACAACATTATTTCAGACAGCTAATTTATCAAAACAGTAGTTTTATATCAGCTTTCTAAATTTCAGTACTAGATGGTAAACCTCAATAGTCTGGTGTCACACAAGTCAAGTGTCACTTTGAGTAATGTGAATTTTCTGGTTATTTTAAGCATTGTAAGCAAGCTCTGTGTGTGTGTGTGTGTGTGTGTGTGTGTGCGCGCGCACAACATGTAACGGATGTGTTTGAGTCTTGGTGAGCCACTAATATTTAAAGTTTGTCTGGCAGTGAGAGAGGACTCCTGGTACCAGAGCAAGGAGCTTTGTAAATGATTAACCATATCATTAAATTGTTATTTGTTAACCTGTGCTAGAAAGAGAAGGCAGGAGAGGGGGGCAGGTGGGAATCTGCTAAGGTGATCAGAAACAGCTTTTTTTTTTTTTTTTTGCACCAGAATAATAAGGTGACTGTGGAAAAAAATCTGAAAGGGAAAAGAAATGTAAATGAGGCAGGGCATGTAATGCCTGTTTGCACATGAAATTCCCTTCCTGATTAGATTAAAAAGGCAGTATTTTACAGAGCCTGCAACTAAGGGGGAGGGAGAAGAAGGAGCATGAGCATTTTAGCAGGGGTAGTAGTGTAAGGTCTGGCACCTCCTGCAGGAGCCAGGCACAAGGCTGCTAGGTTTTCCAGCAGCCGCACATGACAGGCGCCTGAAGTCAACTCAAAGTCACCCGGAGGAGCAGCAAACCCGCGCTGCGGCGGCTCCTCCGCGTCCCTCCTGCCCTCCCCGCACCTGCTTCGCGCTGGCGGCGGCGGCCGCAGCATCCCGGCTGCCAGCGCCCGGCGGGGACCGCCCGGCACTGCATCCCCATCCCCGGCTGCAGGCACGTATTCCTCCTCGGCAGCTCCCCGGGATCCTGCCAGCCCAGAGGCGCTGCTGCTGCATCCGACGCGCCTCTCCCGTGAGAGCTCCTGGTACTTCGAAGGCAGTAAAACAAGCGAGAAGCCCACGAGAGCATCACACGAGGAGCTGGGTGTATAAAAGGTCTTTTGAAAGGAATCTGTTGCGGACAAGGAGCTTTTTTTGGGCAAAGGGGGCTGTTGTTTTTGCTTCTTGGTTGCTGAAATAAAGAGTGCCAGCAAGGAGTGTCGTATCCTGCAGGATTCTTCAGTGGCCTTTTTGGTATTGTTCTTCTCCTTCCCCTTGCACACCGCAAAGTGGCTGACCTTATCCTGTGGAATTAGAGACTCTGCCACTCAGCCTCCTCTTCCAGCTGGGAGAAGAGGTCTTTCTCCCCCTCCATCTGTGCAGGCACTTCTGTTTGAATGGAAGATACATCTTTTTGCTGAAACTCTTTTGTTGTGACATTGCATAATAGGCAGTTGTCTCACCGCAGGAAATAAAAGAAACGAAAGGAAATAGATGGAAGGAAATTGTTCCCCAAAGCAAAACTGAAGCAGGGAAGAGAACATTAAAATCATTTCAAGCCCTACCCAAGATCTAGAAGACCACAAACCTCCTAGCGCCAGAGGAAAATACACTCTTGTGAAAACTCCTCAGCAGTCAGTAACGATGAGCAGTCGTGGTGTTTTGTCTGGATGCAGCTGGTAAAGGAGAGCTTTGGAGGGACGTGGGGGCTCTGGCCTGTATGATGCCTGAAGACAGAAATGCTGGAGTTCGCAGCCCAGGTGCCTTAGCAGCAGCTCCTTTCATTCCTAAAACTACTTATAGGAGAATTAAGCGGTGTTTTAGTTTCCGTAAAGGTAGGTCCGTTCTGTCACTGTGTTCTGTTTTGCTGGTGAAGTCATGGTTTCTGAGAAGTCAAGGGGTCTGTGTGTGCAGGGGCAGATGAGAGTACCGAAACAAAAGGCATTAAACAATGCAGATGCCAACATTCCACGAATGATTTATTTACTTCTTTGTTCATTTGTTTGTAGCTGGCCCGCTGATACTGTCTCCTCTACATAATAGCCCTTGAATGCTGGAATGAGCTGGTTTGAGACAAGATTATTGCAATGCCTCTGAGCAAAATTGAGTGAGAGCACTGGGGGAATCAGACCTGTGGTGCTCTGAGTTGCCTGTTTGTCTGGCAGTACATTAGGAAAAAGAGTTTCTGTTTGCATTTTATCTGTGTGAGAGGAGGGGGGGAGAAGAGAGGGAGCAAAGCAACGTGATAAAGGTTCATCTGTGCAGAAGACCGAGACCTTGGTTTCAGAGATTTCTCATGGATGGAAGTGTAGCCCTGTTGCAAGTGCTGCATTGCCACTTCATCGTGCTGCCCTGCAGCCTGCATATTTGCCTTTTCACCTGCTGAATAGAGGTGTTTAAAGCAGGTTTTCTTCTGCATTGCACGTACTCCTGTTGAAGCAGAGTGTGGCAGTGCTTGGGGATGGAGGGCAGAGAGGAGGCTGGATTCCCTAATATGTCAGCTCAAAGCACTGGAAGGGAAACACATGTCCAAGAAAGATATGACAAGTGGTGGTAAGGTGCCACAGTGCTTGGGATGGGTGGGGAGAAACTCTCTCCATGACAAGGACAAAAACTTTGTGTGAGGAAAGAGGAGGATATTAGTGCTTTCTTAAAAGCTATGCTGGACTGAAAAATCCAAGTGAAAGGGCTAAACTGTCATGTTGTTTTGAAGTGTGAGAAATTATTTTATACAAATTCTGTCATGGTCTCCTGCTCCTTTCTCAACTGTTCCTCCATGCTGCCATTTGCCCTTTTGCAAGACCATGCAGCTCTTTGCTCACAAGCCTCAAGAGTGATGTAGTGACGTCATTGCTTTTGAGGGTTGTGTGAGCAGGCAGTCAGGGGCGATGTCTTGAAACGAGGTATCACAACCAGTGAGGGGCTCACTGCAGAACTACAGCAGAGATCAGCCATCGCCTGCTGCTGAGATGGCACTGCAAGCTGTTTGCCCCCTGTGACCCTCTCCCCAAGGCTCCTGATTGCTGGAGACTGGCCAGGAGGATGTGCATGTGTTTTGCATTTCAAGGTGTCGGTGTGAATTAGAGCTGCCTGTGCCCCTTTATACCCTTAACTATTTGAGAAATGTTTGGAAGGTGAATAAAGGATTAACTGATAATTTTGCAGACAGCTGCCTTTGTGCCAGGGTACTGCCTTAGCTGCTCCAAGAAGAGCTTCAGCTGTTGATTCTTTCCCTATGTGCCCTGACACACACTCTCCATGTCTAAAACTCCAAGTGGGGGCAGAGGATAGAATGATGGAGGTGATGCTACTGGTGTGCTTTCCTCTACATATCATTATTTTCAGTTGCTTTCTGATACATGTCTCTGTCAAGACTATTGTTACAAGGCCACTAGATCAGACCTGGAGAATTCCGGGCACATGTTTAACTATGTGCTTGTCCTGCTGAAGTCAACAGAAAGATGGACATTAACTGGACTTACATTCTTGCCTTCATTATGGTTGCACAGGCAAGTTAGGATAACAACACTTGTCTTATGAATTGGCATACTGAATTACTGTAACTTCTTTTGCAGATTGTATACCTAAGTATAAAAAAGGCAAAGCTAGCCTTCTGCAAACCTAATCTATACTTGCATAAAGTAGATCATTTAGTTTTAAGCTGTGCAACATGATGCAGAAAATAAAATTAACAGGGAAAATCATTGGCTAGTCATTGGAAAAGGAAGGGAATTGTGACGATTTTTGTTCAGGCAGAGATATGTCATTATCTTCACCAACGATATCAAGCATAGAACCCTTCCTGGAAATACAGATCAAATTACCATTGTGATTGGCACCAGAAAATTAAATGTCAGATTTGTTTGGAGGTCGTGTCATAGGAGAAGTCAATGCTCAGAGGGCAGCATCTGAACAGAGAGAGAGCCAAGCATCTTTAAACTCCAGTGCAGAGAAGATGCTCTCTGGTTAAGTGCCACCACAGGAGCCTCCTGAGGGAACATGCAGGGCAAATGAAGAAAGTGGTATCTGAGGGTGGCATGCAGTGGTGAGAACATGCAATAGGACGGTGAATTTGGGTGGTCAGAGTTTTGAAGGAGGAGGTGGCATTGGCTGTGGCCAAAGAAATAGTGCCTGGTGGGATCAACTGTGCTAAGTTCCCAGTGATGTTTTTTAAATTGCCTCATTTCCTTTCCTGTATCTAGTTCTACTTTTATTTCAGAGTTGTTTTTTTCTAAGCAGGTTATTTGGGTGTACAAATATTTTCAACTCCAGGGCGGGAGTTTATCTTGCTTTATCTACTGCTGGCATCACACTGACTGTGGGGTAGGAGAAGGCTTGAAAGAAAGAAAATTATTCAGTCAGAAGCAAAATTCTGCTGCCACTGTTTTTGGTGGGATTTTTCCTCTCCTGTACGTTACAAAATTCTGTAAAGAAGAAAATAGTCACTACCTTTGATCCACTCAAAACAGCACTTCCTGGTGGAAACATCTGAGCAGAAAGCTGATAGGAAATAATAATTATTTAAAACTCCATATTAGGTGTTATGCAGCCATTACAGCCACTTTTTTGTGTTATTCCAGGATCTTTGTTCCCAGCCCTGCTGTGGAAAGCAAGTCATCTGATACGTTATTTTCACTGTCAGTGAATTACTGATGTAGAATTGAGAGCTGCTTGAAATTCTCATCCAGATCCTAAGCTGAGATCACTTCCCTTGACCTTAACTGACCCTTGCTGATCACATAGCCCATAAAATCAGAACTTGTTTTGGAAACACTGGGATCCTTTGCTGCACGCTGGGAGAACACACATACAGGTCATCTATGAAGGCATCCGCCCTCAGTGCTTTTAGCTCTCTGCAACCTCTGGCTCACTTGAGTGCATGTGCTGTGGTAGAGCCAGAGTGGCAGGTGGGCTTTTTTGAGCTATTCCTTATTTCAAGCCATTCCTTAGGGAGCAAGGTGGCAGAATAGCCACCTAGATCTTCTGTTTTCTTCCTGAATCAGAAGTTAATAGACTTGAGATGTGACCCCTGCCTGTGTTCAGTTAGCTGAGGAAATCATTGACTAGTAGCATTCTTAGACTTTAAAGCCATACTCTTAACTGTGAATATGTACCATAAAAAAATACCACAGTGCTTTCACAACTCTGGAGTAGACATATGCAGAATTTGCATATAACACTGGAAATAGTCTTTCATAATGTTTCTGTGTATCTGTTAAACATGGAAATGCAGTTGCTCATAATGTTTACAAAACTTCTGCCACGGGAATGTTGTAGTTAATGAATAACTGCTCAGCATGCCCTTTGCTAGCATGTGATTTTCCTCTTTGATGTTATGCGTGATCTTCGCTTAATTGGATGTAGCTTTAAAGACCTAAAAGTGCTCTCTGAAAAAGCAGTTCTGCTGATTAAATCTAATGACTGGTCAGAACTGGAATCCTGTACATTTTCCTGCCTTCTCCCAGCTGTGGGGAAGCAAAGCTGCTGCTTTGCTGAATTTCATGGTTTCTTGTTAATTTATGGCACCTTGTCCCAAGAATAACCCAAGTGACAGGTCAGCTCTTGTGCATTTGTGCATTTCTGGATTTTGGAGATAATTGAGAGTTAGGAGGACAACTTGGGTTAGGATTACAGCATGAGTTACGAGGGCTCTCTTTTATTTCCTTCTCCACAGAGATGTTCTCATTTAGTTACTCTAATGGAAATTTACTTTCAAAAAACATGTGAAATTATCTCTGTGATTTTGATTATGCTGTAATCTCCATAACTTGGACTGTCTTTTCCTAGAGGAGGTGCTAGTACTTACCAGTTATAGCTGATAGTGTTCACCATTGGCTCTGGCAACCTCTGAGGTAACCGGATGTTTGCAACCACAATTCTTCACAGCACTGCCTTTGCTTCCTTATAGTCAACATCTTAATCATCATAAACTGTTTATCTGCAATATCCCTGTAGTAGTTAGTTGTGACATAAGAGGGGATAAAAGCATTAGAAAGTGTCAGTGAAAGAAGGTGCATTTTACAGCGCAGTGATCATGGCTTTTATTCCGAAACAGTGAAAAACTTAACAGATGCCAGATAGATGATGAGCAAGGTAAAAGCTATGACAACACGATGTGGAAGCAGAGTTCTTGTGTTTCTGCCACTTCTGCCCCTGGCAACGGAGTACCTTTGCCAGAAGGCATCAGCAAGTCTGTAAGTCAATATTTGTGCAGGCTTACCATGACTGAGTTCTTTCATGGCCAAACGCTGCCTGGTGCAGTGTTCTGCATTTGTTAGGTGGAGAAAATGCTTCCTTTTGGAGCAGTTCAGCCTACACTTTGACACCAACCCAAGCCTGCCTAAGATGAATTCCAGTGCCAAATGCATTGTAGAATGCAGAGAATAGTGAATGGTGACTTCAAGGTGTGATGTGATGGTTTTTCATGAGACTTAGGTCTTAACTTTAGGTTATTGCAGAATTACCGGGTTAGCTATGAGCTTCCCAAAGCTGTGTGGAGATCCTCATGCCTGTGAGGGTAAGTATGGTATTATCACCATTCATATAGATAGGGAGCCAAGTCCCTGAGGCTTTCTCTGCCATGTGAGGATGAGAGGAATACACCTCCCCCTCAGCTGTAGAAGTGTATCTGTGGCCAGACTTGATACAACTGTTCTGAGGATTGTGTAGGATCTGAATCAAATCTGTTCAGTCTGGGACAACTGCTCTAGTTACTCTGTCTCTCCTTCAGGCATTCCTAACTATGTGTATTTTAAGTCTCTCAGTGAAAGTTGCTTCATTTACAACTCCCCTTTTTGTAGACAGTAGTAGGAACAATTCAGTGTCTACACTAAAGGAATGAGAACACAGAAATTTTAGGCTCTGATTTGGACTAATTTTTTTCCCCCTCTCCATCACATCAGGTTTTGTTTTGCTTCAGATACAGTGGGTTTTTAAGGTTTTCTTCATACAATACCTGTAATTTTCTGCTACAACGTGGAACCAAATTTGTCATATCCATGTGTTTAATCTTTGTCAGCTTCTCTGTATGAATCACTTGTTACTTTCTATTTGTCCTTAAAAAAATAGTGTATAACTGTAGTTACAGACATCTTAATGCTTTATGGTTGCAACCTGTTTTCAATGCATTTTGTGTTGTGGCACATCAGCAATTTATAATAATATATGAGGGTTTTTGCTCCCACTGCAAAAACCCCCTTATTCTGATTTTATTCATTATCTCTTAGATATGCTTTGAAAACCAATTCTAAAACAAACTAAAAAACAAAGGCAGCATCCAAAAAGGTATTAATAGAAAGTGATGTGTTTTGACTGCACTGTCATTACTAGTATGAGTTCCAAAACAGTCTGCAAATGTAAGTAACAATATGCACATTACTGATTAAAGAAAGGTAGCATGGTGAGAAGAAAGTAGATATAGTAGGACAAAGCTTATTCATACTAATTGTACTGTCAGTGGGCATGAGTTGTAATTATACATACATTGTAATTGTGTAATTGGAATATCCTACCGTATTTTGCTTGAAAAGAGGCAAACCCCCTTGTGTTTAAAATCAAGAGATCTCATGGGCTCTTGAAAGGAAGCTCAGTCTATATGTTGATAGGACAAGCTTGAGTAGGATGGCCAAGTTCTACACCTAAGAAGGAATAACCCAGGAAGGAGCTCTGCGGAAGGGACCTGGGTATCCTGAGGGATAGTAAGCTGTACATGAGCCAGCAGTGGACCTGGCAGCAGGGAAGATTTGACAGCAGTCTGGGCAGTATCAGCTAGCAGAAGGAGGGAAGTGATTAACTTCCTCTGCTTAGCATTTTTTAGACCATATTCCAAATATTGTGTCCTTAAAATTAAAAAAAAAAAAGACAAAACAAAAAACCCCACAGAAAACAGGAGGTGGAGATAATACTGAAGGGAGTTGAGCAAACGATCACTCAGATGCTCAGGAGCTGTAACACATGCCCTTTTAGGAAAGGCAGAGCAAGTGGGACTTGTTCAGCCAGGAGAAGGGACAGATTGAGGGGCACTGAACAGCAGTCTTCTCATACATTTAATAATTTAAAAATTAAATTTAAAAATTAAAAAAAAAAATCATTTTAAGGGCTTTGAAATCCCCAAAATCCCATAATCACACAGATTCTGTAATTGACTTTCAGACCTTTGTCCTTAATTTCACTCCTTTCAGAAGGAGGGTCAGGCAACTGGAAGGACTAGAGGTTCTCTCTGTTGACCAGCTGCAACCCTTAACTCAGACAAATACAAGAAAGCCGAATTCAATTAATACTCCTCCCATCCCCATAGGCAGTTTGTAGGAGGCTTGGAATGTATGTAAGAATTAACAAAACACGCTTTAACTCCTGTGCCAGCCTGAAGAGCCCAAACTTTGCAGACACCACATCAGTCAGTATTCTTCTAAGCTTGACTTGCTCTGAAATTTCAGAAATTCCTTCTGTAATTTCTACTTGTTGGGCTTTATACAACATGAAAAAAATAAGCTAATAAAGAATGACTATGTGATGTTCATTCCCCTTACCTACTGCTGGTTTTGGCATCCACAAGCGTGGGTACCATGGAAATCACAAAATACGTTGCTCAGCATCTCAGGAGACTTTCTGGATGTCTTAGCAGGACATCAGTTACTGTCTGCAGTTAATTCCTGTGCTACAATAAAAATAACTGCTTTTAAATACAAACCACAGACTGTTGCATTTCTCGTTCCTCATGCAAGTCCCTAGACAACTCAACACACCAATATGATGATCAAGAGAAGCCATTTATTAATTATATACTAATCCTTTTATAATATTCTTCTACTTCAAACACACACAGAAGCTACATGTCATTTGCTAAGCACACTTGTCTGTCAATTCTAAACCATCTTCTGATAGGTGGTCATCATCTCTCTTCATGCTGGCAAGTCCCAAAACATACTCTTGTTTTCCACAGTTGTTTTTCCATTTCTTCAGTTTTTCCAGGCCTGGCCCAAGGACACAGGCGATGTTTTCCACTGGTTTCCCAGGCCTGCAGCAGCATCCTCTTGAAGCCAAAGCTGTCCATATTCCAACAATCCCCAACAACAGACTTTAAGTATGGACAGCTTGACACTTGCCATAACATCCTGGAGCATATGCAAGGCAACTGTCCCCCTATAACTGAGGTGGAAGTTACCTCTCTGTTAGAGGAACAATGTATGCATTGAAGGTTACCCTGAAGGATGCTACTTTGGCTTGTGGATACTTAGCCATGTGATTCTAATTTATGGGTGAATGAAGTTTTGAGGTCAAAATCAAAAGCTGACTAGCTCAACTTTGGCCGTTCTTTAGAAAAAGCAAAACAATGCAACTCTGTTCTCCTTGGTGAAAATTTTTAAACCAGCAGGAATTGTATGCTCAGTGAAGGGCACAATTTGACTTAATGCCTTTTTTTGTTTGTTTATTTTTATAGTGTACATCATTGGAAAAGTGAGATACTTATTTGCTCTTTAGTTTCTGATCATGACTGCCTTACAACTATTCAGTGTCTTGCTATCTATAGAAATTGAATTGCCTTGCTTCAGCCCCAGTACTCTTCAGCAAATGGTGGTCTCAAGAGAGAGCCTCCATCACAGAGGGCATGCCTGAACGTTATTGTGATGCTGTTACGGCCTGCTCTGCACTTTGAAAGGGAGAGGCAAAATAAGCTGTGATGAGTAGCTGTCTTTTCAGGGGTACCCTCAGATCAGAGTTGAAGATAATTCTGTCAAAAAGGCTCTGTGTTCTTCTGAGGTGAAGGGTGAACGCAGGTTTCCTGCGGTTTGTCTGACATATTTCACCTTTAGTGTCAGGAAACTTTATTGTTTCTAAAGCAGACAGTGATAATGCAATTGGTAATACATTATATGAATGATCTTTGTTTATGTGGAAAAAATTAATAGTGTGGTTCAGTAGGAGCAAAATCCTGAGTTACATTTTTAAATGTTTTGCCGCCCATTTGTGAAGATAATGTTTGTATGACATTGAAACTCATACAGAAAGTACTTAATTTTTTAACAGATAATTAGGCATTAGCCAAAGAAGATGGAGATATATATCACTTTTGAGTCAGAAGTTTGGAGATGGAAAATCCTGTTTGTGTTATTTCTGTGCCTTCTGTGCTTATGGTCTCGCAAATAATTTACGGCATTTTATTTTAAATAATTGTTGTAAAGTATGTCAGACTGTATTTTTGTAAGATCATCAAAGGTGAAGTCAGCGTTTTATTCTTAAGAAAAGAGGATGTTAATTGTGCATTTAAATGACATGTAAATTGTGTGGGTTGGAACAGAAGGCACAGGCTCCTCAGATGTTCTTATGATGTTCAGCCAAGTCACATCTCTCTTTTTGGTGCAGGTATTTTTGGCCAGAAGCTGGAAGATACCGTCCGGTACGAAAAGCGCTATGGGAACCGCCTGGCTCCTATGCTGGTGGAACAGTGCGTGGACTTTATCCGACAGCGGGGGCTGAGGGAAGAGGGCCTTTTCCGACTGCCTGGGCAGGCTAATCTTGTCAAGGAGTTACAGGATGCATTTGACTGTGGAGAGAAGCCTTCTTTTGACAGGTAAAAGCCTCCAGCTGTTCCCCACTCCTTGCAGCCTGGACAGGACACACTGTGCTGTGCTGTGCTGGCTGACCCACAGCGCTGTAAAACACGTGGCAGCAACAGATAGAATGACATGTTTTTGCAGGTTTTTCTATGTGTTTCCTATTAGCCGTCTAAAATGTCGTCTTTTTTTTTTTTTTTTGTGACTTTGATGTTTGATTTCAAAGCATTTCTGGAGAATTTCCTTTTGTGAAAAGCTGTTTAGGAGACGTATTGCTAATGATTTGGCTTAATCAAAAATATCTGGATTACCTTGATCTTAATATCATTTGAAATGCGATGGTGGTGCTGGCATTTATTGAGTTCCACAAATGACGAATTTCTCACCAATCTCAGTATGTTCTATTATCTATAAAACTGACTGGAAGGGAAGTATACTGTTATGTGTTCCTTTAGAATTTAGGACCTTTGGTCTTATAATTAAAATCACTCTGACCATAATAACAAACCTAGGTGGTTTTGAGGGTTCAGCGCCAATTTGTCTTCCACTATTTATGCAGTTTTACAAAGTTAATGAGAGTTTCTGGGCCAAGGAAAACCTAGTCCTGTTCACACAGCTGTGTATCACTGGTCTTTTTGTGCTCTTTTCCTATAAGCATTGACAGCAGTAATCCACATGTGCAGAGTGTCCAATCAGAAAAACTGAACCAGTGGATTATGAATGCAACATAAACTTTTTAACTGATCAGAATTAAAGTGATGGTAACAAAATTTGAATTCAAGAGATGGTTAAACAGTGTTCATCCTCAGATTTGGCCTAAGTGACATCTGTAACACACCTCAACAGTGGAATCAGGATACTTCAATCCAGCTGAGGGTCCAGTGTGAATTAGGAGGAAGAGACAGACCTCATTTATTATGTGGGACCTTTGTCTGATAGCAATCCAAGTTAACAGGAAGGAAAGTATAGCTTGATCTTTTAGTGCAAAAACATGTCACGATATGAACCTGATTGCTGGAAGGCATTTATATCTCTCCATTCCCTATTCCTGTGAAGTGAGCAAATTTGTTAAGCGAGAAGGTTTGTTTATCACAGATGCACAGAAGGCAGACACCTGTAATGCTCTTTCATCTCCAAGTTTCCTCACTTTAAAAGAAAAGTCAAGAATTTATAATGCTCTGAGAAAAAAGATTTGTCTTCCTATGAGGTTTATTAGTTTCTCATTCTAAGGTGAGTTAGGATAATGGACAAGTAAATGGCTTTAAGGAGCCAGAGGACTGTGGGAAGTGACAGTGTTGGCTGATAAATGTTCGTGGCATGCTCACTTACAGTTTAAAGATTCTGTAGCTTATTTAAAAATGGTAAAGAAGCATCTATGGGGTATATTTCTCTTACTTAGACATTCAGATAAGTATTACTGATCATGTCTGTCTCTACCAAAGATACAGTAGGCGAATGGCAGAAACAAAAGGTTATTATTTTCTGTGCCTGGAAGCTGAATAATTGTGGAGCAAATGCTTAAGAAAACAAGTCACCCCCAAACTCCAGGAAGATGATGTACTGAACACCCTGCTGAGAGGTACAGCTTGAAGGAAAGTGCACAAGTTCTAACTACTTAAAACAAATGAGACCAGGGCTCAGCCACATTAATATTTTTTATTTCAAGGTTATCTAGCAACATCTGTAGCACACACTAATGAGCCCCATGAACAGGTATGCTAGCTGAGCTTTAGCAGATGAAAATAAGAGATTTTACATGCTGCTGCTGTATAGCAATTCGGAACATCAGCAGGAGCTGCCTATAAACTGCTGGTCCTGCAGTTCTGCTTCTGAAGCTGAGAATGTATGGAACACTGACCTTGTACGTCCACGTGTGTTGGGAAGGGGACTTTTCCTATTTGTTTTTTCACATTAGAGTTTGGAGAGGTGTGATTTAGGTGTAGCAATGGTCCAGAAGTCAGGCAGATATAAATTGTCCTCTGACCTCTGCATTGTTTCCATTGGGCATCTTGTTTTTTCCCTCCAACCTTTTGTAAGGTCTTGAGGGGAAGTTCATTTCACAGTGTTTATAGAATGCCTATGTGATATGGTAATATTTTGGGGTAATTTCTCATTGTGCTGAACAGCAGCGTGATCTCCAGGTTTGATGCAACCTGTTTGGCAAGTTGGTAAGTTTCCACAGTGTGAAAAGTGCTTTAGAGAAAAAAATACATATACCTTAGGCATCCATGCTTACTTTCTCTCATGAACCTCCAGATCCACTGTGTTCAATCTGTAATTATATGTTATTGTTAGTCAAAAGTCCTATAGTGCAAAATCTGCCTAGGTTCTGTTTGTTAAATTTACATTTAGCCCATTCTCATACATGAATAGCAATAAAGATTTTTGCAGTTAGAGCAGAGCTGACATTTTTGTTCATGGGGCACAAAACACAATGCAGTACAGGTCACACTTCCATAATGGTGCTGGGTCACCGACTCTGACTGGGAGAAAGACTAGCTGCTGTCATCAGTGTTGGAACTAATACAAAGGGCTGATGTTTGAGGAGTTTGCCATTTTTCATACTGACATTTTTTCCGTGCATGTAAGTCAAACAAAGACTTTAGAACAAGTGAAGGTGCTTTGAAACGTGTGTGTAGGCTTGCATATATGTTTGTGTGATAAATTGCTATTAAATAATCCTTCTCTTTATGCTCTCTTAGCCAATTCTGTAAAATATGTAACATACAGAATTAAAGGCAAAGCCAAAGGTAAGATGATACAGCCATGGCTAGTATTCCTTTAAAATGTCACCTCTGTTTTAAGATGGTTGCACACCTTAAAACACCTTACGGGTGTTGGGACATGGAGTTCACAGGCACAGATCTGCTCTTTGGCCCAGAGCTGAGCTGCTGTCCGTGGCTCTTTGGAGACCCTGCCCTTCTGCCCTCTTGCCTTCCTGTCTGCACCCCTTTGGCAAAGAACACAGCAGAAAAAGTGCAAACAGAACAAATGTAGCAAATTTGAAATGAGAAGTAAAATAGCTTCACTCAAAAGAAAGTGCAGCCATGCTTTGAAACACAAAACATACGTGACAAATGGTAGCCTCTCACATGAGTTAGCAGCTGCATGTTCCCATACTGAAGTCAGCTATAAAAACGCAGAGTGAGGCCACAGCAAGACAGAGACTGGCAGAAACCTTCGTGTATTAATTTGATCTGGATCTTAGAGTTGGAATAAGGTGTTGCTGAAGAATCGTGTATGAGAATGAAACCAGTATTTCAAATTTCTCAAACTCACAGACTGAGAACACCCAGTGTCTGATCTGAAACATCCAATACCCCAGGCCCCCTCATATGAAAACTGGAACATCGTCATTTCTCACAGTCTTGGAAAAGGGAGGTGCAGCTGCTACAACTGAAAATGCTGAGGCCTTTTGTGTGAAGAAAAAAAAAAAACCTCAAAATTGTATGTCAGCTTATAACAAAAAATCAATAAATACCTTACTCCCTCTGAACGCATCTGCACATATTGTGAAATTTGCTGTAAGGAACTAACAGTGCAATTAAGGCAAGCACTAATTTGAAATATCCTTGGTATTTCCAGTACAGCTCCACCTTGATGCAAAATCGCCCCCTCCAGGGAGTCCATTTTGCTTGTCCTCAGGGTATTTGCTTCTCTCTGCTTGCGTGGCTATATTTTACTTATAAAGTCCCTCATCTTCTTTACAAATCATACATCTGTAATGATACAAAGTGAATTATGACCATTTGTTCTGTAAAATTAGCATAGAGAATATGGCACTGCATAAGGAAACTAACATAAGGATTTGTTCTACAGCTTCTACCTAGAAGGGGTAAAAAATTGGATTTCTCTTTTTACATTACCTCTTTGCATCTGCTGTTCATCACAATTACTACAAGGTGACATGCAAGCTAAGATTGCTCGGGGGGAAAAAAAATATGAAATGTCACCAAGACAAATACTAATAAAAAAAGTAATGTGATTGATTGATGTGTGGGGCTTGGATTTTCATAACTGTCACTGATGTATATAGTTCAGAAGAGTGTAAAAAATTACATAGCTCACCTGCCAGCATTTGTGTGCATTCACAAAAGAGAAGAAAAGCACACAAATGCATGTTCAGCAAAACAAAATCCCTACTACATTCTTTTATGGGTATGAATTCCTCTAAAGAAGAATGCAGTACATTATAGGGCAAAATGTTCCTTACTGCTCTAGTCACCATTGCAATCAGCTGATAGAAGGGTCCATAAGTGACAGTATGTGCTAGCTGGCAAATGCTGTTATTTACTGGAGCCAAGAAATCCAGAATGTAGAACTGGTATGTTCCTGTGTGTTTAATCACTGGGATTGTTGGAGCAAAATAAGACAATGATGAGGACTGTAATAACATAATATCTGCAAGGTGAGCAGGAGCACATGCACAGTTCCTATTCTCCTCCAGAAACAAAGAATGTTTTAAAATGTTGGTGAATGCAAGAAATGTGTCTCAGTGGGGCTGCAGTCTGCACTGGCACTGTGCAAACTGCAACTGGAAATCGCTGGTTATAAAAATTTTTCTTTGTTTCCCAAATACAAGCCTGCACGTAAGAATTTGTTTAGAAGCAGATAGTTTCCCACAAGGAAGGGGCTTTATTTACTTCCTGCTGGCAAAGTGCAGTAATCCCTGAACCCCCACATTTTTATGTGGAATGAAGTCTTTACTAGAAAGCTGGTTCCTGCCAAACACAAATGGCCTTAGGCCTGTGAAAATTCCTGTTTGTTTCTGCCTGTTCTAGGCTTTCTTCCCTAATCCTCACAATCTGCTCATCAGCTATGCCTCTGGAGCAACTTCCATGTCCTTTCCAATTCCAGCCCTTTTCCTAACCAGCTAGCAGAAATAACCACTGCATATGGCACAATTTAAAGACCTAGTCTGGCAATTAAATACACATTAGGAGACACATTTCTAGTGTGATGCAAGGATCATTAAATCAGTTTAATTGGTGTCCTGTTGTGTTTTTAGTTGGTTTTGGTGTCCTTGGTGTGTTTTTAGTTATTGGCAATGAATGAACATTTGTAGTTGCTTTGTGTGAATTTCAGTTTCAGAAACTGTCGGTTTGTCAGCCGAGAGTTAAAAGAGGAAAAAAAAGGCATCCATATATTTCATTTGTCAATGACAAATGACTTCTTAGATGGCCATGGTCATCTTTAAGAAAGGATGACATTTTCTTACTGTGTGGAAGGTCTCAGACTGTGGTTTTCTAAAGCATTCCTGCTTAGGGTTGCACGATTTGTGGTTTTTCTTCCAGTTAACAAGAACAGGTAGTTTATTTGTGGTGATTTTCATGTTTTGCATATGCTTGAAATCCCTGAAAAAAATCTGGGAGAAGCTTAACAGCCTTTCTGAACAATCTATTAAGTGATAAAATAATTAGCAGCATCTTCACTGGAGATGGTTGATCTTTTCCTAATGGAAACCCATTTGTTTCTAAGGCCTCTGCCACCTTACCTGAAAGCATTGTGTTTGTCTTTAAGGATCTGTATTTTTCTAAGTAATTTTAAAATCCTTCCATAGAGTTTGCCCTTCCATTTTTGCTGTCTTCATTGCTGTTTTTGAAGCATCACTCTGGAACCTGAACGAATTGGCTGCTGCTAAAATTACTGCAGTGGATGTCTAACTTGGAAATAGTCTGCCAATCTTCAGTATTCCTAGTGGGCCCTGGAAGGTAGTGTGCATTGCAAAAATCATGAGCACAAGGGCAAAGGAGCAGAATATATGTCTGCTGTATTTCTCTGTCTAAACCAAAAAATAAGAATTGATATCAGTTGTTAGCTTAAAGTAGAGCCAGACTTCTGTGTCAGCAAGGAGAGGAGGAGACAGCTCAGGGCTTAAAATGGTAAATGTTTTCATACATGTTTCACAAGTTGTAGGCAAAATTCCATCTGGTACTTAGATTAGGCACAGTACTCTTTGTATTAGATGTGCCTTGTATAGGAAAATTGTATAGAGCAATGCTTTGGAAATAGCCACATAGGAGAAGTAAAATCACATAGGGCATTCCACCAGTTGCGTTATGCTTTTAACCTGACCAACCTTTGAATTTTGGGACCCAAAAAAAGCTTGACTCTCCAAATCAGTGAAAACACTCCTGATTGACTGTAACATTAGTGAACATGGGCTCTGCCCTCCTAAGCTCTGGGTACTGGGCCCTCAGCAGTCCTGTTAGTACTGTGATTCTCCCTCTGTGTAGTTACGCACATTTGTGGAGTTCTCTTGCTGTTTCTTACTTGGTGTTTCATCACTGGTTCATCATGGGCTTAGCATCTCACTTAGGCTGCCTGAAAACTGGCACAAAGGTGCCCACTGGGCAGGTGGGTGCTGTAACATCCTCCTGTGTCGGGAGAGTATCTGCACTGCTCTGAGAGCTGCCTCTGCAGTCTGAACGCAGCTAAGCAGGGGCATGGTCAACAGATGTGGTTGTGGGTACAGGATATGTTGGTGAGGGAGACTGATCTGTGGCATGTCTGAAATGATAGAGCTGTAATTCTAATCATTCTGGGGGGGTGCACAAACTGTTTGTCCTGTAATGTTCTCCTTCATTTTATTACCAGAACTCCTAAATTGAATTATAGCCTCACAGCTTGTTGTTTCCTACTGTTTGTTCTGTATGCAAACTGTTTACGTGTCATCATGATCTAGAGCTATTTTTGGCACAGCTTTAATCTTTGTGTAATGTGACCTTGCCTTGTTAATACTTCCCCTCTCTGAGAGTTTATGAGAGGCCTATTGGCTTTGTGCTCTGAAGTGCTGACTCTGGCTCTCTGAACACGCTGTCTGCTTGTCTGAGTGTGGGTTTCTGGTGACCTGCTGGGCTTCAGTAATGCTGTTTATGGTAGAGAGAGTGAAAAACTCCAGGCAGTGTAATTGGTCTGACAGCCACTTCCACGGTGTCTGTGGTATCACAAAGGAAAGTGCTGTCAAGACAGCAATGCCATGAGAGATATTAATGGCAAAGTTGAGATGAATGGGGCTTTGAATATGGGTAGTCTGATGACTAAGGAGAGGCTGGGACGCATTTGCGTTTGTCATGACTTTGCATGAACAGTGGTGGAGTGGGGGATGCTCCTTTGGAAATGTCATCGGTAAAGCAATATTAATATTTCAGTGAGATAAGTCATCTTTCTCAGACTTCGCAGCACAACTTGCTGAAATAGACTGCTTCTCAGCTTGCTGATGCTTTTTTGTGTTACATTCAATTTCCCACTTTGTGCTTTGTCATTCCCATTTTAAGCTTTTAATTATTCCTTGTGCACTTGGAGAAAGCCTGCCTCAATTAATGAGAGTTGTTCCAATTTAGATAACAGAGGGGTTTCTGCTGGAATTGACATACTGTATTTTAATACACATTAATGAATACTTTTAATCATGTTAATTATGAGTCTGTAGTCATGAAACACTTTGATATTATATTGTCAGATGGCAAAAGAGATACGAAGATGGGTACAATCATTAAATTTCTGTAGCTGTAATGATCCTAGAATATATGCAAGGCCAGTTTTGAAGGGGGATATTCTGCCTTTTCTTACACTGATCATCTGTAGCTGGAAAAAGGAGTAAAAGATCCTCTATGGGCCCTGCAAAGATCCACATCTTAAAACCTACACAAATTGCCTTAAAGGCAGATATATAAATGCTGATAGTTGACTTACACTGGATAGAACACTGCAGACTGACAAGGGAAATAAATACTCCTGATTCTCCAGCGAGCTTGCAGTTCAACACTTAACTTTGAAACTCACAGCTGTCCTCTGTGGCTGAATTGTGCTTAATGGTATTTTTTAACTGAAACACTTAAAATACAGATGGATTAGGACTGGAGTCTGCCATTTTAAAATTTTCCTCTGTATTTTAAAGGAAAAGGTGAAAAAAATAATACTAGACCACACAAGACTCAGAGTCTATGAAACACTCCTTTAGTTACATTTTTATAAAAATATTGACATTTTTATACTCATAGTTGCACTCAAGGAAGAAAGTTTCTAGTTTTTGTCTATATGTTGCTAAATAGAATTTAAAAATCTAATTCTTGAAAAGCTTGGCAAACAGTATGTCAGTGTATGTATATTTTTTTTTTAGGCTGCCAATTTCTGTATGATAATTTCTGTACAGATAGATTAAGTCCTAAGCAATAGTCCAGTACAATTTAGGGGATAGAAACATAACAAAACGTGTTCCAAAATGTTATTTGCGATCCCACCATCTTGTGGTAGTCTGAGGTATTGCCGTAGGAAATTTAAAAAAAAAAAAAAAGTAGTTTAAAATCTTGCCTGTGTGTACCCATCTACTAATTGTGACCTGGGTTTCCAACCCCGGCTTAGAAAACACCTTTCTGTGTACTCCTATACATCATGTGCTTCAGGAGCTTAGTTTGAAAGCACAAGACTTCCTACTGTTTCCTTTCTTGTCTCAGTTTTCCGTGATAGAGCCACAATCTTTAGCACTCAACTAACCCTTTGCAGTGATAGTCTATCAGTACTTCACACTGAATGAAGAAAATTTATAAATTACATTCATTTTCTGGGCTTCTGTCCCCTTCGTCAGCCTTTTGATCTTTTATCTGCTGTGCCTTAAGGAGTAAGTATTCCACTTTGCAGCAAGGATGGGTGTAAAACTATTCTTCTGTACTGCATAAGGCACGATAATGGCAGTACAGAGAAGCGAATGTGATACTGCTTAATCCCCTGCTGGGAGACCTGTGGGCTAAATTAGTTGTTCTTCAGTAATTTCCCTCACTTAACATGTTTGACTCTTGTATTTTGGGAAGGCCTCTCCAGTTTTATACAAGTAGTCTCTGGAAGGATGTGGTTCAGTTCTGCAGCAAGTTTTCCTCTTTAAATAACAATAATAGTAATAATAAAATCTCCTAAAAGACAATCAGTGCCAAGCAATTAAATTCTCTGTAGATGCATGGCCTGTGGTCTCTTTCACTGTAGGGCTTGTTCTAAAGCTGACAGTTCACATCTGCTCTCTGTGGCTGCTTTTTCTGACCAGAGAGAGTCTTCCCCTCTGTATTTGTTTGTTTTTTTTTTTTTTAACTTTCCAGATGCACTGACAACTTGGGAAACTGAAGATCTCTCTGTAAAATTGCTTCTTCTGTAAGGCTGAATAGTGGCCACTGCCTGGGTGTGCATGCCATGGTTGTGTTCTAAAAAGTAGCACTGATGGCAGCAAGACATGCAAGCAATTCCCGGAGAGATTACTGGGGTCTGGGCTTTAAAAAGTCCTTGGGTTGTGCAGTCTGTAAGGACTTTTGATAGCCAGGATGTCGAGAAGAGCTTCATTTCACTTAGTTGGCATCTGGATTGGGAATAGGTAGAATGGAAAGGTTAGAGGTCAAATCTGAGCTAGCATTTGAAATGTCATAAAAGAGTACAATTATACCTAGTTTTAGTACCGTTGCCTACATTTGTTATATATTCATCTGAGGAACAGGGTGGGGTAAACACTGTTTTGAATTGAAACCACTCTACAGTAGAGGGTTGCAATCAAGAGATTAGAATTTGAAGTTTCTTCAAAAATGTTGATTTGCATTAGTGCATTATAGAGTTTCCCTAGAAAATACTGTTTGAAACTTGGGCTGGGAATTATTCATGATGGAAGTAGAAATGTTTTCTGCTAATTTATTTTGAGGATATTGGTGGTGGGTAGCATTTAAATATATACAGTGCTTTATCATCTCTCTTCTTATGTTTTGACATACCATACTACATTATTCTAAGGTTGTTCCTATAATTCTTGTTAAGATTTAACTTAGTAAAAGCCATTACTATTTTAACAATTCATTCCAAAATAATGATTAACATACCTCTAGCACAGCTTAAGTGTGTCAAATACCAGTGGTTCTTTTCAGACACTGTGGGTTTAAAAATATTCCAAGTGTAATGTCTTCAAAGAAAAAGAAAATACATAAAAATGTGCATTGTAGAAATGTCTGTGCATTTTCTATTAATGAAAAGTGCATAATTTAGTGCTTGCTTTTTTGATTTATCCAAAATCAGAGGGAAAGATATCAACTTGCAGTACAGCTCTTTATCTGAACCAGGGAAAGCATGTAGACCATTCCAGCAAGGATTTGAATAAATACCTGAGTAGCTAAACCCAAGAGATGGAGTCAGATGTAATGCAAGGGATATTTCTTCCTGCTAAGTTACAGCTTTTATCCAGTTTCTACTTACTTTTCAGAGAAATGCTCCTAAGTTACCAGAACATAACTTTATACACCAAAGAAACATTTAAGCAAGTGTGATTGCATACTCTGAACTCGTGATTTTGATTCTTCTCTCCATATTCTTACTTTCAGTATGCCTGATAAACAGCCAAGGCTCCTACTAGCTAAATCCAAAAGACCCATTAAGTTTTTGCAAATGTAGTTATGGGAAAGCACATGTCATATCAGGTCTTTGACTGTCAGCCCTATAACATTACCTGTTGTGTAAGCATTCTGGCATTTTCTATTTGGTGCCTTAGCCTGCTCAGTACAAGATAGAACTAAAACTCATTTCCCAGGGATTTATGTTTCTTTATGTAAAGCATATTCACATTTCCAGTGTAAGAATACAGCTGAAAAGCACAGCAGTCATTTTGTGGGAGCCCATAGGAAATAGAGGCATGCCAGGGAAAGAGCTGTAAATTCAGATGGGTAATGCTTCAACTGAACACCTGTGGTATTTATGGTTTCCTTTAAAATCTGCTTCCTTAATACTGATACCAGAGGAGCTGGTGATAAAGTGGAATTGAGACATGCTGGACATGTTTTGGGAGCTGGGGCTGTCTCTGGAAGGAGAATAATTTCTTCTGTGTGAATGTAATGCCTGATTTCTGGCTCAGGTGAAAATGAAAAGCATCATTTAACATGTATTTTGCATGTCTGATGAGGGAGATGTTTGTCAAGGGGAGCCAGGATCTTCTCAATCCCTATGCCTGCAAATAGGGCCTTATGTATAGTTATTTACAGTAATATATCACTACAGCCGACAGAAAATTGCCAGTGGGTATCCTAAGTTCTTTATAGGACAAAAAAGCCCAACAAAAACAGATTACAGATAGGATCTGTAAATGTATATACTGCTGATGAGTAAAACTTGGGGTGACAAAGGGCAAGGGGCAGTTTTTAACCTGTCAGTCTCAGTATTATCCTGATTGACAGTAATGTCTTCCTGTGTTCCAACCCAACAGCAACACAGATGTGCACACGGTGGCTTCGCTGCTTAAGCTGTACCTGAGGGAACTCCCAGAACCAGTCGTACCCTACGCAAAATACGAAGATTTTCTTTCCTGTGCCAAAATGCTCAGCAAGGAGGAGGAAACGGTGAGTTGGTAACTTGAGCAAGATGAACTAAAAGGTTGGCATGAAAATAAAAGGCTCTACCGGTTTTGAGGAGGAGAGAAGCTGGTCGTTGTCCTAATTTAAATGTGCATCTGTTAATTGAGACAGTTTTTGTATGAAAATTGTTGCCATCTGGGCCCTTTGGAAGTCTAAATAAAGGTGCATAGCATAGCCATAACTGTATTTATTGCATGTCACTGAATCCAGTTCAAGTAAACGTCATTGTAACCAACAGCTTCCACTTTGCATGGAAGAGACTTACATTTTCATGGATTAGATTCTGAACTGTAAAAGGAAGGGTCTTGGTTGTTGCTGTTCAACTCTTGCCATTAAGTCAGGAGTCATTTTCTTCTAAGCAATGTGATGCCAACTTTTACTGTCTTGGCTGAAGGTCGGTGAGCTCTACTCAATTGCCTGTCATTGAATCACAGAGCTTTAGAAAGGTGGAGCAGGCCATCTTCCAGACTCTCTTGAAGAAACAGCATAACACAGGTGGGCAGAATAAGGGTTCTGACTGATAATATGTGCCCTGCAGTGGCATGTGCCACCTACATATTATGTAGTGGGCACTACTTATGTCTGAACACATAAGAAACTATCTGTGTGCTTATGGGTAATGAGGTTAACCCTGATATTTTCTTTTCAAAGAACATCCAAATAGGTTTCTCCTGTTGATGTCAGTGTACTGCCTTAATTTTCTAAGATGGTTATTTCTGTTTAATTCCTTTTCGACATTTGAAATTCTGCTAGAACTGGAACCCATCCTACCTAATCTTCTAATTAATTGAGTAGGAGCCCCTTCTTAGTAAGAGACTGTCTCCTTTCTGACTTTTCATGATGACTACCAACTGCAGAGGTGGTAGTTTTCCCATTTGATGAAATGCCAGCAGAAGAAAGATCTCTGACAAACTGTCTCTGTGACCATACTGTCTTAGACCTATTGAAATCAGACTGGATTCCTCACTGACCTTTACAGCTTGCTACAAGGTGCACATTTTGTCAGCTGCTTGCAAAAGGTGGGAGTGGGCTGTGCAGCTGGTTTAATTTAAACTGCTCTTCACACAAGTTATGGCAGGGGATCCTCAGAAGTGAAGCTACAGCTGTTTGCTTATGTGTTTTGCATATGTCTCTGAACACTGATAGCTCCAGTGTAAAGCCACCTGACAGCCCTGCAGTTAGTCATCATGTAGTTCATACTTCAGTGATATTAAGATTCAGTTCTTTCTGTAATTTTACAGTGGCTTAGTCCAGAGAGTATTTATATAGTTCCTCAGTAACTATGCCATAAAGCACTTTATAAAGTTAATTTTGAAAGCAAGATTCATACTACAGTGGCCTTCTGTGCTGGAGGTGCTCCTGACAGTTTGTGAAAAAATAAGTGCTGTAGGTGATGAGCCACTTCAATCCTGTTTGGTGGCTTAGCAGTCCAAGGCTGTCTGACTGGATTTTCAGTTGATCTTTCTCTGTGCAGGAGATGAAAGTGCAATCACTGTTAGGGGAGAGAGCTGCACATCTTAATTCTTTTCTTAACCCACAACCAGCAAACTTGTGCACTGTCGTTCTCTGCCCATCTTGTCTTGCATTTGTTTTCATAGCACACTGTAAACAAAACCCCACTGATGCTGGCAAAGTACCAAAACCCCATATTGAAAAAGGGCCCACAGGCACTGGTTGGTGAGGAGTGTAGCCAAGGTCTGTTTCCGCAGGGCAGAAAAATTAGTGTTGGATATTCTGCCTGTTTCATTCCCAGGGTAGGCACACACTGAAATAACTGTTCATTAGTCTGAGTCTAGTGTGGACCCGAACTGGGTAAAATAACCAGATAGTTTCTCATGTGAGATGCCAAACTGATCAAACCAGATCTGTCCCTGGAAGCATCAGCCTTGATATCAGCAGGACAAATGGAGCTGCTGGTCAAAGACAGAGTGGAACAGAAAGAAAAGACAGAATGAAACCAAGATACTTATTTACTTATTTTTTTCCAGAGCTAATCCTTGTTAGCCAGAACCAAAGTGGATTCTACTGGCTGTTTCTGATCATAACCTGTATGAACACTGCAGTGTCAGTGGTGTGTTTATTGTCTTGTGATTGAAATTGCTGACTTTTCATTTTAATGCCTGGTAAAATACTAAGAAACTGTGCCTCATCAGCCTTTTTTTGTTTTATTTTCCTTAAACCATTTCCAGGGCCTGAAAGAACTGGTGAAGCAAGTGAAGAGCCTGCCAGCTGTCAATTATAATCTGCTGAAATACATCTGTAGGTAAGTGCTCTTGCAGGAATATCACAATGGTATTTATAACTGTGAGCTGACTGACAAACCTGTCTGTGTATGTGCCCTGAAGGAGAAGCATTGCTCACAGTTGGAGGACTGGTGAACTCTAGTGAGTGCGCTAAAACTGTAGCTTTACTGCATGACTAATTAGTACTTTGCTCTAGCAAGGTGCACAGTTAGGACTTTTCTTTCCTAAGCAGACTACACTCTGCAAGGAGTGCGAGAAGTTAGAAGTGAATGTATTCTGTCCTCTTCACTGGAAACTGCTTTTCCCATTTCTAACTGTAGTTACTGGCCTTGCCTCTGCTCTCCTGAAGTGCACAGCCTTGAAAACTGGTTATGACTTGTAGCATAGAGAGTAATCTTGTGAATAAATCGAAGATCTTAAAAAACATGTCGTATACAGCTGCAATTTGTGAACTTAGAGAAAGTTCCTGGCATAAAATAATTAAAATTGAAAAGAATCTAAATTATTTTTTATTCATTTTTATTTCATTTTATGAACTAAGTGATTGATTAATTATGCTGGAGAAAGTTACCATCTTCAACAGAGTTATCTTGTAGTCAGTCCAGATTGAGATTAAAGATTTTTTTATCAGTGAAGCATTTTGAAGAAAATCTGAAGGAATTGAAGACAATGCCTTAAGATTACAATATGTTCCGTGAGGATTCAGAATGGAATACTTGAACTGTGTTAAGGAACAATCACATGCTTTGACTTTTTTTTTTTTCCATTTTTTGTTTACATGTTTCCTAAGGACCTCTTTCTTCCCCACAGATTCCTGGATGAAGTCCAGTCTTACTCAGGTGTAAACAAAATGAGCGTGCAAAATCTGGCTACTGTTTTTGGCCCAAACATCCTTCGTCCCAAAGTGGAAGATCCTCTGACTATCATGGAGGGTGAGCTTACTATATATAACTTGCAATAGAAAGAAGAAATGCCTTCAGGTTTATTAACAGCACATACCAGTTGATATGCAGTAAGTTCAATATATCTGCTCTATAGACACAGAAATTTTCAACCTGAAGGAACTTCTGGGTTAAATCTGGCAGGTTATAAAAGGTACCGAGACGTGGAGCATTGCAAACAGACTGCATGAGATTGTTCTGCCCTGGCAACTTCACTGAACATACACTTTTTCTCTGAAAACTTCCTGCACACATGGCATGTTCTTAGTCAGCTCATGTGGTTGGAGTGCAGTTAATATGTTACCTGTGGTAAAATATTAAAAAATACGTGAGAAAAAGTTACTACAGGTTCACACTGCAGTGATCCGTGTAGAACCCCCCACAAGGCAGTTGTATTACATGCCTTCTTGCACAACAGGGGTCAAATTGTCTTCTGCATTCTGGTACTTACAGACATATTCACCTGTAGCATTTTCCTATGATTAAGATAAAAATATGGACATGATAATCTCCTCCTATAACCTCCTTCTAGGCTTAGTCTTTGTGACTTTCATTCTCCATAGAATACATGAATATGAAGGGTTTACTTAACTTTCTCAGGAATTAGAGAGGTACACAGACCTTGCACTGAAAAATTTACCTAAACTCAAAAACTGCTGTTTTCATAGTTTATGTGAGAGTGTATGCTGTGAGTATGAGGCTTTTTCACTTCCCCACATACTACAATTGTTCATGTATGTGTTTTTCCAAAGTCTTATGTTTCCTTGTTCTTCCTTCTAATTCTTATCACAATGACTATGTTGTTGTGAACAGAAACATGGCATTTCCAAATCAAGAATACCCAGGATTAGTTGTCTGAACAGTAGCTCAGACAAACCAGAACACCTTCTAAAGTGGAAAGGATTTTTTAATCATCATCCCCACTTTAATGTCTGGATTCTCATTAGCACAGAGGAGAGCTTGATTATGCATTTGATTCTAAAAGGTTTGCAAGAGCAGACATCCAATTTACGTGCATAACTGTGCATGAGTATCATCACACCTGTGCAGTTTCAAGTACCCTCAATTCTGTGCTTGTGGCTTTCCCCTGGTTTCTCTACATCCTTGCCTCAAATTCCCTGTGACTATCTGAATACAGGGGTGCAGAGATGAGCTTCACTGTGTCATTGAAGTCCTAGTTTACACATCTTACATCATCTCCCCATGGTGTTTTGAGAGGCAAACACGGGTCTTTCCTGCTTTGTTTCCTTCCTCTTCAGCTGTCTTATCTTGTTTCTCTCAGGAGTTACCTTTTTTTTGTGTGTGTGGGTGCATGTGATGCCCATCACTTCACTTTGAACCTGTCTCTTGGTTTCTACCTGCATAACTGCCAGACTGACTGAAATACTAGCTTCTCTTACCCTGGCACTTCTGTAGACCTTAGCAGCCTGGTATATAACTGCTGGGAATGTTTTTCTGTCTCTTCTTTCCATCCTTTTCCATTAAATAGTGCAAGAAGTGGTTCAAATTGTTTAATAGGTTGGAACTGGAGAGAGACATCACAGAGCTGACTTACGCCACTGACGTCAGTAAGAACAGTGTCTCAGAGGATGACATTTACTGATGGGATACCATTCATCTTCAGCTCACCTGGGTCAGGGAGACAGATGGGGATTTGGGATGGGGAGAGGTGTTAGCCATTCCTAAATAAAATACTAACTTCTAGGTTTATTTTTTTCCAGAACTGGACACTGTATAAAGTTGGTGGGTTGGCCTGTGGTTTTTGAAACTTTGTGCAAGAAAGTTTTCATTTTGGTGGGGTTTTGTTGTTGTTGTTGTGTAGTTGGTTTGTTCGTTTGATTTTAAACTGGGTAGAAAGGGAAAATAATGTGTTTTTCCTGCTCTTGAAAGCAGCTCTCCAGCCTGCTTATCAACAGCCCTAGCACTAAAATGATGGTGACTGCTGTAAGAAATGGGATGGATACTACTCTCACTGTAGAAAAATACATACTTTTTTTTTTATCTAAAGGGAAACAGATTTGATTAAATAGATTTATGTCCTCTCTATAAGCATAACTTTTAAGATTTGACATAAGACAGTGCTGATTTGCAATTGCGCTACACATAGTTAAATGTATAGGAACTTTTAACAGACTGTACATTGATTGGTGCTCATGGCCACTTTTCTTCTTTGCTTTTTGATTTTTGGAAGATACAGAGTGCTTTTCTTGCACAATCACTCAAAGTCAAACATGCAGCTAGGGGTAACCATATACCTGTATAATGGGGATGAGAAGTTGGGTTTGTTTAAGTAAGATTTTTTTTTCAGACTTCCAGCCATGGGGCAATTTTTTCCTGTCAAAGGCAGAGGTAAAAGTTACCTGAGTACAGTGCAATGTTTGTAGTAATGCCTGCATATAACAGCTAAAGTTCTCAGAAGGAATACAGCCAAGTGTGTCACAGGAGCAACTAAGTGAATTTTCCTGCTGCCTAGTTCTAATGTATGATTTTGCCTTAGCAAACAAACAAATGAGACCACTTAAAAAAAGATGTTGTCAAGAACCCACATTGAATTGGCTCTTGGCACTTGTATTTTAAAAGGATGGGGTATAAATATCCAGAATATTACAAAGGAGTTGCTGCAAAACGATATTGCACAGTGGGAAGTTATTGATTAGAAAAGCACAGCAGGCCTCTGAAAGCTTTTTAGGAGTTTAAAAATGAGGTGGTTATTTTAACTACCTTGACCTTGTTCCTGAAACGTTCTTGATAATCCTTAAAGAGAGTCTGCTTAACAAAATAGAGTTGCACATCTTTATCATGCCAAGACCAGTTCTAAATGCTAGTGTGTAAATTACAGTGCAGTCAAGTGCTGTGCACACCAAGGGGTTGTTCTTGAAGAGGAATGGTAGCCATTTATTACAGCACATAGCAAGCTGTGGTCCTGCATTACTTCCATACTGTGCTATAATGTGGCATAGTTTCCTGGCTGCATATAGTCTCACCATGGAGTGGTTAAAGGCATTCACATTAATTAATTCTGTCTCATTACTGCACTGTTTTGCTTCAAAAGACTAAAATGTCTCTTCCAGCAGCACAAATCCCTTGCCTGCCCATTTCTGTTAAAAGACTAAATACAAGTGCTGTGCCAGAATAAGACTTCGTTTTTAAAATGGGCAACATGTTGAGTAGAAACACATCACTTGGAATGATGTTATCCTTTGCTACACATCATCTTCTGTGGTCTTCCTGCGATGTGGTTACTATCATGGTAATAGCTTCTTTGCAAATGTTGCTGTTGTTTAGGGGATCTGTGAGGCCTGCTGGCTCCATTTGGTGGGAGGAAGAGGTGATGCTGACATGGCCCTGTAGTCAAGAGGCACTTCAGTCTTGTTAAACATACAGGGTGTTACACACATGGATGCATTGTGTAAATGTTTGTATAAGCTGAATGTTTACTAAGTTTTTGTGGAATCTGATGGGTAAAGTGTATTTATGCCTTAAACAAAACAGGCCATTAATGACCATGTGCTTGGTGTCTCCTTTCAGGTACAGTAGTAGTCCAGCAGCTCATGTCAGTGATGATTAGCAAACATGAAGAGCTGTTTCCCAAGGATGCAGACCCTCAGATGGGACCTGAGGTATGCAACAACAACAATGAAATTCCAAAGAAAACGACTGCAGGGCAGCTACAGAACAAAGAGAACAACAATACCAAGGAGGCAGCAGTGAGGCGTTGCTCTTGGGACAAGCCTGAGTCTCCCCAAAGGAGCAGCATGGACAGTGAGTCTCCGACTGCTCTGCCAGGCAGCAAGACAAATAGCCCCAGGAACAGCATCCAGAAATTAGATGTTACCAGAAGCCCACCACTCACGGTGAAAAAAAACCCTGCTTTTAATAAAGGTAGTGGCATCGTCACCAACGGGTCCTTCAGCAGCTCTGTGGAGAGCCCTGAGAAGAGCCAGACCTTACCAAACTGCTCCCTGCAAACGAGGAGAACATCATCCCTGAAAGGACCGGCAACTAAGATGGGAACACAGAGCGTGCAGAACGGAGGGGTGCGGATGGGTGTTTCCAGCACAGACGGGCACAGCAACACCCTCAACAGCCGGACCCCGGGCTGGGTGCCCAATGGCTTTGTCACACTGAGGGACAACAAGCAGAAGGAGTCTGTGAGTGAGTCAGGCCAGCACAACAGGCTTTCCACCTATGACAATGTCCACCAGCAGTTCTCTATGGTGAACTCTGATGACAAACAGAGCGTGGACAGTGCCACCTGGTCAACGTCCTCTTGCGAAATATCCCTCCCTGAGAACTCCAACTCCTGCCGTTCATCCACCACCACCTGCCCTGAGCAGGACTTTTATGCAGGTAACTTTGAAGACTCTGTGCTGGATGGGCCACCACACGAAGACCTCTCTAACCCAGGTGACTATGAGAACAAAAGCGACAGGAGGAGTGTGGGGGGCCACAGCAGCCGAGCCACCAGCAGCAGCGATAACAGTGAAACGTTTGTGGCCAACAGTACTAATAATCACAGTGCTTTGCACAGCCTGGTGTCCAGTTTGAAGCAGGAGATGGCCAAGCAAAAACTAGAGTATGAGACAAGAATAAAAAGGTAAGATGTTTTGGCTCTACCATCTGACTGATTTTTGCAGAGTATATCCAGCTTTTCCCTCTTATGACTTGCACTAACTGCAGGCACTACTGTGTCACTAGGTGCTTGTAGTGAGTTTCTCATCTATCAGTGTTGACATACCCTGACATTGTTTCTGTTTTATCCTGATCCAGAGGGGTTTGTTTCAGAGCAGTTTTTTTGCTGTGGTTGTAACATGTGATCCTATCGGCATAAAAAATAAAATCAGAACCTTGTGAGTTTCTGTAAAACCTAATTAAAAAAATCAGTAGGCCCTCAAAATGGTTCAGTTAGTTGATGCCTGTTCTCCAGAGACTGAGAAAGGCAACGAAGTATCACCTTTCCGTGAAAGCAGTGTTGTGGCTTACTCCATCTGGAATTTTTTGGGAGTGGAGGGACTGCTGGACTCCTTTCCAGTTCTCATTTCTCTTGAGACAGTTCAGCATCTGGGAGTTACCTCTGCTCACAGCCCTACCTCTGCTCTGCTGCTTTGCCTGAACTTTTCCTTCCCAGCTCACACCTATTCAAGAAGGCAAGGGAGAGATGTGTCTTTCTCTGCACGTGGTGCAAACCCTGCTCATACATGACAAGGTTGCTGGGGTGGATGGCCATAATGAACAGTGAATAACCTCACAGTCTGGGCTTAGCATTAACTAGTGCACACATTAACTAGTCTCAGCAGCACAGAGCTGAATGCACAGTGTTTGTAATAAAGGTTCTTCAGTAAGGTTGTTAAGGACATTCTGTTCTCACCTCTGTTGCACAGCAGCTCTTTGCATTGATACCTCTGGCACTGCAAGTCACAGTTGGATCACAACATGTGAGAGTTCCGGGCAACAGCAGCTGCAAGTCAAAGTGCAGCACACAGAATGTTGCAGTCTTCTGCCCACATTGCTATTTTCAGCACAGTATGCAGTGTAGTAGAGCACTGCATAAACCGTTGAATATCCATGATGATTGTGTATTTAGTACCACTAAGATTATAGAATTGTAGAATGGTTTGGGTTGGAAGGGAGCTTAAAGATTGTCTAGTTCCAACCCCTGTTATGGGCAGGGACACCTTCCTAGGGAAGACACCTCACTAGACCAGGTTGCTCAGAGCTCCATTCAACCTGGCCTTGAACACTACCAGGGATGGGGCATCCACAATTTCTCTTGGCAGCCTGTTCCAGTGCCTCACCACTGTCGAAGAATTTCTTCCTAATATTTAACCTAAATTTCCCCTCTTTCAGTTTGAAGCCATTCCCTTGTCCTGTCACTACAGTTCCTGATGAAGCCCCTCTCTGGCTTCCCTGTAGGCTCCTTCAGATACTGAAGGTTGCTCTGATGTCTCCACACAACCTTCTCTTCTCCAAGGTTGAACAGCCCCAACTTTTCTCTACCTGTTTTCATCAGGGTGGTGCCCCAGTCCTGTTATCAACTTCGTGGCCTCCTCTGGACCTGCTCCAACAGTTCCATGTCCTTCTTATGTTGAGGGCACCAGAACTGTACACAGTATTGCAGGTGGGGTCTCACCAGAGCAGAGCAGAGGGCAAGAGAATCACCTCCCTCAGCCTGCTGGTCATGCTCAATTTGCTGCAGCCCAGGACGTGTTTGGCTTTCTGGGCTGTGAGCAAACACTGACAGCTCATCTTAGTTTTTTGTCAATCATCACCCCCAAGTCTTTCTCTGCAGGGCTGCTCTCAATCATTTCTCCACCCAGCCTGTGGGTGTCCCTGGGATTGCCCAACCCAGCTGTAGGACTCTGCACTTCATTTTGTTGAACTTCATGAGGTCCATATTTATGGATATATGTAGATCCATATTTGCAAATAGATACAGCAGGTGAATCAGCTGAAGAAAGGAGATTAGCAGTGAAAAAAGGCATTCAGGACATTATTCTGGCTTTGTAGGTGACATTAGTGACCTACAGCAAAAGAGCTGGATATCAACACTTTCAGAAGTAAAAGGAATAGTTAGCCTGTTCTTGGAGAATTAGATGAAGCTGGTTTCCTCTGTGCCTCTTGTGCCTCTGTGGCTGCTCAAAGGCATTTTCTAAACAAGCTACCAAAGAGATTGCCCTATGAGAACGGTTCGTTGATGAAGCCATGGTTTGTGGTCTAAGCTTTGTAAATGAAAATACGTGTATGAATTTGTTGGCCGTGTACATTTCTCCTTGAGTGAGTGAGGAGCACTGCTCAGGACGTGTCTGCTTTTATTTCATTTATGCAGCTTGGAGCAGAGAAATCTCAGCCTGGAGACAGAAATGATGGCCCTGCATGAAGAACTGGATCAAGAGCGGAAGAAGTTCACAATGGTAGAGATCAAAATGCGTAATGCAGAACGGGCGAAGGAGGACGCAGAGAAGAGGAATGATATGCTGCAGAAGGAAATGGAGCAGTTTTTCTCTACTTTTGGGGAATTGACAGTGGAGTCTCGCAGACCAGAAAGAGGCAACACCATCTGGATCCAGTGAGCTTTGAAAGCGTAGACTGTGGGACTTAGGAAGGGCTTGGGGGTGTTAAACTGTATCAGGTGGCTGGTCACCTGTCTGAGGCTAGTACTCAACAAAATGTTATAAACCCTTGAAGGAAGAAATGGTACAGACATTAACCACTCATACCTACAGTGTGTACTTATCAAGTTATATTCTTTGAATGCTTCATGAGACTACTGTCAAGTGTTACAACTGGATATGTGTATATAAATTTAAAAAAAACACACCTTAGAGAGCAAGAGATGTATCTGAAGAAATATTTTAATGCAAGTCTTGTATTTAAACTGGTAAATTGAAATGTTGTTGCAATCAAGCTTTATATAAAGGCTTTTCTCCCTTGCACTTAACATAATAAGCTATTTTTGGCATTGTGTTACCATCAGCTTATTTTGTATATCAAATGTTTTTTCTGTTTTTGTTTTGTTACCCCTTTTGCTGGGGAGTGAAGATAAACTGATATGTTAAGGTATATGTGTCATGGTTAACCCTGATTTGCGTCATTTCTAAAAAGACATCAGGAAGAAATACTCAGTGGGCAAAATTTAACAGAATTGGTGCCCAGGGTGGAAAGTTCCAGGGCACCCCTATTGTGCACAACCAAATGAGGATATGAAGTCAGCAAAATTGAGGACAGCAGCATAGGGACAAAACAGCTGCTTGTTCAGGAGTAAATGTGGGTGGCAGAGTGAGAAGTTGGCAGAGGGGAAAGAGGAACTTAAGGAGAAGTTAATCACATGACCAGAGAGCTTTTTGGTGCACCGTAAAGAAGCCCTGTGCCTGATCACTGCAGCTCAGAGCAGGATTATAAACCAGTTGTTTTGACCATATTTGCATCTGATTTATCACTGTTCTCTGAAAGTGAGTCCTTTGTGTAATGCTGGTGAAGGGACATACAGAGGGGATGAACTGGAGATCCTGGTAGCCTTTGTCACTGTGATGGGTACTGAAAAAAGTAACAAAAAAATTACTTCCAGAGTAGAAATTACTGGAGCAACTGGCAACAAACAAGAAATAAGAAAGAAAACACACCACTATATTCACCACTTGCATTTACAGTGTATATTAGCAAGTTATCATGCTGTCTGAATGCTTCAAAAGATTACTATCAAGTGTTAGAACTGTGAAAGTCCCCAGGCTCTCGGCATCACCAAGGGAACAACCTGGAACCTAACAACATGTGGAATGCCAGTGGAAAAGAAACAGCAAATCCATGCTGTAAACTAGTTTGTTTGGCATCTTCACATACAGTAAGTATAACTGGTATTTTCTACACCATGTTAAGGATGTTTTGTTTTAATTTTGTGTTTAGGACTGCAAGCAGTATTATTAGAGAGGGTTGTTGAGACATCTTGGCTTCCCTCTAGTGTCTCTTAAATATATTGCAATTATTTTTTAATTCCAGTTGAGAAAGAATGATGAAGGTAACCTCAGAGAACATTCTTGTTTTTTGTAGTGTGTGTATTGGACAAGTGTTAATTGGATATGCGAATTATACTGGGAAGCAAACATGAGTTTGCATTTCAGGGAAATATTAAGCATTACACATGGTGCTTGTGGATGCATTATTTGTGTCTGGGGAGGTTCAGAGTCCCCAGTCAGGGCACCTGTTGTACTGATTACTGTGAACCTGTCTAGTGCACATCCAGTCCCTGTGTGAGTCAGAAAAAGTCAGGGAGAGATGCAGGTATTAGGGAGGTGCATGTTTTATATCAGTTAACAGCGATCACAAGATGTACCCACAATGGTGAGAGAAGGAAACAGATTACTATGTTAATTCTGATTTTTTTAATTGAATGAGACCTTGATATCTGATGCAGTAGGCTTCAAAGTCGACTCACAATTTAAGCAGTGTCTGACATCTATTGACATGACATCAGAGTCTCTGAGATAAGTCTTTCTTAACTGGAATATATATTTTTATACTAGACGTATACAGTAGTGAATGCTTTCTTAGAAGCTGGTGTTAGGCAGGATTTGTCTGTTCGAAGCTTGTCTTCATCTAGATTTGTAGCTTGTCTTCATGTTTCAAAAGTTGTTTCAGTCAGTTCCTCAAAGAATGTTCAAATTTCAGTTATATGACTAAGTACTGATACCCAGATTTCTTGCTTTGCAATCCAGAACAAGATTTCACCTCGCTGTCTGCAGAAATCATCTAGACAGATGGGAAACTTGAGCAGGCACAGCGAATTTAGACAATATGACCAACAATAAAGGTCCATTCCTGTCCCCTGCTCCTCCTGTGAGACTTCATCAGCATTTCGGCTGTGCTGATAAAGTTTATTTATGTACTAATAGTCACCTTTGTGTTCCTCTTACTGTCCTAGTTCTTTAAAAGCACAAAGTCCTTGATGTTTCTTACATTCAGAATCTAACACTTGTAACTTCTCAGTTGTATGATGCAATTCCCGTGTGGGCCAAAACTCATGTGCTGCTTTGTTCCCTTTAGCATGTCCATCCTGTGTGTGAACTGACCTGTTGGGGAGGGCATGCTGCTGAATCTAAGTGGCCAAAAGGTAAACTCATGCTCCCTCTCATTCTGTGGAGCAGCAAGGGGCAAGATTTATTCACAAGGTTAAAGTCAACGCAGACTGAGCCCAAAAGCTCTGAAAAAAACTATAGGGATTTCACACAATACATTTGTTGGCCATTCATAACGGCAGTTTTTCAGGATTCTTAACTGTTACACTATTGAATGAAACTGAGACAACCGGTTTTATCACCATTTTGTGTAATGAAACAGGTCATGTTTTATTACAGGCCGAGTTGACAGTGTTACCTGCTACAAGAGAACACTAAGTTTCAAGTATCAATTAAAAAGGTGTAATAATAAATTTGGTTTCACCTCTTTCTCACAAGTCTGTGAGCTCCCTAAATTAATAATCTGTTGTGTGAATTCATTGACCAACTCCAAGCTCCGAATGGCAGAATCAACCTTTCTAGCACATTGTCTCTCTGCCTTGTGCACACACATGAGACAATGCTTTTACAAGTAATACAGATGGTGGAAAAGACCTCTTGAGCCAATGACAACCTAGCCCAGTCACAGGGTATGATTACATTGCATTCAGAGGCATAATGTGGGGACAGCACACACAAGCAGGCTAGAGTTGAGGGACATAAAGTAAGAGGGATGCACTCTTACAGCTGGTAATCCCATCTCCAGAGCACTGGGTGGGTGCTGATATCCTATGTGCCTTTGCACAGTAGACTGGAAAAGTGGCAGACATACACCATAACTTTTAAGTGTTAGATTCTGATGTTTGGCTTTGAAAAGCTTTTGTCTTCCCTTCTGTCTGTGAGAATCCTGCTCCATGTTTGGAGTATGCTCTGGTGCAGCAGAATAAATAAACTTGCTACACATCTTGCTAAATGTTGTTATTTCAGCATCTCAAACTCAACAACTCAGCATCAGTTTCCCAAATACAAAAATTAATAAATAAAATGCTATGTTAAATGATATGCAAAACCAGTATGGTAGGTTTTCATATGAATAAAGAGGAAAGGAGCTTGCTATTATTAGTACTCTTAAGATCAGTAAGCAGTACTTGATCTAGCAGTTAAAATGACAGTCCAAAATTTTATGAGAAAGATACCGTTTGCTAAAGAGAATGAATGTTTAACAAATACTTCTTGTGTAGCATCCCTGGTGGGATGGAACAGGGGCAGGGCAAGGAGACACTGAATAAACAGGTACGATGATTTGCACATTTTGACAACCCAGTCAAAACAGTGAGTTGCCTCCAGCTGCTGTATGCTTTAATGCTTCCTGGCTGAGTGAAACTCCTAATTAATTTCCTTTCTTACTCTGAATTCCCCCTGGAGTCTGTCCATTGAAGAGGAGAGTGTCTGCAGACTCTGTGCCCCTGGCAAATCTGCAAGGAAGGAGAGGGGAGGGAAAGGGGAGATGAGAGAGTAGAAATTAACACATACTTGTGATGTGGGCGTGCAAAAATAGAGGAAACACATGGGAGAGATGAGGAAAACAAGGAAGTTAATATACCTGAAATTGCCATATGTAGGTGGTAGTAATTTGCCCCCAGTTAAGAGCATTCTTTCTGAAAGCTTGTCTGTACAAATGGGTTGCTATAGTTAATGTTGTGTTATTTTTTTCAGAGAGATCTTTTGGCTCTAAATTACCTTCTGTGCTTACACCAGTAGCTGGGTCAGCTGTTTCACAACTACCTGCCTTGCTTTTATCAGTCCTGTGTGCTAAGAGCGAGAGTTCATGTGAAGAAATTCCTAGCAAAGCCACTACTGTGAGGGCTGACTGAAAGTCAGGGAGCCCTGGAATGTCAGATGGTTCCCTGTGGGTTACCAGACTTGCTCTGGGAACAGCTGATGACCCCAGACTGTCGGACTGTCGTTCAGCATCTCTGGAGTGATGCTGCTCAGGAAATAAAATTATATACAGCAGATGCCCTACTGGTATAAATTGCCATAGCTCTACAGATGTTTAGGAAGCGGTGTGAGAAGCTGAGGAGCTTTCCCTGCCAGGCTTTTAGAAGCTGTCATAATGTGTGTAATTACAATTAGTGTTGGTGATCTAGTTTTATTGGAAAAGTGCTTGTCAGCAATAAAACAAGTTTCTTTAGCAGGCCAATAATAATGGAGCGTGCGAAAAATTTTTGAGGCCAGAAACATGATCATGATGCAAATATATTCCTTGCTTTTTCCCAAAGGGATTTGGGATAATGAGCTTTATATGCAATACAATTCCATTTTTGATCCTTCTAAATGCAAGAATGGAAAATCCCTTCTACCCCTGCGTGTATTACTCTCTTCATGCGAAAGAGATTTAAAATGATTCATGTTCAGCAGGGCTTTATGGTTATGTTTAAAATACTATTATGAGCATGGCTCATGTAATTTTTAACTGTATGGTATTTAGGAGGTGACTTGGCTTGAGACCAAAAGAGGTAGTTTTGAGCCACCAGTATTTTCTCTGTTGTTTATGTGACAAAGGTACAGTCTTGAAAACAGTGATTGTTGCACGTAGCAGTACTTGCAAATGGTTTCCTAAACTGTGACAAAAAACTGTTCTCCAAGTCTTCAGCACTGCTAAGCTATGCCAGTAACTGGTATTTTTAATTGCACATTCTTTATATTGGGCTGAATTACAGAACTTGGTTTTTTGGCTAGCAGTGCTAGTTCTTCCCACTTTTAACCTAAACTGAGCACTCTGGTGAGGTTTACTCTTGCAGACTTGTACCTTGTGTAACAGTGAGATCATACTCAGGGAAAAAGTTGATTGTGGAAAGGTGACAAATTCACACCTACCTAATTCTATAGTAGTTCCCATGTGTAGACATGCCCTAGTACTAATAGCATATGTGGATAATGGATATATTTGTATAGTTTAGTAGTATTAATAGTGAGTGTATCATAATTGACTTAATTGATATTCTTCTGTCTGACTAAAGGGACCTACATCAAAGGAGGCTGAAACAGAAAGTAAGCAGGGTATGAACTACAGCAGAAATGAAGCATCTCTGGAGGCAATACTAAAGGCCATTAAGAGAACAGTTCATGAACTATTAATGTATTTCAGTGCTGCCAGCTAGGCCTGTTTTTCCCAAGGCCCAAAAGCCCACTAAGCTATTAAAAACCTTGTCTAACAAGGAAAGAGGTGGAGAGGAGACCTGCTAGTATCAACTCGGGAGAATATTATGAGTAAAGATGGACAGCTTTGGATGCGTTGGAGCGAGCAGCGGCTGAGCAAATCTGAAGTAGTTTGCAGGACTGCTTTAAGTTCTCAGTCGACAGTCCAGCCAATATGCCCATGTGGCAAAGCAGACTTTACTGGCTTGGGAACACAACAGTGTACAAGTACTGCTCTGCTAATTCTGGAGGTGGCTTGGTCTGTGCAGAACTAGTTCCAGATATCATCAAGCTCCTCAGGATATCAAGCTTTGCTATCTGGCATTCAGTGTAGACGTTCCCCAAACTGTACAGCTACAACCCCAGTGCTTCTCCTCCTCTGTCTTTCTCGTGGCTCTGTGGCCACAGAGGAGTGGAGGCAGGTGAGTTTGAGTGTCCTTTGAAAGAGGCAGTGGTGAAGATGGAAGCGATCCACCTGCTCACTTTATACCTGAGAGATGAAGGAAGTCTGGGAGATACAGGTTTATGTATCTGTATCATTGCTTGCCACAGGCACTGAGAGGTGAGTCCCTGGCAGTTCCCAGGTGTAATATGGCTGCTGTGTTAATACATTTAGAAAGACTGCCGACTCCCAGCCTTGGGATCCATGCTAAGAGCTACAGCTTCAGGTTTCACTCAGACCAAAACAAAGACAATGGCAAAGAACACCTTCCCTACAGCTGGCAGGTGAGAAGAGGTCATCATGGTAGTTGACAGGCCCATTTAGTTCTGTGCTGGGAAACATTTAGTGAGAGCTGGTCCTTTGGGAAGCATGCCCACAAGGAAGAGAGGAAGAAGGAGATCACAGCTGAGGTTCACTTCTGAGCTGTAATCACACTATGGCCTGTAATTGATGTCGGAGGGGAAGCAATTGTGGGAGATGGCTATGAGATGAATGTGTGTGTGAACGGGTAGAAACATGGAACAAACTGAAACAAATTTAATACTGAGAAGGAAGCTTTGCTATTGAAGTCTTCATTTTGAGTCTGAATCTTAATAGTGATGAAAAAAGCTGGGTTGGCAAATCTAAGGAAGTGTCTTCTGTTTGTTCAAGTAATGAGTACCTGCCACACAGTAGTCACAAAAGTGCTCCCTGGGCAGCACAGTAGTGCATTTCCATCTTTTCTAGCACACATAAAAGTGACCTATGCTTGCCTATGTGACTGCACTGCTTCTGTTCATTCTGCCCTCACAGCTGTAATTGAAGTCCCTTGAGTGGATGTCTTCAGTCACACAGCTGTGCCCAATTCCCCAGTCAGGACTCTGCTACCTGGGAGAAAACTGTTAGATTGGCTCTTAGGCTGAGTTTGAGCTGTTGAAATTGAGCCTCTGCTCTGCATGTAAATGGGAAAAAAGGATTGATCAATATTACTGAGTTAACTTGTTCTTCTTGAGACCTAGCACTTCTAAAATGTGCTGCTTAATCATCTTAATATTGAAGCATTTTTTGCCATCACAGCGGGGAGAAGGACTGCATGAGAATCACAACTATATTGCTACCGCTGGTCAGAAATTACTGTTGTCATTACAATCAGGGAACTGAGGAGAAATCCTTCTCCATTTTTTTTAATACATATTTTAGGAATAGTTGTTTAGAAGAACTTCATTCTTCTGTGGAGGTTCTGTGTTCTGTTGATTACATACACATTAGTGTGTGGTGCTGTGGATATACGGTGTGACAGGTTTTTGTTCCCTCAGAGTTTCTGGGCAGTTTTTAAAAAAATGTAAACAAATTACTTGTATTCTGTTTCTCTCCAAGTTCTATGGTCAAGGTAAACAGGAAGAAAGGGGGGAAAAAAAGGAAAACTCAGACAGTTACAGAATCTGTTTCTTTGTTCAAACCTTCTAATCTCAGTAGGCCTATATAAACCCTATTCTCTGTAAGCTTGTAATTCGAATACACTGTGGTAGTACCATAATTGCACACTGCAACAAGCCTTGGGCAGGTCATGCTTTCTCATACTTCAGTAATGCTTTGCAATACTTAACCTAGTTGTTACTGTGGGAAGGCAAGTCCACTGCAACTCAACAAGGGCATTTTAAAAAGCCAGTTTGAGAGGAGTTAATGTGCATGCTGATGAACACAAATCAAAATGCTTGTTGCAAACACTGATTTCCTACTTAGGAATTGAAAAAAATTATGAAGTAATCAGTTGTGAACATTAGGTATGAATTTTGCATTGATTTTGATATGAAATATTCACCTACAGAAGAGGAATAGATATTTAATAGGTGTGTTGGACACCTTAAAACAAGTCAAGAGAATTACTTTGAGTTGGCCTGGCATCAAATCAGCAACCCCTCTAAGGTCAGCAGTGACGTTCATATGATGGCTTGCGCTGAGAGTGGTGATGTGTAACTGAAAGCCTGTGATGCTGCAGGAAACAGATCTGCTCTTGTCTTCTATCTTTATCTGTGGTGGCTTAAAACATAAACAATGGACACTTTCGACCCTGCATGTCAGAAAAGGATAAATTATCTGCTCATCTGGGGCAAGTCAAAGTCTCCCTAAGAGGTGTGCAAGCATAATCTGGGACAGTTCTAATACATTAAATGCCACTGCTTTAGAATGGCATAACTGGTATAACCAAGAGCAAGGTTTTGCTCAAGCAGCAAATGTTTGCTAACAAATGATGGTGGGCTTTGACAAAGAATGAGAAGATGTGAGGTTAAAGGAAAACATACAGTCTTTAATCATGCAGGGCCTGATTAAAGGCCCTTAAAGATTTATTAAAGACTTCAATTTGGGGTCACATGTGGCCTACAGTCAAGAGAAGACAGTAAACAGAACTTTCCTTCATAGGGAGGGTAAGATTTCAGTCAGGCACCAGCATAAACCCAAGAGGATTGTATTTCAATTTTGTTGCCTACAAACCAAATTTAATTAATTCAGTCTAACCAATGGGGTACATGTAATCAACAGATCATTAAAAGAAAAACAATTGTAAGAGGGATTTTAAAATGGGGGTTACATAAGTTTAGTCTAGAGGGCAGCAGCAAAAGCCCAGCACACAGTGCTGTACCAGAGAAGAGGAGGCAGTAAAACAGTCCATGCAGCCCACTTCTGTGACATTTTATATGCAGCAACTATATGGAAATCTTTTAAATTAACACAGGCCTCATATCAAGCCAAGAAATAACACACACAAGTTGGAACTTCTGTGGCTTCTCACACTTTGTGTTACAGGCTCTCCACAACCAAGTGTGGCTGTTTGTGAGTGAAAACAGCGGGGTTATGCTTAAACTGTTTCATAAATTAGCTGAAGTCCTAAATTAGCATGTGCACACCCACGCTGGTCACTGCCATCGGTGTGTGCTGTATCCTAATACTCAGCAAGAACATTACGCTTTTTGAGTGGTAGCCTGAGCCCTGTGATTTACAGCAATAATTACTGCTGCCACCTCTTTGCAGCGTTCATGTCCCCGAGCTGACTGTGCAAGGCCCAGGCAATGCTGCTCTCACAGCTTCCTTGCTCTGTCCTGACACCACAGCCTCCTACTCGTGCCAGCCCTTTGGTTGGAACACTCAGACCTGTTCCTGGCAATAATGCTACTCTTGTGCTCCTTCAACAGGTTACTGACAGTTTGCATGGATAACTTACTGATCCAAACTGCCTTCCCAATAGTCCTTCTCCTCCCTTACTTTCTTTTTTTTATGATTATTTGTTCTTAAACTTTTTATCTTCTTAGGCAAGGCACAGAAAACTTGCCAAGATCTTGACAATGTACTGGTTGTTCAGTGATTAATGTCTGGGTATCTACTATATTGGGTTTATTTCCTTCTTCCCGATTCTTGGCTCTGATTGTTTAGGAGCATGTTAATTTGCCTTAGTGTTCCATATGTTGGGGCAGCAAGCATTGTACCAATGTAAGGGGTTCATATGAGATGCAGAGGATGTGCAGTCATTTTATGGAGCATAAGGGCTCTGAGGCAAGGCAAGGTGTTTCAAGAAAACCTTCACTATTGTACTGCAATCCTAGGATGGAGGTATTTTTTTAAATAATTTTTTATCAGGACATCAAATATTTTATTCTTCAGCTGATTAAAATATTAGCTACTAGGAAAACTGAGGATGAGAGATATTTTCAAACTTACATCTCCTGGTCCACAGATGAAAATATAAACTGCAGGTAGATATAGTTGAGATTTTTACTTTTGTATTTTGTTGTGCGTGGGGTTTTTTGTAGGTGGTGGTGGGTTTGGTTTTTTTTTTTTCTTTTTAACTTTGCTGAATATACTTTTGCTTGAACTCTTACCACTGAAGCATCACTTTACTGTGATATATTCCCTGTGAATATTCCCTGACTTCACGTTAAGGGCCTTGGAAAATACAGTTTCTCCTTTCTGAAATCCGTTTTATTTCTCACCATGAGAGTCAGGAGAGAGAGAGGTTGTTGTGATCTGAGAGAGTCAGTGTGATACACAAGAGGCAGTACAATATTTACACCCTTACTATGTTTAGTGCATTCTCAGGCTATACTCCTGTTTGTCTTCAAAATGTCTCTCACATATTATCTCACAGTAGTTCTAAATGAATGCATTTATTTTCATGCTATTAATATTATAATTTCACCATCAACGTTATATAAAATCATTATCACTGTGATAGAAATATTTTTTCGATAGCAGCATCCTTTCAGGCCTGATACTAGAAAATGTAATTTACATTATACTATACTGGGTTGAGGAGGGAGTGATACAGCCAACAGCATCTTTAAAAAAGAACCAAGCACAGCGGTGTACCAACTGGCACATTGGCAGTAAGAAAATTCAATGATATTTCTCAAAAAGATTTTTTATAAATCCTGCGTAAAGGTACAGTTTTAGAGGGGTTAATAAAGAAGTGTTATACCATCCAGAACAAAAAGGAAGGATGTAGTCCCCATGCTTGCCAGGACAGATCTGAACATCCAGCCACTAGAAGTGCTGACCAGGTAACTGCACTAGCCCAGGAAATAGTGTTTAGTTCTTTGCTCTCCAAATCCCTCCCTGCTGTTAAGGTTTGTGTAACACAGCATGGCCACCGTAAAGCATCTGTCCTGTGATGGTACAGCATGTGTTTGCAGGGGTTTGAGGATCCTTAGTGAGGCAATCCTAACGACAGGCTGTGGGGGTATGTTTGACCACAGGGAAGAGCAAGGAGACAAACTCAGGGTCACAGCTGAGATTGTTGCCTCCCTGGAACACCAGAAGGCATGAAACCAGTGTGGCAGATACTGCTCCCAACACCATGTGGAGCTCCACTGAAACTATGGTGCACTTAGTAATTATCTCTGGCCAAATTCTTCCTGGGTTTACTACACTGTATGTCCAGTAGACCTGTGTAGTACTAAGTGACTGCAATATTGGCATACAGATACTCAGCAACACTTTAGATGAGTTACCCAGCTATGGTAGCAAGATGCTTGGCACAGATTATTTCAGTCTACTCTTAGTATGGTAATTTATCTTTTGGCCAATCAAAACTTGAAAACCCCACTGGAAACCTGAACAAGAGTAGCAATGGGGGAGACATAACAATGCATAGGTTGTGTGAGATGAAGAAAGGCAAGAGAGATGTCATCCTTCTGGAAGCAATGCAGTGGTGAAAACCTATTCTTAGCACTGCAAAGCTTTCAGGTGGATTATCTGTGCACACTCTGTGTGCAGACACACTGTCACAACCATGACAGCGCTGTGCAGGCAGAATGTCTTATTTTTCGCAGCTAATTCAATGCTGAATTGGCTGGTGTGGTGAAGGAGGAGGTCCCAATGCATCACAGGATACAGGGCTTGTAGCTCAAGTAGGAAAACTCAGAGCTCACTAATTCAGAGGACTGTCCAGGCATTTAGAATTAAAGGCAAAATTCTTTTTACTTGCAGTTGATACAGTGCTTGGCCTGACTTCTCCTTGGGAAGCAGAAGGATGAGGACAGAGCTGAAAATTCTGCATTGGATGCTCAGCTGAGGCATTGTTCCCACTGCTTTATTGTAATTTTAAGTATGTTTTATTGAGCTCCCTGGAGCTTGTGTAGACATGCTTCTATCGTAGAAATCAAACAAAACATATACTTTCTTTTCAAAGCACAAATCCTGATAAAGCTCTCAGAAAAAAAATGAAAAGACTGAGTGAAGTAAATATCAGATACATGTCCAGTTGCAATGGTAGAGTATGACCTTCTTGCTTCAATATGATAAAAAAGAACCCCACAACTATATATGCTATGGCATATTTAATTTCTTTCAAAGATAGAGTGCTCAGTAGTGTTTCTAAGCACAGCACTCAGACATTTCTTTCAAGTGGACATCACTGTGTATCTGCCAATCAAAGTCTGCAATCTCCCATACAGCAGCCTTAATTGTTTGCATTACTTGAAATAGTAATGAAATTTAAAAGATTTACTACATCATCAGCCTAACTATTTAATTGTTTAAAGGGTTGGGGTTTGATAAATTGATGTTCATAGGGGTGGCAAAGTCAGATATGTCCTAAATGTTTTTGTTTGTTGTTTGTTTGTTTGTTTGTGGAGGAGGGGCAATTGAAAGGCAATAAAGTGAAAGAAAGATACAGAGTTAACTTTGTCAAGACCTGAGTGTGTAAGATGTTAGAGTATTGGGAAATTTATGTGAACTGAGTAGTGTGGTCTGGTAAAACAAGCCATTTAATTGCTACTTGCAAAACAGCTGTTCCAGGATTGTCCCATGAGAACAAAACTCAGGTGATTGCTGGGTAGTTGCCCTAAAATGCAGAGAGGAAAGGAATCAGTTGAACTATGGACTGTTTCTTTTTGCCCAGAGGTTGTGCAGTGACACTGAGCAGCTGAAAGTCTGGAAAGCTTTCTCCCTGCCTTGGGAGCGTATGCTGCACCTGATCATACAGCAGAACTTTCTTCCTCTTAATGAAAAGTGCTTGGCAAGGACTAATTCCATGTTCAGGGTAGACTCCAGATCTGCTAATTTTTTTGGCTCCAGAAAAGGAAGGGCATCTTGAAGGTCTTCTGTGAAACTTGATGGCACTCTTGGCAGTGACCCTTTTTTATCCTTATACCCTTTATCCTCTTGGGCATTTGTAAATATCTTTCCCCACAGGGTCCTAATAGCCTTTGCTAAAATCTTCATGGGCTTCTTTTCACCTACTAAGTTGATTTCTCAGGTTTTCTGCAGACCACTAATGACTTGGGCCAAGTACCTGCACACATGAAGCCACATTGCAGAAAATTACTAACACTAAAAGAAAAGCAGTTGCAAAATAAACCAAATATAGATAGCTGTGATCCAAATCCGGGAAAAGTGTGTTTGGATAAAACCTGAAATCCTGAGCTTTTCATATGTATATTATTTTTAGCAAGAATTGACCTACTGTATCGAATTATGCAAGCATATTATCAGGTTGAGAATAACTTGGAAAAAAAAGCAACCAAAAGAACCAAAACTAAGGAAACCACATCTATCTTTAAATGCTTTCTCACATGCAATTCAAGCATTTGATCCTAACACTGAATGCCATTACTTGGCACATAAAACTTGTTAAATGTGTGAATTACTAGTGTTTTAAGCTGATGCAGTGGAAGGAAAGGCTGGTCTCATCATCTTCAATGGCAGTGAGAATTGTGTTTGCAAAATAACCGTGAAGGACTGCAATGGTTTCAAGTTTCAAAGGGGTTTTTTTTTTTTTTTTCAGAAGAGCAGTAGATAAATACAGAGTGATATATAAACAGAGAGTATTCCATCTGTATCTAAAGCATAAATGAGACTTCCTGAAAGACGTATAACAAAGCATTTTATTCTTTCCTATTTCACTCCACTTACCACAGCATTTCTTCATTTTAACTATCTATTCTTACTAAGTAGCTAAGGTTAGGTATAGCAGCCACAATAACATAAATTACATTATCAGTGAGAAAATTCTTTTGAATACTGAGACAACAAAAAGAAGAAAACCCTCACAGCCTGTAATGCACATTAGGAAGTCATTTTTGGTAGTAAGTGGGACGGTGTATGGTTGCATCTCATAAATACAGTCAAGAGTAATCATATTGTACTATTTATGCAGACATTTTTCTGGCAGGGAATTTAGTTGTGCAGGCTCAACACAAAATTTCAAGGGTGTGGTGGTGCCTCCTCTTCAGGCTGCTTTATGATCTCCAGAATTCTCATTAGAATTCTGGCCGTGATTAATGGCTCTTGCGAAGTTAGGCTTCCTGAATTTATTAGAAACACTGTACAAGGAACTTATGTTGCCTAACCAAGGAAGGGGACAAGAGTTAATCAGTCATCTCCAGATAGTCTTGGAACATTACTTGCATGAATCACAGCCTGAAACAATATTATTGTTACTGGACTTCTGAAAAATTCTAGTAATTATTGTCTTGGATTATGACCAAGATGGAGATTGACTGGTGACTAACTTCAGTCATTGTGCAATCCTGTAAACAGGAATCCTAAATGGAGCTCTTTGAGGTCTCCTGGGCCACACTGGGCTGCAACCAGGATCTCCCTCTGAGTTGGACACCTCTCAGAGCTTGCCAGATCTCAAGTTTGTGATAATTGGAGGACCATCACCCAAAGCTGACGATAAGGGCCTGGGCTGATACTCCCACTCACTGAGGCTCAAACTTTGCCCATTGAAAAATGTAGGCATTTGACTTGAGTGTTTTACTGAACTCAAGGAGAATTTTTTTAACTTATATACCTCAGTACATTTATATACACATCTTTCTCTGTGTGTGTGAGAGAGAACAGATTCAAACACCCTATAGCAAATGTAGTATGAATGTTGCCATCTCAGATCTATGCTTAAGTCACTGTTGCAATTGTTCACTATTGAATCACTTAACAAAATGATAACTTAGAATATAATTAAGTCTTACTGAATCCCTTAGATATCAACTGTTGACTGAGTCTGGTACTCAGGTTGGACTCAGCTCCACCAGGAGCTCAGAAAGCAAGGGGGTCCTCTCTGAACATCGTGACTCTAAGAGAGGCTCTCTTTCCATTCTGTATCTTTACCCTTTTCCATCCTCGGTCTCTGTGTAAACCATCCTAAATTGATCCTAATCTGCTTTTCCTTTGTACATTTCATCTGTGCTGTAAGTAGTAGAGTGAACCTTACCATCAGACATTGTCACACTTTTCCCATTTTATATTAAACCTGGTTTTGTAATCCCTTTGACAGTGATTCTTTAAGCAACCTATACCATTCATTCACAACAAAGGGTCGGGGTGGCTAACAAAGTCACCTGGATCAGTGAGGAATTTGTTCATTTGTTCTGGTCACGGAGATTTCTTTTCTCACTGGAGTTGCTCAGTTGCCCAGCCTAGAAATCCAATATGTTCTGTGCAACATAATAATCCAGTAAAAGGAAAGATACAGTACATAAATTCAAAGCTGTGCAAAAGTGTGAAAACAGTAATTTTTTGGGCGAGAAGCAAAGAACACATGAAGAAAAAATTCTACAAGCAATTAATTCTTTGTTGCTGTGGTAAATTCCAGTTTCTGAAGAATGCTTTATGTCTGCAGATTACTTCTACCTTTCATTTGGGTCCCAACATAACCTGCAGGGCTTGTTGGTTTTCCAGGGCAAAGCCCAACAACTTAACCAACCTTATGTGAGAAAAAGTGAAGTTCAAGGGAAAGCATGGGGCTCAACATGGGCTGTGTGCCTCTTACTCCAAGTCTTGGATCAGTGCTGACACACCTGTTCTTGGAGTGTTTTGTTGGTCCTTCAGATTAGTTCTATGTAAATATAGAATATTAAGTTTATCTGAACCTACTCCAGTCTATAAATATTCAAGTGTCTGCTGCCAGTTTTGTGAATGTAAGGCTCACATTGCACTAATAGAAATTATATATTCAATCACAAATGAGGACTTTCAAGAGACACTTATTAACTCTGAAGTATTATATATAACAAGCAAAAAGTCCTAATAGGTAAAGAAGGAAAATAACTGTGCCCTTTAGTAGAACTTCACAGATAGCTAGCTCTGCAATTATCCTTCCTCTGCACCAGAATTCAGTAAGTCTGAGATTTCTCAAAAAAGCAAAAATACTCCATTTTGTATGATTTGTGAAATGTGGTTATTTAATTCTGCTACTGTGTACATACCACTGTATGTTCAGAGAAAGGGGTGTTGTTTGAGTGATTCCTTTCATCTCTTTGAAAAGCAATGCAGTTCTCCTCTGTGTCCTACTCAGAAAATAAAAATGGGGTGGAGCCCTGTCTAAGCGAGTTTGCCACCTAAGGACTGATCCATATGCCGTAGCATTCTCTGCTGAGGAATCCAGTCCTACCTACTCTGTCCTACCCCATTTTTAACTGCCTGATCACCTTATTCTTAACTTTCCTAGGTCTCCTTGTGCCTTCCAGTGATTAGGAGAGATGGGATACAGCCATATTCCTGCCTTATCATCTGTGCCAAGAGGTTTTCAGTTTTTCATATGCTTTTGTATGGAGATTTCATTCTGCTAGCTATCAAGAGTGTTGCAGTAGGTGCTTGTAATGCAATGTGTTTCATAATAATGTGATTTGCTCATCCTTCTACAGCTTGTCTGACAGCTTCTCAAGTTCTTTTCCTCTAACATCCTCTCCTTTATTCTAGAAAGACTTGTGCATCTAGGAGCTGGGGATCTGCAAGACAGTGAAAGTGAGTAGTTGCAGGCCTATTCTGTGCCACACATACAGCTTAGCCTTTAAGCCTACACTGTCCTGCGCGTATCCCTTGGCTGCTGGATAGACTGAGATGGTTCATGGTAAGAGAGGAGCCTGCAGGCAGTTCCCACTCAGTATCAGCAACTATGCCACCTGCATGGCCTTGTCTCCATCTGAACTGCAGCAACAAGTGCTCATCTGAGCATTCTTTTTAATTTGACACAAAAAATGAAGAGAATGATTTAATTTTTTAGAAAAATGTACAGTAGCTTTCTGACCAAAGCAATGCAACCCTGCAAAGGATGGGATCTGCATCTCATGCTTCGCACTGATCAGAGGAATGAACCACCATCACTGCCTGGTGTAAAACAACTGATTAACCCTTGGCCAAAGTTAAGAAAGCACACTGTAATACAGGTTTATAATGTGGGTACCAGTGTCAGTGAAGTTTTCCCACTGTATAGCTTCCTAAGGCTACAACAGAGCTTCCCTTTAGCACAGCATAGATAGTGTGCCAATAAAGCGCACAGTTGTTAAGTACATACTTCAGAGTGCTGCTGAGTCCACCCAACGTACCAAAACTTATGACAATCAGATTCCATCACTGTGGGATGGGCAGCCAGTTCGCTAAGCTGCATGATTCATTAAAGATAGTTTTCAATGTATGTGTGCATGCATAAGATACAAATCCCACTTACTCTAGCCTTTCCTTTAAGTGAAAGGCATTGGCCCATGCTTGCAATTATTGAATTCACCTGAAATACCTTTACTTCAGCTGTGCCGTTTCCCAGGCTCCTCTCCCCCAAGTGTTAATGACCTGGGGCAGCAGATGTTGATTTACAGGCTGAAGGAAGTTAAAAAAGTCAAGAAAAAGGAGTCAGAGAAGTGATGCAGTAGGTAAGTGTATTTGCTCTGATACAGGCTATTTTCCTTCCTTGTCTCCTTAGGTCCTAAAGTTAATTCAGTTGTGAAAGTGGGAGTATGTTGGCTTCAAAGTCAGGGCACAAGACCACTGCTTGCACGTATGCTTCCTGCAAGGTTAGAAATGCTGTGATTCATGAAGCTCCCAGAGCTGAATCCCACAAGGTAGGATTAAAGAGAAAGATGTTCCAGAGTGTTTGCTGCTATCATGAAAACTGTAGTAAACATTTGACAAGAATTCTGAGACCGCTGGAATTAGAATTTAGGGTGTTGGGTTTTTTGGGGGGAGAGTATTTAGTTTCCCACTCTGAGTGAATGCTTCAGCAGTGAGAAAAACTCAAAAGATTAATGAACATTAAATGATTTGAGACTAGGGCCTAAAGTAGATTGTGGTAGCCAGGACTGAGAGGAGGAAATGCTATAGTCTGAGTGGGAATTGATACCTTCCTGGTTGTGGAAAGCTAAGTGCAGACTGAAGGTAGATGTGGAATGGAAGATGTCCCTGGCTCTTGGTGAGGAAGACCAGATTAATGGTCCAACAGCACTATATAAATAGGCACATGTGCAGGTATTTCTGCAGGGCTCTTGCTCCGTGCCCTTTTAAAAGTGGTTGGTGCTTTAGGGGACGTTGAAGGGGAGAATTATGGTTACTTCTTAAAAGTTTTGACAGTGCAGTTTGAAAAAATAGCATGGGAGTGGGGCATAAGGATAGAAAAATAGTGCTGGGACCTGCATTTCCAGTGAAGTAGTACCACCTAGCAGCTGATCGTAAATTGAAAAGCCAGCGCAGGCAGAAGAAATTGAGACCAGGGCCACAGAGGAGCTACTTTATCCTGGCAGATAATGGAGTGTGCGCATAAGAAAGCTGAACTGGCTGGGGTCTGGATACAGGTTGTTAAGGGTATCATGTATATACGTGGTTTATATAACTTCTTAAGATATGAGTCCCGCTCAAGTAATGGGGAAGGTGTATTTCAAGGAATCAAAATTTAAACTTTGTATGTATTTCTAAGAGTTGTGTGTTACTTCTTTATCATTTCCAAATTACTAGAGGAAAGATTTGTCAAGCACACATTTTTTTTCCCAGCCTTTTAAAGAAAGATTTCCTGAAGATTGAAAGTGGGGTTTTTTTTCTGTGATTATTTCCCATGGGATTATATTTTACAGTAGTTTCAAGCTCATCTTATTTTAGGATTTGTAGGGGAACAAAAATACAAAGGACTAGGTTCTAACTCACAGCTTAGTGACAACATTCTAATAATACTGGAAGCAAATTAATTTTCCTTGACTGTTCTATAAAGCATTTTTTGTGTGTGTGTGTTCATTCAGTAGCTGCAATTTATGGCTGAATATGGCAGCAGTACCACAGAATGAAATGTATTTTATATAACTCAGCCCCATCTTATAAACTATACTATAATACAGTTAACTCATAAGACATCAGAGCCTTTTCTTTAAGCTACCTAAATATATATATATAAAGAGTATTAATTCTGTCTGTGTATGAGGTGCCTTGGACACATGTTTTCCAGTCCAGAGTGTAGAAAGCATTAACTCAGGGCAGGGAGTTACCACAGTACCCCTAAAATGCCACAGGATGGCAGCCTTCCAGAGTAGTGCATTGTGAGCCGGTGGAAAATCCTACAGTTCGTTTTCTGCCGGAAAATTGAATAGCGTAGTGGTGTTCTTTGTTACGGAAACCACTGCCCAGTTACACCATATTGTATTTTGTCTGGATGGTCACGGAGCTTCAAAGTTTTTTTTTTCTATGGTGCGGTCTACATTTTAAGCCTCAAACTGGGATTAAAAACCAAGACCAATCAAATCTGGTTGTGGAGTTCTAGTTCTGGCTTTTCTTTAACCTTCACTGTGCTTAGTGGGGTCTACAGGGTTAACCTCTTTTTTCTCTTGCATGTGGTCGGTTGGTTTGGTTCCTCACTCAGATCCTTCAAGTACTTTCAAGGACATTTGTTTAAGCAGGGATTGCAACCTTAAAATGTACTTGGAATATGGGCAACCGTTATCGTGGGTAGCGTGTGTGAAAGCAATTATTGCTGTTGGCTGTTGCAAAAGAGATCCACGCACATGTGCAGGTCTCTAAGATTACCACAGACAGCAAAGGAATTACGTTCAGATGGAGCTGACTGTCTACATGAACTCTGCAGGGCTGTGTGACCTCAAAATTAATACAACTTGAAACCCATAAAAAGAACTAATCAGTTCCACACAAATTTCCAGCTCTGTTCACAGGATAAAAACCGCAAACAAATAATTTTTGGATCCTGATCTAATTAGGATTCCTTAATATATGCTTGCGATGTAAAACAAACAGCTTTGAGGCTACATTGGAGTTGATGGTTGCATTATTTGTGACCCAAGCCAAGATACATTGATCTTGTTTTTCTCTCTCAAAGTCTTCTCCTAGATATTGCAACTACTAAATACCTAGCAAATAATCATCTTAAAAACAAACCCTGAGTTTTTTCCCCTATTACAGGGTATGACATATTGCCAGCTGCTTACAGTTTTTCCAGAAGGGCATCATCCTATTTAGTCTAGCTTTCTTCAGAAGCCCATCTTGAGCACCTCAGCATAAGCATGCAGGACAATGTAATTAGTGCATGTATATTCAGCAGGAACTTGTTGCCCACAACCATCTCCTCTGTGGTGGAACCTGCTTGTCATGGATTCTAAAATAAGGCAATTATTTATGTTAATGGGGATCAAAGGAGAAATGGTGCCAAGTGCACAACTGTAATATACAAAGTTTTCATGGATTTCATAGGATTATTTTGATTGCGCTTGTCTAACCACAGTGTATGAGCCAATGTCTCATTTTGCTTTGGTGCACCAAAGGGTGCAAATTATACTGTTTATAACATACACTCTGCAAGTATAGACTTGCAGTCATAAAATAAATTTTTAGGTTCACAGTAAATAACCAAAGTTTTATTAAAATAAGGACAAAACCAATTTAAATAATCTCATCATTTTCCACATTATTAACATTTTCTGTGAAGAAACTCTCTCAAAATGAAATGGCAGCTTTTATTCTTTGCCCATTCTGTTATTTGAATTTTAGACATAATTTCTTATTATTATGACTACTACTTGTATCAGGATGGGTTTCTTTCTGTACATTCCCACCTGATTTATTTTCAAGACGTCTGCAATTTGAAGAGAAAATGTAGTGAAACATTCATAGGCCGCATTTGAAGTGGGACAGCACACAGTGAAATGCTAACCAGCATTTACTTGATTTTCAGTTTTGTGATTGTTGCTTGAGTGTTGAGGAGAGACTATAACCAAAGCTGGGCAGATGGTGCTCCTAGACTAAGACAACTCTAAGAAGTCTCATTGCTTAACCACAGTAGGATGAAGCCTGTGCTTCACCACTGTTCTGTGATCCTATGGCTTCCAGGACACAGAAAAGCAGGACCTTCTAAAAGTATGAGGCAGCTGCTCTGCCTTCTCCATTTTCAAGCTGATTTTCAAGCTTCCCAGCTCATCTACCACCTGTGTGGGAAGGTGGTTCACAATTTGTGTTGCACCTCAATTACCTGCAAACCACAAGCCTTTCTCAGCTTCCAAGTCCCCAGTGCATGTCTCCAGCATGCTCCTGACTGTTTGCAAGGTTGTACTGGTTTCTCTGGAGTGCCCTGGTTTCTGCATGTGCTGGAACTGGTGCCAAATGTGCACTGACTGCTTTCTGAATGCACACGTGGGTCAACTGAGGGCTACCTATAAAGGCAGGATTTCCCACCTTCTAGATCCCTGCCTTTCTAAGAAAAAAAAAAAAAAAAAAGTGCTGGTTTGTCTCAGATGAGGAATATTTTGAGAGACGAGTGTTTCTGGCCCGCACATCCCCCAAGTGCTGCCCCATAAATCCAGATACTGCACTCCTATTAAGCACTGATTATCTGATAGGAATAGCATCATTTATAACATAACTGAATTGGTTCTTTCCAATTAGTTTAAATGCATTGTGAAGGACTAGTTCTGCCCTTGGCTTACATGATTAAGTGAAGGAAAATGAAAGACTTTCTGCTGTCCTAATGGTAGTGTATATTATGCTCTGTGGAAAGGCAAAAGAAAAAGAGGAATGATAGAAGAATTCAGTGGTTTGTTTCATAATGCAGGGGAGTTTGGAAAGAGCATATGAGAAAAGCCAGAAAGATGCTGTCAGAATCACTGTTTTCCTTTTCCTGTTTCTAAAGAATTTCCATGTAATGATGGGTGACACGATCTGTCCTAGAAGGAAATACCAAGATGTGCTACAAGGTAATATCAACTTGGTTTCTCCACCTACACCCTGATTGTATAATACCTTAGTACATTACTCCCTAGTCTTTTAAGAAATGCAGAGTAAGTGGATATTTGATTACTTTGAGGGGTATTCTGGTATGTGTATTGTAAGAACTGTGAATAACATAAGAGTTTGAGTACTCCAAACGGTGAGATAAATGGGTATTGATATTAATCTAATTTAGGTTTATTTAAAACAATATAATCATATATTTCTAATTTAATTTAAGCAAATGGCTTATATAAATAAATTGGTAAATAGCTCTGTATTTCTTTATTAGTGGATTTTGTGTCTTTGTTTTCAGACTATTCTGCTCAAGTCTTCAACAAATTCCTCACAGGGCAGCAGCTCCCTGTTTATCTTCTGAATGCTTGGAATCATAAGTGAATTGCAGGTTTACATATAGCAGTGAAATTACATACTTGTAACTGCAGGGAAATGCATGTTTGGGCTTTATTGGCCTGTTAGGTATGTGCAAAGATAGGATTTTTTTTTCCTATTTTCATTTGTGCTTAAGAAAAAAACCCCACTATGCTTCCATTCACAGAGGAGAATGTCTGCATCTGTCACTGTCTACTAATATATTACCAATCTTTTCTAATATTAACTTCACTTGAGGCATTTCCAATGTTTAATATACAACTGTAAGCAATTCTAGAAAAGCAAGTGGTATAAAGTATCCTTCTATCTGAGCTTAATTTGCACCTTAATTTTGTGTCTGGCCATAGCTCAGTGTAGTCTTCCTCTTCATCAGAGCATCAAGTGCTATGGTGTTAGAAATAAATGATGTGGTCTTCTGCAGGCTAATATACAAAGCCAACTGAGGTTACAAGACTCCAAAAGCATTTTAAAATCACCACATCATATTGTGCACTATGTTCTCATGAAACCAGGGTGAGCAAATAATAAGTGCTCAAGGAGAATCATAGAATAGTTTGGCTTCAAAGTGACTTTTAAAGGTCACCTAGTTGAACCCACCTACAATGAACATGGACATCTTCAACTAAACTGGATTGTTCAGAGCGCCTTCCAACCTGCCCTGGAATGTTTCCAGGGAAGGGGCATCCAACACCTCCCCGGGCAACCTATTTCATTCAGTGTTTCACCACTGTCATTGTAAAAGACTTCCTCCTTACATGTAATCTAAATCAACCTTCAATCAGTTTTAAACCATTTCCCTTTGGCCTATGCCCTCCAAAAAAGTCCCTCTCCGGTTCTCTTGTAGCCCCATTTTGGTACTAGAAGGATATTCTAAGGTCTCCCTGGAGCTTTCTCTTCTCCAGGCTGAACAGCCCCAATTCTTTCAACCTGGTTCCACAGGAGAGGTGCTCCAGCCTTCTGATCATCTTTGTGGCCCTCCTCTGGACTTCTGCCAAGAGGTCCATGTCTTTTTTGATGCTGAGGGTCCCAGAGCTGGATGCAGCACACCAGCAGAGGTTTGACAGGAAGAGAGTAGAAGGACAGAATCCCCTCCCTCGCCCTCCTGGCCACGCTCCTTCTGATGCAGCCCAGGACATGCTTGGCTTTCTGGGCTGTGAGTGTACATTGCTCAGTCATATTGAGCTTCTCATCCACCAACATCCCCAAGTCGTTCTCCTCAGGGCTGCTTTCAATGTGTTTTCTGCCCAGCCTTTATTTGTGCTTGGGATTGACCCTTATACACCAAAGCTGCAACCCTGTTGCAGAAGGCCACCAATTTGTCAGGCACAATTTGCCATTAGTGAAGTTGTGCTGTCTGTCACCAATCAACTCCTCCTAGTTTTGAGGAGCCAGGTGCTGAGGTGAGACTGACCAGCTTGTAGTTCCCTGGTTCTTCCTCTTTCCACTTTTTTAAAATGGGAGTTATGTTTCCCCCTTTTCAGTCTGTGGGAACTTCACTGGGCAATTTCTCAAATATGATGGATAGTGGCTTAGCAACTTCATCTGCCAGATCCCTCAGGACCCATGTGTGCATCTCATACAGCTCCATGGACTTGTGTACCTTTAAGTTCCTTAGATGGTCTTGAACCTGATATTTTCCTACAAGAGGTCATTCTTCCTTCTCCCACACCCTGCCTTTGCCTTCTGCAACTTGGCAGTGTGGCTGGAGCACCTGCTGGTAAAGACCAAGGCAAAAAACTCACTGAGTATATAGCCCCAGATAACCAGATCTCCTGTTTCCTTGCAGAGAGGGTCTGTATTTTCTGTAGTCTTCCTTTTATCACCAATGCACCTATAGAGGCTTTTCTTGAATAAGCCAAGACAGGAATATTTCAGAGAAGTTGGGCAGCCAGCATGAGTCACAGGGACTCCTGGCATAGGAAACAAAGACCTTTCTTTGTTGAAGCTCTGTTTCATTTGTTCTGCTCTTTGGTTATTTCTTCTACTGCTGCTTCAGTCAACTTCTTCATGCTATACAAGGTCATATGCCATGAACCATTAGTAAGGGAATGCATGTTCTGGACTTTCTTATACTGAAGAAAAGGTGATGTGTGGATTAATGTTTTATCACTGGTTTTCAAGTTAGTTGTGCCAGACAAGTTTTGTGGAGTTTAGGGGAGAGTCCTCATGGATGCTATTTATTTTGTGAGCAGGCAGCAGGATTAATGTTGGTAGGGGGTTTGGCAGCATCTGGTTCACATTCAGACACAGTGTTCTTTTGCTACTGGTATTTACTAGTGATACCAAATCCCCTTGCATTTCAACTGCCTTCTTTACCATCATGATCTCCCTTTATGAGATGTTCTACCTCATCCTTTAAGTATATTTTTGAAGTAACACAACAGCTTGGTTACAGTTACAGTTTCCTTGCTGGGTTGGTGCCATGGTAGCAACAGCTTCAATTATTAAAAGTACAGGTATTAACTTACAAGGACTTAGTTTCAGTCTACTAAATAAATCATCTGGGATAGAAATTACTTTAATTCACTTATTTTCCTAAAGATCTTTAATCTGACAAATTCATTGCCAAGGAAAATTAAAGAGTTACCGAAAATCATGATGCTCACAATGGCAATTTTCAGTTAGAGCAGATGAATTGTAAGGAAGTTGAATTATTATTTCTGGTTTGAAAGCTTACTTATTTATCTATGTTTGATACATAGGTAAATTTTGGCTTGTTTAAAGGATGCTCTGAAATCTGGGGTTGTGGGATGTTACCAGTCACAACAAATTTTAGAAGAGTAGTGTCCATAGTTGTCACTTCAGCTTCGAACATGAATGTACAAACTTACTTTAAAAGAAGTTTCAATTTTTTTTTTCAAGCTCCTGTTGAAATATGAAATTACAGCACTATCCTAAGTGATTTCCCATGTTAAAAAACTAACAAAGCTACAGAACATCTTGATATTTGCATTTTTCTTTCTTGCACTGAAGTATATAACATTGTAGGTGAAGGATTCGAGCAAAACTGTATCCTTACAAAGATTTGTACAAGCATGAATACACCAGTAAGGACCAAAAAAAATTATATTTTTAAACTACTACAAACATACCCATCCCAGCGTGTATATTTGTAGTCCTGTATGTGGTATTTGTAGTCCAGTATAACCTGCTCTGTAAAAGGGAAGCTCAAGGTAAACTATGGAACTGCTGGTGCCACTTCCTTCAGAAGCACATCCAGGGTTCAAACTATACATATCAGCAGATGATAAAGGAACACATACTAGAAATCCACAGGTTTGACCCAGACTTGCAGTAAATAAGGAGTATGGAGACCACTTTTAACATCTAGTTAAGTCTGTAAGAATTCATGGTAGAATTATTATAGATTAACTGTCTGAGAAACAGACTGCTAGCAGTGCCTCATAACGTTACATTTTTAACCTTATGTGAAGTGTTATGCAATTCAAGTAAAACATTTATCTTTCAAGCTCCTTGTTTCTTGCTTCTTGCTCTTTCACAAAGCCAGTACCTTCTGGGACAGCATTAAAATTTCTGCATCTCAAAGATGGCAGCAAATCAAGGTACATTTTCAGTGCTTACTTTCTTGACTTTCTTCTCATTTCTTTAGGTGCTTCTTGCCAGTAGCTTACTTCTCAGCTTGCTGTACAAGGCAAGAGCTTCTATGTAAAGCCTATACGTTCATATATTGCCTAGTTATGCTGATTTTTGAGTTGAGTCCAAAAATGTTCTACTGGCTTCCTACTCTGTGAGTAGAAAATGGAATTTTAACAATTAATTATTAGTTTAGCATTGTTATTTTTTATATTTCAGTTCCACGTGGAAGTCAAAACACCAGGCAGGCTGAAAATCACCACCTCAAGTGTTTATGTGCAGGCACAGCATGGGCAAAGCATAGAGAACATAAACAGTTTAAAAAAATAATAGAGTACTAATGGTACCAAAGTTGTCATAGCTGTGCTGTCATTGCATCAAAAGGTGTTTCCTTGTGTTACTCCTACAGTGAGCAAACACTGAGAATTTCCCAGGTGCTTTGCACTCAGACGTGCTCTACGTTTTTATTATTTACAGGCTGAAATTACTTTGGGAATCACGAGCTGGCAAACACAGCACTTTCCTGCACAAGGGAGAGAGGGATGCTGACCTCGCAGGGAACTCCAGCTCTGAACCTCCCTTCACAGCACCTCTGCCAAACATGCCCCCAGATTTCAATATTTTAGGAAGAAAAAGGGATCAAAAGGGCCTAGTCCCCAACATGTTTTTAGAGCTTTGCAGAGCTCAGTGTCTCCATCAGAGTCCAGGGCACAGGTGTGAGGTGGGGAGAAAGGTGGTTCTGTGTTTTAACCTTTATACTTTTTTTCTTCTTGTGTTTGCTGACTGCCCCCTATAGAGACCCTCCCTCTGTAGAAGTGGTACTCATGTTATTGGGGCTTTCAGCATGTTGGTGAATTTCACAGACACTGCCTCAGTTATAATAAATACACGTTTTGGGGTTTTTTTCCCCTCCTTACCTTTAGCTTCTCTACTATAAACAGTTTGTGATGCTATAAAAACATATATGTGTGTCTCAACACACAGTTGGGACCAGTGCATCCCATAGTTGAGCTAGATGGGAGTCTGAGGAAAACATTATCCCCTTCCCCCACCTGCCCTGAGGTCAGATACTTCTGAGAGTTTTCTTTCATCTTCCCTCCTCATATGGGCTGTGGTTGAGAAAACATTTGCATTTGAAAGAAGCTCTCAGTTAGTGCTGGACATACAACAGATTTGCAGTTGTCTTTTTCTATGACTGGTTCCTTAGGAAAAACTCCCACGAAAAACCTGACTTTCTTAAGGCATTGACCACACTGTGACTGATGACTGTGATTTTATTAAGTGTTATAAATGTGTGGAAGAAACTGAACTGGCTGTTAGCTTTGTTTCTGCAGTAATGTCATCTGGTGGCATTCTCTGAGATACACTTTTTCTGTACTCCTGGTCTATATGTTGAGTCACATTCCTGATTATATAAAAGATAAATTATTTATATCCTGCTTTGGATGCTCTTTAGGTCTGGCTCTTTCTTCCTTTAGCACATGGTTATGTTTTCTGTTTGTGGATTTTTTTTGTGGTTTTGTTGCTTCCATAGTCTGGATGCAGTCCAATAACTATAGGTATCCACTGCCACCTATTTTATATGGAAAAGGCAGCTTAAGCTTTTCTGAGTCGTATTTCAACTCTATGAGTCTTGGACTTCTGCAGGATTCTCTTGTGAAGGATTTCTATTTGGAATTAGTAAGATTTGTCATTGCTTAATCTTCCTTCAAAAGAAAAGGTTTCTTATATCTTGTGTGGTTTTTCTAAACAATCTTAAATATAATTTGTTTTACTAAAATAACACTGTTTTTAGGAACTTGTTTGTTTTTGGGGGGTTTGTTGGGTTTTTTTTCTCCCCAGGGTAACTTATACACAAAGAAAGTCATTGTCTGAAGTTGTGGCAATGGCTTTTCCATGCTCTCTTACGACAAGCCAGTATGTGATGGGATGCTTTTAAGGTCTAGTCCATAGGCTGAAGGGAGCCTGTGATAAACAGAAATTTTTGATAGTTGCTGACCAGTGATGAAATGCAGGTGCATCTCAAATGCAAATGATTTCTCTTCTACAAAAAAAAAAAGAAAAAGAAAAAAAAAGAAAAAAAATGTAGATTAATTTCAGGAGATTTAGTTAAGCTGTGTCACTTAGGGGGGAATTCAGGTGCCAGAGTTGGAGGGGATTTCCTGTTCAGAATTTCAAGGGACTGCCTGGTTTTACTGAGAGGCATATGTTTACAAAACAGCATTTTCTGTAAAAGGTTTCTGTCTGGTTGCAGTGGCTTTTTAAATGTAATTGTTGTCTCATTTTAGAGGCAGTACAGCAGTTAATTTAGGTAGACCCTAACAGCAGTGTTTTGTTATGCCAGTGTAATACTGCAGGGTTGACATGCAACAGCATTACTCTTTTCCTGAGATGTGTTTATTTTTATTCCTTGCCGTTATCCTTGAATTTTCAGGTTTCTAACCTGCTTATCAGCTTTCTTAGAAGGGTCTTGGGAGTCTCCAGGTTTTGAAAGAAGTCTGTCTCATAATCTGCCTTTCGATCCTGCTCAGTTAGCAGTCTAAACACAGAAAGAGGAACTGCTTACACCGAGGCACCACAAATAGAATAAATTTTAAAAAACTCACCAAAATAATCATGTACAAGTAAAATGCATGAGGAATCTTGCATCCCTGCTATTTGGTTAGGTTTGCAACCACGACTCTGATTGTTATTCTTTTCAGGGTAAAGCTGGATCTAAGAGATTTTTCTTTCCACCATGTGTACTTGCTTTTTATCTGCATTAGAAAATAAGTGTGAATACTTACCATCATATTACTAGTTATTTGTTTGCACTTCTGTAAGCCCACTTCTCAGACAAAAATGCAGCCTTCTGTGGTACCTGTAACACCCAGACACTTTGGGCTTACAGCTGCCCTCTCTGAAATAGGGTGGTTATGAATGTGGGGATGGATACATCGAGGGTAAATCAGTCAGAGCTTCCCCTGTCCAATTCTACAGATAACTAACAGGGCTGAGCACAATGACTCCTGTGTCATCCATATGTATTGAAAGTCCTATGCCCACCACAGGCTGTAGTGTGAGGAATTCTGATGCTCCTGTGAGAATTTGTGTATAGGTGGCTGTAAATCCCTTTGGCAAAATGAATTTGAGCAGAGTGGAAGATAATTGAGAGCCCCTTGATGATAATGCCTTTATTAAAACTTTATTTTAACAGTTTGTTTAAATAAATACATAGTGTTCAACATGAAGAGTAACACAAAAAAAACCAAAAGCAAAACGTGCACGTTTGCTGTTCATCCATGAAACAATGAATTTTTAGTTCAAAGTTCTAAGTAGATCTGGGTCTGTTGGCTGTACTCCCTGTTCCCTGTGCAAGGATTTTGCACTCAAAAAATGGAAATGGCAATGTGCCATATACGACATATTAAAATTGCACCGTTATAAAAGCAAGGGAAAAAGTACTTTGCAGCACTTTTGCTTATCATTTAGTGCCAGCTGGCAGTGTGGGATTGGAAAGGCTACTGGCTAGGCTTTTATATTTGGTCTTGGTTGCTGTGTGATAAATAATAGGTCTGCCTTCCCTGACACCTTTTATCCTAGGATCTTGAACTGTTTGGACTCTGCCTGTGGATGCGAATGGTTTAATTAAATCAGCCCTTTGCAGGTGTTGTGAAGCAGGCTTGTATTACAGTTTCTTTACATGACTGTGCTGATACGCACAGAGGTGAACCTGTGCAATGCTACTTGCAGTGTGTACCCATTCTGTTGACCATAATCAAAATTAAATGAAAAGATGAAGCCTCGCACGCTCTAAAAATGCAGAGCCCAGCCTATTCAAAGGGAGGGATTTTTTAAAAATAGCTAAATTCTTTAAAACAGGTGCTTTGATGTTTTCATCATGTTCAAGAACTGCCTGTTGTTGAGGAATACACCTAGTGAAGGTGTGCAGCTGCAGTGGGAGATGCAGGTTGTGTCCTGGCAGAGGAAAGTGGCTGGAGCTCCAGGCAAGGGGCCAGGAACTGGCCAAGGGGTGGCTGGTCACCCAAAGACTCAGCAGGAGCCAGTGAACATTGGGAGGACCACAGACTAAAATCACCATTGGAACAGGCACACAGACTGAGGAGATAAAAATCCTGGGACTCCTTTGCTGGGGGTCCCTCCCCAGAGGCACCAGCTGGAGCTGTTGTGTTGCTGCACAGCGATTAAACTGCTGAAGACATGTGGGACTCTCCTGTGGGGAAAAATGAGGTTGATCCAGTGAGGGAAACCTGCCTGACTGTGTGAGTGTGGGGTGTGTAGAGAGTCAAGTGGGGCACCCATCAGGTCACTGGAGCCGCCAGCTGTGGATGTGTCACCAGCAGTGAAAGTCTCAGGAGCCAGGATGATACTCTGATTCATCTTTAGAGACGCTGTAGCAGTGAAGAGCAATTTTGTTTTATAAGGCACAGATTTGCATAACAATTAGCTAATGGTCTGCCTAAGGGCTTGAAGTGTTGCTGCTGAATTCAGTGGAAGGCTTTTCATGCCTTTCAGTGTGTTCCAGAGCCCACCTTAGGTTCCTTTACAGAGAGCAGTGGGGTATGAAGGTGTCCATGTTCTCAGAGGTCGCATGTGGCAAGAGGTACAAAGGTGATGACAGCAGAGTTCCAAGTTCTCCAATTTATCCAGATAACTTCAGAATGGTGATGCAGGTTAATACCGGTTTGCTTCTGTCATTTAGGATTACCACGGAAGCGTTCGTGTGTTTCCAGTTTATAGTCACTTTGCTGTATTATTTTAGGTACCAAACACTGTTGACCTGTAGGTCTAAGGCCTGTAATGGTGGTATTCTTGATCTGTATGAGAGATAAGATTTTCCTGGTCTGACAGCAGGCAGGATTGTGCTTGTTGGAAGCCAATAAATAAAACTCCACCTGATAGGGTGCACATGCATCTCTATTTTTCTCTACAAGCACAGATAAATGTGGAATAAACCTTTCTTTGTAAGAGGCCATGGGCTGCCAGGTTGTGGGCTTGCAGTTGTGAGCCACACAGTAATAGAATTTTTTCATTGTGTAACACATACGTGTATATATACACTTATTTGTACAGTGTATGTATATATGTATGGAAAGACAGTGGAGAAGTTGAAGAGTTTGTGGTGAAACTGCACTATATTTCATGCTGCACTGGGACAAAAGGAGAAGGTCAGTGATGTAGGCCAGCTCAGACCCAAGAGACAACTCCTTTTAATACTGATTGTGGTGGTGTGTATAATGTACTATGCAGGAACAAAACCATCAGGGAGTATCTTGGAGGTTTTTCAGGGCTACCAGCTGACTGTTGGCATCCAGCCCGAAGTTGATGTGCACTCATAGCCATTCTCAAATACTTGGGGGAAAATGGAACCCTGAAGCAGTGTCTTCCTCTATTTCCACAAATGGAAGCCGAATTATACCATATTCAGCTGTAAAGAAACTTCTTTTTGACTTTTGTAGGGATCAGAAAAGTTCTAAAGCATATCTATAATAAGATCATTGGAATATAAATATGGCTTAATAATGACACTCAACTCTGAAATCCTACTTGGTTTCTCTGCCCATGGCAAAGGAGTTGGAAGCAGATGATTTTTAAGGTTCCTCCCAACACAAACCATTCTATAGTTTTATGATATCAATACTTTGGAATCTGAAATAGGAGTTATCATATCTTCAGTGTGCTTCACTGTAATCTTTAATGACTTGAGCACTTTTTTCTATGTGAAGACTTGGGCAATGTGGAGAAAAAGACTCGCTCATAATGGGCTGAAATAGATTTTGTAATGTATAGTTTGTAATGTAATGTAATGTATAGCCTCTGTGTTTACCTGTCTGCAAAATGCATGCCTGCCAAGAATTTGAAAATATAAAAATTATATTCTCAACATGGCTTTCCATATTTTTGTGAAAATCAATCATAATGTTTATATGACATGGACAAATAAAAGCAGGGGGTTTTTTTGGTAGCTTTTGTATGTTATTGGTGGCTATGTAAAAAGGACTGCTATATAATATATATATATAGATCTATATGTGAAAAAATAGATTCTATTGGAAAGATTAGCTATGTTTCTCCAAGCGTTTTTCAGGGAAAGATGTGAGGGAAAAAAAGATAATTATTGCTTATGTTTGTTTAGATCTCTCTTTTCAAGATGAGATGCAATTACAGAAAGAAGGTGTGGTGGCTGTACCTCACTGTGGTGTTGTCTTTTCTATGAAGATGTGAAAATGGACCAACTAGTCTTGGTAAGTTATTATCAGCAAAAACCAAAATTGAGCAGTAAGCATTACTGAATAAAAATGGCATCTCTGGTTAGAGAAATGTTAAGCATTGCAGAAAGTGACTTCTGAGACTCCATTTCCAGTATTTTCTTTTAGGCATCAAGACTTGTACCTTTGTGGTCAAGTCCCCAGGATAACTATGGTAATCCTCTAACTTGTCTCAGGTGAACTGCTTCCATATTGTGGTCAGTGGGCTGATGGAAGCAGTCCTGCAGCTGATGTTGATTTATTCTCTATTTACAATAAACATTTTACTAAAATATCTTCCATTCATAATATATATTAAAAAGGCCCAATTTGCAGGAATAATTAGATTTAAAAGGTTTGCTTCTTTCAGAAGTAATGAAGTTCTAAATGAAAGATGCAAGCACAAAGCAGAAGAAAAGTGCAAACCCTGCAGAAGGGGACTGTAGGAGTACCTGTCTGAATATGGTGGCATCTACGAGGTAACACTTGTGAATGAGCCAGGATAAGCCAATTTTCAGCACTTGGTAGTAGCAGTAAGTTTTTGGACTAGACTAATCTTTTCTTGTGGAAAGCTCTATATATACTAGTGATGATCATGGGTAAGAGAGACATAGTCTATTTTGGTTGAAACTTCCTCTTGTTGAAAAGCTCCTTAGCTTTATTTAATCTGCCTCGAAGAGTAAAAGTCATCAAATAATTGAGCCACCCTGATAGCAGCAGACTCATGTATCTAATATTTGACTAATATTTTTGATAAATTATTCATCTTCAATTGTTAGGAATTAAGCATTAAAAAATAAAAAAGCTTGTTTGAAACGTTGAGACTTGTCTGTGGCTTATTCCTCATTGGGGTATTCTCCAGTTTATTGTGAAGAGTAATTTCAACAGGGACAAGCATTCATGATCTGTATGTTTTAAAATACACAAAGCTGTAAAGTCTCATCACTTCCTTATCTTGGCATTTGTAATTTTATGCCCTTCTGTATATATCTGATGAGATAATCACCTACATCTCTGTTAAGTGTAGGGGTTGAGAAATAGGCTAGAGCTGTAAGTAACTATTGCAAAGCTGAAAACATTCATATCATTTCAACTGGGCTCTTTGTGACTGGAGCTGCAACTACTTTATTTAGAAAAAAAAGTCACGGAGAGAAAGACGTGAAAGGCAGTGCCTGCCGTGTTAGTGGCTTTGCAGATTCAGCACAGGTCTGAGGTATTTTTGGTGCCCCAAAAACTGCTTCTGCCTGCTTAAAGTTGTAGGAACAAGCCTGAGAATCCTCTTTTCCCCCTTTTGTGACTGCAGGAGTGTGTCTTTTCTCTCATGCTTTCTGTTTCTGACTTTGGGGTTTGCATTCACTTCTGTAGAATGAATCCAAGCCTGTCACTGCCTGGAAAAGTGGTTATGCCACTGAACTATTAGCTAAAATTTCCACAACTTTTTCCAGCAGTGCTTAAAAAATAGAGGACTCCTCTGGCTATTCACAGAACAGCTTTAGGCACTCAAGGTTGTGAGAGGAGACCTGGACTATCCGTGTTCTAGACAGAGAAAGGAATTCATATACAGTGCAGTGGCAAATGTTTCACCCAAGATAACTAGCTGGTTGTCATCCTTCACGCCTGTAGCTTTAGATAAGCTTGGCTTGAATGCCTGTTTCTCCCCAGACGTTGTAAGGGAAGTGTTGGAACACGACTTTGGAATTTGGATTCCATCCAGGGAACCGCAGGCCTGAAAGACAGATGTGTCAATGTGCCAACCCTAGGTATCCAGGTTTCTTACTAAACCTGTGATGTTAAAAGATCTGTAGTAAATGTTGGGTTTGGTGAAGTGATTTGGGGCAGCTTTGAAGTGGCTATTTACAGCAGATATTCTGTTGAGTACAGTCCCCAGTGTGAAGGTTTTGTTACATAGCATTTTGTCCATCTGTTCTGTGATTTTGATTTTTTTTTTTTCTTTTTGTGATGGGAAAGAAGCTAAAATTACTTTGGAGTTTGTTCCTATTCTTTGCTGCTTGCCTAAGGAGGAAATTGAACTGCAACTTCATGACTTTAATAGAAATTTCATGGATTGGCAGTGCTTTCTTTTCCAGTTAACATTTGAAGAGCTGTTTTTTTCCCCTCATGTCTTCTTTCCCAATCCTTTCAATGACAATTGAACACAAAGGGCTTATTACAGACTTTTGCTGGGTAGCCACTAAAAGTTGAAAGAATTACTTGTATTTGGCAGCAACTTCCCCATGTTACCATTACTGCTGACAGTAACAGTAACTTGGTAATGGTAACTTGTCTTTATTTTTCAGGCTTTTTTAGCACAAGACTGTTGAACTTTTAATCTCATTTCCAGTAATTTTATATGTTAATGAGAGCACTCCTTCGAAAGCAATGCAAAAATGTAGATGATGAGATTATCTTTGAGAACCGTTGGTTTAAAAATATGGACAATATATATTTCTATCTTAAAGGAAAAAAAGGAATGAACAGATGCAAAAATGGAGCAGCTTTGAACTTTTTATACCAAATGTTATGATTTTACCTATATTAACACTCTAAAGACAATACATCTTTTTCTGATATTCAGTTAATAAATATGCTTGCAATTGGAAATTAATAAAACTTTAAGAAATGTCAGTTGAAAAAAGAAGATATGCAAGCACTCTAATTCCCACTTGTGTAAACTTGATTTATTGAATTTGTGCAGTGATCACTGAGGTTCAGGATAAATAGCTTTGCTGCTGTCATTTATGCCTTTTGTTTCTCTCAAGAGATTTTTCTCACTATTTTCTGATTAATTCTATTATTTGATAGGAATTTTAAGTACTTTGTTTGACTTAAGGAAGTAAATGAAAATTTAAAAAAAGTTCCTTTCCTGTGAAACTTGCAATTTGACAAAAAGGTGAATGTGATATTCTTCATGTGAAGGTGATGCCAAGTTCAGAAGTGATGTTATTACAATTATTGTATTACAATATTTAAATTAGTGTTTTTAATAGATATAATGTCTTTCATCCTGAAGGAATTTTACCCAATATGTGTGTCAGCTGTCATCTACTAGATGGTTTAATGGTTTGGTGATATCTCTAAATGACATACTGCATGCAAATGAAAGAGCTTCAGTGTCTTGGTCAAGATTGATAAGGATTCATTTGGGCACCCGGTGCTTTGTTTTAGGAGGAAAAGTGCTGGGCTTGAAAGGAATTCATTTCAAGATTACATCTAGAATCTGTGACCAAAAGAAGCTACAAAATAGGTTTCACAGGCATCTTCCAAGTCAGTTTCAAGTTGTAATCTCGTTTTATCTGTCAGTGATAGCAATCAAAGGCAAGTTGGAGTGTATAATAAATTGCAGCTTGACTTGGAGAGGACAACAGGCAGGTGTTTAGTGTACAGTTTATGCCCAAGGACATTAGGAGCCCAAATAGCATAGATATCAGTGTGATATGAAATGGTGCAGAGAATATTGTCTATTGTTATCTAGCTCTTAATTTAAGGGGGATGTAGTTCTCCCTAGTGCCCAAGTCTGCATAGATTGTCTTGGACTTCATTCAGTAACAAGCATCAAGTGTTTATGATGAGATAAACTTAAGCTTCATAAGGTGTTTGCAAGAAGCACTGTTCACCCAAGAATGTTGTTTGGATTAAAGGTGTACCATTTCCATAATGTGTTTATTTTGCTTGAGTCCAGAGCAAATAAGACAAATCACTGAGGGGAAAATGTAGGAGATAGACCTGCCAGGTAGATGTCAATAAGTAGTGTTCTCTGGGTTTTGTCCTGCACTTCAGCTCAAGTAAAGTAAACATGGGGTATCATGAAAGTTTGCAATGGCTCTCAACAAAAATCTGCAGATAAATCAATCCTCACAGTATGTTAATTCTTAGGACTCAAATGCAGAGATCCAGTGCTATTTTGCTCTTTAAAATGGCCAGTTCCTAAACTGTGATTTAGAGCCTCTCTTTCTCTCTTGAAAGCAGACCATAGAATTTTCTGCAGATGCTGACTTTGGTTTTGGGTTTTTCTTTCCAGTAGTCAATTATCTATTTCAGTAGTTATTAATCTTTAACTTTTCAACTTTCTTAACTTTCTTTTGACTTAAAAAACTGGAATAATAATTTTTTCCTGAAATATTTACCCCCTTCCCCTGCCGTGAAAAAATACTATGATGCTGCAGTCCCTATTCAGTGATATAATTAGATCAGTTATAAGAATAATTCTTGAAAGTGGCCTCTGCAAACAATTCTCAGTCAACAGCAGTGGTTCTCTAAGCCTTTAAACCTTCAGGCAGGGTATGGTCTTGAGTTTCCTGCCAGCAGAAATAATGCAATATTAAATTGAGGCATGCCAGGTGCTTTCGGCATAACTTTCAGAACTTTTTTTGGGGGGGGCAGGGAGGGAGGGAGGGAGGGGCAGTTGTTTGGTTGGTTGGGATTTTTTTGGTGGGATTTTTTGTTTCTTTTTTGTTTGTTTGTTTGTTTGTAATTTTCCAGCTTTGCCTAGGTTGATACTGCCATCACTGGCTGTAGACTTTTTCCTAATTTACAAGATTACATTATTATCTAGATCAGATATTTTTTCCAGCATAGGCACTCACAGACACTGATCACACCATCTCTACTTTTTCAGTGAGGTAAGCAGAACAGGATCCTTATGTTTCTGGAGTTTAGGCAAGATTTTCATGACTGTGTAAATTTTGGGGGGTTTTGGTTTTTTTTTTTCCCTCCTTGCTGTTTCTATGGCATTCTTTGCAATATGGCAGAATGAAATGAAGAAGTATCCTGAGACAGTGAAGAAAGGGAAGGGCTATAAGCACAAATAGTGTCCAAGTGAAATGAGAATGCCTGGAAAACATGAGTAGCTCAGTTATATCTGAGCTATTGCTTCAATTCTAACATTCCAATATGTTGGCTTGGAATTGCACTGTTTCACATCACCATTCTGCACCTTTGGGAAATTACAGACCTGTCAAGCACGGCCAGTTTGCATGTTGTGCTAACTTAGCTGCTGTTTTGTTCCAGAATCAATATTAAAAGATGGTTTTTAAAAATTTTGCTCTGCCAGAGCTGCATAATGATGTATGATAGAAGCATCTGAGTACGTCACGGAAGAAACAACTGCAAGGATGGCCTTCTGTTTATCTTCAACTATGACTACTGCTTTGTCTTGACACAAACACTATTTGAGTGTGACCTTAAATTACATTTGTATCCATCCTGCCTTGCTGTGCTCACTAATAGAGACTTTGGATTACGTTAGGAGACGGGGAAGGAAGAGGACACATGGGTTTTTAGGTGCTCCTGCCATTTGTCTGGCCCCATGCCAACCTGTATGGCACAAAGTGAGAGATGCAGTCTGAGCTGCTCCTGCTGAGGGGAAGCAGCCAAGGCTCCCTTTGCTAGTGTTGCCTCAGACAGGAAGGCTTCATGCTGTGTAATATACACTCTCCTGCCTTTGTCCAGCGTTTGAGAGTATCCCAAGTGTTGCTTTAGGCACCAAGTGTGGAAAGCAGGTATGGTGAAGAGAATTTCTATGTACTTTGAGAACATGCATCCCATATACGGTGCACTGGGTAGTTGACCTACCTGTCTCACTGTGTTTTGCTGTGAATGATTTTTTTACAAACCAAATGCAAGTTTAGCTGTTCTATTTCTTTTTAAGTCACAGGCAATGCTGGAGTCCTCGGGACTAGTTCCTGTCTTTATGAGCTGCAGTCTTTACAACTCCCTAGTTTAAGTGAAACCTTTATGACCTGTTCCTTGGGTCAGGGATGAGATAAAACTTTCAAAAATGCTTTTTCACTATCTGATCATTCTGCTCCCAAAGGGGAACAAGAACACCTTTGAAACTGTATTTGGAAGAAATACTTGGGGAAACCAAATGCATGGCGACAGTCAACCCAGATGCATTAAAATAAATGGATCATGTACTACTAATTTGGACATTCTAGAATCCCGGTCTTAGCTGGTACTGTTCAGTTTTGTTCTGGGAGCAGGGGATTTTTTATGTGCCAGAAATGTGGATACAGGACTTGGGAACTGCATAGCAGCACCAGGTGAGCTGGAGAAGAAGTGTATGAGTTGTCCAAGCTCTTGTGCAAAAATTATATTTAAGAAATAAAACAATTCCTGAGCAAGTAATGTACCAAGAAAGACTTTATAAGTAAAGGCAGTATATAATAAGCTTTTGAAGTAACCCAGGAACCAGAGCTTTCAGTAGCAGAGGAGGTTTAGCAGGGTGCTGAAATTCATGTAGTTCACCCCATCTAGAAATGCATTCTTTTCCCATTTCAGTAAGTCTGTGCAACTGTGAATACAGACATGTTTAGCCAAAAGAATTATTTGGCCGAGCTCTTCTAAATCCTACCTTAGGGAACATATTATTTTCATGGTAACATGGTGAAAGCTTTTACTGTTAGCTCAAGATAGGTATCTATATTGTTTCAAAATGTATATTTGGAGCACAGCTTATTAAAATTATCAATATTTATCCAGCAGATAATATCTTCAGACAGGCTGGACACCATCTGTCACAGTCTGATTTAATTTTATGGCTGTAGCAACATGAACTGACAGTGTAGAATTTTTCACAGAAGTCAGCTGGAAGTGTGTCATAGTTTTCAGGTAACCCTGTGAAATGTTGTAAATGATGGTCATGTATTCATGTTATGTAAATGGGGAAGGTACTTGTTTGGGGGAGGGATTGATTTCTGTTTGTTTGCATCCTGAAACAAGTTTAAATTCTGTTTAGTGCTCTATTGTACTGGAATAATTCATAACTGAATCCTTCATACATGCCTTATGTATCTCTGCAGGGAAAATTAAGCATGAAATCATTCACTCTGGAAGAATTACTGAATCCGGGAAACGGCAATTTTTATAATTAAATAAGTCTTGGGCAGTTCATGGCATTACCTTCAGATGACAAATTAAAATTAAGGTTGTTTTCTTTTTCACAGTAAGCATTCCGTTTATAGGATGTTTAGCACTTTATGTAATGTTTTATATCATTAGGACAACAAAATACCCATGATAAATTTATTCAAAATTTTATTAGTGCATTTTAGGTTATATTTATTTGCTAGCGTTTTATAGAACATACAGCCCTTGACAATAGACACACCAGTTTCAAAAATGGCAGTATTGTGTGCTCAAATTGTTTTCTTGATATGTGTCATCACATAAATACTAAAATATTTTTTCACTAAAGATGCAGCAATTGAAGGTACAGATGAAATAGTTTCATGCCCAGTAAGATAGTCCTGTTTCTCCAACACTTGTATGCTTTAAGTTATTAAGTTCATTCCCTTTACTGAAGTAGGTACTTAGCAGTCCAGTTTGGTGCATTTAATTGACAGCCTGGTGAGATATATGTGCATCCTACTGCTTCTTATTTATGGGAGTTTTATCAGGACATCCCTTTTCTCGTTATGAGTGTAAAGAGTCGAACCCTTCCAATTTGTGTATTCATATGCCTGCATGCATTTATGTGCATATTTCTCCTGTGTTAGTGGCTGACTTGTTGCTGCTTAATACATATCTGCTCAGATTTGTTTTATCCTAGATAAGATATTGATTTAGAAATATATGTGTAATGAAAAGCATTCTTGACTTGAAGAAACATTTTTTCTGAATCTGCTATGTATAAGCCAGGCTTTCAATTTTTAAAATAATGCATTTAGGTAAAATATCAGATAGTTGCCTGATTGTGTAGTTGTTTGTATGATGCACAAGCAAGTGATCAGTGCAACTCCTTAGGCCACTTAATCAGTCTGTCTTTTATGAATTCTTCTGATGCATCCATTATGCTCATTCGCTGTCTCTTTCACTTAGAGCCTCCCTTGTGGAAAAAAACCGAAATCAAGTGAATTCGTTCAAGAGCCCTGCCCTGTGATATCCCTGCCTGTTCTCAGTTACCAGACTTTGTCTCCAGTTACACTTTATAAGAGCATCAAATCTGTGTTGGTCAGGCCATATGAAGGTATAGTTTAGATTGTGCTTTTCAGCCTCAGAGTTAACCAAAAAAGCTGACATGATACCAGTCATAGTTGTTTCTCCATCTCACTTTACTTGTTATATTTGTCCATCTGTATAAAAAAGTTAAAGAAATCCTGATATTTAAATGTACACTTTTCATGGTACAACAGTGAAGAGATAGTAGAAGGACAGGGGGTGAAAGAGGAGTTACAGGAATATGTGTAGCTTCTTTAACTTTTACAAAAGCCTCTCTCAACCATCAGTGTCATAGCTATGTGGCTTTAAAGGCCTCTTGACGGAGGTGAGCACAAAATGCAGGACTATTGTTCCTTTTGGGATAAAGTCCAGGTCAACCTTCGTCAGTAATTTTTCCTTTAGGATGAGATTGAATAAAAGCAATGAAGGCATTGCAAGTTTTTGGATTTTGTTAAAAATAGCGATGAAGTTCAGTGCAGTGGAAGGTTGTATAGCAGATGGAAGAGAGCTGCAAACGAAATGTACATTTTATTGTATCCTCAAGCTTGACAAATAGCTTTAGAACAAAGACACTCTTGGATTTCATGTACAGTGGGCATATACTGGGGAGAACAGCAGGGGTGTTGTGTGTCTGGTTCCACAGATAGCCTGTGGCATGCCTTCGCTGTTCCCCTTGAGATTGCAACACTACAGCAGACTGGAATCATAGAAAACCATGGCTGAAGGTGATGTTGGGAAATCACTGAGGTCTAGCTTTAGCACTGAATTGAGTGGAAGAATTTGTTTAGGTATTGGTTTGTTGCTTTATGCCTTCAAAAATGAAAATACTTGCTCCCTATGATTTTATTGTAGCATCCTTAATGTAAAGGGATTTGTTTAGCCATTGAGAAGAACGTGGCCTCTGTGATGCAGACAGAGCTGAATAGGGTGTGTAGCAGCTCTTAAACCGTCACAGTTTGCAACCCTGTGATTAAGGCAGTCCCAATTTCAGATTGCTTTAATATGCGGGATTGCAAACTGTGGCAATTCACGAGTTGCTACATTTAGCCATCCCTCAGCAGGCTCTGAGAGAAACAGCATAAACTGCTTGAGCGATTCCAGTTTAGTCCTGGACCTCACATGGATTAGCAGTGACTCACAAAGTGCTTCCATGGCTGGCAGAGTTAGTACTTCTGTAGTATTTTTGTTCTGGTAGTACCATTTCAGAAGATTCATGTCAACACTGTTGATGGTGAGCACAGAGTCACAGCTGTTTTCCTCTATCCTTCAAAAGCAGTGCTTAATTCTTCTAAAGAGTGCCTCATTTACCTCCATCTGTTTTTACTTTTTTTTTAACTAAAGAGAGTCAGCAAACAAGGAATTGGAAACACAGGTGGACCAGAATCTCAATGTTGCAGTTATTCTTTTAAGAGTGATCTTTTTGTTTGTATAAATAAAGGACTGAATATGAGCAACTCCTGACATAATTGCTCTCCAGACCTCACTGCTACCCTTAGGAAAACCAGTGACAGAGATACAGTTTAGTTTTCATCTCCTGGGCTACAAATTGTATGAACTTTTTTTGGAATTCACATGTGAAGTTAATCAAGATGTTTTGTACTAGAAAAGACCAACATTGAGTGCTTTAAAGGCCCTAAGTAGGAATACAAGAGTTTAGCTGAAATTAATTTAGTTGGCTCATTGCTTCAGTTCAGGTGACCTTAAATGTAGACTATACCTGCTTCCAGCCTTGCCTGCCATAGAGAGCATGTCTACCAGTTAAGGTTGGGACAGCTATTCTGGGAAACAGGGGCCTAAAATTACTTAAATTATTTGATGTAAATTATATGCATTGTGTCAGGTCATTCCAGTGTTTAGCTGAGGCCTGACTCCATGTGGAATAGCATTTGATGGTATCGTGGTGTATCTTGGCCCGGCCAATAAACCATCTTGGCAGGACACTGTAAAGACCGAGCTGTAATCACACATGTGGAGAGAAATCCTGGTTTAGCTGTTGAGCCCGAGGAAGCAACATCCCTTCGTTGGAAAAAGCAGCATTTGAAAAGCTGCTATTTTCCATTAGATATGTTGTTTCAGACAAATACCCTAATTACACTCCAAAGCCTCTGACACCTGTGCAGGAGCTTAGGCTCTTTGTTTCCTCTCCCTTCCCCCAACACCAGCCTTGTAATTATGTCAAAAGCAGCCACCCTTACCCCTTCTGCACCAGCTATTTTCAAAGGTATTCTCCTGACTCACACAGTGGTGTGGGGGTTTTTTTAGAAAACTTATTTTTTACTATATCCAGAACGCTTTGTGTAATACAGGTAAAACATGTGTATAAACATATTTTTAAGGAAATGGAATCCCCTTTCCTTCAGATGAGTAACAAACTCATAACATAGAGGTGTATATATATTCGTGTATGGTTACTGTAGGTGGAGTCTTTCACTAAGTGAACAAAAGCCTTTAATAGGTGTTTGCAATAAACAGACACCCCCAAACAAGCGGGTATGATGTAGAATTTCTTGAAAGAGGCAATTTCTTTCTGGTCTTTTTCCTAACAGTAATGTATTTCTACAGTCTTGTTGAAGAAGACTAAGCACAAAAGAAGTAATTTTTCAGAGATTCTCTTATGCTATTCTGTAGGATCTGGAAGGGATGAGACCTATCCCAGAGTGAAAGGAGGCTCCTTTGCGTGGAGCCCCTCTATGCTGGAAGCAGAAGTAGTCTCTTCTTGTGCAAACATTATAGTAATGTCCTTGACACTGAGAGTAGATGTGATATGGTGTGTGATAAAGAATATGATTACAGAGACAAAAGGGAAATGAAGGTTTTTATGGTTTTAATGATTATGTGTAAACTGCCTGTTTAATTTTTTGTTTGTTTTGTCAGTGTTGAGAGTTTGGGGCTTTTTTTATTTCGAAATTTTTTACCACCAATTGTGGCTTCTGCTACACATCTTGCAGCATCTTTATTGCCCCTTCTCCCCTCCTCACTCAAGAAAAGAAGTTCAGCAAACTGTAGATTTCTGAAGCTTATCCAGCCAAATATGGTTTGGTTAATGAGGCCAGTAACTTGACACATTAAAACTATCCGGCTTATTGCTTATGTCTACTGTACAGGTGTTTGCAAACTGTGGTGGAGATTGTGCCCTGCTGCCCTTGATGCCTCCTCAGGACACTGGTGACATTGGCAGGATGTTCTCTGGGCACATAATGTACCTATGCATGCTTCTTCACTATGCATCATCCAATCTTCTCTTAGTACAATGTACAGTGTGGGGAGGGCTTTCTGTGGTGATTGTTGGCTTGTGATAAGTTGTTAAGTAAATTTTAAAAAGAAGACAGTGTGGGAAAGATGGAACTGTAGAATTTTTTCTCACTGCAAATAAATGTGTACAGACCTTCATGCATTTATATATGTATGCAGGAATGATACACAGATCAGGATGAAAACTTTCAATTCTGAAAAACAAGACCACACAGGAGAAACAGGCTAATGGAGAAGGGAGAGTGGTATCTATAGACAGACATGGGTAACCTACAACTCAGGACCCAACCACAGCCAGTGACTTCAATTTGTCTGTAGTTCAGTGCTTGAGTTCCAGGTCATACAGGACTGTGTTTGGCTCTGGATTTGGTAAAACCTGTGGAATGTTCAGACCCCTGGCAGGAAAGCCAATTTCATTTGGCCAATGAAATTGATATACTTAAGGAAATGGGTTGCTTTTCAAAGACAGCTGTTTTGGCAAGATAGAATGTCAGTATAACACGAGAAAAGGCAAAGAGAATTGGGATTGTTCAGCCTGGAGAAGAGAAGGCTTTGGGCAGACCTAATTGCAGCCTTCCAGGACCTAAAGGGAGTCTACAAGAAAGATGTAGAGAGACTTTTTACGAGAGCATGCAGTGACAGGACAAGAGAGAATGACTTTAAACTGAAAGAGAGTAGATTTAGATTAGGTATTAGGAAGAAATTCTTTACTGTGAGGGTGGTGAGGCAATGGCACGGGTTGCCCAGAGAAGCTGTGGATGCCCCATCCCTGGAAGTGTTCAGTGCCAGGCTGGATGGGGCTTTGAGCAGCCTGGTCCAGTGAAAGCTGTCCCTGCCTGTGGCAGAGGGGTTGGAATTACATAATCTTTAAGGTCCCTTCCAACCCAGACCATCATATAATTCTGTGATAGTATTTCTGACTAGCTCTTATCCCAGCCTAAATCACATGGAAGTTTAGTCTTATGAAAGTGTAGCAGCCTTCCAGTGTACTTTCTCTGATGTTTAAGGTCAGAAGAGAGGATACATCCTGTAGTTTGACATAGAAGAAATGTCCTCTGCTTAACTTTTCACCATGAGGACATCAGAAATCATCACCAACTCTCTTTGATTCTATGACCTCCAAATGCAAAAGTTCCTCTGTGCAGTAAGAATTTTTAGAACTGGGATTTGGGACATTCTAGTAGTGGGCACAACATACTGTTAGTGGGGAAATCGTTGGCAGGTCCTTGAGCTTCTAAGGAACTCCAAGATTTGCACTGCTTGTTAATGCCAGAAATAACTGTGTTCAATAGCTGTGAAGGAGATGTGTTGTGATTTTTTTTTTTTCAATTATCTCTCTTCCAAGCATGAAACTTAATTTAATTTTAATGATTCGAACCGTTTTTTAGGGTGATGGGCATTTATGCCTTCGTATAGCAGCTAATGTGAACAAAAGAACAGATCTACAATGCTGTTAGTACCTTCTCTCTGTGCTGCTGAGCTCCCTGATGCTGCAGATGCCTGGTGAGTGCTACAGAAGGCTGTTCAGCTTCTCTTTCCAGGCTGCTCTATCCCCTGATTCTCCAGGAGATACCGTAGCTGTGGCTGCAGATTAGATTTTTCTCTCCCTCCCCCTGCGAGACCTCTGTGTGCTTTGACGTCATGTATGCTCCTTTCAGTTGCCATAGCAGCCCCATTCCCCAAGCTCTGCCTGTCTCCTCTGGTAGGTTCCACAATGGTACAGCCAGCATCACGCTGCACAATGGTTTCCAGGCAGTGAAAGAGCGTGATTCAGCAAGCCCCTCTTGGGGGGGGGGGGGGGGGGGGGGGGGGGGGGGGGGGGGGGGGGGGGGGGGG